>JAWWEW010000078.1:91850632-92003132 GCA_035583185.1 Anabacerthia variegaticeps
AGAAAGAAAGAAAGAAAGAAAGAAAGAAAGAAAGAAAGAAAGAAAGAAAGAAAAAGAAAGAAAGAAGGAAAGAAAGAGAAAGATAGAAATGAAAGAAAAAGACAAAAGAAAAAGGAAAAAGGAAAAATAAAAGGAAAAATAGGAAGTAGAGAAAGAAAGGGGACTGAATGGGAGTAAAGTAGCAGGGTGACACCCATCCTGGCTGTAGCAACACAAATGAGGCCTCCCTGAATGGGACTGAATAAAGCACAACTGTATATTCCGTACACGAGACAGTTAAAAATTTGAACATAAGGTAGCATTTCCTTTATCATATCCCATAAAAATAGCAATTTGCTAAAGCCCTTGTAGCACAGTATGGAAGGTGGTGTATTTTACTGATAATGTAGAGATGACAGATAGTCCTATACTAGGAGGTTTCAATGGTGTCTTGCTGTATAGCATAATAAATTGTGAAGAGCAGAGACAGAGGACAGTGCAGGCAGGCACTGCTCCACCTCCAGTAGCCAAATAATTCAGCCCCAGCTCAGTAATTATGCTGTGTGAAAATATGGGATTAATTAGACTGGTACACTAACACACTGTAGTCTCATTAAAGGCTGAACAGCATTTTCATAGATACTGCCACTTGAACAGGGCTGCTGCTAATGTGAAAAGACAAAGTCTCTTCTTTTCACACTCCTTGCTTATTATCTTACTTAAGGCCACTTAAGCAAAGTTCCAAAGGCAGCCTGGCAGAAAGCCCTTTGTGGGATTTATTCTGCTATTTTACCTGTATGCCAGGGAAACAGAGAGGGAAAAAAACAACCAAGGGGAAGTACTAACATTAGCAGTAACCGCAAATTCTCCCCTTGCACCAACGAGACCTTTTCCTTTCCTTCCTCCTTTCTTAATTTTTTTCTCACTCTTTTGGGGAGGGGGGCATGGGGCGGGGGAGGGATGATGAAGGGGACAGATGTCTCAAAGAGAAAGAGATAAAACTTGTCCTCCACTGCAAGTCTCAGATGTTTGATTTCAGTTTAAGGGGTCAGCCTCTCTGAGAGATTTGCTCAGCTTGATGGAGGTAGCAGGAGCCCCGTGCCAGCACCACATCCCGATGGGGGAGCACTGGGTAAGAACTGTGTCTTTTCAACTGAGAGGTGATTAGCAAGCCAGAAGCCATAATTTATGCTAAATAGTTACTGTTTCACCATCTTTTACCCTCAGAGAAAAACCTCCTTCCTCCCAGCTACTCCAAGCCACTGAAAAGGTCTCAATCACACAGCAAGTCCAAGCGTTGCCACACTTGTAATTATAACTCTGTTATAATTCTTCAAAGAATCCAACACCTGGGAGAAAATTGATTTTGGAAGAAAAGGATGGCTATAACACAGTCTCTATTAAACAAACAGACCTCCTCCATCCCCCCCTCCATCTCCCACTCTGTGGGTCAGCGCTGGCCAGATAGGCACAATGACCCCTGCTCCCTGTCTGCACCACTCCACGGCTTCAGCCCACTTAGGGACACCTGGGGATGCTTGCTGCAGCTGGAGAGAGGTGGGAATCAGGACTGGGATTATCCAGTGGCTCCCGGTGGGGAGTGGGTTTGGTCCTTGTGCGCTTTAATTCTGGGTAAATGGTGGGATACAGTGCGCTGCGCGGGAAGCAGGCTGCCACAGGGGTGTTAATATATAAAGCTTGTCCTTTAAAATTAACAGGCCTCTGTAAAGACCTGCTTCACCCTGCTCTCAGGAGAGCTATTAGAGCAAAGAGAGACTTTGCCACATACATAGGAAGGAAGAGAGGGGGGAGAAAGGCAGGAGAGAAGCCCAGCATATCCTGATGACAGACAATAATAGAGGTATCTGTGCAGCAATACTGTGGGCTTGGAGATGCCTTTGAAGCAGGCAATGGTAATATTCAACTCAGAGAAATAGCTGATGTTGAATAGACTGAAACCTGCTTTGTGGCTTAACAAAAGTGGGCAATAGAGAGAGGCTGACATGAAACAAGTCAGTTTGCAGCAGGCTCTAAGGTTAGCATCATTAGCAAAGGGGGAAAATGATTAGCAGTAAAAAGCAAGACATTAAAAAGAGATTTAAAAGGAGAGCTAGAGGGAGCTAGGGGGTGGGGGGTGCTTTATTTGTACCTGAGGAAAATAAAAGAGTTTCCACCCAGACACATTTGAATTCTCTCTCCTGCGTTTGCACACAGAAGTTTAATGAATATTTACCTTTTACATGGTTTGGGTAAGAATAAATTTTTTTGGCACTGGTATTGAAATTTGAGAGCAGATTCTCCTTCCCATATGCTCATATGAAATCCCAAATAATGTCCCTCCAGCAGATAAGTGCATTTTCAATCATCCGTTTAAATGTAGGGTGACTTATGGCCAGAGTGGCTGGACCTTGCTCGTCTGAGTTAGGTACTTCAGATACAGTCTTAGCTCAATTAGTTTGGAAAGACTCAGTAGGACTTTTGTTCTTAAGTGATGAATGTCACTTTAAATAAATAGTATTTAGGCACCTAAGTCTCGTAAGCGCCTCTGAAACCATCACCTCTTGACTCCCTGCAGTAGTGATCAGGGCTTTGATCCTGAGATGGGAACAGACCCATCCAGGTTTCTTTTATGCTCACAGTCAGTGTTAGTGTCCCTGGGGACAAGAGAAGAGAAATTTAATTTCTGGTGTCAGGAGGCTTTTTAAAATGTGTCTTCCAGATCACGACTACATTCACATTACACCATCCTCACTGAGGTTCATATAAAGAAGCAGAGTGGCTGTGGAGAGGCTCTTGTCACCCAGCCATGTGCGTGCCGCTGCTCCACAGAGCGACACATCTCAGTGGCACGCCAGGACCCTCGGCGAGGAGCCAAGGCCCACAGCACTCTGCCAGTGACCACATCTCTGTCACTCTGTCCAGTGGGACAGCCCTGAGGGCAGGGCTGATGAAGTTTGCAGAGGTGGCCTCCAAAAACCCCTCTGGCTGTGCTGCAGTCACAAAGCAGGCAAAAATGCATGGGGTTTATTTGCACTTGCTTGTCACAGGCATGCTAAGGAAGGAGCTCACACTGACCTGGGCAGGAAAGATTACAAGCCTGCATGTCTGATATCTGCACATGTGCAATAGTGTTCTTGAGCTGTACTGTCCACATGAATTGTAGGCATTATTCTCTCTCAGGACATAGATTTCCCCTCAGCCAACTTTCTCTCTTGCCTCCCACACTTCAGCTTCCAGGAAGCTAAAATACAAACTCTCCAGCTCCTCTCACTGGGGGTTGTCTCACTCTCAGCCCCACAGTTTTGCTGGAGACCTCAAACCCTTCTTAGCTGGAGAAAGGAGAAAACCCCAGTGTGATAGCTCTGTCCTGACAAATGCACAGACAAAGACAAAGTGAGCAGCCAGCGTGTCACGACCGGCCCTGTACACCTAACACAGTATTGAACAAGCAGCTTGCCAAGGGCTTGTTCGCTCAGGCACAAAGCAGCCCTGATCCAGCTGAAGCCTCACCCACAAGTGTGGGGGAACTGGTGGTGGTTGTGGGAGGGCTCCTCCCAGCCACCAGCTCCAGGCAGGTAGCTCCTGCATCCTGGCAGCTGGCGGTGTCTCTGCTGCCACCACTTCTTGTGGTGTCCCTTCTGCTCTTCAGGCCACAGGGTCATCACACCACTCCTGATGTGCTGGTGCTGCCTTGAACAAGCTACACAACCTTTGGATGAGGAGACCCAGAAGAAAAGAGGAGAGATGGACATGTGGTCCCCCACTCCATGGAGGAGGCCTCTGATTCTTTCAGCAGGAGCTCCTACTTCCTTCTCACTATCCAAACCAGAGTCCATCAAAGGGTTAAGCAGAAACACACAGTCCAAGTCCTTAGTAATGCTATATGCTATTCCATGAGTCATGGTAGGAGGCTGCTGCCATAAATGCGGTCACAACACAGAGAAAGTGCAGGGCGCAGAATCAGGCGCATGGAAAGTTGTAATTGGCAACAGGCTACACATAAAGCAGAAGTGGGCAGAGTAGGGCCTTCCTCCTTGTTCTCCCCACTGAGGGATCCCAGTGCTCCATCCCCACTAGCCATCTCTGGTGTTTGTCTAAAGGCTGAGGTGAAAGTACAGAGCAATGTGCCATAGTCCTATAGAGCACTTCAGTACACAGTTGTCTGGAAACTTTGGTACCAGCCTGTTGGTTCAGCAGCAGCACTCATAGCCATAGTGTATGTCCCAGCTTAATGCCCTGATCTGATCCTTGTTTACCACTCCACCATAAGCCTATGGAGATTACAGGTAAAATACTAATGGAAGGAATTATGGAAATGCAATTTTGACACATTGGCAAAAGAAGATGAGTGCTGATTATGAGAGCTGTCAGCTCCATCCTTTTCTCATCTTGTTGTGTCTGTCTGAATAGAGAAATCAAATTAAAACCACTTGAATGCATTCAGGAACCCAAAGCGGAACCTATTGATCTGCAGATAAAGTCAGATACTGGCCCTTCAGTTTTTGAGCAGAGTGGGGGGAACTTCAGAGGGATATGAACAAGAAAGTGAGTATCTCCAAGGCTGGCCAAAAGGGGATCCTCTCTTCTGCTCCTCCTTGTGAGAAATATATTTCAAAAGTTAGATAACAAAACCTAGATGTCTTGAATGCCCATAGACAGCATAATCCTGGGCAAACCTGAAAAAGAGCAGTCTTCAAACATCCTCTCACAAGTGGAGATTGAAGGAAATTAAAATGATAGGGATGTTAGCTGGCCAGAGCCAAGCAGGGCCATGCAAGGCGTCCCCAGGTCCCCTGGACCTGAGCTCACATCTGTGGAGAGTGAAGCTAGATCTGATCTTCTGCCTAAACCACAAGAAGCTTATCAGAGTCAAAAATATGAACTACCTGAACTTTAAAATTTTCCCAAACTTCTTCTTCAAAATTCTTCATCTTCTGAGAGTGTTCAGACTAAAAAGTTATTAAAATATCATTTTCTCTCTGTGCCTCTTGTTATTTCTTGCATTTCATCTCAAGGCCCAGCACTGCGTCTTAAACTGAAGAAATAGGCTTTTGACTGGAATAATGACAATTTGAAGGCCACCGTTTTGCTCTGTTGTGGATCTATGCCTATTTCTGATATATGTGAGTTCAAAGGCTGGTGCTTAGATCTCAGACAGGATAAAGCCAATGTTTGCTTCAGAAGGATTTTCTTTGGGAAGAGTACATTTTTTGTAATCGCAGAATGACATATTGCTCTGGGGTTATAAAGAGAATTTTATATTTAAAAAGCTATCTCCAAGATATGTGCTCCTTCTACTCAGCTATAAGCTAAGCAAAACAGAAGGAGAGAGAGTGAGAGAAAAGGAGAGAAAATGAATTAGCTTGAACTTTTGCTGAGATAAATGTGGCCTGATCTTTTAAGTTCAGTTCATGCAACCAATCTCCCTGAAATCAGTGGGGTTTCACCCCCACACTTGGAAGCAGACTTTGGCCCCATATGGCTGAGCAATAAAAAAAATGCTTTCAATACATCAACTAAATCTAATTACAGAAGAGACTCATCAAAGTATCTGCCTCACCTGGGTCTCCACAGCTGGCTCTGAAGTCCTGTGTGTCATGGCTGCAACAGGATCAGGTGCCCTGTGCATCTCTTGTCCCTCCTCCTGGACACATAAAACCCCTGTAGCCACTGGCACTTTTGGCAGGGGTCTCAGGACCTCATGGAGTGATGTTGGCCACAGCAACCAAGCACATTGGGCTGAAGGTAAACTGGGTTGCCAACATTCTCACCTTACCCAAACAGTGAGGGGAGACCATCACATAGGAGAAAATGCCTTCATTCAGGGTGCTGGTCGAGAATGGCAAAATTGACTTAATATATGCAAAGCAGCAAGGGACACTCTGGGCTCTCTCTCATCTGCCTGAAATTGTGGCCAAACTGAAGAGAAAGAGAGTGGGTGTGAGTGAGTGTACGTGCACACATGTGCATGTGCAGGCAAGCAAGTGGAGGGCACAACATGCTTTCCTCTGCCCCTACTCCCTTTTCTTTTCAGGGGTTTCAGATCATCTGCTTTTCACAGGCATTGAAAACTAGTGGGAAAACCAAAGCCGGATTGTGACTGGAAGCTAATGTAGCCTACATGCAGCAGACATCTAACATGATGTTATTTATTCCCATAGATCTGTTTATTTTGTTTTCAATTTACCAAACCCTGTGACACATTCCCAAAGGTGCCTGGTTGTACAATACGTTGCACACAGTAAGATATTCAGCCTAATTCACTCTTTGTTTTGTTTCAGTTCAGCTGCATGAGGGCACAAATGCATCTGTGTTATATCTTCTCCTGTGACTGATGTTGCAGACTATTGCCATAGGGTTTTGTGAAATGGGATCTTAGTTAATCTAGGGCATTGTCTTTGTAGTGCTAAATTCTTATTTGCAAACATAATGTTCTGGCATTGATGCAACAGGGGAACATTCGTCTTTTTTTTTTCTTTTTCTTTTTTTTTCTTTTTTTTTTTTTGTTTAGAATAGACCGTATGTGTTTTTAATAAACTTCTATTCTAAAGCTTTTTCTCCCTATTCTGTATTTGATCTGAGACATTTATAACACATTGCATCATGTCAAATTGATGTCTTTAGCAAGTCAAGCCAAATATTCATAAAACCCATGTGCCCAAACAGAAAATGTACACTGCTAAGGAGGAAAGTACCTGATATTTTTCAAAGCATTCACAGGAAGGCAATTCCAGCCTTTAAATATACACACACATACAGACACACACATACAGAAAAGATTTTGAAAACATTGTCTGTCCATAGCCTGTTCTCAGCCTGGAAGGATGGCATGACTTAAAAATCAATGGCTTTTCTTCGCACTTTGTTAAAAGCTCTCATGTTTTCATTTTTCTTTTATTTCAGGAACGTGTTGTTATTTGGTATACTGAGGACCTGGTCTGAATCAGGAATTCCAAATTGGATGATATTATAGAAGTGTGCTGCAGACAAAATTTGATGTAAACAGGATCTGGAAAAGATTTGATGAGATTGTGAAAAAATGAAGATGGGATGCAGATTCATTAATAAACAGCCTGTGGGTAGCAAGCATAAAGCCTGATTGATCACAATTACTGCAGTTCATAAATGGAAAACCAGACATCGGAGGACACGCACAAGGTAAAGCTGGTCTGACATCAGAGCTGAGCCTCATCTATTTTTTGGGTGGCAACTACAGAAATCTAGCTCTTGCTTGTGATGGGTATGTTTCCATAACAGCATTTAAAATGGTTTAATTTTCACTTCAGCAATCTTTCAGACTGATTATCAAAAGGGCTTTCTTAGAAGGCTGCTTGGATAAAGAAACCAGATCTCCCACATGTGCCTCCCAGTGTGCACACATTTGTGTCTGGCACAGCAGAACAGGGTGTTTCACTTTGAATTAATGCTGAGCACACCATGCAAGCAGATGACTCCCCATCACCAGCTATTACTGCAGGGAGCTGTGCTCACCCCCTTGGAAGTGCAGGCAGAAAAGGCCCTGTGAGCTGCCACTTGCCTGATAGGGAAACTCTACTGCATGGCTGGGTGTGTGTGTTAGGTGAGCAACCATGGCTGGCACGCCAGTTAAGAATCTCCTTGTAGGATCACGAAAAGCCCGGTTCTTCCCTTTGTGCCAGCTCCTATATGCCCAGTAGAGAAATTCCTATGCAGTATCAATTCCTGTATGTATAACAGCCATGTAAGATCCAGGCTTCCTATACAGAAATGGAAATATGCTATTAGGTATCAGAAGCAGGAACCCCCGAAGCTAACAGGAATAGTCAGGAGCCAGAAGAGATGTGGCACAGAAGTGCCACTGGAAGAAATGCTCCTTTCTGCCCAGTGCCCACATCAGTCCCTGGTATCTGGTTTGTGGGTACACTGAACATGCTCACAGTGAGAGACACCAAAAGGCATTAGAATCACAGAATCATGGTTTGGGATGGAAGGGACCTTAAAGATCATTTAGTTCCAACCCCGCTGGCACAGGCAGGGACACCTTCCATTAGAAGGAAAACTTCCACTATGAAAACACCTTTCATTAGAAAGGTGTTATGATGGTAACATCCCATTTACAGAAGCCTCAGAGCTTTGGTAAATTAATATCTGTGTTAGCTGAAATGAGGCCTTACAAACGGCTGGAGATCTTTCTCTGCATTCTGTAGTTCTCTATTTGTAAAAAAAGAGAACCATTTCCTCATGACACCTTAGTGGGACTAAAGGATAAAGCCATGATGGGTTGGGAAGCACTCAGACAGTGGAGTGACAAGTACCAGAAGAAATGTCCATATAAAATGACTCATCCTGCCTCTGGAGTAGGCTTTCAACAGCACGCAATAAACTAGGCATGGGGCCACCCAGTAAACCACTGACACAAATTATTGAAAAGCTGCATGTTGAGTGAGCCCCTGCAGGCCACCCGTGGCATGGCAGAGTGCATCCCTCCCACTGCTGGGTGCAGTCACCCACCCACGCTGCAGCCACACCGTGCCTGGGCACCTCGGGCAGGCGCCTCAGTCGTGCTGCTGAGGTGTCGAGGAAGCAGGAGTGGAGTCTTGAATCCACCTTAGAAGATGAGAGAAGAAATGGAACCCCGCTTCTTTGGAGGCGCTTTGAGAGCTTGCTACTGGTGAAGGACCATTTTTGGTCTCTCTTTATTAGGAAGGTCCAGCAAACAGGGACAAGAGGACAAACCCAGCACCGAGAGCAGAACAGACTGGTAAGAATTTCTGCCACATCAGCACTTTGTTGGAGTCAGATACCAAGATTCCAACAGATTGCAACAGCAAATGAGTTTATCTTCTCTTGCTGACTCCAACAGGCATGTTGCCTAAGACTTGGCTCCTGCTTCTCAGCAGCAGGCTTTTGTCCACATCATTGATCTATCGCAGATCACATCACAACCCAGCAGGACATATACCTCCTATTAGCAGAGTGGTCCATCAGCAGGATCACCAGGTATGCAGCAAGCCTGTTCCTGTAAGAGCCTTTACTTGCAGGAACAAGAAATTCACTCATGGTATTGAGGAAAACAGTGATAAAAAGGAGTCAGGAAATCTAGAGACTCTCCCAGGTCACTCTGTTTCTCCTGTGCTACCAGCTTTTTCCAGCTACTAGATAGAAATGCTCCTGGAAATTCCTGCTTCCGTTTGCTCTAAATATCAGCAGTACCTGCTGTCCTTGAATTTAATCACCATAGCTTGAATATAAGTTTAAGGCAGGCGTCTGAGCAGAAACACCCCACACAGCGCCCAGCTGCTCTGAGCCAAAGCAAGGCAGCCATCCTGGTGTTCAAATGCATCCCTCTAGGTTTCCCTTCACCTGCAATCCCCACCAAGCTGCTGCCAGCCAGCCAACAGTGCCATTGCCTTCTGTTCAACGTGCCACAGCAGCATCAAGCTCTCTGCTGCCCTGGCAAGAGCAGGTAGTGGGCTTGAGATATACATGTCTCTACTTGGGTCCCCAGGTAACCCCAGGCTTCCCTTTGCTCATTCTTTCTTGACCTTTAATTAAATTAGATCAGCATAATAATCTACTCTGCAAATTCATAGGCAAAGCTTACAGATTGCAAGCAAAAATGAGAAGAAGAAATTGCAAGGCTGAGAGGATGGCCAGATGTCCTTAGTGAGAGAAAAATCATCCTGGAGCTGGGCATCTGGATTTCACAGCTACCAAACACCAGCAATCACCACCATATGCTAAGCAGAAAACACAAACCTGTTCTACACCCCCAGCGACAGAGGAACACATTGGCAGATCGAAGAAGCTTAGCAGGAACTGTGGAAAGTCCTGAAACTCTCTCAGAGTAAGACATCTGCCAGTAAAGACCTTATCTGCAACAGAAATGAGCCCTTTCCTTTCCTTCCCCTGGTGACCCTCCATCCTATCTGGATGAGATATGTCTCCTCTGTTGGTGCCTTCCCTCGTAGGAATTCAGAGGTGTTAGAAGCCCACTCCCGACATGGAGCACCTACAGCACTTGCTATGGCCAGATCTTGAAACCAGATGCTGTGTCCTGGATGGCACCACAGGGGCATTTGAATGCAGCTACCAAATCACCTGCCTCTGCCCTCCACATTGGTGGAGAAGGAGAGAACGGAGAGAGGAAGAGAGCTGGATTTGGGTTCTGGGTCTGTGCTGGAAAGGCACTGGTTCTTCTTGCCTTCCCATTTTGTCTGCCCCTTGTCTCTCAGCACTTGTGTGTATGGCTTTGTTACGTGTGAGCAGTCACAGTTTTTGGTTTCTAGTAATTCAATTCCGATTCTGCTTTCAGAAGCTGCTTATCAAGCTCAGTTCGTAGCAGACCAAGAATCAAAGGTTCTGCCTCCTACCCTCGGATTTGCTCATTCTTTTCTTCTTCTTTATCTGACCAGATGTCCTCTCATGACATTCAACTTATCCAACCAGCCCACTCTCTCAAGGAGTTGGTTTACTTTCGAAATCTGTCTGTTGATCATTGTGTGGGTCCTGAAGCTCATGGCTACTTACATATCAAGGGATGGAACCCAGACCAGGCAACTAACAAATCATCAATTCATCTGTTCCCAGAACAACCAGGTGGATCACTCCCAAACATGACAAACTGGCAATGGGAGTCTCTGTGTAAGAAGACCTCCAAGAAACTGAATCAAGGCACAAAAGTAGCAGTAAGCAGGAAGAGTGATCAGAGGTTTGAGGAATATGGAAGAAAAGCCACCCCAGAATTAAGCTATTGCTGCCCAGGGGATTGTTATTCTTACTCATCAGAAATTCCCAGAACCCTGTGGCTCTCACTTAACACTGACCTCCAGGGCACGACTACACGGTATAACTGGTTGTTCAAAGTAGTCTTGATAAATGTGTTGCTGCCAGAAGACAAGAATGTGTTTTAAACAAGGTCAGGTGTCCTGTTCCATTGCAGGACATAATCCTACTTTGTGTATACACACATACCAATTTCAGTTGCACGATACATGCTGGACCTACCTGTGTACTGTGGATCTTCCCCGCTCCACCACTGCTCCCAAATCCTTGACCATCATTTAAGGACACCTTAACAGAAAAACGCAAAGCTGGTTTTGTATAAATGGTGGATGCTACTGGCTCGTGTTCTTCCCAGTCAAAAATTATCTTCTGATGATGGTAAAAATCCCGTTATAGTCTACCATTATGAAAAATAGAAGTTTTAAGGATTGGCTTTTTTTTTTTTTTCCAGTTAAAAGGAAAGCCTGGCTTCTTTGCTGGGCATATTAAATGCCTTACTTAAATAGCTGAAAACAAATATCCATTTAAAGAAGTACCTAACATGCACAACCACTGAAGAAATTAGTTAGTCTCTGGCCAAGGGCTTTCTATTAGCTTTAATACATCTAAAGGACCCTGCATTGCTGTCCCAATTACACACAAAAGGCAGATTCCACAGTGGTCTGCATTTGGTCTTGCATGACTATTTTCTCCATAGTTTTATTTACCATTCTTAAAAAGGATAAACAGAGAGACATGTGCTTATATATTTTGAAGAGCATGTTTCCTTATGCTCTACAAGAGACTACTTTGAATACTCTTTCATCATTTCCAATTGTGCTCTTGGAAGTTTTAGAAATATTTGTTTCAGATGAGTTTATTTTTGTATGATTGATTGAAATCTCAAGTTGCAATTAAGAAAATTGCAGTGAGAACCATTAAAGGAATAGCGTCATTTTCCCCCCTTCCCACTAAAATGTCAGGTTTCAATGTCACTGCAAGATAACCCAATCACATGCTTGTACACCGTTCACCCGGGCTGGAGTAAGCGTAAAACCGTCTGGAGTACTAATTACAAATGACTAGAAATAATGACACGCAGCAGAAGGAAATGAAAGGCCCCAGTCCTTATTACTTACCCGCCAAGGTGTGCATGCACAGTAATGTGGGTTATTGTGAAGCAGTCTATTTAGCAAATATACAAACATCCATCCCCACTTGTAGATTAGCCTCAGTCCCTCCCCCATCTCCCTCTGTCTCTCTGCCCTTTCTTTCTCTCCAATTATAAACCAGCACCAGGTTTTCTCATCAGCCATCTCCATGTCTCCAAATGGCTTTTCAGTGTCAGGCCTATCAGGAAATTAACTCATCATGCAGTGACAGCTGCTAATTTTTTCCCCTTACATGTCAGATGGATCGCCTGCTGAAGCTAATAATGAATCACCAATCCCTGATTAGAAGGTGCTTCCGAAACATATAACTGCCATCTGAGCTAACTTTTTTCTTCATATAAAATGATATCACCCTAGAGGAGAAGAAAACGAATTGTATTCTTCAACAAGATGGAACAAGGGTAGCCTGTTTGAGTGAGCCGTGTGCTATCTTAAATGATGGGCTATTATTGCTCAGTAAAATAAGTGAAAACTCACAGTTCTTCTTTGTTTTGCCAAATGAATAACCTTTTTTTCTAACTTGAATTAACTTAGTTTCAAATTTCAGGACTGGTTTTGTCTTCACCCTTGTCTCTTTTATTCTGTTTACAGCTTTTGTGCTCAGGAATTCTCCTGAGCAGGGAAAGTTGAAGAAAAGCCCAAGAAGCTGCTTTATGAGGCCTGTGCTTACCACACCACCAGCTCCTTGTACTGCTCTGCCAGTAGCTCCATCCCCATGATTTCCTGATGGGGGCTCACCTGCATTTTAAGCACAGGTTCAGCTCAGGGCCAGCCCGAGGCACAAGAACTTTTGACACATTGAGATTCCTACAGTGATTACATGAGCTGAATCGTCTGTCCACTAAGATCACAAATGTATTTCTTCCAGGACTCACCGCTAACATTTCTGGTATTAAAGCAGCATTTATAAATGACAGCAGTGCTTGCAGCACTACGCACAATCCACAAGTGCATACCTGAGCACATCAGCTCCCTGGCTCTGGCTCATCTCACTTCCTTAGCAAGGAGCAGCTGGTAGTCAGGCAGAAAGGTATATAGCTGTGGGCACTTTGGGTTCTGTTGGGTTTTGGGTTCTTTTCATTTTGGTTTTGTTATAGGAAATATTTCTCTAAATATCGTTTCCAGCTGTTTCTTATCTCCCCTTTCTCCCCAAAGATGGAGCCTGCATTCAGGGGCCAGGAGACACTGCCTCAGGAGGTGGATATCTGATTCTTAAGAAATGGAGGGTGAAACTGCTTGCCAGAAATCTCTCTTCTTCCTCTGTCTTTGTTTTCACTTCTGAGGTTTTTGTTCACTTTTGGTGCAGATCTTTTTGTTTTTTTCTGGTTTTTTTTAATTAATATTTATTTATTTTCCCCCTTCATACTAGTTCAATGCTTCTTGAAAACTTATATTTTTACCTGTTTGGCATCATCACAGTATGATTCAACTTTATTAATGTTTTTTTAGAATGGATTAACACAGAGAAAATGAAGATAGTGGCTGTGGCAGTAAGAGCATGAAAAGACCACTGACATGGGAATACCCTCAACAATCACTTCCATTACGTGCAGCCCTTGAATTCTCTGGGAACTGAATTCTTCAGGCAACTGAAGGTGCTCAAACTAAACAGCAAACCACACTTTTAGGAGTGACTGGCTGCCTGGGCTATGCACCTTCTTAAATCCACCACACAAGTTCTGTGATGCTCCAATGGTGGACGCTACCTGTGGCAAAGGGCTCCCGCAGCCCCTGAGCCTGCTCCCGGACACACCACAGGCACATCACCAGCACCACGCGTGGCCCTGGGGGAAGTCAGGTCCTTTTCAGGTGCTGCTCTACTCTGAGTGCCTTGCCCCCGCTGCCTAATCCTCCCTGCTCTCCAGGGCAGAGGGCAGGTGAATGCTGGGAAGATGCACAGAGCAATCCAGCTCATCTCCTCCCAGTTTATGATACGGGACAATGCCAGGAACTCCAGCACAGGAGAGGGAAAAATGCCATGAATGCATTTCCTAGGCCCTGGAAGAGATCTGCCATAGCCTAAACTTTCGGTGTATGGCAGGGAGTGTTTTAGCATGGGGTTGAGACAGTGCATGGAGTCCTTAAGCAGGCTGACAGCACAGGAATGAATGTCACCCTTGATTTCTAATGTTACGGTTGTAGGGCACTAATAAGTTAACTTTAAAGTGCACATTACAGAGAAGAAGGAAAAAAAAAGCCCTAGGAAAATATTAGCTCTCCTGATCAGGCTGCACTCAGAGAGAACTATCGTTAACCTGAGCTCCCAGGTAATTACAGCACATAGTAGGTTAGTGAATCCTTTCCAATGCTCCCAAGCACAGGAACACCTACCACTGGGGGTTTTTTTATGCAAAGGTCTGCTCTTTTCATTGTGCATACAATGTGATTGCTGGTTTGACACTGCAGGCTACACTGGTTTTATGAAGGATTAAATGCCACCTGAGACATATTTATCCTAAATAAATCACAAATGGTAAACTGCAGCATGTCAGTGTCAACACCCTGTACTGCAGCAGAAAGGTTAGCCATACAGGACTAAGCACAGCAAAGAATTAGCATCCAAGCTGCAAGACCACAGGGCTACAGTTAACAGGAGAAATGATCAAGAAGAAATATTTCCACTGAAAAACATTCAGTTTTTTGAACATCTGTGAGAGTCTTGCAGAGGGCCATCATTTTGTAAAGGTCACCTTTTTCCTGATAACAAACGGGAGTTGATCCTGTCACTGTTTGCTGAAGACAGTATTTAAGAGTAAGTGAACAGCCTGTCACTTTTAAGAAAGATGAGCAAGTCAAACTCGGCTAATTATGAATCTTGATGTTTAACTTGAAATTTACTTTTTTTGGGGTTTGACAAAGACACAACCTCAATTATTGAAAAATAATAAAATTTAAAAAATAATAAGAGATGAAAACACAGCAGAATCTTATAGCCCCAGAACGAAGCACCTTTTCTCAGCAGCCCTACTAGAAAATACATTTTTAAACAGTTCCTTCAGGAAGCAACTATTGTTTTACCTCACCCCAACTTTCTTACAGTTGATAATTTTAAGATATTAAACATGATAGGAAACCCAGTTATCTCTAGAGTCAGCATGGCTTATACCCTAAACACTTAGACAATTATATTAAGCATGCATGAGGCACACTTCAGAAATTAGATTCTTTTATCTTTATCTATCTAGTGAGCTAGAAAAAGGAAAAGAGAAAAGAGAAAATGCACAGACATAACAGATAGCATTTGTTTGCTCCTGCTGAATGCCAGTTCTGTTTATTGTTTAATATTAAAAATCATGATGCTTCATTTTAATGCTAACATTTTATTTGAAAGACAAAAAAAAAGAATCCCCAAACCTTGCCAGTTTATATTTTACAATTTTTCTAAAGAAACAAAGAGTTTTATCATGAAACAAATCTTTTCAACATGAACTCGCATTGAACAATTGCAGTATATCCACAAGTAAATAACTGACATTCTGGACTAAGCAAGAAATACAAGGTCACCTTTTTTTTTCCCCCTACTTGTTAATGTCAATGTCAGAATTTTCTTTAAAAATCCCCATAACATTTCAGAAGTAGCTCACAAAATGAACTGCAAAATGGTATTTATATGAAGCGCTATTTATAAGAAAAGCAAAACACTGACAGTGACAGTATTTTTTTCAAAAAATGCACATTTCTTATGTAGGACTCTCATCTAAAATTAAGGGGAAGTTACAGGCATCGAGTTCTACCCGAATGTGTATAATCAAGGATTTTCTGAAGTGTAGCTTTTTTGGAGCTCTTCTTCAGGAAAAGTCTTATGTGATACCATGACAGAGTAAATGACTATGAAAACTTTCATTTTAGATGCAAAAAGTCCTTACTTTGACAACATATTTTTAGCCAAGGATGTTTTAAAGTAAGATTTTAAAAAGCAAAATGCCACCTGTTCTTCTTTAAAATGAAGAAGGGGTACCAATTACTTTATGTAAGTTTACCTGTTCACTTTGTTATTGTGGGGTTTGTAATTTTTGCATATTTATCTGTTCACAAAATGTGCATATAAGTGCAATTATTTTACTCCTGTGATTATGTTACACAAAAAGGACAGAAGGCAGGGAATTACTCTGATATAAAACAACATTAAAAAAAAAAAATCAACAAAGAAAGCACTGAACAGAACAATTCCTACCATGGGCGGGGGACTTTTTATCCTGTTTTGTACCCTAATATGCTTGTTTTATAATAATCCCATATAATAAATCTTAGAGCTATTGTAATAAAATTGTACAATCCTTTCCAGTGAACTCCTCTTATTAGCTGATCTTCACTTCCTGCAGGGTGCGTATTTGTTACCTGGCTAGGAGGATGTTCTACTGAGAAGACTTTACAGAAAACACTCCAGGAATACAGTGCCTCCATGATTCTGTAATGTCCAGCTTTGCCCTGCATCCAGCCTACAAGGTGAAGCTCTTCATGCTTCTTGTACTTTGTTATAATCTCTCTGGCCTTGAATTACCTGTGAGCCACCCTCTGTATAAATGACCATACTTGTCAACTGTTCTCTTGCTCTATCAGGGGTTACAGCTTCTGCTTTTAGAGCAGTACCAGCCTGCAAAATATCTTGAGATCCAGCTGTCTCTATCACAGCATGTGAGTACACACTAGGCTCATCCTGCATGTCTGGTGGCAATTCTGTGACGATGTAGTGGGTTGCACCTTCAGAGAAGTCACCATCAGAGCCCTGAGCCATGGCTTGAGCTAATTCTTCACTGACAATAATCTGTGATATTTGCCCATCCGACTCAACTAAATCCATGTGTTCACTTTGGACACTGAGTGTGTGGCTACCAGCTTCCTGCATAATTATCTGAGAGCCTTCTCCAGCTACCATATGCACAGTCCCTTCCTCATTTACAATAACCTGAGTGACACCTTCTTTCATCAGCTGGTCAGCTGCAGCTGTATCACACACAGCAAACTGTAATACTCCTTGGACCATATTCTTGAAGGCAGCCTGAGCTCTCTCCTGAGATGCAATTATAGCCGATGGGTGCATGACCCGTGTCACTACCTCCATAGGTTTGGTATCTTCCTGAGTCTCCTGGACTTCATGGAACATTTGTATTTCTTGTCCCTCTGCATCACTGGGAATGTTGGGCGTCTCAGGGTTTGCCATTTGCAAGAAATCTTTGTGACTAGACCTGCTTCTGTCAAGGAGTCCAGATTTGTTTTCTGTTTCACCCAGCTCTGTTACAGCACAAAGCAGGGCATCTAATGCCGATGAGGATTCTGAAGGATGGACTGTAGCTTCAGAAGCATCTAAAACTTCTTGTTGCATTATCTGCTGCAGTACAGTGCTACTGGAGTCAGGAGCCGCGTCTATTTGAACAGCCTCCTCCATATCAGCTCCTGTTCCTTCCACCACTACAACCTGTGTTGCACCATCTGCTAACTGCTCAGTAAGTATCTGCCCAGGAACCACACTACTCACATGTGAGCCGTTTTGATTTGTAGCTATGACTTGCCCGTCCTCTGTGATATGGACCACCCTGGCCATGTGACCAGCCATTGCTAATGTCTGAAGGGTAGCCGCCGCTGTTTCTTCCACAGAGGCATCAATGGCAAAGTCGCCATCATATCCTTGAATAATAATGAATTGCTGAACTTCCTCAGGTGACTGTGGCTGTCTCCTACTGCCCCGAAAGATTTTCTCCTTAACTGGAGAAACCTCTCCCAGTGCTGCTGCAGTAAAAGGACTCGTAGTTTCCACAAAGGTTGCTCCTTGCCCCTTTAGTCGGCACTCATAGGATTTGGACACAATGCCTACAAGATAAAATATGCTGTTAACATGGTATCATGGCAAATATCGGTTCATTACTTTAACAAATTGTAGCTTAAATGGAAAAAAATTCCTTGACAATTTCTAGATTTCACTGGCAGAAAACACAGATAAAATGAGCAAATGAACAAAGCCAATTTGCATGTTTTCCAAATAACATATTTACAGGTTGAAATAATTGCTGAGTTTAACAATTCTGCAGCTTATTAAGAATTTAAATGTGTTTTTTAAAATACCCCATATAAAAAATCCCAGATAAATACAGTATGCAGTTAAAAGGCATTAACACATCTTATGTAGAAGATCCTATTGGTGATATTTCAGTATTTCAGTAATGAATTTTAGGATCATATATTACATTCAACATATCTGGGTGTGAAAAACTGAGGCTGATCATCTTGATACCCGGCTTTTGTTGGGGAGGTAATTGCCATGCTGTCATTTTGGTGCCATTGTCTTCCCCTTCATTTCCCACCTGTAATCTTCTCCAGCACACCCGACTGACTCAGTCACTAGCTAGTTACCTGGAGAAAACAGTCAGTATCTTTCTTACCCTAAGCAGGATATTCTATACAGTATCATCCAGAGAAACCTCAATTACCCTTCCTAATTATTTCTACAGGAAATCAATCAATAAATAATAATGCCTGCAACTTCCATATTCCACCTGCTTGCTCTGCCACTTGGTCTGTTTTTGCATCATTGACGGTTTCCTTCTCCGTTCTCATCACTAACAATAAAGCTTCAGCAAGGCAAATGGTGCCCACAGCTGTACAAAGTCAAGCCCACCATCCTCAAAGCATGGCCTTCCATGTTTTTGGGAAGATGTAACTGAGAGGACCTGTGACCACCAGCTGTGTGGATGTCCATGGAACAACAGCTCTAGCACTCACTGTCTTCCCATAGCAGTGCCACCCAGAAGCATCCACGCAGCTCCTGTGTGTACTGGGAAGGAAGCCTTGGGCCACAACCAGTGCACACTGAGAGAAGAGTGGGTCCTGGCCACTGCGAACAAGGTGAGGGTCTAATGCCAGAGAGGCCTTGGGAAGGCTGATTAAGTCCATGCTGCTGAGACGACCCACACCCACACACCAGTTTAAATTCACCTATGCAAACTGAAATCACATCTCTGGAATAACAGGTGTACCATCCTATCACTAACACAAATAGCTATGCCATTGCTTAGTTAGGACAAAACAGGCAAGAAAACCCCCGAGTCTTACAGTCAAATTTCAGGTTAGCACTGTACTTTCCAAGCCACTTCCAGTGAACAATTGCACTGTTGAACTCAAGAGACCAAGAAAATTATACTAAAGCTGGTCTAACTGCTTTCACCCAAAGCATAGAGCTGTCAGACCCGGATCCCACAGAGAATTAAAATGGGCTCTAAAAACCAGACTCATTTGCTTAAAGGTAAGTTCACACTTAGAAAGCTGTGTTACTCCAAGACTGAGTACTTAGCACCTTGCAGCCTCTAGCAACTTGATATGCTTGGGTGCATATCAAGCTAATATTCCAAAATAACATCAATGCTTAAGAGACTGAGCTTTTATATTGGCATCTATCCATCTATCTATCTATCCTTTTTTCTATTACAAAACTTCTGGTGGAGAACTGTACTGTGAAGCACAATAAGTAATTTTGTCAAGCTGAAAGGCTGCAAATCACCTTCACAAGTCTACACTGCTGTTATATAGCTTTCTTCATCTTAGTTTTCAAGGCAGGTTATCTTTAAAAAAGAAAATTAACAATTTAAACCATTAGAGTGTTTCCAGATGATGCTGCATGATAAATCTGGCACATGCAATTGAAGTACATTTTTTCAGGTGTAAGCAAGCAGGAAGCTTACTATGGTACAACTAGTTCTTATCCCCACTTTTCCTGTGCTCTCTGTAGGCACTGACATTCACAAGACCCCCCAAAGAGCAGAAAAATAGGAAGGTGAAATCAACATAAAATGACAATTATCTTAGCTCCTCCACATTTTATAATAGAGTAGAAGTAATTAATTCTCTCAGGAATCTTGCTTTGTTGACATGATAAAAGAGGAGTCTGGCAGTGATGTGGCACAAAATCAAAATAACTCCACAAATCATGCATTTTCCACTGGATTTCAAAATCACAATAACTCTACAATCATAATTTTCACATGCACACAGTAAAATCACGACATCTTTCCCCTAAGATCGTGGTTATTTACAGGACATGGCATTACTGTTTTGAGGAGAAGCTCTGGTCTGGGGAAAGGAAAGAAAAAGGAAATTCACCCTTTTTTCATCTCCTCAAATAAATGCTGCACCCGCAAATCTATGCAACTCCAGTCTTTACTGTGCAATTGAATGGGAAGTCTCCTGGGTGAAGAGCTATCCGGTGAATCCCTCGCAGCACTGATAATTATGCCATTCTGACTGCTTACTTAATCTATTTGAATCCAGAGGTGAGTTAAGCCACTTCCTGACCATTAAAGTAAACTGCATGGGTAAATACTGCTGTCAGTAAGGGGTGTGATGAAGCTTAACTACACCAACATCTTAACCTCAGCTCAGTGCAACCCCAGCTATTCCATCACAGTTCATAAATGCGATTGCAGGTCCATCTTTTGATTCAGCAATTTAATAACTTCGAGTGCTGTCAGTACTGCTTTGAAAAATGGCTCCTATAAAATGTAACAGCCTCAATCAGATTGTAAAAGATTCACCCACTGAAGATTCTTCCATTTCAACTATAATGAATTAATGTTGAGCTGTGTAGAAGTTCAAGTGTCATTTAAACTAATGTGAATCTACTGTAACTTTAAATTTTAACTGGACTATGACCAAGAATTTACTGGGAACATCAACTTCAATTTTAGTGATTTTTCATGGTAAATACGAATTGCAGATTTTACTGGTTTTCTTTTGTTTTAACAGTGTAAAGCCAGGGAAGCAGGGAAGGTATTTAGAAAACAACATATTTTGAGGATTAGCTGCTATTTCTGTAATGAAGCTCTGCTATCCAACACAACATTTGTAGGAATTTTTAGGTATTTAAGAAACAGGTCACATTACTGGACTGCATGTAGCAACAAATCATGCTGTCCCAGTAAATCCAGCCTGCCTCTCGCCCCCTCTTAAAACTGGGTAAAGAGAAGGGGTAAGTGTTGGCTGACATGGCAAACATAAGCTGCAATACAAGCCCACATTAATATTAGGGAAAGTGGACTTGTTGCTGATTGCATGTCATGACAAATTAAAAAGATACACAAATAGGTATTAAAATGACAAAATATAATGATATGAGAGCTCATACTCAGACAATTTGTAAGGAGGTGTTTCATATCTAGGGGTGCAGTGATCACAGAATTGGTTTCTTTCCAAGAAGTCTGTCATTTCAGCAGAGCGATTATTTATCAGTTGGAGTCCTGAGCAACTGTTAGTTTTTTATTTGAAAATGTCAGGATATTTTAGACATTAAATCCATATTCGCAGGTTATTTTAATTCTCTGAGACCACAAACTCCTGAAATAGGGCTAAAAGAAATGCTTTGATGTATAATGTGCTTCTGGGAAACTACAAATAGGGCTTAGTACCTTTTCCCCCTCTCTCTTACTCAATACCTGACTTCCTTTTGTGTGCCTGTTTTATTCTTTTGTTACTGTCATCATTTGTTCCCCACAGAATAAATACCTTATTCTTTTGTTAAGCTTACATTTAATTAAAATGTACAGGATTTGTGCAGTAAACTCGAATGAAACAAATAAAACAAGGGCCCCCTCTCTTGAAGGCATACGTTGTGAATGAAAAATGTCATTACAGACTAAAAAATTTTGCAGTAAACAGGGCCTACAGAGAGAAGTTTCCCCTGTAATGACATCCATAAAATACACAAATGGCACTTTTAGTACCATCCTGAATATGGCATTTTCTGTGCTCTACACACAATCTAAATGGTTTGATCATAGAGCATAATACTCCATTGGGTTTATAGAACAATCAATGTTCCATAAAATGATGTATTTATCCAATAGTAGGCTCAGCAGTTACTGGTGTATGACATTGTAGGACACTGGCTTTGTACTGTTCAGCAGCACACATGCTGGCTGTAAAACTTATCTAACACTACTTCAACAACTTCATCTCATCTGTGTCAAGTAATTTGTTGAAGCCTCAGCTTGGTTTAAAAAAACTTGTAATAAAAATTCATAGAATTTTCAGGAGAATGAAAGCTGATGACAATAGAAAGGTCACATTGTGGCGCCACTCATGGGGTCGGGGGTCAGCCGCAGTTCTAAAACAGAAAGTAGATTTCATGCATCGTGTAGCAGATAAAGATGGCATTAAGGAGACTTGTCTCAGAAAGGAACGCGTAATGCGTTAGGAAAGTCTGGGCTAATATTATATGTAAAGCACCACTTTGCTCTCAGCCAGCAGCCTCTTTAGAATTCTAATCCTTCCCCAAAACTTGTAGCAAGCGGTTGTGTGTGGTGAGGCTGGGCTGAGGACATCCTTCACAAGGAGCACCTTTAGGACAAAGCAGTAAGTCATAAATGAAATAATCTATTATGACGACGGAAATGATCTGCATTTACACAACAAGCTTAAAACAGCTATTTTTCCTTTTCTGTAAAAGTTCTAGGAGGCCTGATTTATAGCCCGCTATTCAGCAACACTTAATTTTTCATACTTTGGTGATTAGGTATGTTATTTATTGACAAAACCAAACATTTTGTATCTACTAAAATGCAATGAATATTAAATAATGTGAACACAAAGAAACATCTTTTCCTTCAATTAAATACAACCTTTAAGAAATTTGAAAGATATAAAAAATTGAACTTATGTGTAGAATCACTTGAAGGAGCAATGGATTTTCCTATTTTAAAAGTTATTGTCTACATGGCAGAACAATATTTTGAATGGTACAGTACGTCCACCATTCAAATTCATAAGGTAATAATTTAAGCCTTCATGAAGTAACAAGCTTCTGCTCTCTTTTCTTTCAATTATTTTTTGTAATGATCTCTGCTTCAATCAATTCAGTGCAGCCTAAGAACTGTGGCATAACATCATAACTTTGGAGTTATCTTGATTTTTGGAGGCCATAATAATAAGACGCATTTTTCTGATCTCTGTTCCTTGACCATAGTAAAAACTATTCTTTATCATTTATAAGGCTTTTATGTACAAGCAATGCATGGTCAGCATTTTGTAAACCAGCTAGTTAAGCTACTAAATAACAGGTTGTAAAGGCTCATTCATGTCTTCTGCTGAAGGAAAGAACATACAATGGGTCAAATCAAGAACTGAAATAAATCAGCAACCCAAAACGACCCTGTTACAACTATTATGTCCACAAAGGCAGCAAAAAGCGGTATAAATAGGTACACCTACAGGAGACTTAACCAGCTCTCTTAGAGGCATAGACCTCCCTTACCACTGACACAAAGTACATAAATCTCAAGAGATACCAATATAGCAAGGCTTTTTTTTCCCTTTCAATAAATTGTTATTGTAAAAAGAAAATTAAACAAACAAAAAAGCAAATCACCAATTCCCAGACAATGTTCATAGTTCATTTTATACTTAAAAATACAGTAATGTCATGTTTCAATGCTGAAACGCAAAACATCCTTAGCTCCTAGCTTTGTCCTTAAGCACTTAATCATGTTTGGAAACTTCAAGGTCTTCTAAGAACTGCTTGAATAAAGGATGAAGTTTTAATGTTCCAGATACCTTAAAAAGCAGCAGATGTCCTTTAGCCTTCTTAAAATGCAAAACAAAGTACTTTTGTAATATTTTTTTCTTTTGAAAAACCTGACTGAAATTTTCTGCTTGCTATTTTTACCTTCCACAACTTACAGAATTGTGACAACAGCTACGAAAAGACTCAAAAGAAAAAAAAACAATCACCAAAATAAATAGCCAAGCCATTCAGTTAGGCAGTTTGTTTAGTTTGGTTTAGTTACCCTACATAGACCAATTAACCTCTGGAAAAAGGCCTTCTCTGTGAAAAATTTCAGTTTCTCTTTTCCTGCGCTCAAGGTCAAAACTGAACACTATAGAGCCCAGTGTTACAGATGCTATGCAAATAAAAAGTATACATACCAAAACTCCCACTGATTGTGGCAAACATGCACAGTGTTAACATGCAGAATGTACAACTGCCTAACCTGCACAGTAGCTGGTTTTCTTGTAAACCACTTTTTCTCTTCGCCTGCTTGCCACCTTGCAGGCTTCTCTTCTTAACTCTGACGTGTGAGCAAAAACCTACTGTGGCATATACAGCAATTACCTATTTGGGCAAGCAGCATCAGGAATGTCTTTGGAGTATTTCAGCTATCTCTTCTAGTGCAATTTAGCAGCTTGAGATGAGGATAGTCATGGACATTTCTTGGCAGTCCAGCTTCAAAGGCTACTCTGGCCCTCAGTTTGGAACACCTGACATTGATGATACACGGATGCACTCTTTCTGTTTTATCCCCCGCAGTGCAACTGGAAAGTGCATTTTTAGTACTTCTAAATCAGAATCCCAATTTCAAGGAGGTCTGGTTGTGCTTGGTAAAACCAGAGATTTCTGTTTCCCAGGCAGACAGAACATATAATATAATACAAAAAATAATATGAACACTAATATGAGAAAATTGGGGAGAACCCCCCCCCCCCCCCCACAAGCTCTGCTCATAAGGAAAATTATCTGAACTTCTGAAATAGGTCTAGTCCCAGACAGTAATGGCTTTGTCAAAAAAAGAAAAAAACTCTTTTAGTCATTATTATCTCAGCAAGACTTTTTGTTTTTCAAGAATATATACATTTAGATCCTGGTCTTATAAACATTTATTTATCAAGCATACTGCTTACTGCCATAGTTAGCCTCAATAGTCTCAAAGGGACTAAACATGGTAGCTTGCATTATGCATTGTGTTTGCATAATCAGGCCCTTGGGATTAACAGTTCTGAAAATGGCTGGCCTTCCCTAACGTTTGATGTACATATACTCACTAAAGAGAACAGACACTTGTAAGGGATACCTAAAATAAAACATCATGTTATTAAACCATCAAGCAGAAATTATATTCTTCGGCATACCTATCAAATATGAGTATCATGATTCTCTGTATTTATCTATTCTGATTTATGCACCCTTTGAGTAAAAAGAAGCACCTGTTCTTTGCTTGAGGGCACGTCTCAACCCATTTGAAAATCACAGCAGTTTTTAGGGGGAATTCTTGGGAATAACTGCAAACAGTAAGTTTCCTTAGTTCTTTTTGTTAGTTTAGACAGCAGAAACTACCATTTCAAATGTGATAATCATATCTGTATTTCATTTATAAACTCAACTATGTTACAGTGTATATTCATATCTTTCCAGAGTAAATTATGAGAAATAACCATTTGTCTTCATTGTAGACACTTTTGCATGTATAGTAGAAAACAAACCTCTATTCAATAATTGCACAGAGGCACCATTAAAATCAAATTTACAGTAAACAGAACCTGCAGCTGGGATAAAACACTAACTGTTAGTATTTTAATTATCAGCGAAGCTTTCGGAGGTCTAACATCTGCTCATAGCCAAATGACAGCAGCTGCTTGTGTACACTTAAAACAACATGAATTTCTTCTATAAATAATAAAATGAATTGTATGTTGTGTGTTCATTGTGGCTATACTCCTATTAAGCTGTTTAAGTATATAGAGTATTTTGAACTTCTTTCTTGTGGCAAATTCATAAAGGGCTGACCTGCTCAAAAGAATGAGAGGCAAAGGCAGCAAAAATTCTTGAGTCTGTAAATTGAAAATGTTTAGAGACAGTACTAGAGGTCACTCGCTGCCAAGATGCTGCTAGTAAGTGCTAACAAAATATCAGCGATAAGTTCTGATCATTGTGCACTACAGTAACTTCAAGGACAGGACTGCTCAGCATGCAAAGTATCAGGAGTCTATGGAATGGCTTATATCAAAAGCTAATGCTCATCTAGTAAGTAAAGCAATTAATGCATTATCTTATCTTGAAAAAAATGTCCTCTTTCAATATCCAAAGCATTGGAGTAGATGACTGTATTCTCTTACATGGACTTCATCAAAATCATACTGGAATGAGCCCTGATTCCTATATTAGAGGCAATAAATTGCCAGGAAGAAGGAGCTGTGCTGGGCCAATATGAGATCAGCTAATTTTGCTAGAAAGGGCAAGCTTCATAACTTAATTTTGCAGGTTTTTATCTAGACACTGATGTACAGTTTATATCTTCCTTTTTGTCTCTCACCTGCTTGGGAATATAGGAAAGGAAACCAGAGGAGTGACACACATTTATTCAAGAGATAAAGTCTGGTACACTGAAAGAAGGGAGCATTACAACCAGATTCAGAAGAAAACAAGTTTTGTAGTTTTCACTTTACAGGTTTTCAGTGGAGAAAGATCTATCTCTTTGCTTTTATATCACCAAGTGTTATGCCAGTGGCAAATAATATTTAAATATTTTTGCAATAGATCTACAGTTGGAAAGGAGCACTATAATAATTTAGTCTGAAAGCTGTAGGTCATGCCAACCTGTGTTTTGAAAAAAACCCCAATATGATTAGATGCTTGAGCCCTACATGTGTAACCACAACATAGGAACGGCCACCAGTACAGCTGTCATTGGTACACAGCATAAAATAAAGGTGAATTAATTGTGAAGACAGTTCCCAAACTTCCCACCCAAAAGTCAGTCTCAGTGCAAGGGAAACAACAGCTGAGAAGGAGGGCATAGGGCTGGTTATAGGTGGTACAGTTACAATGCACAGACCTTCCCCTTCGCTGGCCCCTCACTCCTCCTGAGGCACCGACAGCATCAAGGCTTATCGTGCCCAAAATGACGAGTGTTGAAACACATGCTGATTTTTCAGCTCAGAGTGTCACAGGCTTAGCAGTAATGCTGGGATTACTTAGGAAGTGTGAAGCAGGGGTACATGCTGGTTCTGGGAGGAGGGATGTGAAACAGAGGCTGGAGAGATGGGTAACTCTTGTATACCACTTTCAAGGGTCGTGTTTGTGACAAAGTCTTCTTTTCATGATTCACCTCTGGTGAAGGATGGAAGCAGCATGTTTCCAGAATATCTTCAAAGGAAGAGTTGTTCATATAACTGACCCTTCTGCTGACAGAAATATATTTTCAGTGCTATTGATAGAGTAGCACTTAAATGTGCTGTCTTCAACTTCCAGCTTTAGAAAGCACTAGGCAGCAAGTAGATAAAACTAGACAGAAGACACCAAAGCCGGTGCTTTCTGAGCCATTGCTGAGCATACCTACGCTGGACGGTCTGTGTGCCTGGGCTGCATGGGAAGTGCAAAGTAAACTGTTGCACTGCAGGTCTGCCAAAGTGCTCAGAAGCTCCTTGCTCAAGTTGCTTCCACTTGGCTGCAAAGCTGTGTGCTCAAGAGCTGCATAATTTCCATACTATTCTGTCAACAAATTGCTGGTTAGCTAGAGGTAGAAACCAACAGCTTTTAGATAGCATATGGAGCTAATACCAAACTGGAAGGAAACGTTAACATTAATACAAAGAAAAACCAGATGTAACATAAGTAAATATAAAAATATGCAGGATTCAACTTGTGCTACTGCATACTAGCACTTGTGGAGAAAGTAAATATGCAAAAATGGTATTCAGTGAGAGAGAAGTCCCTTGAGAACTGTAATGCTGAAGAAATTTAAAGAATGACAGTGTTCATCAAATTACATGCGAGATTATGAAATGTAAAACAGGAAAAGAAAACAGGCCAAAGCAATTTTTAATTGCACATTCAAAGGCACGTCTGCTGCATATCGTTCTGGTACGGATGCAACTAAATTATGTCTTGACCTCTCCAGGGGAGACATCTTGAGTAAAGAATATTCAGAACAGTGAAATAAGAACTATTAGAAGGTTGACTTGAATGGAAATACTGAAGGTTTAAGTGCACATATTCTGGCTACATAATCTGCAAGTGCTGGAGAGGGAGGGAAATTTTTGTTTCGATTGGACAAACACAATCTGATTTTGATGAAAGACCAGAATATTCATGTCATACTGCAGGAAGACAGTTAGACAGGGTGAACAATGGAAAGCGAATTCAGCTACCTCATCCACTTCCAGGTGCCGGGGTGACAAAGCTCCCAGATGGAATAAATAGAAGGTACAGTAGTTCAGTGTATGATTTAACCCAACTCATCACCATTTATACTGCAAATCTATATTATCTCAGAACAGTTCAGTGAAATGTAGCATGAGATTCTGCAGCAACTACTTAGTTAACTTTTGTAAACAACTCCATTCTGAACTGAAGTTCATCCAAGACGGTGGCCTTAAGTCTTAAAAAGCCAAAGAATTTGCTATGACTGTCAATCATACAAAGAATGAATCCTAGTCAAATACGGACTAGTAAACAACCCTTGCCACCCTGTCAGGTCATTTCGTCAGCTCCTCTTATTTTTTTGCTTCCTGAGACCCAACTTAGACTACAAGAAAAAGAGGAAATATTTTAAAATCAAGTAGTGATCACATTTTTCTAAAATATTTTAAATGCCACTTAGCTCCTAATTCAGGTAGCACGTGTTCAGTGATTTGTTATTTATATCTTTCTCAAACCCAAGCCAAGCCATGCTTAAAGCCATGATAACTAGACGATGCCAAATGGTTTAAAAACACCATGGTTTCTAGTATACTTGTCTGTAGCACGATGCACAGTGCAGTGAATGCACTCCTTATTCTGCTGTTACGTAGGGCCTGGTACAGCATCATTAGTGGTAATGTAAGTGGAGCCTAAACGCTTTTACTGTTGCTGGAACTTAGTTCACTATTTTTTGTTACAGTACAGAAAATTTCAGGAGTCATGATCATTTCCGTGAAAGCACTAAAGCTTGTGATATGTGACAGAACAGAGGCCAGATAACACTCCCACCAAAAACAAAAAAATACCACAGAAGCCTGGAACTAGATATCTGGAAGATCTGATTTTCAAAACCACTAAGAAACCAACAGTTCCTGCTGACACTTTCATTAAAAGGTTCTTATTTCAGCTACTTTTTTTTTTTTTTTAATACTTCTTACGCTTTTCCCAGCTACTGTAGTTTAGTGAACTAACAGTTTCCTGACTTCTGCCACGTGACAAACAAATTGCACAGGACTCATTGTGGTTTTTTATTTCAAATATGTGCAGATTACAGAGCTTCAGAAAAGCCTGTGGCATCATAGGTAGAAACAGCTGCTACAAGTCCCAGGTCAGACTTACTTACAGGTTTTGTAGTGTTAATTTTTGGTACTACTGAGGTTCACCATTTCTTTCAGGGTGCCTTAAGTACCCTTAAAACATTATTCAAATGCTTCTACTGAAATAAAAAAGACTCTAAGGCTATTCAAATGTGTATTAGAAAAAGAAAATACTCATATGAAAATGTACACAGAACAAAAATTATATAGCTGTCTATAATAATGAGCTAAAAGAAGTCCAAAATTAATGTTTTTCTTCTTTGACATGTTATTTTTTCAGGGTCTTTTTCACAACAAAGTGAATTTTATGCAAGATTTTTAGATCTCTCTGCCTGAAGCTGATTTCCTCAATGCAGAATTAGGAAGCAAAATAAAATTGGCTTGCTTTCCACCAGTGCTAGGCACAAGAACATGCAAATGCAAACTGAACAGAAGACATTTAAAATCTAATAGCATTTATCTACCCATGTGCTTCTAAAACCATATCTCCTGAATTGCTCACAATTGGTAATATATTTATCACTAAATAACACCATAAAATGATAAAAGCATTATTCTAACTTTTCAGGCAGAGAAGTGAAAAACAACAAGAAGTGCGTTGCCAGGGTCACATAAGAATTCCCAGGTGTGCTGAGTCCCAGCTTCATGCCTTAATCACAGCATTATAATTTCTTAGGAGAGCCTATTGTCAACTCCAAGAGTTGAGGTACTCCATTTACCCACCACGAGGCCCTAGTCACATCATTGCAATTTTCCTGATAATGCCCTGTCAATGAATCAACCCCATGTTCATGAGCAGAGAGGAGTTCAGTGTCCATGTATCCTATAATGAGGAATGTCGGGCTGCAATCTCTGCTGAGATTGTCATAGGTGTCCACTGATACCATCTGCAATTACAGAATTTTATGAGATGGAAACTGGTTCATTATGAGCAAGACTCAAGTCTACCAGCTCATTTCACAGATGTCAGATGGCAGACTTCCTGATCATCGCAATTCTTGCAAGTGCATAAGAAGGGGCCTGTAGTTAGACTTTTGGGAATTAAGCATATAGCTAACGTGAAGCATTGGTTTAAATGCTTTTCTATGTTGGACCCCGAGTTAGCCCCAGTCTAAGCCATTCAAAACAGGGACACAGATTCCTTAATTTCAGCTTCACAAACCAGGACTGTTGGCCAAACCAGGACAGCCAGTTCCCAGAGGCAAGCAGACACAAACTTAGATAAAAATCACTTTTGCCCTCAGCCAAATACAACTCTCTCAGACTGATATCATCCTGCTTCTAACTAAGCAAAATGACTGCATGAACATGTTCCAAAGTATCAGCTGAATTGCATTTTTAATTGTCACCTATTCAAATAAATGCAGACATTCCTTTTAAAAGACTGAAGTACATTATGCATAACTATATATTTTTGTATTTTTTTATATGTATTATTTATATTTTATTTTTTTTTTTAGTTTTATAAAAATCTTCATTGCTACATTTAAGAAGAAGGTGTAGTGCGGAAAATGTTGTTGACAAAGCTTTCTTCTTAGAGAGTAATCCCTCTCATACATACAATGCACTCTCAGACAATGATATATTCATCTTCAAATCTGGTAACTATCAGCTTAAAGAAACATCTTAATTGCAGACAATTCAGTCTATTTAAGAACACGGAAATTAAAACTATTCTCTAGGCACTGAAAAAAAATATAGATTTCTTCTGCAGATATCAAGAAATGACGTCCTGTTTGCTATAATATAGCCCCCTCCATTTCTTCCAAAAAGAGCCTGTTTCTATTGGAAGTGAACTTGCTGCATTTATTCATTATCTTTTAAGAACAGAACACAGAAAAATCCAAGCTAACAAAAGTGTTTAGTAAAAGGACCTAAAATACTAAGTGCAAGCTATAGTGCTGCTACAAGATATCTGGGTGAACTCTGATACTCTGAAGACCAGTGGAAGGTGCTGATGCCAGTCTCCATCTCCCAAATATTAGGAAACCTGCTTATCTGAGAGACTTCCTTTCTTCTCGTGCAACTACCTCAAGTGGCAGTGACAGACATGCTTAAGCCAAGGTCTCTGGCCTTTCATGTGTTCCTCTCAGAGGCCAGTTTCCGTAAGAAAGATATACTCCCACTTGGTCAATTTATCACAACCTCCATGATCACTTCCCCTCTGACACACACACTTGGTATCCCCTCTGCCTCATCATGAAAAAACAGAACAAAAGCCCACCAACCATACAAAAATTATACTGTATATTTGTAGATTAATGGGCTGATTCTGGCATCTCAATTCAAATGGATTTACAACCATCGTGCTTAGCCCTGTGTGATTTCAAATAGAATTACTTCTGATGAATTTGAATGCAAATTCATAAAGCATTAAAACAAACCGTGTTTAAACTCATTGGTTCATCTGATGCAAATATCGTGCATTAAGCAGGGAACACCCATTTATGAAAATAATGAAAACTGACACCAATATAATAAAATCATTACAGGTTTATGGATTCTGGGACTTAAACAAGCCATACCCTTGCTTCTCCTAACTGATTAAATGCTTCTTTGCAGTTTATGTTTGATCTGCAATTCAAAAATAAATTGGTTTAGTCTTTGAGCCCAGAACCTTGGAAAATTGCTAGAAGGTTCTACCTTGGATTTGCCTGGGAAAATGGGCCAGGTAAAGAGAGGAAATTGTGGGGGCAGGGAATGTAGCAGTGCAACTGAGAACTGACATCACGGGAGAGGGAGCAGTCAGATAAATCAAGGTTTGCAGACTCTACCGGCAAGCATTCATAAAACTGCTGCCTGAATAGCATTGTGAGGAACAAAAGGCAAGGATGATCATATTGGGCACTTTTGTTTTATAAAGCTGGCACAGATGGGCCTGTCACACCATGTGCTTCATTTTTACAAAAACCACCTTCACTTTGCATCACATTTGTAGACAAGGGGTTTAAGTGCAGAAGGGCAAAGGATTGCCCATTATTTCTGTAATGCAACCATGTTCTACTGATAAAGTAGATCTCTGAAGTTATATGTAAACAGTATATATAGTGTGTTTTTTTTCATTAATCCCCCTTAGCTAATTATCATGAACATGTTTTCATTTTCAGTTAGATGACAACAGCCTAGCTCAATAGTTTCCCGTGAAATCTTTGTATCTAGATAATAAATTCTTCTCATAATGATGAGATTTAAAACAGCAAAACATTCCTCACTGAGGCATGTAATGCTGATAAAGCACTATTTTGCCGCACAATCTATGCAGTATAAAAAGTTCTTTGCTGCCTAATGTTCTGCTCCAATTTGTGTATATAAATAGCATTCGTAATAAAAGGAAACGTAACATCACGTATTACTTAAATAACCACTCCAAAAGAGGTTGGGAAATAATGCAGTTATCTCACAACAAAAACAACAACAACAAAAAATTAAGGGCAACAGCAATGGCTCCTTCTCAACATTCCTTTGTTTCTCATTTTTATGAATCCACTCACACCAACATTAAGTACTTTAATCTAAAATATTTAGAGAATTATATGTTGGGATGGTGTAAGGGCAGTTTGGTTTCTACAGTTAAGGTACCATCTAAATGTGCCACAAACACCCAAAGTCCAACTTTGAAAGCAATCTTCTCCATAACTTTAACCAGCCATCCCAAGAAAGCTCCTACTTCTAAGGATAGAGATGCATGACTGAAAAGATCTAACAAGGTGTGAAGATCTACATTTTCAAAAGTGAATGCCTTGAATTAGATACCACAACCTGTATGTAAAAAGCATTAGCCATTTCTGTGAGACAACAAGCAACACCACGCTGACAATGTAGCTGACACTGGGTGACAAGAGACTTCAGAAGTCCGACTGGTCTACCACTGCAGCTACAGTACTCACTGTCTCCATACAAATCCTTATCTGACGAGCAGATCAAGTACTTCTATTCTTATGATGGACCTATGATTTGTATCTATGGTTTTGTTATTGCCAGCGCACGGCACATGGAACAATACTGGTCATATGTTGAGTAAAATTGTGTCCACATTCATGACATGGACAAAATTCCCACTGATTCATAAAGCAATTAATACAATTTTGTATGAAAGAAAAAATAAAGATCTGGATTCTGTTCACTCTTTATTATTTAATGCCAGTACTCTGAAAACCATTCTAGCTTCCAACTGGTGTTAAGATGATGGTTAAAAATTGTCTAGTCGTGAATCACTTGGGATAGTCACGATGTTTAACTCTGTTGCTCTTCCCACACCTTTTCTCATGAGCACAGTTGAAAGTAGTATTTGGGATGGACTTATTTTGCTACAAAGAGAGAGAGAAAAAATGTACATCACATTTTCTTGTCAATTCCGAAGCTGATTCCCAAACCTAGAGAATATCTGTAATCAGAAGCTATTTCAGTCTGCGAACTATGAGGCAGGTGAGGACTTGTTTTTACCTCATGGGCTATTGGCTAAATTCTTGAGGGCTGCTGAGAAGTTACTGTAGCATTAATTAATATTTCTACTGGTTGAAGGGATACATTATGAAATGTTTGCTTTAAGAGCTGTTGAATGCCAGATCAAATTCAACTTCTCAGAGCTAGGTGCACCTTCTGGTGTTTTTTTACTGTATGAATGTGGGAGAAAGACAATACTCAGGAATAAAGAACCACCTTAATCTGCATTAGAATGAGTTTGGCCTGGTTAAACCATGACAGAGATGTATGGGTATGCAGGAAGTGCCAATCTGAGCACTCAGATGTGGAATTAGGACTCCATGTATCGGCACTTACTTTAGAAAGTAGATCTCAGAGGACAGATAGGGTTGCCCACTTAGCTTGGAAAACCCTGTTCCAGTTTTAAAAGCTACTTGTCACTGCAGAGCAATTTTGAAGCAAAGTGGTATGTTTGGTGGCCTCATTTGCATGACAATACCCAGAATGCTCTCCTAACTCACGGCTATTTCACCAAGGGCTGACGCATTCAAGGTTTGAGAATAAGCCCAAATCATGGGGGTGTACCAGTGCATACAGTTTAAATATTTCCCCCAGTTCATGTGCAAAAGCTAGAACTATTAAAGTGGGTAACTATTACAGGTAACCAAACTAACCTGTTTATCATCAGTATTCACTAGAAATCAAAATTACCAGTGATAGTTTGGCAACTCTCTTACTCATTGATTAATTAGCTGATTATCTTGTACCCACGTGCATATGCTTTTTAAGTGTTGACATCAGTCATCACTTCACATTGTGAAGAGCTGTCCCAATATATTAACAAGCAATTATAAAAACTAAACAACTCACAACACATAGCACAAATATAGAATAATAGTTCATCAAGATGGACTTTGCTCATCTTCCACACTTCTATCCTCCTCTCTCACAGCTTGCTATGCAAAATGAATTCACTACATCGACTTACACTGCAGTACAGAATATCACAGTCTGCTCTGTTGTGTGGATTTCACTGCTAAGAAGCTGTAACACTAATTGTCAGTTTCCCACGATCAAAGTAATTTGGTTAAATAATTGGTTTACATTCACTATATTTTATTTGCCTCACAAAAACAAATGTTATAACAAAAGATCATCTGAAGAGGAGGGAATGCTGTGGTGATAACACCAATATGGTGCCAACATATGGAGAAATATGTGTGTTTTGTGCACATAAACAATGACATGAAGCTTCAGCTGTTTAGAGAACAAAGCTTTACACCTGAGTTAACTTAATATTATGATAAGCGCATTCTGGTGTGCGTGCATGAGGGGTAAAGTTCTGATTTTGGCACTGAAACTATAAAATACTGTTTTAAATGCTGATTAAGTGGTGATCATTTATAACTTATTCTTGAAAGATGAGAAATCATTGCATTTCTTCTTTTCTATTTACTAGTTACATGAAGTCTGTACTCACATGTTAAACAATGGCTTTTCTATACCTAAAATCAGGTTGATGACAACAAGATAACCCTCCAAGCCATTCTTGACTTTTCAGATATTTTTCTCTCTTTTATTTTATATAATATGTGGCTTTGACCACAATTTTCACAGCTCCTCCCCCGATGCAGAAAGGGAACACAGTAACTAAGTGCCTGCAGCAGTCGACAGAAGCTGTTTCCTTTAAGCTCCCTCCAGACTACCAGGCGTGAAGAATGGCTGAAACATTTTCCTTCAGCCACCAGAGTGGCTCATTTTCCAAATGTTGCTAGAACAGCTTCATTCAGAATAGGCTGCCACTGGAGTTCCTTCAAAATTCTGCCAGAATGGCCTAAACTCAAAAGTAATTAAAAGCCTTTAAAAAACTCATAAGTCAAGGGAGTGGCATAACACCCATTAATTACAGTGCTCGGTGATGTCACACCTGTGACTTATGAGAGGCTATCCTGAAGTGGGTTCAGAGCTGCTGTTCATAATTTATATTGGTGTTTTGAAGACTTTCTACTGAAAAGCACAATTGAATTGGGATTGTACCTATCTAATAACAGTTGATTGCATTATATAAAAAATAACAGTGTGGCGTTCATTGTAAAACTACTGAGGATGAACATAGGTTTAAGTATCAAACGCACACCACCACCAAATGGTGCACATGCAGTGGGACCATGCCGCTGTGGTAACATCTAGTTTGATGTTAGCACTGCTACCGTCAATCAATGGCCAACTCTAAGAACAAACAGAAGAAAGAACTTCAAAGGACAAAGTTTTTGCTGGTTTTTCCAGTGGGTTCTAATGTTGACTAATTTTTAGTATGCTAATTATGAAATCAGAAGGTCTGTATATGTCTGCTTAATTATGCTTGGTTGTACTTGCAGGATTTAAATAGTTGTGAAGAAAATCCTCAACAGATTACCTGAAATAAACAGTCAGTCCATCAGTCCTCAGATGTTACTTTTGTTAAAAATTTTAAATTAAATTATATAGAACAACACTCAGTTTTATGAATTTGTGGTAAAAGTTGTCTGTATTGGATAGTCATTTACAGAAAAAATAAAAAGGCAATGTTTCTTCAATACATTAAAATCTGCAATTTACGTTTTTCCTTTATCTGTTTTGAATTTAAACGGAAACAAACCTTACAGTGTAGAATTGGCTTAAGGTCACCTGTCTACAAGGGATTACTGTGTAGTTCCTTTTATATTTTTCCCCCTACTAGTTTGAGGGACAAAAGGGCAGCAGTACCCTAAGGGCTTTTTCAAATAACCTCTTTAGCAAATAAAGTCATACCCTATGTATAGAGGCCATTTCATCCCAGACCCATGGGCTGCCTGTAGGGTAAAATACTGAATTTTTCTGGCATATGTCACTGAATGTGAAAAAGAGGACCACTACTTACAGAAAGTTAAAGGCTGAATGAAAGAAGTGAATTTCCTTAATGCGCTAATTTAAAACATTGTATATCGAAGCTGAAAACATCGGCTATAAGCATCTCAGAGAAACACTGGAATACATTTATGTGAACCATACAGAGACTCATGTACTAACAACTGATTTACTATGGCTTGAAAACACAACAGATTCAGCTTATCTGAAATCTCAAGCAACAAACAAATATATTTTCTCCCGGGAAAATAAATAAAATGAAATTGGGCCTATTTTTTATGAAAGCACTCATATGACTGTATCAACTTAACATTACCATAAACATCTCTGAAATCAACTGTCAAGAAAGAATCTGTTATGCTCATATAAATTACTATTATTGTTATTTTTATTGCTGCACTTGCTGCACCCCACTTCTGTAATTTGTTAAAAGATAACATGCAAAACCCCAAACTTTCAAGTATTCATAAGGTATAAAATAATGGTTTTAAAACAATTGATTTGACAGCTGCAAATGCAGGATAACACCTAGTTACATTATAGAAACAGTGTGGATAATTACTTTTTTCAGAAGGAAAGACTCCATGGACCACAGTCCTGTCTGAATTTCCCTGCAGCTTGGATAATGTGCAGTAATACAAATCCTGTTGTCACCTCAACCTAAGTCTTTTTATCATCTATACATCAGTAAGAATGATGAGAGACGTCCCATGATTCTAACAGTCTTCCTTTGAAGGATCCACATGTTAATTACTGCACTAATTATGGTTTTTGAATAACCAAATGAAGTAAGCAGTCTATGGGAGGTACAGGCATAAACCTAAGACTGAGAAAATACGAGTTACTGAAGTCATCAGTGTAAACTGACACATTGAACATGCTTAAAAAAAGTAGAAGTAGATTTTAAAAGACAAGCATCTTCAATAATTAGGGTTCCATGCAGGAAAAAGAAATGTTATTTCTTAATGGCAAGTGCATTTAAACTGTTATCTAAAGATCTGAAGGTAAGCCTGCTTAATTCACTGCTTCTTCTTTTGTTATTAGGAAAACATAATTGTTCCAAATAATTAGCACTAGAGTACATCACAAGCTGACAACAAAATTATAGAAATCTTCATATTCAGATCCGTCTAGCTGGCTATTAGGAACAGTTTCTGATCATAACCCATTAGTTGAAGTGCTGTGAGTTCTTGATTGCCACCAAATAACCTCAGATATCTGCCTAAGTTAACAGCCTCTATTTATTCAGAGTTTTCTTGACAGTAAAAATTGCTTACAATTTTTACAGCTGCCACACAAAAGAACAGTATCGGATGTGCACATTTGCAAGACTAGGTGATAAAATAATTGAAATGTGGATTTTAGACACAATTTTAACGCTTAACTTTCTAAATGAAAAGCAGCTAGGGGATTTCAGTGTGCTATAATGGTACTATTGCCTTTCCTGTTTATTAAAAAGTAACATCAACACAATCCAAATCTTTCTAGATGTGATGACCATGCTAATTAAAATGAGATTTCTTTGGGGGTATAACATCCTTACTTTGTATTTTTTTTTCCACTGAACACTGACTAATCAAATGCTAAAGATATTTCTGTTTCTTGAGGTTTAACTCTTTTTTATTTGTTTGCTTGTCTGAGATTTTTTTGTACTTTCTCGTGAATAATATGAGGACATAAACAGCTGTTAATCTATTTCTTAAAAAGATAACTAGCATGGATAGCATCACAGGAAAAGCTACCAGAAGGGATAGCATATTTTAAAGGACACTGACAAATGAATCCTCTGACAGAAATCACTGCTGTAACTCCAAAAGGAAGAAGAAAAAAAAAAAAAGACATGAACAAAAAGCCACATACACACGGTGAGAAGGGAATCGTACTCTCTTAGTTACTTTACCCAGCTTCAGTGAGTGGATTATTGATAATGTAATACAGACAAAATGAAAACTTGTTTAAATTTCCCATCTAATACTTTAGTTATCTATAATGCTATTTGAAGCCCCTTTCGAAATGTTTTTTTCTGATAATAGCTTGGTTTATAAACCTGCAAAGCTTTATGTCAAATCTCATGAGGGATAACTTTGATTACTGGAGTAATTAATGATGCTGGATAGTAATATGGATTTTCTGTTAAGATTTGAGTTTGAAGTTAATTAGTCTCCACATTATGATTTGCTGATTAATTACAGATATTTAGTTATAAAGAGAGATGTTAATTATTAATCTAAAAAACCATCTTGTGTAATTAACTAAAACTTTGACGTCAGTCACCACTCTCTTTGTATGTAAATTCCAAGGTGCTAATTCTGTGGAGGGAGGCACAGGCCTTCCCCAAAAAGTAAAAACAATTTCTTCTGCTATCTTTCTTGTGTATATAGCATAGTGAGCAAATTTTACTCTTAATTTCTTAGGGCAAGCCACCCACTTGGAAGCAGGACAGTAACTTAAGTCTCATGAAAGTACTGATCTTTCATTACTTATTCTTACATTATGCCTCATCACAGAAAAAAAACAAAACACAAGAGCTATAAAATAAATTCCACTATGAGTCTTAACTGGGTGTACTCTTGAAATCATGTCTTAACCTCAGAGATGTGATGTTCTGCTGACTGATGGGCTTTGTCAGTTCCCATGTTAAACTCTGGAAAGAGCTTCAGCGTTGCTACAGATATCAGTATTTTCTAGCAACAGCAGCAGCAGCAGCCTTTAGCAGTGCCAAGAAAATATTAGAGCAAAACTACTAATTAATGTAATAGCTCAGTTAGAATTTAAAATCACCTTTTGTTTAAAAAGAAACCCCACCTTATCTTTCCCCCCCACACTCCTTGCCTTCTCATCTGCAAGGAAAAAACCCTTACTGTTAATGTAAAGGGGATAGGAATGCGATTAAGAAATAGGGTTAAACGGAAAAGCATCGGCAGCACACCAATGTCCTGGAATTTACCCTAGTAACACAGACTCCGAACAGGGATCTGTTTACATTATCTCTAGATCATCTTGACAATATTCATTCTCTATTTACCTAAATGAGGCAATATGATGATATTTATTGCTCAGAATGGCTAAATATAGACTTTTCCTGAGCACTCAGCATCATAGTGGGAGGTTTTGCTCTAATCTACATCTTTAAACTGACAAGCTGGAGCATTCCTAATGAATGCCTCTTTTCATCTGGATGTCTGTGTGTATTTGACAGTATAAATATTTAGCAATATCGGAGTCAGCTTGTGATTTTACCCAGATGGACTGATTGATGCCTTGGCTTGACGTTGCCAAAGACAATCCATGTAGTTATATAAGCAATTTCCCTCTTACTTCCTAAGAAGCAATTAGGTGGCCAAAGGCAGCAACCCAAAAATAGTGAGAATACTTCTGGTATCAGCTGACAACTCTGAGGGATAAATAAAATATGGTACTTAAATTATTACCACTTTACTTTCATGAATCATGGGATTAAAGCTTTCACTTCTAAAGTACATATAAATTGCAGGGTTTCTTACGTCTGTAATTTGCAAGAATCTAAGTTAAAATACCAGCTAATCAGTCAACTCACATTCACCTTGGGAAAAGTACCACCCTTCCTTGTCATTTTTGTAAATTGCATGCCTAAGCACCAATGTTATTTTCAGGGGGAAAAAAGCTTGTTGTCAATAACATATATTGCAGTCTAGTTAAAACAACATTTGTTAAGGTTTAATCGCAAATGTAATCTGCTTTTAAAGTTTAGACAGAACGCTCAGAGAAATTCAAGGGACAGATAATAAATCATTTTCTCCTATCCTGGGTGTGAACAAGGTAGGCTGGAGTCTTGCAGGTGTGCTGCCTTTTTCTTCTACATGTTGCAGACTCTTGCTGGTTTCCATAGACCGTTCAAAAATACAGGGATTCCATCACTAAGAAATAAAGGAATTTTGTACTATCTGACTTTGAAACAACATAGGCTGCACTTTTTGTACCATGAAATATTCCCAATAATTTTATTCAGTTCGCATCTTTGGCATACATCTTGTAATTCCTAATGTGTCTGTGTAACAAATTGCAGCAATAAGAAGTTTAAACTTCATGCACATACATATAAAAATATGTGACTACAAAAAATCCTGGATACTGAATGTCAGCTTTACATTAGCTGTGCACTGTTTGTCTGTGTCAGTTTTGCATGGTGTAAGATGCTTGCAATGATTATGTCTTGTGGTCTTATGCATGTTAGTGCTTTGAGGGGGAAAGAATAGTCGCACATTATTTTTGGCAACAGTAAAATTCACAGGTCTCAGCTATGTCGTTGGTTCTGCTCCCCTCCCCAAACACCTTTAGTTTCTTTGTTTTCTATTAACTCATCCCATTCTTTGTATAACCCCATGCAATAACCCAGGAAAAAGGGCAAGGAAGACATTATTCTTCTTGACACTAATACCTATAGATCCTGTTCTGCAGTGATACCTCTCCCTATCACAAAGTATCTCAGCAAACAGAATTCTCCAAACTCAAGAGCTGGAACCATTAATATATTCCACAGGCAAGCGGGACACAATGCCCACTGGTAATCAGACAAACACAACGAGGCTTCTTGGGAACTGGCCATCTGCTTATGATGTACAGGAGTTTTAAGCGCAGCCTGCATCAGTTACAGCACATTCTTCCAAAAGGCAGTCTTTGACTTACCTGTTTCATTATTATTCTGTGACCAGCTGGGTGCCAAATAAAAATAAATGTATGCTTTTTTGTATTTATTGGATTTGATTAGTAATAAATTTGTTATTGACCAGATCTAGAGTGTGAAGGCCTGAGGCACAATCCAATGGTCTCTACTCACTTGATCATTACACCCTGCACTTTCAATCAAGCTACATTGAATTGTGTTACTCTGTGTTTTGCTTTTGAATGGTCTGGTTTGAGAATGGAAGAGAAGGGATGGAGGGAGAGAAAAGTTGATATTTTCTAGTGAGAAAATTAGGAAAGGGAAGGCTGTCCCTTTAAACTGGAAGACAACTGCAATACAATATCAAAAGAAATCTGGTGATAGAGTTCACTGTACATGGTACAATCCATTGCACAGGTTGACGTGAGAAATTACTAGGTCTGATAAGGCAAAGTTTAGAATAAACTGCATTGTTTTACAAAATATGTCATTGGGAAAAATGCATTAACTCTAATCAGCCAAAATGGTGTGATTCATTGCTTAATTTCAGGGTACCAGGCTATAAATTACATCAGGCCTGCCACAACTAATTTTTGCAGTGGCATAGTAGATGAAAAATGAAATGTCCAAGTGGCTACAAGTGAAAAGCTTCCATCTTTCTTCCACAGCTGAATATTACTTACTCTAATGATGTATAATAGCCTGCAACTACACTTAACCTGTGCATTAAATAGCAGCACAAACTGTTTACCTAGAGTTATGAAGAAGAAAACAGCAAATCAAGCAAAGGAATCTAGAGTGTGTACATTAACCTCCCACATGCCAACATAATTGTCCCCTACAGATGATGTATAACACTTATTCCAAATCATACTTTTTTTTTCATTACACATAATAGCTTATGCTTCAAGTATCAAAAGTGTCAAAGCATGTGTGATAAATTGATGCCAAAATGCACCTAATTAATAAGTCTGATGATGTTTAGATTAAAACAGATGTTGGTTATGTTGTTAACAGAAAAACAGCTAATAAAAATAATTGCAAACTATATGCCTAAAACATGCAGGTATTATTAAAAAGAACAACAAAACCATGTCATACCTGAACAGTGCAAAATGGTTAGTTAGATTTTTTTTGGATGTAAATGTTCTTTTAAGTACAAATTCCTAACAACAGACCAAGGCAATTAATCAGATCAGCAGTTACTAGCAACTATTCCTTGTTTAAAATCCATAGCTAGGATTTTACCAGTGATATTCTTTGCAACAAAAAGTACTTTAAAGCATCCTTGTTATTATTCCTTTACCATAGATAAAGGGAATTCTGTGTTGATTATGTGTGGGGGAAAAAAAAAGATAATGAGTTTCAGAAAGTTTCTAAATGTGATCAAGTAATCCATCATTACTACAAGTATCTTGCAATTTTAACAGTTGATTTTAACAGTTTGATTTTAACAGTTCAAATTCCACCAAAACAAACCAGAAATAACATGGTATTTTAAAACTAGCTTTAAATTATAAATTAAATATCATAATATTTAAATCGTGTTTTTTTTTCACCCAGACGGAAAATAAACGTTTATTACTTTGCTTCCTTTAAAAATACAGTATCCAGGGAGAATCTATTGATGGAAAACCTGATGACAAAAAATTCTATCAGTCTGAAGCAAGTTTTGGAGAATCTGATTAGGTCTCATGCTGCAATACTAGGTATTCCATTTTTGCCAAAGGGCCAGCTATTATTATTAACATCATTTGTCTGAATCATTACTCTGCACCTTGGTTCAGCAAACACTATGAAGATGGCATGGTAATAAATGACCGCAGGATTCTTTCCTGCTTCAGCCTGTTTTTATCTGCCACCTCTCTACCGTCAGCTCCATCTTTCTGAACCTCTCTGAATCCCCAAAAGGGACGGGGCGTCTATTTGTTTTCCACTAGGTTACCACTCTGTCTATTGTTGTTTGCACTAAAGGGTACGAATTCAATTCATTCTTGTGACATAAAAGCACTGATACAGTAAATTTTTTGCCCAAGAGAAAACACAAAGTTGCTGAATATGGGCTAAGATGTGAAGCTCTTGTATGTACACGAAGGAGCTTTCTGAGAGAGTCTTGCTCACTAAATATTGTTTTTTTGTCCACCGCAATCTAGACAATCACATTACAGCATTTTAAAGTTATACTAACCTTGCCAAATTGGTACCTCTTGCAAAACTGTGCAGGAGGGGTTAAGTAATATATCCTGTTGTACCTATAAGCAAGAGAAGAAACAAAGGGCTGGGAGGTAAGATAGCCAATTGGTAGCTGCAAGATTAAGTAAGCCAGTGCTTCTGTGATAATAAGAGTCAGTGGGAATGGCAGATGAGAACCAAAGAAAATAACAAATAACCAAGGAGAAAAGACTTAAAAACAGTAAAATAAGAAAACTGGAATATGAGGAACTACAGGTCATTGACTAACCTTATTTTTCTGCATGTTGAAATTCACAGAAATTACCTTTATTCATACCTAAACACGCCAAAAAAGAATCAATCTGCCATCTCAATGATTTGATCAAAACTGAACATACCAGGCATAATGTCTTATACTTCACTCTGCAAAGTAAAACCAAAACCTTTCAGAGATGTAATGGGTCTCTTTAAATAGGAAAAAATGCATATTTTCTTCTTTAATGATAAGAAGTATTGAAGTGTTGGAAAATACTATATTGAGGCCAGACATCTCTTCAAGATTTCCCAATTACAAACATCTAGCCTGAGATTCCATCCTGTAGCAAAATCATAAGGCAGATTTTATGAGATGATCCATTAACAAAGATAAATTTCAATGTCCCAATACATGTAAACATATCAGCCTGTGAGGGAATTTAAGTCATGTAAATGCAGTTCTAAAGGAAACTCAGCACTGGCTTTTCACGGACAAGGGCATCTTGTTTTCCCAAATACACTGTTAAAAAGTGCCAAACTTAGTAAATCCTACAGAAAATAGCCAAGTACTTTTTTGTCTGAGTCTTGTAGAATGCTTAAAAATAGCACTCCTAAATCCTAAATGCTGTAACTGTTCACAAAATCTGAAAGGTTGCATTACACGTGGCTTTCTTTGCCATCAAAATGCTGTACGTTTCCGCCAGAAGTTAAGAAGTTATCAGTTGAAAATCACTGGCTAATCTAGCTTGTGCTAAGATGGATTTTTAATGAAAGTTTAATGAATGATAAATACTTGTTTCTTGATAAATGTTTAATTATGCCAATAATTACCAACTGCTGAAAACTACTGTTGTGTTAATAATGGCATTTTAGTACACAAGCAGTTTCATGAGTCATGATGCTGTTAAAGATCAGAATTCCATCTGTCTAATGCAAACTAGCAAAACAAAAGAAAAGTCTAATTAATATTTTGATACATTTTCCCTATACACTTTAAAACGGATGTCCTTTTCTGAAAGAATAAATTTACTAACTCCCTTTTCGAGAGAAGAAATAAATGTCTCAGAGCCATTGTGTTATTAATCATTACTACTATTTGAACCTAAAAACTGAAAGAGAAAAAGAAATCAAGCCAGATGTAGCATATGTATGAATGCATCTCCCTTACTTTTATTTGGAAGAGGAGAGAATGGGACATTAAGATGCTGATGAGACCAAGTTTTCACCCAAAGTATTTCAAAACATTCAGGTACCACAATACATTTGGAACATTAATCTGCAGAGTTATCTAGGACTGTTTTGCTTATGTCAAAAAACCAGCAGACTGCAACCCACATTTCTTACAAGCAAGGGGACAAGAAACATCAAACTGTCATGGTGCCCTCCAACAGGGCCAGATAAAATGGAGATTTTCTTAGAAGTGCAAAGAAGATAACAATATAGACATGAAACAAATGAGGACAAAGTAAACAGAGAGAATACTGCTATGAAAAATACTAGGAGATCAGGGAGACTACCACTGACTTACTTGTTCAAGGGTGCCTCTTTGTTTGAAAATACCTCCCATATTTGTTGTGTTCATGGTACTAATTTAGTCTCTGTCTCTCACATAGTTACCACAATACCTGTGGGCGGCCTAGTCAGGCATCCTGGCAATGTGCTAATCCACCAGGCATGCCGCAGGACATGATACCCTAAAGGGGTGCCCTGGTCGTGGCTCAGAGCGTAGGCTTGCAACGTGTGCAGCACACGGCTCCTCCAGTCTCGGAGGTGGCCTTGGGACTGCCCCTAGTGCAACTTCTATTGGTCTGCTCCAAATCCCACTGAAACCAGCAAAAGTATTTCCCAGGGACTGTCAGGAAATTTAGTCAGGCCTTGTCTAAAATACTAGGGCTATATCTATTATATGAGTGTAAATTCAGTACTGCAACACGTCTGCTGAGATCTGACTTATTAATATATTGTTGAACTTTAGTATACTTTAATATAACAGAAATACCTTCACTTGTGAGATTCAAAATATAAACAGGATCATACTGTTCCATGAAGTGGTACATTAAAAAAATACATTTATTGGGCTGAAAATTAAGCTTTTAATGATAAAAATATGACTTCTTCCCTGCACCAACTCCAATGTTTTCATCATGATATTTAAAAGGAGTTTCTGATCCTAATAAATATTGAGTTTACTTTCTTATGTAGAGGTTTTCTTTCTTTTTGAACCTATTTCAAATTTCAATGTAAATGGATCTTTGCTTTTCCCAGCAAAGACAGGACAGAGCACTGGAAAACTTATTTTATTCAGTAATCTTACATCTCATGTGGGTTTGAGAAGGAGACCCTATAAATTGTTTCTATTTCTTACATCTACAACTCTATGACACAAATTTGTTTTCTACATAAAGGAAATGTATTTTTTGAGATGGTATTCTTATTTAACATTTATGTAATCTTTACTGTGCATCAGGATGTATTGGAGGAATTTGACCTCAGCTTGGGCACCTTACAGAATACTTTGATTCTGAAACTATTCTTGTAGTTCTGAGAATTGCCTGACATCCTTCATTTGTTTTTCTACTGAAAAAATTCTCTTTTTTTGCAGATTGGCAGTAGTTCATAACAAAAAGGTAGTTAACCATAAAACCAGGCCATAAACTCTAATATTGAACCAAACAAACATCCTAATGGAATATATGAAAGGAGATTTTCTGGCTGGAGAGGAAGGGATGCTGCTACAGATTAGTATAGTGAGCTTGTTAGCATCCCTATAGCATCTGCAACGCAATGCAGAAGTCAGTGCGGTGAAACAGAAAGCAAAGCCCATCCTGACAAATGGCTGGTGGCTAATAACACTTCCTCCGTAAGATTAACTTAGGAGAGTAAAAGAACAAACACAAAGGTATACTAAAACATATATTGACAATTTTTCTGCAGTTGAATCATAGCAAGCCACTGCTGTAAGGTTATAAAATTACCTAGATTGTAAAGCAATGTACAATATAATCGGTTATAGCCTGTTTGATGCTGTCATGCTGTGTTCTGCAACAATTGGAACCTAAAGGCAATAATTTATAGCTATCATCCTCATCAATATTCTCTAATTTAAAAAGGTGCAAACCCCATTCGTCTCCTAATACTACGGGAAACTTTACGTCCCCAGTAGTCAAAACCATAAGCAAATTGCCTCCTTCAACTGAGTCAAAATGTTCCCTCAACCCATGTGGGGGAACAGAGTCCTGTCCTATATAACGGTGGGATGGGCAATTCAGTACCAAATCCCATTGATTTCAGGAAAACAGGCTGCTTTGCTCTTCACAAAAGACAACAGAGCAGATCAGCTAACCTTGCCCCAAAGTACCATCATTAATCACAAAAATATCTATTTTATCAGTGAAGAGATAAAACAATTTACAAGTTTTTAAAAATAGCTCAGTTGTGAGTAACTTGTCTGTGAAACTTTCGTTCTATTGCAATATGCAGTGAAGTTTATAATAAAAAATGCTGCTTACAAAAAATCAAAGAACTGTCTTAATCCCATTGCCCCCAGCCTTCATCCTCTATTTCAAAATCTTTGCAAGCATTACTCCTCTTGATGTCAACAAACAAAATGCTTCATCCTGAATATCTCCAAAACAATTACATACATGCTCTGTTAACAACAATATTTTGGGTTTTCCTGTGCTTTTAAGACATGGTAACATACTGGTAAAAACTGCCTGTGCCTACAGTTGCTCTCATTACAGCTGGACTGGGTGGAGCTACACTGACTGGAGCTGAAACATTGAAGATTTCTCCTAAAAAGACACTGTAGAGACAGTCATATATTAAAGTTTCACTCCATGTAAAAGGAATGTCACTCTTTTATAACTACAGTCCACTATGATAATCCTCTTGGAACGCATTAATTATCATCCACCAGATAAGTGTCAAAAGCTACATTCCTAAAGGATTATCAATTCCCACCCAATTTCTACTGCAGCTGAATAAGGAAGAAGAAAAGTTAGTGGAAAAAGAAGCAGCATCAAGAAGCTCTTAGTCATCCCACAGTTATTCTCAACTCAGAATGAAAATACGGCCTTTCAGAACAGCTCAGCCATTCACATAGCTTTCATTACAACTGCAGAGGAAGAGAACCAGTGACATCGTATCTGTGTTAAAACAGGAAAGATTTTATCCTGTAGATTCTTTTATTATATAGCAATATTCTCCCTAGAAGTACTGGGAAAAAGAAAACCCAAACCCTTCACTGCTAGAAGGCTTCAATAAAGACCTCAAAACCACAAAAGAAGAGTCTTTCTTCTTCAAATCAAGGAATTTTTAACCATTATGTCAAATGATTTTCTACTGCCTTTTGCCTTTTTTTTTTTGGTATACTTTCACTTTTCCACTGTTGGAGAGAACAGAACTCAAAACTCTTAAAAAGTCTTCTGTGAATAACTTGGTCAACCACATAGGCAGGAGAAGGCATAGAAAAAGTAAAGTGTTCCAAAAATATGGACCAAGACTAAAACCAAAATGTAAACAAAACTTGATTTTTGTGAAAAAAGTTATGTAGCTACACCCTTCCAAGAACACACAGTTATTAAGGACAGTGTGTTGCTTTTTTTCTATAGGCTCCTGGATATAGTTTACTACTTTTTATTTAGCTAACTGTGTGCAACTCTGCCATTTGTGAAAAATTCAGTCCATCCAACCTCACAACAAGAGAAGAGTATGTAATTGAGAAATGCACACGCATCCAAACACATGGACATGTAATACCACTTAAAGCATCATAAATTGGACTGCAGGTCTAACATTATGCCTACAACCTCAGTATCTCGGAAACTGTTGGAGATGAGAAAGAATTCTTCATTTAAAGTAGGTTCTAGTGCACAGGAAGGTTACTGATGAGCCTCTTCATGCTGCTTTAGCTTCTGAGCCAGCAGTGAAGTGATACCCCTGCATGGCATTAAGCAGCATTAGTAGCGTTTTATTTACAATTTATATGTTGTAATTGTTCTTGCGGGTATTGTGCCAGGCCCTGTACAAACACAGGAACTGAGAGAAGCAATCCACTGAAAGGGCTAACAATCTAAAGACACAATGAGAGAGAGAGTAAATAATAGTGAAAGCTTAATGCTGAACACACATGGTCACACTACAGTGGAAAAGAGGCCTTTTATTCCACTAATGTCCTAACTAGGGCATTGTTGCTATCACTGTGGACCATCATGCGGGTGGAAGGACTGTGCAATTTTCCAGGTGAGACACTTCTGGTAGATTCCTGTAGGACATTTTCCAAGAGGAAGAATGTCCTGGTAAAGCTCCAGTACTTTTAAATTACATTAAACTTATCTGGGTTTCCCCTACAGGTTAAACTGAAAATTACTTTAGTCATTTGATGTTGCTCTATGTTGAAAACCCTGCATGTTTCACCTCAGCTACAGCTGGTTTTCACTGGGGAGTGAAGCCTTCTGGATGAGATGGAAGACTGTAACAGATTTTAACAACCTTCAAGATAGGAGAAGCTATAGAAATATTAAATTATTACAGTAAATTGGAATTAGTGAGGGAACTGGAAGGCTGAATTGCAAGATACAATTCTTGTTTCTTCCTCTACAGGAGTAACCAGTATTTTTTAGCAGGCACACAAAGATCTGAAACCAATGAGACTTCTACCCCATCTTGTATAAGATCTTCCAACTGTCACTGAAATAGGATGAGATTCTGGGTTTTGTTTGTTTAATAGGGCTTTTCAAATGAAAACTTTGGGACATCTGTGGGTGCCTTGTATTATATTAACACATGCACCTCGCTGTCTCCTGTCTTAACAGTGTGTTGTCACATTTGCAGTTTGGGCAAGACAGAATTGCTCATCTTCCCCTCACAGCCCATCTGGTTTCTCCCAAGCTGCTCAGGCGACAACACTCTAAAGAAAAAGCGATGTTATCAGGGGCATGTACCAATATATATCACATATTGCAGCATGGTTTGTCATTTACAATGCATCATAAAAAGTTACATTGCATCTGACCTACAACATGATGTAATGTAAAATGACATGCTTACATTGAACAACATTACATTACTCAAAAATCTGAATTTAAAGAAATAAAGGGGGGGTGTCTATTTATTTCTTTGGAATGCTATAAATTTTGACAGACATTAAGTCAACCAAGAAAAAGGGGGAGGTGGTGTAACTAAGTATTTAACTGCATGGCTGCTTAGTCACTTGCTAATGCCATTTTCTTACAAACAAAAAGAGTTAAATAATACACTACAAGATCTGTTGTCCACCTTTAATATTAAACACAACAGATGATATAATCACAGAAATAATACCAGTAACTTTCAAGGCGTAAAACTGTAGTCAATTTTCTTCATGTTCTACTAAAAAAAGCTGTAAAAATGCATTTGAAGGCTTTCTGTTGGATTTTTAAGAGCAAGAGTGCAAAGCAGAGTGCTCTATACATTCCACAGATCTGCTTTTTAAGAATCAACATGGTGCACGCCATGTGAACTGTCACATTAATAACCCTATGCTGATATTCAAATTTTCTGTCTTAAGCTAAAGAAAGATTGAATACCCTGCTGTTGTGTGGCCAAGATTGAAGAGGTGTCTCACTGACATTGTTCAAAGTTTATGAAAATATATGAATGCTCAAATGTCATTGGCTTTGCGCCTCCAACAGACTGTGGGTTTATGAGAAATCAGTCTTTTAATCAAAATGATTGAATACCTTAAGGTCGAATCCAAAGATATCAGTTAATATCTAGAAACGTGCTATTTCTGCATATTTTGCCAAATTTGTGGTGCATTTTAAAGTGTTAATTTGTGCATTCCATATTGAAAATTGATCTTGAGTTTTAGCTTTTTGTCAAGCTAAAACATATGGTTACAAGCTCTATGCATTTTATGTGACGGCTGTTGAAGCTGTCACATGTGCAAACTTGATAACCGATGTGACACATACGCAAATAATTTGCTTGTTTAGTAACAATTCAAAGATTCATTATTCATGCAAAAACACGTTTTTTTAAAAATGATCAGATGGAAGTAGTCTTCATTTTGCACAATCTAGTCTCATTGGTGTGCAAACACTGATAAAATAAAGCTGGGAACTAAGTGGTATTAAAACAAATCCAAGAATATGGGTATTCTCAGATAATTATTGAACCAGATGGTGTTTTTTGTTAATTCTGCCATCAGTCTGAGAACTTGATGTCTTACATCTGCACTTGGTAAAATAAATTTTGCCACTGACATTATTTCAGTTTTCTTAAAATATTTCAATCAGTTTTACACCAAGATTTGCAAACATCTGCCATTCTACATGACTGTGAGATGAAATTATTTGAAAAAATTTTCTTAACAAAATACTTATTCTAAATTTAACTAAGGCTTAGCATTTCTGCTGCTAAGATGTCTGAAAATACTATTTTATGAATATTATAAATAAAATGCTAGTCGTGTGCCAAAATACTGCTACCTTCAATTTGGGGAGGAACAATCTATATAAACCAGTGAAGAGCTGCAGGTTCATTTGGGGCTGCTACCTTGGGATTTTACAGTCCCCTATGGTGCATTCTTAAGGTTGAGAGGTTAGAACTTCATTGGCACAGAACTAATTAAAACTTCCGCCCTGGTCCCTGTAAGAGTAAACAAAAAAACAAACAAAACTGGAATATGTGGCCAATCTATTTAGATCTACTTTAAATTGATGGATATAAAAGCAATCCAAACAGTCATTTAAGCTGCAGCTATGTTATTCACCCTAATAGAACTCCTCATAAACATTATCACTCAAGTATTGTACCTCATAAACAGATGTGCTCAATCACTTATGCACATTTGACACCATATATAGCATTTAGATACTTCCTTTCTGTGATCTAAATCACAGCCTTTCTTGAAAATTCAGCTGTAACAGGCAATAAAATTGTAGAGCTGGCTTAACTACTATAGTGCTCTGCTACACCAAATCCCAAATAAGACCACTTTCACATATTGTCGAATAGATAAACTCCCCTTCTGCCAGTAAATGCACACTCTGTGATACAAACTGCACCCTAGCAATCATCAGGCCAGCGGAGGCACCATGTGCGATGGCATTTCATTTATATCAAATATCGTAATTGTGTGAACTTAGTTATGAATTCTGCAACAGCTGTGGGAAAATCCCTACTGCTTTCACTAGCTGGTGACGTTTTATTACAGTGCTTTGCTACGCTAGCACCTTTGTGTGGGTAACACAATGGAGCACACCTGACCTGGCACACCAGTGGAAGTCTTCCGCAGTGTGCACTCAAGCCATGTGGGTTTGATTCCCAGTTCTACACTCCTGCTCTCCGGCCTGAGAGGAGGAGATAGGAACACCTTTGAGTAAGACTGTGTTTAACAGTAACAGCTCTGTTTGCAGAAGAACTAGGAATCCTGTATGAAAACGTGCCGACGTTCTCTGGTAGGGATCTTTTATAAAATCCTCGCTCACTGCCTTTTTTTTTTAATGAGAGATGGGAGGGATTGCCAAGTGTTTTCTACAAAAGGGAAATTGCAGAGAGAACCAGTACATCTGTCTGCATAAGCATAACGTTAGGATAAAGGCTATTTATCTGGAGACAGATCCAAATCTCCTGAAGTGAACCTAGAGACAGATTAGATCTCCTTTGGTGCACTGATTTATCTTGCCATAAAATGGAAAGTATAACACAGTACTCCACTGAGATTTGCTTGCTGCATTTAAGCTGACTGATGGGAGGGTGCCATGACACAAACCCACACACCAGCATTTTGTTCCTCAGTGCTCTGACCTGGGACCCATTTCGGGGAGCATCCAGAATTCCCAATCAGTTTACACGCAAAGGTTGCCTTTGCACAAGAAATCAGGGCACTCTAGGAAGCACATGGGATCATGTCTGTGGACAGATATTCCCTGACGTGAAGTAGGGACACATCTAGGGTATTGAAGCCTGGGACCCAAGAAGTATCCCAGCACACTCAGTTTACGTGTGGCATTTGCTATTTCCCAAGCTGAGAAAAAAATATGTGGGGGGTGAATTATAAAAATTATAGACCTGCTTCTCAAAAAAAGCAGTGAACACCCCATTTTCTCCAAAAGCAGAAAACACTACCTGTTAGAATATTTTAAATCAGCTTTAAAATCACTCACATGGACATTTTTTTTAGCATACAGAAGTCTATGATTGTTGACTGTTTGTTTTTTATGTTAGTCTTTTTTTTAATCTTTTGGTTCCTTCTCATAGCTTGAGGCACGCAAGCTGGACAGAAGTGATATGACTAAATGTATTAAAGATATACTCAATATATTTTGAGGTAAACAACATTTTACTATCACTAGCTGGCTAATTTAAAAAATATACACATAAAAGTTAAATTGTAGATATTAACTGAATACTATTTTAATGTCATTCTCACCCAGTATCAGACAGTTGGTTTAAAAAAAGTAAAAAGACTGTAATACGGAATATCTTTTTTTTTTTTTTCCTTTTATAGACTTGGCAAAGACCATCAGTTTATGGCCTGTTTCGTTTCTTGCCAGTAGACAGCACTGAAAGTTATAAAACTACAACAATTGCTTTCATTTATATCTTTTCCTGATTACTCTGATAGCTGAAATGTCTGAAGAAGTTCAGAATCTGTAAAGCCTGTCACATTATAGAAACATGTCTCTTTAAACTAAATGTGAAATTCCAGTAATTGAAGTGATAAATCTACTGTTTTTGCTGGGGTACTTTTGATGAGAACTATAGTAGTAAATTAGAAATTATTCTCTGCTGTTATATCATGGTAAAAGCCTTTCCATTATCTGTTGTCAGTCACTAGGTATGGGCAAATAACTCAGTTGTCAATCTAACTGTGAAACCTCAAGTTCTGGGAATAATCAATAAGGAAAAAACCCAAAAACTCTCTATTATCTTCAAGCAATTCTTTTGACAACTTGAAGTTGTTTTTTCCCTTTTTACTTCTGCACATCTCATTTCTTCACAGATATATTGGATATCTTAGAATATTTCATTTTTTATAGCAAGTTTCATGTCAGCTTGTTTTCAAATGGTATATGAAAGTTACATTTCAATATGGGTAAGCAGCTTTACCTATGTGTCTATATGCAATTTTATACATGATACAGACTTAATTAAATTAGCAGTAAAAGCCACCTATGTTTTATTATTGATTTTTCAGCTTTACTATTTATTGCCTAATATTTCTATTTTAAAAGTCCATGATGTTTTGCTCTTTCATAGATTCATGTAAATACCATTCAAAAGACCACAATGAATCTGAACATGAATAAAAAGAACAACTATTATATGCCATATACTTACATTACAATCTGGATTAAAAAAAAACCCAAAAAGAAACCAAAAGCAATCCCTTCTATCAGTGATGATGCCAAACCTCTGCAGCCTCGCTTGGTGCAAGAGATGGAAAAAAACAGCTCAAGTAGTTCTTAGCTCTGACACTTGTGCCAGGAACACTGCTCATACCATGTAACCTTCCCTTTCCTCATTTAATCAATAGATAAAAATGAAGAATAAAGCCCCAAAACAAAACCAAGCTCAACTCATGATCACCAGCTAGACTGCTGAAAGGTTCATAAATTTTGGGAGGGATGTGTGGCTGGAACTACAAGCTAACCATTTTTAACATTCTTAAAATAAACTTGTATGACTTACTTAAAAGACCACTGGAACAAATGGATGGAATAGTGTTGGAGCAATATTTTCCTATTCATCCTTACATGTAAATTGTTCAAAACCTTTTCATTTAGCATTAGGTCCAGACACAGAATAGGGACTGAAATATGCAATCAGATGATTTCTAAATAGATCATTTTTTCCCTCCTGATTTTAGATTGTAATGGAAATTGATGCCATTTGTGAAATTTGGATGCAGGTAAAAATTCCAAGTCCTGGAAATTTAGGAGGTTCAAAATCAGGGTTCTGAATCAGTCTCAAGTATATTTTATGTATTTTAGAGAGAAAGAATTATTTCCAAGTAAGAGATGAAAATTACTGTTTTAGTTTTGAGTTTGAACTTCTAATATTAGAATAGGTGAACCACTAGTCATTAAAGTATGTGAAACTTCAACTAAAATCAGTCAAGGAGAATCAAAGAAAACTCATAAAAAACCGTGCTTAGCAAATTTGTCAGTAACTGCTGAGAATATCAACAAAACTTAATAAATTTATATATTACAGTTTTGTGTGTTTGAAAAAAAAAAAGCTGTATAAGAGAAACAAAAAGAAAAACTGCTTATAAAGGTTGTTCCACTTTAAATCCAGATTCTACCCATTTAATATTGGACAGAACAACTTGCTTTGGTACCCAAAGCACAAAGTCACAGGCTAAGGCATAAAATATGAACTACTAGTCCAACCTCCCCTTTGGACTTGCATTGGGAGAGGGAAAGGAAGAGAGGATGAGAAAAATGAGGTGAAGTCAAAATCTGTATCTGAAGACCAACTTAATATTTTTATTGAAAGTAAGAGGTGTAAGAGACTAGAAGAAATGCAAGATGAAAAAGAGTTACTGTGGCTGAAGCTAAATATTTTTCTTAAGCACTCAGAAGAGGATTGTTATCTTTCCATGGTCTTGTCTTTATCAGAAAGCTCTATACCTCAATTCAACTAGCTACAGTGAAATCTATCTAGTTGCTCTAGAGCTAATCCTAGAAAACACGTGTACTTGCTTTAAATTAAGCTTATACCAATTTAACTATACATTGTACATTATACAATCATGAAGAATAAAGAGGAAAAAGGAGACCATGGAGAAAGGAGAGATTAAATAAACACAAGCAATGAACTTCATGGTACGGTGAGGAGATAGTTCTGATACTTCAGTGGAGAATGAAGTAAAGGAAAGGAGAAAGAAGCCAGCTCTAGTCTGAAATGAATTACAGAGAGGAGTGAGTTTCAAAAAAGGAATGAAACAAGCCAAGATGGGATGCATGAACTCCCAGGCATCTGAAGGACTGTGAGGTTCTTTGCATCTTTTCTCTTCCATGCTTACTTTCTATTTAGCTAGCAGTGGCACCTGTAAATCCATGATGCTTTCTAGGACATTGCATCTGAGAGAACTACAGCTGATGAAAAGCAGTTTACCTTTGTGTTGTCCCACGCACTTTGTTTTTAACATCTTGCTTAAAAAAAAAAAAGTCACTTGCAGGTTTCATAAAGCTCACACAAAGCTTAAGAGAAGACTGAATGTGGCTATCCAGAATGCAGTCTACAAGGTTGGTTGGTTTAGGAAGGTATGTCCCACCATATTGCATAAAAAGGTTTTCTTGTCATCTGGCTACCGAATAAACTGCTATACTATAACCTAGTGTCCGCCAAAAAGTTTGACAGTCTGACTTCAGTTATAACCTGTTTTCATTTTCTAATTTTTTTTGTCATTTTGGCTGCAATTTTCCATGACTGACCCCTCTTTGGTAACGTTCTCTGGAAAGTCCAATAAAATCCATGCCAGATATTTTTTCATCATATGAAATAAAAAAAAGAACAAAAAGCCCTCATTGTAAAAAAACTCCTCAAATCAAAACATAACTCAGATGCAGCACAATGTACATACTATGCACTGTTAAAAATATACCCACATTTGAGACTCTAAAGAGAGGTTAGAAAACTGAGAGCCAAGAGACTAAAATTCACCTCTTCGTAGACTCCATAGCCGAACTAATGAAGTCCTAAAGTCTTTTATGAAGCAAAATTTATTGTATAAATTTTTTTTCTGTTGAAATATAACTAATAACAGTCATTACACTTACAAAAACAAAAGCTCTTCCTGTAATTCAGTATCTGAAATTGTATTCACACACCATAATGTAGGATTGAAAGGGCAATTGGACTATTAGAAGTTAGAAAATGCACAAAATGGAAAGCAATGCATGGGGGATGTATCAAAAAAAGCTGCAAAAAAGAAATTATTTCCACAGGAAAAAACATGAAGATAATAAAATGACTTGTCTCCTTATTGTGGTAGTAAACATGGCGACTTTTGGAGCAAAAACATTAGCACCTATTTAAACAGGATTTTTTAAAACTGCCCTAGAAAAAAAAAAACAATTAACAAGGTAATTATTTTGCAACACACATTTCACATGAATAAACAAATCATGCTTTCTGAAAAGCAAAAAATAGTAGAAATCATGGCATAAAAAGGGAAAAAAAAAAGTCAGTCAAAACTTAAATGTATCTCCATAGGAGGGAAGTTACAAAAAACACACAATAAAATAGGCTGCAACGAAGACTTCACATTTCCTTCATCTATAAACAAAGTTCACAATAGGAATTTATGATATTCACAGCCAGTTGTACTCTCACTTAGATTTAGCCCTTCTTAATTCAAAAGTGTGACTTGGGATGACTGAGATGCATTTCAGCATTAGAACACAACTCATGGTTTGGCCAGCTCTAATCTACTCTAAAGAAACCTTGTTTTGAAGACAGTCTCTTCCAGTCAGTAATAACAGTTGCTAAAATTCAAATCTACTTTCCTGAGTTCCATTTGTCTCAGGACTTGAATTCTGATCCACTTCACCTCATTCACACTGATTTACCCAAGAGCTGGACTTGATGAGATCCTTGTGGATTCCTTCCAACTCAGCATATTCTGCAATTCCTGTCTGTAACTTCTGATGACTTTATCTTCATATCTTGATAGGAAAATATCCTTAAGGATGTGAAATTCTTAGGCCAAAATTTACATGTATACTATTAAACTAAAGACCTAAGTGACAGCACCAAGTTTATGTTTTAAAGTGAACAATTTTAACTTTTGCAATCCCTGAATTTTAAAGTTTAACAATAGTAACATGATTGTGCATTATACTTGAACTCAACTCCAGGGCAAAGAACAAGTTCATGTTGTTTTTTTTTTTCTTTTTTTTGTCTGGTGTCTAGAGAAAGCACATGAAGTTGCTTGGGTCAGTTTCTTTCTTTTTTTATGGTGATTTTCTAGGTGTTTACCTCAGATGTGATATTAAGAAAGTCAAGTTTGGTCTTCCTGAGCTTGGCTTAAGGACAATGGAAAAATACAGAAGGCAAAGAAATCTATTGGAATCCACAAATTCAAGACTGTATCTCTTCAGGCAAAGTTGGGCTGTGGAGTCCACGTTCTGAGCTGGGGATGGTTAGGGGCGAGCTTCACATAACAATGAAACTGAAGTCTTTTGAACTGTCACTCAGGCTTTGGGTTCTGGTTTATAACAAAATCACAGCTTTATAAGTTACTTTATTTCCCTCTTAGTCATGAACAACAGAATTTTTTTTCATTACTTTTCTTACCTCTAAATTGTAGCTGTCAGAGCCAAATTTGACCTTGAATATAAAGGGACTTGCAAGCATCTGCATGCCAATATGGATACCTAACAAACATCCCCCGGTTCTGAAAAGGGGTTTTACACCCTTCTTTAGCAAAGACAACTTACATAGTACCTAACTAAGGTTCTTCTTCTTCCAGTTAGAAACTTCACTGCATGGAATCACTCACAAACCACCTCCACTAGTAAATCTGTTCAGCCGATCCTGGCAAAGCCTACTCTACTTAAAATAAACCTCCAAGGCATAGCTTCTGGCTCAAAGCACAAATTTCAGTATGCTGTATTTAACACGATTTAGATTCAGATTTCCTAATGTATTTGGAAAAAATTGCCTTAAGTTTTTACCTACTGAACAAATTAGCATCTTCAGTTCCACTCACAACTTGAAAACATTCATGAACAAAGCAGGTCATATTTTCTTCGCTTCTTTTGCTTTTCATACAGAAAAAAAAAATAGAGGGTCAGTGATCTACTTCTGTAGTTTTAAATTCAGTATTTGAGATAAGTTGTGGCACTCTGACAAACTGGAAGGGAAGTGTCCTTTGCCTATAACCTATTGCTCCAAGACTGAAAGACCGCAGTTTAGTATATGGGTAATCTCAAAACTGAGGACCCCTCTTACACACCAGCATTATTCAAGACTGTTTAACCACATGCCACTGGAGTAACCAAGCAGTCTAAAGGGACTTTCCATAAGGTAAACCTGGCCAAACAAATAGAAAAGGTAATAAAATATTTACAAGTTTTTAGTCAAAATTTTTTACACATACTCAACTTTTTCCTATTATAAGTAGCCTGTTCCCCAATACCTTTCAAACAGGCCTATTCCCTAAAAAGAAATTGATTTCTTTCTTGAGCACATATTAGTAAATGGTACGTTCCCCTTTTTTTTTACATATTATGGTCACAAGTGAATTAGGTACTATTGACCACATTTGTATCCTTAAATTATGGACACTGTTATAGTAATCGTTACGCATAAATAGATACATACATACATGACAAATAACTATAATCACTGGGTATCAGTGTCTCACTGTGGTGAGCATTGTATTGCCAGTTGTATCAAGTTGTCTTTCAAATGATCTTAAAATCGAGCCAGGTATCATGCTATCAATTACACCAATAGCTCATTTTTTTCAGAGTTTATTCCTCTGAAATACACAAAGTAGAAATCTCCTCATATTGAGAGACTAAATCAAGAGACGTGAAGCTTAGGGAACCTGTAGGCCACATGCCTACAGAATGATCTCAGACTGGAACTCTGATGATCTTTTAGCTATAAAACTCTATGACAGCACCTACTGCCACCCAGCTCAGCCATAGTACATTCCTGTACAGAATTTTGGCCATATATGCCAAATTATATTCTGTGTACTCATTTTCAAAGACATTACCTTTAATTTGTGTCTAATAAAACAAACGGGTTCCACAGCAAAAATTTTTGTCACTTTTTGACAAGAATGTATATCTATTGTTCTCTACAAACTCTTCTGCTTTCTTATAAAAATCATTTAAAATGATTCTTTATTTGGAAGTACTCATCTTAGTTTTTTCAGTAAAAAAAGAGAAAGAAAGCAGCTTTTTATTTTTCCCTATACCCTCATAAGAGAATGGGTACACAAAAACTGAAAGCTCGTTCATAACAGGTACACTGCCAAGAAACTACTATCTTGCATCTCCATGCAATACAATAACATATGCTACTTTTGCTGAAAAAAAAATGGGGTTTGTATATGCAGATAGTGGCTTAAAACTCAGCATGAGTACTTCCAGTTTCATCCTTTGAAATCTGGATACCAGACGAGTACAACCACATAAGTTCAGAAGCAACAATCAATCTTATATGTCAGATTGGTCGATGGTATTTCTTCAGTGAGACTACCACACTGCTACAGCAAGCCACAATATTTAATTTTTGTTCAACTTTCTATGTTTAATGGTGGTATAAAAAAGAAAGCGAGACTTGAGAAAAATAAGACTTTTACTAAGCTGTTATTGTCCCCTCTGGTTTGCTTCCAGGCCCCTCAATTTCAATCCATGTTGTTCTATTCTGAGGATGTTTTCAGATGCATTGAAGTGCACTTCGACAGATCCTTGAAGCACAACATGGATTGAAATGAAGTTGCCTGAAGATATTAGTAATGGAAATCTCTGACACAGCACTGCACATTGAGAAATTGCTTGATACTTATTAGAAAGCATCATGTTAATACAACACTACTAATACAGAGCTCTATGAGAACGCATAGCAAAAATGTTGTTAAAAGAATTTGCAAATGAAGCAGCAGGCTTGGGGAAGGAAGAAGGGAGTAGAAATGGGAAGATGAAGATGGAAAGGTTTTAAAAATTCATAAACACATAAGCAACCTGTCCCTCAAACCCCAAAGCCCCCAAAATAAAACAGAGAACAAACCCTAAGTGCACACTTATGCCATTATTTACAGATTTACAGCTACCTGTCCCTCCGTGTCTCTGAAAGACATTCAGGGAAAGAAAAGCAGGTATAACTATAGAATATTACTTTTCCTGTTTTAGCATCAAAATTCCAGAGAAACGGATTGCAGAAAAGGAAAAAAAATCAAAAAGCATTCTATAAATGTGTTTTGCTTCTGGGTGAGGATTTCTTGAGTAAGATTTAGGTCATTAATTCTTCCCTATTAACGAGATTTATAATGGAAGTACAGGCAGACCTTCAACTGTCATGGAGCAAACAGTGGTACCTCAATAAACCTGGCAACTATTCAAAACAGCCTTACAGGATTACATTTTAAAGAAGAAGGAGATTCTTCCAATTATGGTCCCAATCTAGCAGACTGCAAATTTCCCTTCCCCTTAGTAGATGTTCTTCCCAGTAGAAGTGACAGAAAAATGAGGAACACTTACTACTCTAACTCCCTGTTCTACAGCATGGGTGTCCTGACCTATGCAAGACAATGCAGCATAAACACAAATGCATGGGTACTAATACAATTCACAACTGCCTGGCTTTCACCTCTGGTAGATTTTTGCAGTGGCATAATTATCTATAGCAGACCAATTCCTTCCTCCTGCTAACGTGTTATCTAGAGAAGCAATAGTAGCAATAGAGTTTTGCTGGGCAGGAATTGTCCATTAACAAACACAATTTAGAAATAAATACTAAAAGTAGGCTTTTTGTGGACAATTTCCAGCAGAAGATAGAGTCAAAATCACAAATGCCCCATATGGTATCGCACGTATGGGAGACAAGCAAACAGTCAGAGAATGCAGCTGATTGCAAGATACCTGCTATTTAAGTGTTCTCCAAAGCTTTACTAACACAACCCAAATGAGACCTCTGCTGATTACCTGCTCCTAACTTAAGCTGAATCGTAATATATGAGAAGAAATATGCAGCATTATTTTGCACACAGACAGAAATTCAACAGCTCAGCTGCCCATATCTAAATGCCTACTGGCACCTGAGAGGCTGAAGGCTACTTGAGAGGTCCACCTGGGGCAGGCAGGCCAGAGGAGGCACTGGAGACCATGCCCTCCTGGAGAGGCAGTGGCAGATTGGAAGGCAGGTCAAATCCAAGCATGTGAGCTGCGTGTGAGCAGCTGAGTCAGGTGCCTGTATGTATGAGGTTAGCACAACTCTAATTGTGACCAATTTTTAGCATCTAGGCGTTGGTTGCAAGGATTAACACACTGTCTTATTTCCACAGACTGTTTGAGCAGGCGCATTTTTTACACTCAAATAGCTCTACACAAATCTCGAATATGTTTAAATGAAGAACAGGAATTCTAATTTAGCATATCTGCAAGCTGTAGTAAATAGCATGAAGTCTTAAAATATTCTAGTTTTAAAAATAATTTGCTATTTCTTTAAGAATCCTGTGTTCACAATAATTCCCGCCTATGATGAGTGAGATCTCTTAGCCTGATGCATGACATGCTGTACTATATGCTGAAAGTTATTTTCAAAATTAGTACTCTTTTGAGTCTTTTGCAACAGAAAGCTTTGTTAACACATTCAGGATGACACTGCTCTTCCTGAGGAGAAAGGACAGTGTGATTCCTCAAATCGGGATATGGAGAACTATCCAAAACTGTAACGACTAAAAAAGTGCCATGTTTGGGAAGTTTCACATTATGCATAGGAAGACAAGCAGACTACCAATTAGAAATACTGAACAACTGGTATCTGTCAAAAGGTCAGGGTCAGAAGCTGCAAACAGGAGAAGAAAATATGACTGTTTAGAGTGGTAAATGATAGAGAGGGCACAGGCTAAAAAGTAAAGCAAGTCATGAAGTAACTGCAAAAATAAGATAGAGCATGAGATGATGGTGAGAACAAAGAGGAAAAAAGGTAAGAAGAAATGGACTGGAGAAGTAGGAAGAAAGCAAAGGAGAAAGGCAGGAGAAACTATTAACAGCAGGGAGAACATTCAATCAGGAGGACAGGAACAGGAAAAAAAGAGAGAAAGTTTAAAGAAAAACTTATTTGACTAAAAACAGGACAGGTGAAAGGCATAAGAAATGAACAGGCAGAAATGACAGAAGTAAGAAGAGATATGAAGGCAGCTCTGACAGAAAAGGAAGACTACGCTGAAAAAAAAAAGACAAGAAGCAATTGAAGGAGGAGCCTTAAGGAAGAACGCAACAAATGTGACAAGTGCTCTGGCTTCCACATCAGAAAGGTGTGACCTCTTCATAGGAGTTTACTACTTGGTTTAGGAAAAAAAACCAAACCAAACCAAACCAAACAAATAAAAAAAAAAAAAACCACAAAAAAACCCAAGAGTCATACAAGCAATACACAGCATTAGAATCTATATTTAATCTGTTTTATTAATTCTTTTTCCATTTAGAAGTCTAAGAAATCCTTTCAAGAGCATTTTTATTGTTAAAAATACGAATTTTCAAACACAAACTTTCCTGGTTTTGCCTAATTTATTAAAAGCTTCCGTTCAATTAACAAAACAGAAGCCAAGTTTGGGAAAGGACTTGAATTAGTTTCTCCAAACAAAAACTACAGACATACAACAGTTCCAAGTAAAATGGCAAGGCCTTTTGTCTTAAAGACCAAAAATGCAACAGAAACAAAATATAATAAAAAATGAAAATTCAGGTACAGGAATTATGTATTTCATACTGAATAATTATTTCTGTACTGCCCGTAAATCCTCTCTGGTAAGCTGTGCATCTAAAACTCATCGAACTGCCAAGGGGTAAACGCAGCTCCATCCATCACACAGCCACTTGACAAATACATTCCATAATAGAAGTTTATTTTTATGGGAGGCTGAATCAAGGACTTTCCCATGCATACAAAAACTTGTCAAAATTATTTATGAGTCTTGCTGAGACACACAATATGTCATATCAAACTCCTATTTTCCTTCCAAGCACAGACTGTCAATATCTCTGCTACTATCAATAATGTGGAACACCGCTGCTATAGGCCCTCAGGATTTTGAGGTCATTTGCCCATCCTAGCCTGCTGCCAGACGCTGTCTCTAGCTGCAATGCAGCTGAGGAGAGGTGTATTTACAACCTCTATGAGGTGTAGTTAAGGTAAGCACTGGGGACTGCAATCGAAGGCTTTGCCAACATAAAATAAAATGGAAACATATGTTTGAAAAATTACAGTTCATTATAGCTAGAGTTATGAAAATAATGAAAAAAATTGCACTGGCCTAAATTAGAAAATCCAAACGCTTACCAGCATTTTCTGGCATAATTAAACAAATAATCACTTCTGATGAATATGTTTGCACCTTTCTGAAACTATGCTAAGGAAAATCCACACATAACAAGGCTATTATTATCCTTTCTGACCTGAAAGATAGTTGAAAATTTCATGAACTTTGATAATAAGGAAAAGAAACTCCTGAAATAGAGTTTATTTAATCCAAAGATAGTTGAAAATTTCATGAACTTTGATAATAAGGAAAAGAAACTCCTGAAATAGAGTTTATTTAATCCAATCTGCTTTACTTTACAAAAAAACCATAAGAAGTCTTAAAAGCAAATATCAGTGTTTTCACTAATGGGCTCAAGCAAAAAGCATTTAGCTTTCTGAAGGCCATACTCCTAAACCTTGTTTAGCTATGTCTTTTCTTTCAGCCTTATTAGTTTTTCTGCTACTTGTTTTGCAAATCCTACACAATCACAGTATATGCTGCTTGGGATGTCACTGAACTTATCAGTAATGTTTTGAATCTTTGTGACACCAGCCCTTTCCTCACCATGCTGGACCAGCACTTTTGCCTCTCCTGCTGTCACTAGCTCAGTGGGAATGTCTCTGCTAATCCACCTGACTTCCAAGAGCCACCTCTGCCTGCAGCTGCTCAGGTACCTCGATGCAATACTCCTCTTTTTAGGATCATGATGCAGAAACACCCATGGTGGACTCCAGAGCCAGTGTGTGTCTCACAGGACTTTTGTGCTTGGGATACCAACTGTCTCACCTCTAACACTCTACTGCCTTGTCACTGAGGCAGCCTCACTAGCTGGGAACCACTTGCACATGGTTTTGAAAAACAGTACAGAGGGCCTTCCTCACAACAGTTAAAAGAGACCTAAATTTTTCTCTAGTTAAAACTCTCTACAGTGCAATGACATTATTATAGAATACCTAAAAACTTGAATAGACTGCTAGAACTATTTGACCAAACATGTAGAAAAGAAAAGGCCACATTCCTCAGCTGTGCAACAGATCTCATCTTGTGACAGATTTGCTCCGCAGTTCACCTACTAAATAATTACAGGCATGAAGAAGAAAGGGAGATTCTCATGGCACAGGGCAAGAGATTCTCCCCTCAAAGGAAGTCACATGTTCATCTCAGCCCAATAGCTGCTGGATGTGAAAGACTGACATTTGGGAAGTCACTGAGCCTCTGATTCCTGTTAATTTTTAGCTGCCCATCCATGAATGCTAGCACGCTTCAGGGATAAACTATCCAAATCTGAGAGGAAGACTTTCTTCAATGAAAGCTCACAGTGGGAGCTTTATTTAGCTATCCATTCAGACTCAACCATCATAGTAGAGGAGATCACCCTGACACTGCAATTAGCTTTGGAGGAGCTGGCTTGGCAGAAGCACAGAAATCTGTGGCAAATTCACATTGCAAAGAAGACAGGGGTCTGGTACTGCCAGGATCACACTGCTTCCAGTATTGCATGCAAGACAGCAGAAGGTGCTGACACGAAGAGTTACTTTTGTAAAGCCCCAATGTCTTCAACAGCAAATATCCCAAATGGCAGCATTGTCCCATCCACTGAATTTGGTTCTAGAGCAGGTGGTTAGGTAAGTGCGTAAGGCACAAGGCATTAACGTAAAAAATAACTTAGAGCTTCACTTTCATCAGTGCCATACATACTTTAAATTTTATTTTCCAAAAGGTATAGTACCTACTGTGATAGGTACAGATGGAAAGAATAACATGCTCAGATGAGTTCCTTTACTGTTTGATGGGCAGACAGCTCCCATGCACTTAGTCAACCTACCACAGGGTCAGTTTATGGAACTTGAGGAGCTATGTGTAGCCTGGAAAAGTTTTCAGAATGAGGTCTTTAGGGTGGACTTAAATTCTATAACTTCACAATTTCTGTAAGTGCTACTATAGAATATTGCTAAAACAATAATGATGAACAAGAAAATAATTGGATTGGCAAGTTAGAGCTAACCTTACTGAAAAGACCACAAAAAAAGGATCTCTCATAATTTTTAATTGTTTCATTAGAACAGGTTTGCATGGTCATCTTCAATTTTTGTCTGCCCAGAGAGGATTTAGAGAAGGCTGTTTACAGCAATGTCAAGGAAAAAAATAAAAGTACCGATAGCTCATGTGACCATATCCAAGTTTGTTCAGAAGATGCATTTCTGGTACTTAAAAAAAATTCTACTTCCTTACAGTATAAGAGCAACAGAGCTATTTAACAATTTTTGTTAGTAGTTTAAAACTGTCAGGAACCAGAGGTCTTTTTAGTGGTGTACTTTCCACATGACATAGGTGCAACTCATTTTGTCTCTAACAGAAGCCATCATGCCTATTATTCTTTGAACACTGCACTGCAAATGTACCTTTTAGAAGGCAAAAAATATAATCCTATTGATTTTCCTCAGCCCCAAAATGCAATAATTTGAGATTATTTTCAGGCGACAAATAAGGCTTTATGACCTAACAGCTGATCACCTTTTTATACTTTACCACTGACATGTATTACTAAACCCAGAATCCCAGCTCCTGTTAAAGGATATTTATACACACAATTACTTATTTAAGTTTAATGTTCCTGTGGTAAATCATATACTGCTATTAAAGTGCTGTACTTACTGTACCACTCTTGTCTTCTGAGACAGGGAAGATGGTGCCAAAACTGAGTGAACAAGCAAGGAAGAGTAACCACTGTATTTTATACTTAGGCAGACAGCAGTAACTGATGCACAGCAAATGTCCTTTTACTCATAACAATTTTGCAACATTAGAAGAAGGAGACAAGTCAAGGATTAAAACACGAAAAGTGTGAATCACCAGTGACTTGCATCCTGAGTAGCCATTTAACACTTGTGCAAAATAAATGTAAAACAGTAACTTTGTGACTAGCATCAATTTACATTCTCTTTGCACAGCTTTAAATGACTCTGCTAGAATAGGGAGGAACTACCTTGCTGCATTTCAGCAAAAAGGCAAGACATTTTTAATAGTACTACAGGTATAAACTTTTCAGAGTATGTGATAGCTATAAGCGTTAGTTTTCACATCCTATTATTTGCTCTTTTCTTTAGAACTACATGATTCAAATGAGACGGTTTGGTCTTCTCTGCACGGGTCATGTTCTTTTGTTGGTAGAATGAGCCACACCATTTTGGTCACCTTTGGAGGAATTCCCAGGAAGGTAAGACACAAGAACACAGTTGCTCTTTGATAGCTGCTCTTTTCTCTCACCAAAGATGTGTTTCACTCCTGCAATGTCCTTAAGCAAATATTTTTCTTCTCTTTCTGTCAAACTAAGGAACTTTGTTAGCAACACTGTAGGACAGGAGATAACTATAGAGCTCTCTAATTGTTAAGCTCTTGCAAGGGCTGAGCCTGATCATTCACTGAATTGTTGAGTTGATGGGATTCGTGTAGCTGGTTATAAATTGATAATCTAAATTAATTCATTCAAGCAGAAATCGATTTTGTAACTCCTTGAGAGCTTGTAATAATGCTTACCTCCTACCGTTAGCTGCATTCTCCGTTTCATAAAGCTGGTCGGAAACAGCTGGATTCAGGTGACCTGCTAGCTCATTAAATCTGTTACATGTTCCTTCTGGTAAATGATATTAAGCTGAAATGTCCTTGCGTTGATTTTTTTCCTTTAATTTTATGACAGAAATAACCTAATTTGTAACACAAAATAACAATCTCCTTGGATTACTTTGCCTTGTTAAAATATTTTATGCATTTTTCATTTACACGAAGGTAATGGAAAAACACTTAAACTATCTGTTATTTAAACCACAAGAGATATGTTACTGAAAGTCTGATAGCTGCAAAAATGATTGCCTCTTCATAGTCTTTGCTTTATATCTGTAATAAAAGGCGGACAATTCAATTCATCGGTTAGTAAATAAAGTACGATAGTTTTTATTTTATTTGCTCTGCATTGCAAGAACTAAAATCAGATTGCTTTTAGAATTCATTTAAAAATGGGCTCATTATTTTCCTTTTTTACTTCTAATGCAAAATGTCTGTTGTCTGTTTTGAATGTTATATCTTTTTTTAAGATATGAAGCAAATATAACCTAATTCTAAATGTCAGATTAAAAGTATAAATTTCTTTCAATGACTCCTCTATAATTACTTAAATATTGGTGTCAAGATTGTCAGTAAGAAGCGCTGAATAACTGAATCTGAACACCTCAGTATGGATCTGATAGAAAGCATAAACACTTATTTCTCAGAACTTGATGACTTCTAACTATCAACTTTTATGACAAACATAGAACAAGTGTCACAAATTGCACTGCTGGAATGTGCTGTAAGGCAAAAAATATGTGCCAGCCACAAGATAAAGCCCAAATTCTACCAAGTATAATGGAGAAACAACACCTGTTAAGGGAATGGGAAAACATGATTCTGCTTTTCTGTAGAGTTCATACTTCATGCCTGTAAAGGGATCAAGCAACCCTGAAGAGAAAAGCTTAAATATGCCCTTGAACATTTCAGTTTGCCATTTCCAGCAGACGTCACTATAGAGCAAGAATTCATGCAGGGTGAAAAAATGGCAACACTATCCAAAGGAATTACGATAAAAACATTTAAGAAGGCTTAGCTATTAAGATAATAGTAGCTAAAATCAGAATTATTAGCTTATTAAAATTAAAGATCCATATAAAGATAAACCATCCTTTTAATTATCAGAAAGAAAAAGCGGTATTGATTTCAAGCTTCTGGCAATAACAAAGCACAGAAAAGCATAATACATACAAAATGTGCCTATCTTTCAGGACATATGAAAATCACAACCATAACACTAAGAAATGCACATGTATAAAACTTCAAGTATCATGTTTTCTAACACAAACCCTCATGTGATAGATACTAACACAGTGAGCATACAGCCATATATTCCAACACCCATTAGGAAGCAACTGCTTTTCCACTCATATGTTTTCCTACATTTATTATCACCAGGCAACCTTTACACATCCTCCAAAACCTAGTATTTCCCTGCACATAGCATCATCAAAATTCTGTCCAGTAGCATTTATTCAGTAACAGAAAAATCAGCATATAATAACAGTGAAAGGTGATGGTGGCTTTCAGAAACACAGTGAATGTATTATGGCTCTAACAAACTGACGAAATATCTAGCATTTTTTCCAGTTTAAAAAAAACCCAACAGAAAATAATTCTACCCACTCAGTATTTTTGTTGTAACATTTACTGCCTTAAGAATTAAGCCTGTGAAGTCCATTCTGTGCGGTGGTTTTCAATCCTGACTGGCTGGAGTTTGTCTGAAAGACAAATGCTACTCAAGGTAGTGCAAGGCTAAATGCTGTAGGCAAGTCTCCGGGAAGACCTGTCTTTGAGACATAAATTCTAATGACAAAAAGCACATAAAGGGAATTTTTTCACTATACCATACCTCAAACAATGTGTCCTGTTTCCTCTGTGAGCTTGGGTAATTTGTCTGGCCTACACAGAAGAGTCATGGTGAAGCTTTTCCCCATTTTCCCTGTTGCTTGTGATCTGCTATTTGCATAACAGAGCATGAAGCACTCTCCATGCTTGGTACAGGCCCTTCCAAGAATATTGAGAAGGATGAGGGAATGAAGAAATCGCTCGCCCATTGTTCCCCTCACGAGCATTGGCTCAGTGGCCATTGGCTCTGGGGTGTGTGCTCCGTGAGAGTACCTGCAGGCACAGCAACTTCTTGGAAACATTTTTATTGCTTTACTTGATGCAACAATGCATAAATTGAACAGGAAAAGCCATTCATTAGACTGCTTCTATGGATATTTCCGGAGGTCAACTTGGGGGGTCCTTGAGAGAGCTCCTACAACTGAGAGAGGTGTCTGGAGGTTCTGGGGGGCTGACAGCTGACTCCCAACTTGAGAACTCAGCATCTGGACTTAGTGACCAAGACAGAGTTATTTTCAGGAGCATGAGAATTTTTTGGTGTGCTTCTTTGTCAATTTTGTTTAGAAACTCTCCTAAGTGACTAATGATTAAGTCTGGTGGTGCCTCACATAGCTATGGCTCATCCTCATGGCGCACTCCCAAACAGGTGCCTGTAAGTGTCAAAAGGGCATTGATGTTTAACTGGATGAAAGATTTGTACATGTTATTGCCCTGGAGAGAAAAAGTTCTACAGTATTGCTCTTGGCTTAGAGAGTAAACTAAGGCACACTGCCTGGACCTGGATTTACATATATACTCTGTTGGATACAAACCAGCCATTTAAGAAAAAAACCCCAAATCATCCAGCAAAGGCCCCGGTCCAGTGCCAATACTTGTGTACAAGAAAATGTGTATAGGCCTGTATAAGAATCTTTAAAATCCTGATTATAAATTGTTTATTCATATATTCTCTATTAATGACATATTACCAGACCTGGGGATGTATGGCTTTTGTTCTCTTGGTGTTACATTGTTGTGGAAAATACTAGACCAGACTAGAGAATCCTGTCATTGCCAAAAGAGAAAATATTTTTTAAAAATCCATGATCAGCAAGGCCCTACTTTTCTTCTTAGCACCACTGCTCTTCATGATACTTGCAAATGGAGTACCACATGCATGTTGCCTGCCACACCCTTCCTGTTGCTAATCTGTCTTTTTAAATTTAATTTTTTTATGGTGGCTTTTCCACTGTTTAATTAGGCCATGGGGAATAAAGAGAGGAAGTCTCACTGTCCCTTCAGAGTTTATTTCACAGACTGTTCCCTTCAAGGATTTTATTTCTGTCATTGAAAGCAGACATCGTCATATTGCTTAAACACAGAAAATGATTAATACAATGAGATTGTTATGCTCCTAGCTAAAATGGCCTTCTTTCTAATGTGAGCTACAACAGCTTGAAAAGATGGGCGCTGACACTACACTACAGCTGACAGTTTTTCTTTTTTTAGGTGTACTATTATTGGGATCTGTAATTCTGTGTGACCCATAATAATAAGCCCACCATTCTCCTCATATTAATATCATAAATTCTGCAGACATAGATGATACTATCATATATCAAATATGACCATAAAACCAATGTGATCTTAACACCTTTGGATTTATCTTGAAAAGAAAAATACTAGATAAAATCATTTATGCTGATATCACCAAGTCTTTACTGGGTTACAGTAACATGCTAAGATTACAATATATTTTTAGGAGGATAGGCAGTTTTGACAGATTTATTAATCTGTTCCTTGAGTTAAACTTGTGGACAGTTAATTTGTATGTTATTTAACAGTCAGTGCTTTCCATTCTGTGTCCCTGGCCATGATCTTGAAATTCCTCAAAAGCTGAATTTGGTATAATATTCAGTGCATATATTAAATAGCCTAGTTTAAAGGAGCACTAGTCAGATAATAATATTTTACAGTATTTAAGTGGTACCTGCTAGTGCCACTGCAGCTAAAAGTCTCCAAGCTAATTCAAACACATTGTAGGTTAAAATGGCATGTTCAGCTTTGGAGTGATTCACAAGGAAATCCATGACATACAAATACCAAATTGACTTAATACTGGTTTCAAGTTTTGTATCTCTGAGACCACTTATACTTCCCAGTAACATGATCACAGTGGAGAATTCTGGAACACTTAAAAGACTAATGCAAAAGCTGAATTTAAAGTACTGAAACCTTCAATTTGCCACTTCCTTCTTCCCACCTCTGCTCTCATCAGAATTAGAACTTCCAGACAGATTGTACCACGTGACTGTATGTTTGGACAACTGCTATAAACAATAAAAAAAAGAGAGCGCATAAAATGGCTGAGAAGCTGAGGCTGCCAAAGTAACTGTGCCACATGCAAACATGATTATCCTTGTTTTAAGTAAAAATCTTAAGTCAAATTTACTCCAGCACAAAGGAACTATCCAGGGGCCTATACACCAATTATGCTTTCAGTCAAGAGCACCATGGCAGCAGAAGTGCTGTACTCCTACTAAGTAATGACGGAACAGTATTTGTGAGGAATTTTTACACGGCACATAAACCCATGCACTACAAAATCCCTTTTACAGAAATGCTCTGCAAAGCTCCAAACAGGCAGGGTAAAGCAAACAGGCTTGTCTGGGAAAAAGGAGGCAGAAGCAGAACAAAAGAAAGCAACAACGAACAGCACAGCTTCAGAAATACAGATCAAAAGGTGCTTTATTGCTACCAGGAAGAGGATTTTTTCACAATTTCTTTGCAGTAAATGTATTCAGGCCTTAGCTTCAGCCACTAGTTTTGTATGTTGTTGGCATGAAACTCTGCCCCTCAATAACATATCACCTCTGTGGGAAATTACTTTTTTTTTTTAAATGTCCAAATCTCATAAAAAGCAACACATGATAAAATTTCAGCATTACAGTTGTCATTAGGAACCAAATTTCTTTATGAGGTGCACAGGCATTTCAACAGGGTAAACAAGTTTTCTCTCACTGAGTAGTCGTTAAAAGATCAGAGCCTCAATTGACCTGCTAAAAAAGCAGACGGGAGTCAATACAGCCCTGGCTCTACCTTCACAATCATTGTTACACATGGACAGAGAAAGGGGCAATGGTTGTCAAGATCACGAAGAGTCATTATCCTTGAAATTGTCCCCAACACTACAGTCCTACCAATCATTGCAATCTTTTCACAAGTCCTGTTAGCTCAGGTATTTGAGGGCTTAATGTCCCAAGCTTCTAGACTCAAGTGCTTAAGTAAGAACAGTTACTTGTTTTCATTTTTGGGGGAAGAGAGAAAATTAGTGACTTTAAAGGCAAGTAACAGCGATTGGAAATTACCACCCAGAGAAAAAAAGGCCAGACATGCAACAATATGTAGAGCTGTCAATACCATATTCTGTTACCTTCACTGTAACCAGAGGGTTGCAGGAGAAGTTGATTTTGGGTAGAAAGTCTCCCCATACCACCCAGACTCGCAGCTGTGACTACATGCCACAATCTGCTCCTCAATACACAAATTTCCTTTGACACAGATGACTTTAATGGCTTTTTCTTTGTAGCATTACAGTATATTGTATAATTAATTCAGGAATTAAAGCTGCCTAAATGCATTCAGACACAATTGAGCCACTCTTTGGGGCTGTTGCAATCTATTTTGTCAATAACCCTAGTTCAAGGGTTCCTGCTGCTATACATCAATACAATAAGAAATGTGTACTCAGGATATTTACATATCTGTCCCATGGAGAGACTCAGATTTCTAAAGACTCCTTAACAACACATTTTTTCATGTGTTACTTAAAAAAATTATTTGAATACAAATTTAGAAACACACAGTTTCCAAATTAGAAAAGATTAGAAAAAAATAATATAATTTATCTGGTAAATATGCCCCCAACATTTGAAATGAATCCCCATTTTTTTAAAGTGTAATCAACTTAGGGAGTTTTTCCTTAAGAAGTTTTACTTTCCTCTTGAGAGTATCCCAAAAGCATTAAAAACCCAAAAAAAAATATACATGACAAACTGAAAGGTCAGAAAGGATACTGTAATTGATTTATTTTTCCTAAAGGTGAAAAAAGAGCTAGGTGGACAGAGACGGGCAAGAGATAGCCTCAAGAAAAAGAGGGAGAGAAAACAAAGTTAAATTTGCCTACTTTCTGTCTTAATTCCCTCATATTACTTTAACCACAAGAATGTCACGGATGGCTTTAACTGGCTTTGCTCACTGCCTGCACTAAGTATCTTAGAAGCCATTAATTTGGAAGCCGCCTCCTCTTAACTCAAAACCAAAAGCAGCAGTTCTTTAAGAGGAACATCCAGCTGAGAAGACAAAGTAAGAGACGAGATTATTTTCTGATCTTGGAGCTTTTGGTTATACCAATCACACTGAGGTGTGCTCTGACTAGGGAGGATATCACCACATGAGTTGCACAAATGGTTTCCTTAGAAGGTGCATGATAGTTTTCCTCGATACTGGCTGTCCAAAATACGCATGTGGCACAATTTTGTACGCAAATAAATATGCAATCCTCTCTTTTCAGTACCTTGTATGTGTTCTTACTCCAAAAATATATAGCCCTTTTTGTGAGAGCAGTATGTTTACAACATAAGAAACAAAATCTGGAAAACAGAGAAAAGAGCAGCACTTTAACTCACTGATAGGAATATGGTATGACAGGAGGGATGAATAATCAAAGATACAGTTGATAGTTTACTGTTAAAATAAATTAACCAATCCACTGACAAAAAGTCTTGACTACTGTACTTTATAGATACAGCTCTGACATATTTTGATCACAAACAGTTTCAAAAGAGGATCGCTCTGCCAGCTGGGCTGTTCTTAAACAAAACCTCTATGTTTTGATCCAGGAAACATCAATCATCATGTCTCCAAAACCATTACCATTTATTGAGCACCCATTAATATGCTCAGTGCTAAATAAAGCAAAGGAACATGCTGTCCTTATCCACATTTCTGATCATCTGTCCTTTATTTTTGAAGTCAGTTTGGCTCTGCACAAACTCAAACATCTAAAGTAAACAAACACAGAAATATTTTGGTGACTATGTACTACATTGCTATACTTTCTGCATGCTTGTTTTATCGTTCACATCCTGTAAATATAAAATAACCCCATTCCAACTGCAGGCAAAAGAACTGAAATTGAGACTCAGCTGGACAAACATGCTTGAAAAAGGAGTTAGGCTGCAGAGGGACCATGAATTCTGGGTGTGCTTCTGGAAAGTGAGGTTAAAGACCTGAGCAGCTGCAGAGTTGCTGCAGAGCGCTAAGAAAGAGAAGAGTACCTCTGCCATGTTGTAGGTAAAAAATGCAAGGAACTGAACGGGGAAAGGATTTGAACATTGGTACTGATTATAGGATGTGCTGCTTGCAAAGAGGAGAACATTTAGCTATGCCATGTTCAGTGTCTCTGATGTAAGTACCAATTTATAGAATCAAGCTCAAAGGTAAGATATCATAGGTAATGGATATCCACTGGAATTCATAAGAGCAATTGTGTTGATTCTGAAGACAAGGAAATACACTGCTTAACACAGAATAAAATGACAACATCCTCTCAAAGAAATTCAAACCTTTTAAAAGTAATAACAAATACACATATTGAGAAGACTAAAATCTACTTCTGGTTCAACTTTTCAAAGAAAAAGTCCTGTACCTGAACAACCTCAAAGATTGTCAAAGTACTCGCTGAATTTTGATCATGCAAAACATAAAAAAAGTGCTGTAATTCTAACTATTAAAAAAAAAAAAAAAAGAGTAAGTAACAGTTGGATGCTCCTACCGTTCTACCAACCTGAAGTGTTAGAGAAGAAATAAAGCTGGTGTTCATAAAGACAGTGATAAAATTTCCTTCACTTAATAGGCAACTCTCTGATTACTGGCCACTGGAGTATTAGGTTGAATTGCATCACTGATGAATAGCCAAGGGACTCAGTTACTCAGTTAACAAAAATCAGTGCTTTTAAAGTCTTTAATGATCAGAAAAAAATGAATGAAAGCATTTGTCAAGATTATGATTGTCATTAGAAAATGCTAATTACATATTAGTTTAATAATCACCACATGATCATTTACCAAAATTATTAAATTTTTTTACTAACTTGGAAGAATTAACTTTTTCTCCTTTTTTTTTTTTTACAAAGTGTTCACAATAGTGCTTTTAGAAGCTAAAAATGTTAAGATAACACAGCTTCTGAAGATGGGCTGCTTCTGTTGGAAAGCTCTGATTTGAGATTATTGCCAACCCATCTTATTTCACTCAGATAAAGATATATATTATATAACTAACTAACTTTAAGAAAAGTTAGAGCACAGTAGAATTCATAAAGCACAGGTAACTTGCCCACAAAAACAGTTCTACAGTTAAAAATTAAATGCCAGCAAAAAAGCCACTTGTTAATTAATATATACATGCTAACTAAGATATGTCACTTCTCAATATTGAGATGAGATCTCACATAAAACATAAGGGTATTAGGCAAGTATCAAACATATCTGTAACAGTTGTGTTATCTGGACAGTACAACAGAGGAATGTATCACTGGTACTACAATAAGGCTGTTTATTTTTGGTAATAAAAATACACTTCTATTTTTCTGCATAGCAGTATTACAACAGTTCTACAGCTCAAGTTGCATCATCTGCCACTGACCTGACCACAGCAAGAACAGAAAAAGTATCATGTACTAAGGTGAATTCAAATGGAAATTCTTGTAGCTAGTGAGAATTTTTACCATTCCAATCAAAACTATGATTAACATGGTATGTAAGTTCTTTTGTCCACCTGCAAGTACAAAAAATACCAAAGGAACAGTTTTCTTATTCTCAGTTTAAAGTTTACCTTTTTAAGAGCTACTAGTAGCTCAAATAACACAATTTCTTCAAAGAGGAAAGCATAATTAAACTATGTCCAACAGTACAGCTTTAAAACATACAACCAGAATAAAACCTGAAAACTATTGAAAATACTTCATATGTTATTTCTCATCTAAGACTGACATTCTGACCTGGAACAGGCCCTTCTGACAAAGTGGCACATCTCTGCATTATTGACCTTAACATCTTAATTAAATTTAGCAATGAAAGAATATTACACCACTACTCTTGTTATCCTTGGTAGTTCCTACTCAGTATGGGGGAATTTTGGCAACAGGACAATAATTTTACTTGACCTTTGCAAAGAAATTACTAAGGTTGACTGCTTTAAATGCACACTAATTCAAATCACAGTGCAAAAGTATAAGTGGCTGCCTCTGACTGATTTCCATAGCTGCTATGGCAGAAGGACAAGGTAAGCTTCAAGCGAAAGAAGACATGCTACTGTCAAAGTGTGATGTACCTAAGTCTATACAACTTGTTTAATCTCTTCAACCAAGGGCAGTATAACTTATTCCTGATCATTGGTACAGAAAGAGTTATGGAGAGAGAAAAAGGGAGAGGAAGAGCCAAAGCTCAACAGACCCTTCTTGGGAATAGTCTTCAAACATGGCCTTGATGGACAATTATTTTGATGTCTTTGAATTAAAAAAAAAAAAAAAAAAAAAAAAGGACAAGGGATTAGCTGAATAGAAGCTCTGAATAGCTTCTCAAGTTGAAATGCAGTTGTATCTGGATAGAGTGCAAAATCTCATAACGCTGACTAGATTTGACCAGGGAACAGAGGAGTATCATGTCCAGATGACAAACCACTTTGGGACTTTGGCACAGGAATGTGGAGACCTTCACATAAATACCACACTGTTTTGAATCTTGGCCAGGTCAGTGGTTACTCAAAAGTGTGAGTTGTCCCTGTGACATCAATTGGCCGTTCTGTTCAACTAGCTTCCTCTATAGTATCACCGCATTTGCCACTCTTGTTGGCAGTTTTAGTCTAAAGAGTGAATGGGGATGTAAGCTGAACTACCCATGTCTAAAGGTGGCAGCTACAGATGAAGGTGAAGACATTAGCAGGGTCACATAAATATCCTGCACTACTTTCTTCTGTACCTGGTCTGTGGAATAAAGGTATTCAGTCTCTGTGGCTGTCAATCTGGCTCTTTTCATGAGTACTAAATTCACCTAAATAAACAAATAAATAAATACATTTATTTGTTTCAACTTGTCATTTGGGTAAGATCTGTTTTATTGCTGCAATTTTTGCTGTAGTATGTACAAATCAATCACAAAAGTCTCTATGATGCAATCCCTTTATAAAACTGTTAGCTATGTAGCTTCTTCCAAAGAAGCCTTAGATGCTGTGACAGTGATACTAAACCTACATCAAAAAAATGATCTTAAAAAAAACATAACTGCAATGCTTTGCTTTCAGGGAATTTTTATAAAGCTTATATTCCAGAACCAAGCATGCACACTGAGCATTTAACCAAAATCCATGGTAAAATACACTTGAGACCTTGAAAGTTAGTCAAATGTATTTACCCCCCTGAAAACCAATCTCAACCCTATTTTTCTGTTACTCATAGTGACTTTTCCCATTTTTGATTTTACAAACTCTCTCAAGAAAAAAACCACCCACATTTCTGTAACTGTTATGTTAATTTGTCTGTACATTTTAAAAGGAACATTTATTTTCATGAGGACACAATCAGTGCAGTCACTGATTATAGCAAATAAATACTGCTTGGATTTGTATTATGTTGATGCATTTTACAGCTATCTGTTTATATAATACCATTGACAGACTATGTCAGCTTAGAAGGGATTCCTTTGCCTTTAGCATGCAGATAGGTATGAGGTGCTAAAGAATACTGGAGAAAAGACATCAATAGATTCATTAAACATTTTCCTATATACTAGAAGACCTCACACGCACCAACAGTTGAGGCTACTGCTGATGCAGTAAGGAAATAAACATGGGCAGATTATCAAACCTTGTTCTGTTTTCTATAAAAAGCAGTTTTAGAAGCAGCAGAACCAACAGTCTTTTTACTAAATAGTGGCATGCACTCCTCAGCATGGCTACTGTCATGGCAATGAGTAACATCCAAACCACATCTTTTTTTCTTTGGTATGGTCATTAATGGCATATTCCTGCAAAATTGATTTGGAAATGACAGGAAGTGGCAAAGCTCATTTTTAGCTGAGGGAGAGAGAAGGCACATGTAGTCAGGCAGCCATCAACAGCAGTTACCAGCACACTATTTCCAGAACAAAAATGGGATGGTACACCTTATTAAAACAGTATTTATTTTATGACCAGCAGGTCAAGGGAGGTGATTCTTCCCCTCTACTCTGCCCTTGTGAGACCCCACCAAGAGTACTGTGTCCTCAGCACAAGAAAGAACCTGTTAGAACGGGTCCAGAGGAAACCACGAAGATGAGTAGAGGCGTGGAGCACCTCTCCTATGAAGACAGGCTGAGAGAGCTGGAGTTGTTCAGCCTGGAGAAGGCTCAGGGGAGACCTCATTGCAGCCTTTCAGTTCTTGAAGGGGGCTTATAAAAAGAGGGAGAACAACTTTTTACATGGGCAGATAAAAACAGGACAAAAGGGAATTGTTTAAGCCGAAGCAGGAGATATTTTGATTAGGTATTGGGAAGAAATTCTATATCAGTGGGTAGTGAGGCACTGGAACAGGTTGCCCAAGGAAGCTGTGGATGCCTTATTTCTGGAAGTGTTCAAAGTCAGGTTGGATGGAGCTCTGAGCAACCTGGTCTAGCAGAAGGTGTTCCTGCCCATAGCAGGAAGGGACGGAAATGTATGATCTTGAAGGTTCCTTCCAACTCAACCCATTCTATGATTCTGTGTATAAAGGATAGCAGAAAGAAAGAGTCAACAAAACAAGCTCTATAGAAATACATATTTTCTCTCTCCTTCCTCCTACACAGCGGGAAAAATTCATCCCCTAGCAGAACCTCACATAAGGAACCAGGCAATGCTCTGCAGGTCACACATGCCCGCTCTTAAATCCTTCGCTTGCACTGCTGCCCTTCCTTGGTCTCAGGACTAACCTCTCTTCCTCTTCTACTACCTGAGACTTTGCTACTGTCTCCAGCTATCATAATGTCAAGCCCAAAACAACACGTCTTCTTCTACCCTGGACCATGTCAGGATAGGGAACAGCAAAGGGCCTAAGACTTCCCTGCATGGAAATAACAAGGATTATTCCTTCGGGCTTGGTGCCATGTTTTGCTGGCAACATACTCACACCTTGCTGCTCAATAACCACTGAGAAATTAGGACATGAAGTTACAGAAGCCTGTGCCTAAGCTAAGTCCTAGGGTCAAGTACGTTTCTCTTCTAACGAAGACTGAACGTTTTCATTTAAAAAAAAAAGGAAAATCAATAGAAGATTCTCATACAATCACCTGAATTCTGGTGCTGAGGCTTAAGGTAAATATTAATTACCATGCAATTCACAGTTAAATGTGAGAGCTGGTGATACTGGAGTACAGTCAGAGAATCTGCAGAGCAGTGGCTCTGGAACGGAATGCTCTGGGGATGCAGGAGCCCAGTGTTCAAGAAAATACAAACTCAGAAGAGCTGAGAGTTTAAACAGATTTTCCCAATGAGGAATTTCTAAAACAAAACAGCATCCCCCAATAAACCCAAAACAAACCCCCAAAGTATACCACTCCCTCTATCCCCAGAAAAGAACTCCGAAATTTCCAGAGCATAACTAAAGCCAGCTGTGGTGACAGTTCTGCTATGATATTCTGATAAAATTCCAACTGGACTTCTTCATCATAAAATCTGTCAGAGATACTCTGGGTCTTGTATGATTATATTTTTCCTTTTTTTCCTTCCTAGAATTCTTAATGTCATTGATACAATTAAGAACGAAATTTATAAAGAATATGTAGGAGAAAAGAAAAAAAAAAAGAAGAAAAAAAAAAGAGAGAGACCCTACAGATGGCAGAGAAAACCTACAAACACATCTTGTAAAGTATTGCTTTTTGATCCTCTGGAGTTCATTTACACAACAATCTACCTAGTATGATTGTTGCCTTCTCCCCCATCTTCTCTCCATTCCTTTCAGAATTTCTTGCCTGCCTGTCAAAAGTGCCATCTTTAATTCAGGTAGGTATACTGATTTCCAGTACAACCCCAGTAAAAGGCACTTAAAATCGTACCTTAGCATGTGTTAGATCATCATGCAACACTCCTGCTCTCTTACTGATATTGCTTTATGTTTATTAACAACTTTATTATAGAGCAGGAATTTTTCAATTAATGTGTGTTCGCATTATGGAAATCCTGTTTCATTTGGTGTAGAAACAATCTTTTTGGTGTTTGCTACTAACCTAAGTTAACCTGTTTAGGCATCCACGATCACAAATTCAGTTAAAACCAAACAAACAAATGAACAAACACCTGCTGACAGAAAATGAGGTGTAAGGTAGAATTCCTTTGGCAGTCCTAACACTCTTCTGGATTTGAAAAATATATCAGTTTGATTTGTGAGAATCCTGTTTTGAACTGTGGCCTGATCCCATTCCACTGATACATTACCAAGAGACAAAAGAACGTGCTTAATATGTTGTTTAAAAATTAAGAGTCATGAATTATTAGAACACAGTTAAAATATCTTCAGTCTGTTTTCCCCTCTGATATGGGTAGATGAATTTGACAATCAAAAGTTAAACAAAGAAACGTGAAACACAATTATACTGTAACATAAATACATTATACTCCAGAGATATCAAAACACCACCAGCAGTATTAAATCTGCCCTGAAGTAAAGAGGTATGAAGCAATTCATTAAAATGGAAGAAGAAAACTAGCTCATTCTGCAGCTAACAATAGGCAACCTTTTAGCTTTTTTTTCCGGAAAAATCTAAGAGTGTACAGTTTTATCCTGAGTTACTTTATATGCCAATGGAGAACATGTGGGATTCACCTTCAAAAGCTTTCTCTTTATTTGGGGAATGGGAAACCAGCAGTAGAATTTGAAGATTCAGTAGCATTTTCTCTCTCTTTCCTGATCAGTCTTAACTATTAGATTACTGTGTATGATCAACCAAATGAGATGTATTGGAGAACGAGCCTACAACAAAAACTGGAACCAAACCTAACAACAGACTGTGAAAAGATTTAGCTTTAAAAGCAACAATACATAAATATTGTCTATCTGGTTATCCTTAACAAACATTACTGAGAAAAGTGGTAGCTAGGGCTTTCCATTCAGTCAAAAGATAGATAAATACAGGACTATCTCCAGTTCCTGATGCAAAATCCAGGTTTTGTATTTCCTTTTTTTAAGTCAAGTAGCAACAGTTGGGGGTTTTTTCATTTAATGGGCTTTCTTTTTTTTTTTTTGAATCTCAACATAGTTGCTGCAGAAATTTAAGAAGTACTGTCCACTGGGAGAGTTCTGTGGCAGAATAAAGCACAAATAAAACACCATAAAGTAATATTCTAAAAAGTTTCAAATTACTAGTACAATGAAATTAATAAAATCTAAGTATTTCAAATGTATGGGATATAGTTAGGGAGCTGAAACGTAACTTTAAAGAGACCTTTAAAACCTGGGCCAAAATTTCATCAGCTTAGAACTTGAGTGGAAGCAGAAGTACATCCAATGTTTGTTGTAGACCTCTACCTACTCAAATCCTCTTAGTCATAACTTCTTCATAAGCATATTTAAAATGAAGCTGAGTCATAACACAAGCCCTCCACTTGATTTTGACCTATGTGCAGACGTTATTAGTTGTAGCATCAAACCCACTAATAGCAATAAGCATAGACTAGCAATTTAGGCTGGTTCTCACTTTAAAACCATAATTTGGCCTCCATCTCTAAATCTAGTTTTCATCCACACATAGAAAAAAACCACCGTTTCATACACGAAGGCGAGAACGGCTACAACTTAAAGCAGAAGCCTTTATCAGTTGCTAATGGAATCACGCTGCAGCGTGCTACTGCAATCCAAAAGCCACCAGGCTTCCAATAGTTTTCTGCAATTTTCCTTGGGATCACCTTTCTTACACTGCAAAAGAAGCAACCATGCAGCAAACATTTTGTGGGTACACTTCTGAGAAATGTTTAGAGTCTGTGACAAACCATGTGAAGAAAATCCTCTTGGCTACAGGTGTATTTGGGTACTTCAGCTTAGCTTGGGTGTTATTAGAAATGGAGAAAAAAGCACAGGGACTGCAAATAAAACAGCTCAGCTCAGAGGGACCTTATTTCTCACTTAGGTTAAGGAATAATTTCAGAGCATAACATAAACGTAGCAGATCACATTTTTGACTGGGCCTTAAAATTATCTCAGTTCTTGTCAAGTATGGATTATTGAAGAATGTAAAATAAATAAATAAATAAGAATCTCAGGTGATACCTTCCATTAGAAATATTACACTGATTATTTGAGATGAACCTAACCTAGTAAGGATACATTATAGTCAAGCTGTAGAGACTATTCAGTTTCTAAATGAGCTACATATTGGTGGGGGACAATGCACCACTTCAGAAACACTTTCCTGGAGCTCTTGACTACATTGCCATTGCTGAAACAGTGAAATGCAACCCATGCTACACAATGAATCCCCTAGTGTGAAATGTACTATAAATACTGGGTTGTCATTGTCCACTCCATAAGCTTCCACGAGCTAGCCCACACAGGACATGGCTGCTTCCTACAGGTTACCATGCTATGCTCAATTGCCTGTTTCAGTTACAATGACATTAGCACTTTCTACACTAGAACCCTTAATTGTTGCTGTGCATACACATTGTAAACAAGTTAAATTTTTACAATACTTTGCTCTTAGTAAGATCATCGCCTTCACAGTGTTGTTCCTGACTCCATTCAAGCTCAATAAAAACTGTGCTGTTTTTATCCTTTTCCCTGCTCCCCTGGGACCACAGAAAGACCACCAAATATTTAGGGATCCCAAACAAATTTGGACTTTCTCACTTGAATTATTTATGCTTTTAGCAAACTGCTGCTGGTCTGCCAGTGTTCCAGCCTCTATTCTTGCAGAGAACAATATAATTACAAAGAAAGAAAAAAACCTACCACCACATAACAATCCTTCCTCTCCTTTGCTATACCCAAATAATGTCTATATAATTTGAATCTGTATGTTCATTGCCAAGTCAGACACAGCAAATAATTAGAACTAAACTAAGACTAAACATATATATTTGGTTTTCGGCCATGGATGCGCATCTACCTACAGCTGCATAAGCATGTTCCCTGAGACAGAATTACAGGGCAGATAGTGAATCACGCAATGGGGAGTGTCTGTTGCACAATACCTTTAGCTATCTCCTATTACACTGACCACAACAAGGTGCTCAGAAAGTTATCAGTGAAAATGTAAAAATAGAACAAGGAAGCACTTTCTGGTTCAAACATAATTGAATAATAGATTTTCTCAGATTTTTCAAATAATTTCAGTTCTCATATTTGTACAACAATTATGAAAAAATAGATTTTTCATAACAGCTTGCAAGATGTCTACAGATTTATATATCAGAGATAATTAAAAAAGAAGGCATGATTCCATGAACTGACTATGTTGCAGGCACCCAAGAAAATGTTTATTTGTCCAATAGTTTGGGTTGTTTATACTAACAATAAACATCTAACTCACGTGAATCATTTGGGTTTTGTGGTGCGATTTTTTTAACAGATGCACTTTTAAACTTGTATTGATAACATTAATTTTATCTGCTTGCAAAGAGATTTGACTGCTGAAGTAAAACATATGAACTTTTCTTACACAGACCCAGCTGAATCTCTGTCTCCGTTTTCTTCTCCTCATGGATATTTTTTGTCTACTTTAATACATCAGTTGTTTTTAAAATAGCTGTTCTAACCATTATCCCAATCGACAGAAATGGCACCAAATACACCAGAAATAAAAGAAGTTAAATTAAAAATACATAAACGCAAAGCTTTAGACAATAAAGTAATCTGTCCGATACTTAAAGGTCATCTTGAAAATAGAGATAACTCTGTTCCCTGTTCGCAATAAAAATAGAGTCCAATTTATGCAGAATTGATCAAGCAGTTTCTTTCTTCATATTTAAACATTGCTAAGAGGAGATCAAAAAGGTTGTGCTGGCCAGGATGCTGACCAGAAGAGGAATGGCAGAAGGGACAAGGGAATGAATTCTAATTTCATTAACCCTGAAATTCTAAATAATTCGCTGTATCCTTTTGGAAGAGCACCCGGCAGGTAGGTGACAGAACGCAGGTGTGGGCGTCTGTCATAATAAAGGCAGTTTGGTTGAGCGCAGCGGAGCGGCGGCGAACCTCAGTGAGAGATTACACACGGACCTATTGGCAGAACATGGCAAGGGAGAATGTCAGATTTCATATTCGCCAGACATCTACAGCAACTGATGCCTTGTAGTCAAAGGCTGTTAAATTACCTGTGAAGGTTACTGGCAGCCCTGAATGTTTTTCTCATTGTTTATTTAGTTCCAAAAGCTCTTGGTCTTTGTGCTGATTGCCCTAACTGACAGCCCAGGAAATCTGGACTTTGTAAACAGGGCACTGCTGTATTGAATTACAGGTAACAAGTGTGTAATCAACCTGCTGGGGCTGGACCTTTGCAAAGAAATCTTTGGTATACAGACAGAAAAAATAGGTTTCAATACTGGGGAATCAATTACATGAGCAGATGAGTATAAAAAGAGATCAATTTAAATCCTTTGTGCTTATTTCCTACAGCATATTTAAAAAAAAGAAAAGACCCTGACATGGTAGAAAGGTAATTAAGCACTTTATTCATTGTTGCAGTAATACTATAGAAATTAAAGGTGAATATGATTTGAAGTGCCCTCATTATAACCCATAAAACCATATTAGTTAAACAGTCCTTAGCTGCAATATGCTTCATAAAAATATAAAGAAAAAGCTTGCAGGTTCTTGTTCTTAAAGGAGTTTCTGTACTCAAATTACATAACCCGGAACAATGACCAACACAAATTGAAGAAGTCATTTTTGATCGTTTAAAAGGTAAAGAGAACCTCTATAAAGCAAGGATCTAGTGAAATCTAATACTGTGATATTTCTGCATACTAAAATAACATAATAAAGTTCAACAACTACCCCTCCACACACAGACCATAGATCTATATGAGATATTTAAATGATAATTGTTAATTAAAAAGCATAAATAAAAATCCAGCGGCAATCAGTCAACAGAATAACCCTGTGCCAGACAACATTGAGTTACTGAGTAGTACAAGTGGGGAAATATTTTTTTTCCTGTTTTGTTTCGTTTTTTAAATCATCAAGACAGGCCTGTTCTCACTGTGTCTGCGGCCACCATGGGCAATAACACTCATTAAACAAAAAAAAACTTAACAATAAAGATTCCAAAATATAAACATCAGACAGTATTTCCTATATGAACATCATTTATTAAAACAGATACTGTATGCTACCATCCTATTATGCCCCAAAGACTTGTTTTTGCAGTTTGAAATTACAAGAAGGTTCCATTAATGTACTCACTGATGATGATAATGTTAGACTACTTGCACTATTGGAATTGATGTTTTGTTAAAGCAACTGGACTTTGCTAAATTTTATTCAGTTTAGGGAAGAAGTTCTCAACTTTGCATCCAAAATTTCTTTTATGGGTTTGAAAAACATGTTATAAAATTTACTTTTATTTCTGTATTTATATCAGTACTTACATATGACTATGTCTCTAAAAATTGAAGTGCCTGACTTACTTGGAAGCAGAAGGTTTCTTTTTTTTTGAAATATACAATATATGAAATGCAACCCATGGCATGGAAGAAAAGCTGATGACAACGGACCAGGAATGATGGAAGCACTAGTGCATTTTTTATCAGTACTCTCCACCTGATTCAAGATCTAGGCTCTAATAGATATTTTTGACAGTTTCAGCAAACTTTATTTAAGATTACTAAAAATGTTTTGGTCAAGAGAGAAAGCCAGTTAACTTCTAGTGACTGTCTATTAACAGATATGCCAATTGCCTGACATACCGTTCCTTCCTAACTAATATTCCTGTAAATACCTGCACTTTTTATGCACACCACGATTTTCAGGAGAAGAATAACATAATTTCCCAAGACAATAGAAGCAGCCAGTGAAGGATTTTTAAAAATCTGAGTCACAACAATAATAGCTTGTGATAGTGACTAACCCCACCCCAGTGTTGCAATGTGTAAAACCACACACATTTCTGTCCATTTCAAATGTACCATCTTTCCATGGTATTGGAGATCTGTCTGTTCTTGTCTCATGAAGAGCAGTTGACACAAACATGATTTCACATTTTTCTACAGCTCTTTTAAATACTCTCTTTGAGATGTTCACTTCCCATTTGCTTTTCAACACACTTTACATAGTTATGATGACTGAAAAATCATTAGAATTGAAACTAAGGTTCGTAGCAGGTAAATATGAGCACAGGTATTTAAGGTCTGCATTGATGGTCCCAAAATCAATGTTAATAATTGAGTTGCACACTAAGTACATGAACACTGACATCAACGGGTAAAAGCTGAACATCTACTTAGGACTATATGGCACATGAAAATGGTAAGTGTATTTGGCTCTTGCTTGAAACACTGGTAGGCGTTCTCCTACAGGAACACCATGAAATGTAACACAGGGAGTCGCAGTGCCTGGCCTTTGCACTGTAGATGAAGAAAGATGTAAAACCTTCAGCTTCTCTTCAGTGTTTCTAATCACCTGAAGCTTGTTTTTTAAGCTATTGTTTTCCTCCTTCTCTTTTTTTTTTTTCCTCTATAGAAAGCAAAGTTAAAGGACATCGCAGAATTATTTGCTCTCCTGAGGCACTCTTAAGCTAGTTATGGGCATACAACTCCCACTTTTCACAGTATTAACTGCCTATCTAAAATAGAAATGTCATATGGCTCTAGCCTTTCTTCTCAAGGACAAACAGTGTGTGTCACATCAACTGGAAGTGCACATCTTCCAGAATAAAGTCTTTATTTGATCACTTCCTGCACTGAGCACCTATACTAGACACAAGATGGCATTTAAATTCAAGCTCACAACAGAGAGCCCATCGTACAACAATGAAGCAGGCCAGTCAATGCTGTAGTCTTAACTAGATTCACATTGATAATATATTGCTATAATTCTGCTTCAATTAAAAGCATATTTCAGCAGAAGCCCAGGATATGATAGCTGCTCTGTGCATTTTAATAATACAGATCAATGGTGTCAGAATTCTACTTTACATAAATAAAGACTGATCATATTAAGACAAAATCCTGCATAACCTAAATGTATATTAATAGCAGCAACCCAGAAACTGATCGCAATCTTTGCACTCTGAATAAAGATCAGTAAGCCTATTTCAACTGACTTCAATGTTTTAAAAGCAAAAGTGTTTTGTTCTCTCCAAGAGAAACCAAATATGGAAAAATATCAATATACAATACCAAACTCCAATGAAAATGCTTAATTGGTTCTAAACATTAGCATAGCAGGAACATGCTATCACGTGATTTTTGCAACTACTAAAGTCAAACTAATTTATCCTGCACTTAAAAAGTTAATAGAGAAAATGCAAAATTCTTACTGCATTAGAAAAAAGTTTGATAGACTAAAATATTTATCCTTGATTTTCATGTCATGCAATTAATACTGGACTATGCAGTTATGACCGGTTTTTCTAGGATTCTGTTACATGCATATATATTACTGCAAATTTCAGTGTCTGGAGACTACATAGGTTAATATTTAGTGTTATTAAGAAAATTAGGAAAGTTGCCATTACCTGTGGCCTAGATTATGGGATATCACTGGTAAGGACCAAAATGGTAGCAAATGTAACCTATGACAGTGTGACTATTTTGAAGAACACACCTGTTTTTATTTACTGAGTTCCAGTATTTCTAGAAAGTTATCAAAAATATTGCTCCATTATATTAAAACTATCCATATAACATGTTAACTATCTGACTATTAACTAACTGTGATAAGCAAATGCAAAGACAAGTATAGTATTACATCAAAAGTATACCTTTCATATAATTAATCACAAGGGATAGGCAACTCGATTTAACTGGAAGATAGATAATAAAGGGTAAACAAACTTAATCTGTTTGTAGAAGGATTAAAAGTGTAGGCCAATTATGAAACTCTCTAATCCTACAGTAAGGGCTCTGGCTCATTCATAGTATCGTAATAAAGATCAAAGTTACGAAACACAAGAAACAACATGTATGTGCGTAGCTCTTACTAGGAATCTTTTAACACATAGTATTATGCTCTGGCTTTTGTTCAAGGCCAGAGAGTACACCATCCTTTGCAGTTTGTTTTTGCCATCTAATGTTCCTATTTGAAACCCGCATATATTCTTCAAAGTATTAAATCAGGAATATAATATCCTGGAATTATTTCTCCTCCAGTGAAAAATACTGAAGTCATGGACCCAGGCTTTCCCGACTAGTTATAACTGGGCAAAGAAGTTCTTTGTAAATACTACTGGATTTATCAAAGATGTTGCTCGTAATGCTCTATTTTGCTGCATTAAACAGCACAAATACTCCTTAATCAATGAATGCAAACTAGAAGGTATTGTAAATGCCTTTCGAAATAGGTATAAACTAGGGTTGCACAGATATAAAAGTAGATACTATTAGATGATTAGATGAGATAGTAAATATGGAAAATTAGGTTTCACTCTTGAACTGGTATAAGCTCTTATCTTTCAAGAGAAAATTGCATTACTTGTCCTTTTCAGGAAAAGAAATCAACAAATGCAAGTATTAAAAAAAAAAAAAAAAAAAGAAGAAGAAAAGAACAAAAAGAAGGCTGAGGAAAGGCTAGTGAAAAGCAGCCTGTAACTCAGATTTTCACTACTCTTGCATGAGTAAGTTTTGGCTTGTAAGAATTATTAAGAATTCAGCTAGACCAATGACAAAGAAAAAAGAAAAAGAACAAAACCACTATGATGTCTAGCTACCAGACAAGTTCTAGGGCTTTATAAAATCCTCATGATAGTGACCTGGCTAGTATGGTCTTAAAAATGTCCAGCTGACTTGGTTGATAGAAGAAAGAACCCATCTAAACTAAAACAGCCTTTATACCACTTAAATACACATCAAGGAATGTTTCCACAACACACTGCAGAAAAAAATACCTTCACCTGAAATAGTGAAACAAGCACAGAATCTGTGCAGACCCAGAATGAAACCCACAAACAACTGTCAGACTCAATTAATAATGCTCATTAAAAACAGAACAGTAAATCACAGAATCAGAATTGTCAGGGTTGGAAAGGAGCTCTGCCAAAGCAGAGTCACCTAGACCAGGTTACACAGGAACACATCCATGTGAAGCCTTTTTAAATCTCACAGAAAATACACAAAACCAAAAGTCATATATAGGTATTTCTTAAGAAGATAGGAAGGTCTTTTCCTTAGAGAACGGTTAAGACTCCTCATATTAATACAGCCTGATTTTTTTGTTCTTCCAAAATACCTTGACTTCAGTGTAAATGAAGTATGGGCAGGCAGTAAAGCTATGGTCACTAATTCCTGGAACTGATCTCTCTCAAGTGACTGTAACTGAGAACTGATTTTGTGGCTATATCAAAATAATCAGTCTCCATTCTCTCACACACAGTTAAAATACTCAGGCTTTACTTTTGGTCACATACGCGGTATTTTCCTGTGTTTTCCAAACAACTTCGAATTTGTTTAGGTAAACAAGTGCCAATCCTGCAGAAATATTTTGGACTTTCTGTTTTCAAAGAGAAGGGAAAATGGAAGCTCTATTACCCACAGGGCAGGATTCTCAATAGCACGTGCAAGCGCCATCAGGGAAACTTGAGAACCAAAATATCATCTTCTAAATCTTCATCTGCCAAAAACTGTTCCATTTATATAAGGCAGACACTTGCAATACTTCTACTTGTTTTGTTTGAGGAATGAAGAGGATTATTGAGGGGGTGAGGGGAGAAGTCACACAAGCTTAATTCAGCTAAAAATACAGTTCTACTACAAGCAGAATTTAAATACTTCAAAAGGGAAAATTAAACACTCCAAAAACCCACTATAGACTTTTTCCCTATTTTTATTCAATTTAATAGGGGATGTTGTGGTGGGGAAAAGCACACTACCCTAATGACTTGGTCACAAGAGACTATCAGTGGAGTAAGTCAGAGGATGAAATTGTGTAGAGCACTAACAGTTTCACTGTAAGTCCTTTCACAGAACTGTTGGTATACTATAAACTCTTACCCTGGATAATCACACACTAACTTTCTCACCTAAACAAATTCTGCAATAAAAAACTAAAATCTACTTGTAAGTTTAACAGTACACCAATAAGCCTAAAACAACATAAAAAAAGCTACCATAACAATTAAGCTATTTAATGAAAGAGATGCTGAATAGAAACTGAAATGCAACAATATGTAACTGCAGTACTAAGTTCCAAGTAAAATCAAGAAAATGCATAGCATAAAGTTGAATGGCTGGCTGTATGCAGTACAGCATACTGTTCCAGCATACTGCTATATGCTTTACTCAAAAAAACCACTTAAAATATCAGCATGCCTAAACTTAAAAGAGTAATAAACCTATGAAAAGTACAACTGGTCCATATAAAGTTTTGTTTCCTTCAATACAATAACGTATATTGCAAGACAATGTTGCAACTCAAACTAACATATGATGAATATGAGGAAAAGAAGTCATGCTGCATAATGATTCATTAATCAACGAGGCATAAACGTATCCACAAATCTCTAAAAGAAGTTTATGGACCATGTTACACTTATGTCCCAACTGGAGGGCATAAGCAAATTTAATACTGATTAACAAATCTGATCCACCGAAGTATTTGGAAACTTGGTTAATAATACTCATAAATAGCTGCCCCATGTTCAGCAGTGATGAAACTGCAGACCAATGCACACAGTAAGAAATAGTATCTCAAAACAAATAAACTGTTTTGTTGCACTTGGAGCTAGGACGTTATTGAAGGTAGTTCACAATTGAGTTACTTGCTTCTGATGTCTTACTAGGAGTTCTCCAAAAGCAGGAATATTGTATCCCTGTGGAGTCCTGTCCAGGGAGGTGAAACACTCTCCTGGAAGAGCTAATGGATGCAAGCATATCTCCCACATACAGGGACAATATGGTTCTCCATTTTGGAACAGTATGAATGCAGTAAGTCACGAAAAGATATTTATAACTGCTACCTAATTCCAGTTAGGTTTCTCAATCACTTCCCAGAGCTGAAAAAGTGTTTAAAGCAAAGAAGAGTCATTGTCATAGTATGTCAAATGTAAGAAAAATACAGAAGACAGAACATGAATTTCTACTTAGTCTTTATTGAAGTGATAAATGCAACTGAAGCAGTCTCAGCAGACTTGGACTATGGAAAACACTATCAGCTGCCTGGAAAATACATTAAAACTGTTGGTCAATTCTGTAATTGTATATTCAGCTGAAAGTTTGTCACTGGTGCTTTTTGCTGACCAATTCAGCATGACTGGTTAGATCAAACAACATTGTGTTTGTATGCCAAAACTGCAATGTCTGTCTTTGCCGCAGTGTCAGTAACATATCAGAAATAGCCACACACAGCAGTTTTATGTATCACCTATACCTTTAACTTAATCAGACACAGTGTGACTCACAAACCTCTGAGATAATTTTTTTTCTGCTTGTATGAGCTCAGGAAGGCCTCTTTAATTTATCACCAAATAAAGGCACAAATTGCTGGTGCTGGTGATTCTGGTATCAGCCTGCAGTTGAAAGAGTGAGAGACCTTTTGGTTCATATGACACTGTCTACTTTACAGCCTTGCTCTTTTTGACTAAATAATCTTCTATTGCTTCACAAAACTCTCTTAACTTCAGCACTGGATCAAGCCAAACACTGTTCAGTGTTTGTTTTCACTTGGCTACATTTGACTTTTAGAAACCTGGATATAGTGTTTCCTTCCATGACTAAATACTTACAAGCTGCCCATGTTCAGGTTTAGATTCATTACGTATATAAAATTCAATGCCAGCCCATATTTAAAAATAATTTTTGCCGTATCATAGCAATGAAAACAGAGCACCACTGTAGAGGACGTACGGTTTGCGTGAATGACAATACAATATCTATGTGCACCCTGTGCAGTTGCAAAAGGCTTGGCAAGGATTTATGACACAAACAAAGGAATACTTTCAAGGACATGTAGCAAAATAACCTGAAGTCATGAGACAACAGACAGGACTAAGCCGGACCAATCTGGAACGGTCTTCCTCAGGCTGGAATGGTCAAAAATGAAGTGCACTCAGAATTGTAATCCTTCACGTCTTCTTTACTTCTGGATTGGATATGTCATAATTTTGCGGAAGGATTTGCCACTGCTAGATGAAGTCTACAAAGCATTTACAACTTTAGAGGTATAGTCAATGTAAGACAGATTGTACCATCTGGCAGGAAACTTGAGTTATCTTTTGGTTTGGTTTTTTTGTTTTTTTTTTTGGTTTTGGTTTTTTTGGTTTTTTTTTTGATGATTCTACCTTTTCACAAAAGAAGTGGTTTACTGATCACTCCTCAGTGTTTAATTATGCTCTGTTTTGGAAAGTAAGACAGAACAAAGAAGAAAGACTTGGATCACAAGAGAAGAGATTTAAAACCAACTCGAACTGGTTCACTGTGAAAATTGACATAACAGAAAAGTAATACTTTCTAGCTGATATTAAGTTTACTTCAGATGTTCACTATCATTATAGAAAAGAAAAAAAATTCACATGCAAAGGTCAGATTCTGTCACTATTACTCACATTAGGCACTCCCTTAACTTAACATGCCTCATGAAAAATTGAAGTCAAAATAATCTGACACATTATGGCAAAATGCCCTTTATCTACCTCATACATCTATGAACAGACACTCCAATAACCATATTCAGGCTTTTAACTTTATTTTTAAAGACAATGTAGTGGACACAATTCATTCATTCTTTTCCAGCAATTTTTACCTGATCTTAATTTATTGATATCAGACAAACTGTTCCTGAGTTGTAATGGTGAAGAACTATGCTTGATTCAAGTATCTATGTCTAAGCTGTAGGAAAATACTTCTTATTACTCAGAGTGCTTAACTGAGAAATGCTTTAATTGAATAGATTGTAATTCTAGACCTAATAAAGTAAGCTTTCTCAGACGAACTAGAATGATGGCTATAAATGTTTAAATTATAATTCAGACACTCCTCCTGCATTCTTCTGATTTGAAATGTTCAGCATAAAAGCAGTAAATACTGTCTGGTTGTTATTTGAGTCACTCTTAAAGTATTGATTTTATACTAAACATAAGGAAATTAAAACCTTAAGGTGAAACCAATGTTTTTTACAAGTTTACAGCCAAGTCAGTGGCAGGTTTGTTTAAAATATCCTTCACAGCATATATTGACATTATAACATATCTGCTAATGATCAAGCACAAAGGAAAATATAAGTGCACTTTACTACATATGCACATAAAAGAATATTATACATGACTGTTTTAAAATTATATGTTTTAAGTGCTGTGATATTAAACATTTAATAATTTGGCAATTTCTTTCAAAGACAACTATTAAAATTAAGGGAGAAGAGGTCAAATGCCAGCACTGCTAAACTCCTGCCTGGTCCTGAGAGAAAGTATGTATGGGGAATGAGGGCTAACCAATTTTTTGTTTTCCTGGACTAGATGAAGGTTAAATGTCTCCCACCCTAAGATGGCTACATTCAGAGATACATAAGCTAAGGCCACCTGCAGCTAATGATTCTTGATGATAAAAATCAGCTTGAATACTCTCTCCTTTCTTTCATCGAACCCCTGACAACAAATGGCCAAGTTTTAAGAGTTATACAGATTTTACACATTCCCTATTTATTTCTGTGCAATTTCAGAGAATGAGGAAAACCATATCCCAGCTTTCTTGTTTGTGCAGTCTGCTGTTCTACGGTATAAAGGCTGAAACAGCACAAGTTACGCAAAGCTTCACTCTGTGCCTGCTTAAGGTGAAGGGCATGATTGCACATTAGTCTACAGCACACAAGGAAACAGGGGTACTGTGAACCACACCTGTAGGTCTTTATATCATCTGTAAATTCAGAGCTATTACCAGGAGTCATATCAGCCAGCTTATAGATCTCATTCAAATGAAGGCAGCAGTATTTACCAACAATCCTTACCACCAAAATACTCTTTCAGGTTAATATCCTTCTCTAGTAAATCTAGGTATGAAACAGCACAGTTGGCCAGAATGGAATTTTAGATTTGGTGCTGCTGTGGACCAGGGTTTGCTATTGTAATTACAGAAGAGATTTTCTTAGGGAATACTATCAGCAGCGAGTTGTGCCAGCAGCAAGGGAAACACTCTGTTTCTTCTCTCTGAAATACAAGAGCACATTACTGTGCATGTTCCCCCAATTCACTTCTAATGTGCATAGCAACTGCTTTTTTGAAATGGAGCTCTACCCAGCATTTCCATTTCCTTTAGCCGCATTATGAAAGGCAGTGCATATCACTACTAATATATGTCTTCGTCACAGCAGAATAGGTGAAATTTAATTTTGAAAAGATGCCCCATATTAGGGGAAGACTAGCCCTTTGGGAGGCTGGGACTTGGCTGTGGGCCTTCCACTGACTCCCTCTCTAAGCCTGAAAGAGGCCTCATCCATACATGCATGTTTGAACCGCGAGTCCAATGCAATTTCAGTGGAAAGCTGGACATTCACAAGGCAGTTAAGCACGTAACATGCTTACAAAATTGGACTTTAATTTCACTTTAATTACCCCATTTCCTCTCTCTATTGCTACGGATCTGAAATTACCTGAATTGTTCCTAAATTGTATAATATCACTTCTGTACTCCTGAAATACACTAAAAATTTTTAAAAGGGAAGATTAGGAAATTAAAGATACTCATGACAATTTCATAGGTTCCACTGTCAAAGGCTACTGCTTTAGTACATCGAAAGTCCAACTATTCATCTTGAGAGCCTCACTATCAGAATAATCTTACTTTCTGATATTTATCAAATTCATCACTGACGAGGATTTTGTTAACAGATATGGGCAAGCACATACACAGTCACAAAGTAAAGTCATTTTGCAAAGCAAGAAGCTAATTTTCATTGTATGCTTAAGATAAGGAGTTGCTGTCTCAGTTTGATATGAAAGATACAGAGCATTCCCCTCAACATTACAGCTCTTCCTTTTTTTCCCCCCACATCACAACGAAGTTTCAATGAGTTAGTTTATCTGTGTAGATTAGTTTATGAATTGCATTAATTAATAACTGCATTCTTTGAAAAATGTAACCAGCTCTTTAGCATCTGTCCCAAGCTTTTCTCTGTCTCAAATGACACTAAAAAAGGAATAGAGCACACTTTTATCAGTAACGTTCCTTCCACTGTAGGAACCTACATGACAATTTGAAACCTCAGAACACTGATTGCAATTGCTCCCCAGCAGCAAAAATAAAAACTGGTTGTCCGGGTCAAAATTCCCAAATTGTCAGTGATGTTTAAATATTTCATCTTAAATATTAGCCTGACTATTCAATAATTTAAAAGTTACCCATAACGCTATTGCCTTGACTACACTGCACTGTTGAAAAAGTAAAGATGATGACATGAGGGGAAACAGAACACATCACCTGACTCATCCACACCCCATCTTAACCACGGTGAGGCCTCATTAACATTATATAGAAACTGAAGGAATCAAGTACCACACAGTGAATTGAACTAATGTGCAAAAGCTGCTGCTGAAAAACGACAAAGCTTGAGTAAGTTGTTCACAGAAACCGGACATATTTAAAAATATATCACTTGACATATCTTTCTTTGGGCTTAGATGCCTGTAGAAAACTTTATAACTTTAAGCAAGTAAGTCTTTCCAGACAAAACACCTGTGAAGAAAATGTTACATTTGAGCATATTACATATTCGTTACATAAATTATGGCTTTAAACACTTAGGGGATTTTGTATTTACTCCAAAATCAACAAGTATTTTTAAAGCTGCACTTATGAGAAATCTAAACTTACTATATAAGTAATATACAGTTTATTTATGCCAAATAATTGCCTAAACTCCTCTTGTAACAAAATAAAAAAGAAAATAATCCTTGAGGAGAAGAGGGTGTAAAGTGTGTTTAAAGACTGCATTATTTGATCAGGGACCATAAATACTAATATCTCAGCTTCAATCACAAGTAATAGCACAAGATTACTGCAGAGTGAAATTATTATTACAGCATTGTGATTTAGACTACATACAGCCACACAGGAGAGGGACCTTTCCACTTCTGCCTGCTATACTCAGACTCAAGAGCAATGAAAGAGGGATGGGGCAGAATCTTGACACAACACTCCAGACAGTTATTGCTGTTCTTTCCTTCCTTCAAAAAGAAGGGGTGGGATGGATATTGTAACTCTTATGTGTGTGTCTCTTGAGAAAAAAATACTGCAACAGAAATTATGCTTACTTAACATCCTACATTTCTACCAAAACTCAAAATCTAAATTTTAAGATGAATTACAGGTTAAATAATCAGCATTTTAAAATGTGTACTTTGCACTGTGGATAAATCTTGCCCTTACGGTTCAAAATTCTAATAAAAGATGATATCTGAGATATAAAAATGAACAATAAAATCACATATTTTACCCTACAAATACAATAAAAGCTAACTGCTCTGTAACATTTCAGTCAATAGAGCAATGCAATCAAATTTATAACTTTAGCAAGAAGGCTCAAGAAAGCCTGAATAAATTATTTCATGAAGTCGTATATCCAGAAACACTTGAAGAAACTGCAGATAAATAGAAATGCAATTGATTAATGAAAATTATAACAAAGAATTATTAAGAATTAAATGCCAGGGCATATCCCGCTGATCTGTGAGGGCAGTTGCAACATTTACCAAAGAGCAAGGTATCCTCATGCCCCATTTGAAGGGCTCTGTGTGTCTCTGTACGCAAGACACAGAGCATTCAGGATTAATGAGAAGTGATCAGCATTATGCAGGGTCAGAAACACTCCTGTCCATCTCCCACTCCATATCAGCACAAATACCTCTTACCATCTCAGCGCTCCAGAGATGATACCTTCCCCCCCGCCCTCCATCTAATAACTAAATAAAGCAAATCCCTCCCAACACTCTTTGCTCCACAGCGCAGCGGGCCCTAGACCCCTCACTTCTTGGCTGCACAGAGGCTTGGCCACAGGCAAACCCACTCCAACACAGTACTGTTCCCGGCTTCCTTGGGGATGGTTAGTCAGGGCTGGCCCCTCAGCACTGCTGCTTTGAAGTTCACACGCTCTGGTTTTAACAGCTGGGATTCGGCTTCCATCAGAGCAGTGAGGGGGGGTTCCCAAGGGGAGCTGGTTTGTACGAGGGGCAGGAAGAGCTGACGCACGGGTGCCTGCAGTCAGACTTGCCCCAAGTGGCAATAACGCTGTAACACTCACACTAAGGATCACCAATGCATTTCCATACCCAAAGTAGAGTTATGCTGCTGGTTCTTAACGAAATACTCTGCCACTACACATTTTTTTTTTTGTAAATAGAAAGACAGTGATTTCAATTGCATTGTTTTGCTTTTATACCCTTACTAAGAAATACGATGTAATATTTTCTGGCTCATGTTGACCTTTTTCATGAAATATAAGCAAATACTGCCTTTTGCGGTAGACACTCAGTGATTCTGCAGCACTACTGGTAACACACACACACAGAGTGCACATAAACAGGTGTTTAGGGAAGCATTACTGCAGATGAATCCTAATCCTAACCTGATGGACCATTTCATATCCTGTATCTGAAGATCAATCACAAAGCCTGGGGAGTACAAGCAGAATTTGAATTATAAGACGTTTCTGGGCTCCTAATTTTCCTTACCATTTCACTTAGGCATGAGGGCACACAAGCACATGTAATCATTCAATGAGCTATCGCCTCAAAACAACTTCTTTCTTCCTTATCCTTTAGTTTTTATATCAAATTTTTGTGGGTAAGGTTCATAATAAACTAATTTTATTTACTCAGTGTATGATGTTTTAAGCAATGCAGCCTTCTCATGGTTAAGCAATGTAAAACAAATATACGGCTTCAGTTCTGTATTGCTGGGTACTAAAAATTAATTACATTATGAATTAAGTAATAATTCTACAAAACCATTTGTTAAAATCAGCTAACAACATATCAATCATTATGTATGGTAATAACCAATTTTGGGGTGAAGGTGTTATAAAGTATAACAAATAGTTCGCAGCAGTAATATTTAATTTAAAAAAAAAAATGAAATAAAGTGTTTGAAAAACCTTCTGTCACTAAGCTGCCATCCAGAGCTGCGGCCTGGAAGTCACTTACAGACACCATACACCCACAATGTCGTTGGCACCTGGCTGTACTGAAAATTAAAAACATGAGGCTAAAGGGGTAAAAGGGATGTAAAAATGCAGCCAGTCCATGCCACTGCTGAGTGCGTGCCATTTCATAGCCATAATTTAAAGAGATCAGAAGGGGGAAAAAATGAAGCCCAATAAAAATGGAAAATGTTAGATTAATGACACAGTCATTAAAATAAAAAAGGTGGAGTTATATGAGGAATGGATCTTTTTTGAGTTATTGAAATTAAACAAGTTATTGTAACAATCATTCTAAAAATCACATTTTACTAAGCTCAAGGAAGGAAGACAAAAAATAGAAATCTTCATGGGAATATTTCAAATTGTCAGTGGCTTTAAAAAAGTGATTTAAGATTTTCTCTTGTATCTTCTCTTTCAATTTTAGAATTTTAGTTGCCATATATTATAATGGTATTTTAGCTATAAAAGTAGTTTTCCACTCACTGTTCTCTTGCCTTTCAAGGAGACAAACAGTTTTTCTTTCCTCTAAATGAGCACAATAAAATGGGTAAGCTGTCTGGGGAAAAAGAACCCAGACAAACTGGTGGTATAAAGCTCCACAGAAAAATGTGGTACAGAGAAGAGGAGACCTAAAGCATGTTTACTGTATGCCATGCAATTTATTCTACTAGTCATGTTAGAATAAGAGTTTCTCACTGCTGAATTATGGTTAGGTTTTGTTCAAAAAGAAACCCATTGTTACTGCTGTCCCTGACGCTGAACCTTAAAGAAAGTAGGGGAGAAAAATTTGCATGCAAAACTGTATCATAAAAATAGTAATCCTGTAATAAATACTAGTTAAACTGGGATTCTTAAAATCTGAGGACAGAACCTGCTAATATTTCCTACGAACCTGATTATATAAGCTCTATGTATGTCTATATTTTAGCAGACTAATTTTCAGCAAGTGTTCTTCCATCTTCTGGAAAACCTTCCCGACGTATCAATAGAACTGGTTGATTTCAAGAGTCAGTTAAATGAGAAATAGAATAAAAATGCAAACTACGGATGCATTTAGAAGAACCAAAGCTTCACAAGATTTTCCTCTCCCTAGCTGATGTAGGCAAACCAACAGATTGTCTTTCTGTCAGGCAAACCCTGATGGAGATAAATGTAAAGGCTGGAGCGCACGCCTAATTTTTATACACAAGCTGCAACCACACCATGGATTTATGCTCCAAGGCAACCAGATTTCTCCTTGTGTACTCTTACACACTGCTGTTGCACTCAGTCCATCTTGTTTAAATGCCTTTAAAACCAAATACAGGCTCTGCCCCCTCCTCCACTCCTACTAATTATATACTTTTTTGTTTGAAGAAGCAAGCTCTTTATTGCTCATAATTTCAGCTATCAATTGCTTGGGCACCTTCTACAGATCAATAGCATATAGTTAAGTGGATGAAAAGGCTAAATGTGATTGTCATTTGCAATTCAAGGTTGCGTGGTTCTCCCCCCCTGCCTCCACCACCTTAAACTTTAAAAGTGCTGCGCTTGGGTTTCATTTTAGAATACTAAATTCCTGTTGCAGGTATACAGTAGCTGCACATTCAAAGCCTTTTGTCTTAAATTAAATATCTGTCGTATTTTTAAGGCCAGAATACTGGCATAGGTTATAATAAAAACTAGCATCCAACCTGCAATTTTACAGATTCCATTGCTGGTGGCCATACATCTTTGATGGCAAAACTACATTGGTTGTAGCGCCATAAAATCAATAAATATTAACCTTTTCTGACACTTTCTGCACGGATGCTTTATCAGTCGCTGTCAGGTGATAGAACAGTCAGTGATGTACTGTATTTTTCAGCTCAGAATCCATACCAAACTAAGAAATCAATGCAGATTAACAAGCCTTTAAATACAAAAATTGGCAATGAAATTTTGGTTCTATACGATAAAAATTAAACCAAATCAAGATACTACAGAATCATAAATTTATTACAGATACTTCTAGCAATGTGCGAAACATAAATTGCTATGGCAAAGTAATGGCAGCAATTACATAAATTCAGTTTTATATTTCATGACTGACATATCTATTACAGCTTATAAAATAAAAAATTTACCCAATTATACAAATCCTGTACTTGAATATTGTTTAGAAACTCACAGTCCTTCCGTGCTGAGAGACATCCATGCCAGTTCAATACATTAGAACTCAATTTATAAACAATGTAAGCAAAAGAATAAAAGTTTACCAGACAGTGAGAAGACACCGTTTAAGTTATCTCCTACCTCATATAACTGTAATAATAACTGTGTTTAGATCTAAGCATCTTAGAAGCCTAAGGCCTTTAATTTTTGAAAAACATCTTGCTGTTTACAACCCACATGATAGCAGGGTACTGAGTGAAAACTTGGATTGGTTTTATTTCTCCTTGTCCCGAACATTGCAATTTCTTTTATATCACACTGTACTTGTTTACCAGAGCATTAGAAATTATGCTTACTTATATGTCATTCGGGCGACATTTTTTATTAACATATGAACTAGTCAGAGAACATGGCCTTTCCAAAACTTGTCAGACTTCTTGAAAACTACCACAGTATCTTAAAAGCTTAGGACACCTTCTAATAGTTCTTCAAATATGGAGTCTAGTAGTAAACCCTTGAACAACACTGGCAATATGGGTCTATTTACAGCAAGAAATTCTTGAAAAATGATGACTATATTTGGCTCTATTCATCCTGTACTGCCAAAGTCTATTAGAAGTTATTTGAAGTTTTAAATCTATTTTCATGTTTCTTGCTAACAATCCAGGTGGAGCATCACCGTATGGGCAACAATTACCTTCCCTTTGAAATAAGAGACAGTACCTGAACTACTGAAGTAAATTAGTAAAATGTATTGAAAATACAGACAATGTTCCACCAATCTTTAGACATATATGCCCAGTGGAGTCAGTAGCAGGTACACAGCAGTATTTGGGGAAACAGGGAATCACTTTGAGAAATGTAATGTAGTGCTATGTTATGCAAATGAAAGATGAATTCAAATGCACTAGAAGTTTTATCATATAAACTTTACGTTTTAAACTGAAGTGCAATTTTAAATTTACCATTTCATTCTATAACATCTGTACTTCTGCATTAGCCAAGAAACCTACTTCTGCCAATCAGCATCAGGAGCAATCAGACTACAAATTCTGTAATGATTTCTTTAAAAAACACTGGCAAAAATAGCTTTAATCAGCTGAGTTTACCTATTAATGCTAATATGAAAGGATCTGCATTTATTTTGAAAATCCTAGAAAATCTTAGGAAAAGAAAGAACAGAAAAAAAGCTGAGAGTTTAAGAAAAGACAAAACCTAGATGTTGCCAAAATTTAAAAAAAAAATAAATATGAATATGCCTAAAAGTCTCCCGTATCACGATGGGGACATAAGATAAAAGCTTATTCCTGTGCCTCGCACAGCAAACTCACTACTGAAAGCAGGCACTAACATTGCAAAGTGGATGGTCTTCAGGTTGTGAACAAAAGCAGCTCAGCAAATTTTACTGACAATTTTGACAGTGGCTGAATTTGCTCAGAGGAAGGTGGATTACAAAAGAAAGGGTCAACAAATAAGAGAATAAAGAATATTATTGGAACACTAAGGATTTACAGATAAATCCTTACCACACAGGGCTAACTTGAGTTGACTTGAAGCAGATTTATCCCACAGGCACTTCGTGGTGGTGAAAGGCACGAGTATGTGAGCACTCCAAATGTTTCACAATGGCTCCTCCTTTTTAATTTTACCTTACTCAAACATTCTAGCAACTACTGAAACTATTTTACTAAGTGTACAATTAATTGTTTAATAACCCCTAAATTAAAATTCTTCAAACTCAGTTCTGAATTTCAGATATATATGCCAAATCCAAAATCAATGTTACATTAAGAATGTTTGCCTAAAACCTTTCGATGGCTCTTGAGATAACTTGATAATCAGTTTTAATCTTTCTTTGCTATCAATTGATGTTTTTATTTTATTTTTCCTCTAGATACTATTACTTCTAAGTAGGTCAATTCTTTTATATCTTCTAAAAACTGTTTTCTGAGAACCGCAATCTGCTGTTACTTCCCAGACTTTAAATAAGAAGAACCATTTTGGCAAGGTATGAAAGAGGTGGGAACCTAGTTCAGTATACAGTATGGTAGTTATCTTAACACCTTCTTTGTAAGTACATCATACACTGTAACCCCAAACACCGTAGAGCAACCAACTCTCCATTGGGAAAAGTATAACAACTGCTAAGGAAAAACTCTTCCATCAACAATAATCTAAGTTTCTGAAACGTTATTTAAGCAGAGGTTGTGACAATCAATAACTGACCTTCATTAAATACCTGAGAAATCCTCTTAACTACACTGCAGAAGACTTTTTGGCAGCTCTGCTTCTGGAAGTTAGACACCTCCTGTACTTCCCACACCCAAGCAATGGGAATTGCACCCATTTAAACCAGTAGTTTTAAACCTTTCATCCAGGCCTGTGGAGGCTGAACCAGTGATCTGTATTGTCTGAAGCCCAAAGCTTTCATTAATGTTCAGGTTCCTATGTAATTTATATGAAAATTGTATTCACTTTAAGGTCCCCTTTTACGATCAGAGAAAATTATATGAAAATCATATTGTAATGACTCAGAGAATGAAAACATCTGTATTAAATCTACAGTAGTTACTTTGGTACAAACCATTTCTTTGACATTAGATATCAATGAGCACACACTCTTTACAATAAATGCAAGACATGCATAAAATATCTTAAATTCAGAAGATGTACTTTCTATCTTTGCATTTAGAAAAGGGGTTCCCCACTAACTGGCCTGCTGGGAGTTAAGAGATATGATATCTGTCTCTATGGCTTTTTGACATGATACAAGAATTACGGACAGCCGACATGAGATGTATTTATATGAGATACCGTCTCATATTACACTTTCATATCTTCACCAAGAAAGTGAAGCAATCTTTCTTCTGTGAGACTTCTACCTATCTTCATTTCCTTTAGTGCCAACAGTTATAGACAAGCTCCTCTTTGAACTGATAATTTTTTAGAGGTCATTCAGCCCATAATTTCAGGTCCTAGTCACTATCCTGATGGTCCTTCTTAGGAAATTGGACCCAGTGGGAACGTTTTTTCCTTCTGCTTAGTCTATGGGTCAGCATTTTCCTTCCCTTGTACTTCTTAATTCCCTTAAGTGGCAATTATTTAAGGTACAGTTAGAGAAGGTGCAATCTACATTCATCCAATAAAACCTAAATATTAAAAAGGACAGAAAAATCCAGCATGGTTACTAAGGATATATGGGAGAGCATTCAGCATTTGAAAGGTACCAAAGATCTGGTAAATGAAAAGATGGAAAAAATTATGAAGAACTATTGAAAATAAAATAGAAATTAGAAGTACAAAAGAACACGTGTACCAGACAGACAAGGCATCCTACTTACAAAGGTCAAGATTCAAGATGCCATGTCAAAAAATTAATGGAAAGTCGGTGCAGCATATATCGGATTAATGAAAGCAAACAAAGAGAAAGTCCAAAAGAAATTTTAAAAATCAGCATGGAATTGCAATGATTTGTGATTCACTGGAGCAATTATTGCTGAGGGCTCTTCTCCTCACTCATGACCCAAAGTAGTAAGGTAGTGAGCACACAACTAACACTTTGATTCAACCCTTCCATGTCTGTGTACTGGTTTTGGCTGAGGTAGTTAATTTTCTTCACAGTAGCTGGTATGTTTTGACTTTGAGCTGGAAACAGTGTCAGTGATACAGGGATGTTTTTGTTATCGCTGAGCAGCCCTTACACAGCGTCAAGGCCTTTTCTGCTTTTTGTCCCACTCCACAAGTGAGGAGATTGGGGATGCACAAGGAGTTGGGAGGTGACACAGCCAGGACAGCTGACTCCAACTAACCCAAGGGACATTCCATACCATGTGGTGTCATGCTCAGTGTGTAAAGTGGAGGGAAGAAGTAGTAAGTGGGGGGATGTTTGGAGTAGTGGCGTTTGTCTTCCCAAGTCGCTGTCATGCATTGTGAAGCCCAGTTTTCCTGTAGATGGCTGAACACCTCCCTGCCTCTGGGAAGTGATGAATGAATTCCTTGTGTTGCTTAATGCATTCAACTGTCTTTATCTCAACCCACAAGCTTCCTCACTTTTACCCTTTGATTCTCTCCCCCATCCCTTCATTGGTGGGAAGGAGTGATTGGTGTGTGGTACTTAGTTGCTGTCTAGGGTTAAACCACAACTACTTCAACATGTTTCTGATTCTAAAATTATTTGTTATTATTTGTGCTGTAACAAAAATTTGTGCAGCAAGAAAATAATTATTTTTTGTAATTTATAAAAAAATTTAAAATTCAGACAATGACTGGCAAGCAGATTTACAAATATTAATCATTTAAGCTATTTATCATGAGTACTTTCAGTGCAGGTTGTTGGGATGCGAGTAACATCTCACGGGAAGGAAAAGTGTAAAGGGTTCTCTAAACAATGTAGAGCCACAGTGAAAGAGGCAAAGAGGTAGTGGCATTTTGTAGGCAAAATGCACTCTGCTGTGTTCATTTGAAATATGGTGTCCACAGGTCTTGGAAGTACTGTTAGTTCAATTCTGCAAGTAAGGAAATAATTACTCTATAATGGAGTTGCCAGAGTTGAGAAATTTATTACTTAGGTTTATTTATAGACATTTGTTATTTATATTTTCATATAAATTAAATTCCCATAAAATTATTTATAAAACAAATTAGATCTATAGAATTATTTAAATAAAGTTTAAAATAAAATATTAAATATTTATGTTTTATCTATAATATATATTAAAAATTCACAACATATTTTAAATAAAAATTTTCATTTTGTTCTTCAAGTTGCATCTTACACTTTACATTTTCTTTAATGAAAATAAATAATTAGGAGCTTTATCTTTCTTAGAACTCCAGCAAAACTTCCCCGGATGACACACTAAGAGATCTACTCTTAAAAGAGATTCTATTCATAGGAAAGAAATTTAAATCTTCAGAGTACAGGACAATATCCACATAAAACCATCCTGAATTATTCCTAGCTACTACACAAACCTTTATTTTTCATTCCTCCTGTAAGGTTATTATCTTTCTTTTTGTTTCTTTGGAAAGTTTTCTTGATGACCCTCATATCCCATGTTTTAGTGTTTTTCTTAGAATTTTATTATGCTGATTTTCCAATACTAGTATTTCCTTTTATTACTTATATTTGCCATATACTATTTTGCATATGTATTTCCTAGCAGAATTAAATATTTTTGTCTTTCTAGGTGGCTGTCGTGTCTTAAGGGCTTTCTTCTACTTCTGCACTTAAATATTTTAGCCTTGCTTTAAAAGTTTTATGTTAGAATATTCTATTTTTAGCACCAAATAGGCAATAATATGTCTTGTGCCTCATGAAGGATATTTTATCTATTAGTATAATGAAACAGTAGCTTGGAGTAAGATTACTGTCTTTTCATCAGTGAACCTGACACCCTTGTGGAGGCAACAGTCTTTATGGACACCAGCAGAGATCCAGATGTGGCTACCAACACAACGCAAGCAATTTGCAAAGCAGATGCCTGTCCAAGGGTCTTAGAGGGCAGATACGAGGTGGGCATTAGGGCTCCAAAGAAAATTTCAAAACCAGTGAGGGTTTCAACCTCTTCCAGGTCAAACAAATGATTCCCCACCTTGGAAACTAGGGTGCCACAGGGCAGAACGACAGGAAAGGACGCACACACCAACACCCAGATTAAATGTTTAGACGTGGGCAAAGAGATTAAAGCTGCTCAGGGGTAAAAAGTTCACACCACAAAAAATTAGTCGCCTTATTAGAAACTGGAATAGTTCTCCAGAAAGGAACAACAACTACTAGGAAATCACCAGCACAGGGGGCCGTGGACAGACAGGCATTGAACAGAATGCAGGATTGTGACTACACATTATTGGTGCTATACACAATATGAGAACCCCTTGTGCAACAGCCCTGCAGCTTATTGCTGACTCACTGATGGAAAAATGGCACAAAACATGACACCCCTTATACTTTTACTAATCAGAGGTACTAAGAGGTGTTTCCGACTTTGGTCTAGGCAATATTTCCCCTTTCTTTTAAAACTGTATCTGAACATTTTTTCTGTAGTGAGACTCATAGCTTTCATTCTTGGTGGAGAATACCACTAACTTAAAGGATGTAACTAATATTAATAATGGTGGGTTTTGAATACTAGATGATGCAATACTTGCATCAAAATATTTCAACACTTTCTTTCATGTCACTCAGCAGCAATATATGCTGACTGTTCAGGAAAAGCAACTGAGGGACTATGAAAGGAGTCCCCAAGCTCTTCAACAGCAGCAGAAAAAGCTACATACTACAGAAAAAAGAGAGAAAAAAATACTTCCATGACCTCCATTTTTTTGTTTCTACATCACTTGCTTCCTGGAAAAAAAAAACAACTCTGATGTCATGACCACCCAGATAAAGATAGAGGCTATGGAAGTTCTGCTAGCAATACAGTGCCTTCTAATAGAAGACAGCTATAAAAATAAACAAATGACTTAGGTTTTTTTAAAACCTAGATTAATTTTTCTTGAAACACAATAATACGTAATCTACATACGTTATAAGGAACCTGGCTTTCTCCTTTACAAACAGAAAATCATTTATACTAGGTTTTTATTTCAAGCACACACTAAAATTATTATTCTCCACAAAAGAGGAAAGGGAGTGTCTGCCAATCAACATGACATGCTATTGAAAGACTGGCACTAATAGCTATGACAAGAGCAAACCTGTTTGAAGCAGAGCTGCTGCTGCCTTTTTCTTTTTTTAAGTATACCAGCCATCAAAAATAATGTTTTATCTGACTAGAAACCCAAGCAATATCGCTGCTGTAAAAGCTTGCACCTGATTTGCCTACATCTAGCAATGACAATTTTAATATTGTTTCAAATGACAGCATTTAAAGTGTTTTATTTAAACAGTGATAAAGACTAAGAACATTAACTATTCCAAGAAAAGTGTTAAATATGCTTGCACACAAAACTGTATGTCTATTCTTTCGAAGCTTTAAATCAGGTATAAATTTCAAGTCTGCGTAAGTACTCAACTGACTTGTATTTTCATTGCTTCATTGATAAATAGCATTTACTGATTGTATAGTTTTGTAGTTTGATAAATTCAGAGAACATAAGAGCAAACAGGCTTTTACCATTTCATTTTTCCTATTTTTTCCACCTTCACATTTTCTACTAAAGAATCAGAACATGCAAAAGAAAAGATTAGACAAAAAAAAAAAAAAAAGAAAAATATAAGAGTAGAAAAGCACAAAGATACTAGTATAATTGCTATACTATCACATTCTGTGTGTCCAATTCACATTCTGAATAAGTCTGCAGTTTCCACTTTGTAATACAGTTATACCTCGATAAAATCACATAATAGATCACACCATAACTTTTAGCAATCAATTTTTTCTCTTAATAATTTGATAAATGTAGCTGTCAAGTGGGATAAAGATCACAATTTTATTTGGGATTAACTATTTGAACTTTCAGAATTCCGTTCATGAATATTGCAACTGTTACAACTGATAGGATCACAGTTTTGTCCCTTGTTGATGATGTAATCGTGCTGCAGGTTGCTAGTGCAGCCCTGTTTCTAAAAAGCTAAAGAAACTGAAAGAGAAACGTGTGGAGAACACAGCCTTTTGAAAAGCACAGAAAGTTTGCCAAAATACTTTTAAAGCATGCATGAAAGAGACCTTATTTTCACTGTTCCCTGGAAAGAACTAAAACATCCCCTAACTGTGTTCCCCTAACCTAAAAAGGAAGAGAGTAGAATATAGGCCCAGTTAAGTGAACAGATGATTAATTGAACTGCCTTTTCACTGATTTCAGATCTCAGGAGCCAATAACACAGTATGGAAACTGCCAGGCAGAAGAGCAGAATTTCATAAGGATTCTTCAAACACATCAAACTAGTATATAAATGCATGTTTCAAAGTATTTTATTAAGGATTTAATAACATACCAGAAAGAAACAGTGTAGGTGAGTGTATTTCCACTCATACTCAAAGAGAATAAGAATTTATGGCTGATGATGGGAATGTTGTTTCTCTGAGAAAGAACACTTTGGGGGCTTAGGTGTCTCAGCTACTCCACTGCTATGACAACGCCCAAACACTTCAGCCCTTATGAAGAGGCTGTAGGTTAAAACTATTTGAAGATTTAAGAGTAGAAAGGACCATTAGATGATAGTCTGACTTCTGCTATATCAAAGCCCTCAAGTTTTGCAGTGAACCCAGCAGCATTGGGCCCTCCTAAAACCTATTTTGCAGAAAGACATCCAGTCTTCTCGAGGCTCAAAGGAACTGAACAGGAATAATTTCTTCTGCCAGTTGCTGCCAGAGCTCAACTGACCTCATATTTAAGTGTTTGCACCTTGTTTCTCATTTCAATTTGTCTGACTATGCTTCCAGTAACTGATTTTACTTAGGTTTTTCTCAGCTAGACTGAGAGTAGCTCATGTCTGGTATTTTCTCCCTGTGAAGCAACTCATACACTATAATCAAGTACCTATCTATCATTTGGTCATGAATTATGTAACTCTTCATGAACACTAAGCGTTCAATCACCACGTAGGCAGCCAACTGCCAAAACACAGTTGTCACGATCTTTGTTCTGTGGATGCCCAATCCCAGAGGCACCTATAATTTTCATGGAGGCACAGGCACACAAAGCTGTACTCCCAAGCATTCTCCAAAACATGTCTGTGCAGCACAGGGAAGCAGCTCATGCTTTCAGTTCTGCCAGGATCCATAAGACTAAGCAATCCTCCACTCCTACTCACAGGGCCCTGGGTGGCAGACTTTGCAGACAATGTGAGTGCTTTACAAACACAGTATTGCAAACAAACAAACACAAAACTTACCAGGGAGTACAATGAAGTGATCTTCATTCACTGATTTATTTTTTTTTAAAGACTTTGTATGACTTCTAATACTAAATTAAACATCACCAAATTTTCTGTTCAATGTCTTAAGCAGTTCCCTAATCTAACCATTGACTGTTGTGAAGCCATTTTCAACCGAGAGCATTGTGACTCAAACTATGTAGGCATTGCACCTGTTTTGCACATGAATAAATTTGGACAAAAAGCAAGACCAGTATAACTTTTGCTCAGTGAAAAACTGGGTTATTCTGATTTCCTAGAGTAGTGATCATTCTTGGAGATCATCTTCATTTTTTTGCAGCGCAGCATGGAAATAAAAACATGGAAAAAACCCCAGTATCATCGCATAACTTTCAACATCATCACAAAACCAATAATGAGCAAATTGTTCCTCTTCTCTCTGAAGAGCTTTTTGCCTTATGACAGGTTTAGTATCCACAGAAGACTACTATGCACACTGTGAGATGCCATGGACTCTGCAGCTATTGGAATAATGGAGGTGTTCAGCCATAGATACTATACTTCTTGGGCATAAATAATGCATCATAATAGTATCATAATGTTTATATGACAAGAGCTCCTAAACAATGAACATTTAGTTCAAACTGAAATTATCACTTCCAAGTGATGCTGCTCCAAATCAGACAAAGAACTGAGAAAGACAGCTGGAGAACTGATCTCTTGCAAGTTCTATCCCAGGTGTGGTCCCTTCCCCTGTACCACTTGTCAAAGTATTCAGGCTCAACTCAGTATATTCAGTTCAACTCAGTATAGCAGTGTAGCACCAGCTGGAAGAAAAAACATATCCAAGACTTTCGGAAACTCAATGCATACAAGAATCAATCAAAAGATTTCTTGAGCTTGCAATATAGACAAGCCCACAGTGAGCAAATTTTTTTTTTTCACCAAATAATCTCATTTTTAGAAAAATCCCTAAAATGATAGTTACCAGCATGACATGACAACTCACTCTTCTATTGCATTCATTTTCCAGTTGTAAAGACAGATGTGCAAATTTTCAGATTTGCACACAGATAACAGGAATATACATAAACAGCTTCCACTGAAACCAAATATCTATGACTAAACATTAACTGCAGGATTCCTGAGCTTGCTAATAAGCCCATTTCTGTTCTTAGAACAGCAGTAAGATCTACCAGTATTTTAAATGTTATTTTAAAAAGAAAATAAATGAACATTGCGGATAATAGATTAACAGTCTCTGGATTTCCTGTGCTTTTTTCCCAACAAAATTTCAATTTTAACACAGTCCTTGACAAAATGGGTCAGAGACTATCAAGAAACAGGCACAGGGCTCTTACAGAAGGACACACAGTGACATTTTAAAAAACAGATTTGAGGATTTGTATAAGAAATTAGAGGTTAAATGCATAAACCGGTATTTGAAGTGTGATCTAGCAAATTCAGTCTACAATTTTATGTTCAGATGCATATATCTCTTTGTTGGCTTATATGCATTAAAGGCCTCCTGTTTAAACGCAGCACCTTTTAAAAGTTAAAGAAAAAAGTACAATGTAGACTGTTAGTATTTTAAAACATATAAGGTTTATAAGGAATATAGCTGTATTGTTAAATACCTCCTTCCATGACAGGGAGAGCCTATTATAAAAAGAGGAAAGAAAGTCTGAAGCCAACTTGTTTTGCCTTCCACCTTCCACAGCCTCTTTCTTAGAAATGCAGCTTCTTCAGGCTCCCTACTACTATAGACCCCATAAATGCATAAAGTAGCTGCCGAAGAAAGCTCAGTAAAAACTAGTATTACAGCATTATATTATAAAGAGCATTAACTTTAAATTGGGAGTCCAACTGTCAATCTTAATTTCATGAGACGAGAAACGAGCTTCACTTTTACTCTCAGCCACATCCTAAAGGTACCCCACAGCTCAATTCTTGGTAGGTTGGGGTGAAGCAGTTTCTGACTGTCCTGCAAAGTAGCTGCAGTTGGTGTCTGTCTCTTTGCCAGTGATGAGACTTACTCTATTTCTATCTGCTCAAAGAAGCAAAAGGGCTGGCCTTCCTGTTACAAAGCAATATTAGAACACAAAAGACAGACCACTATGTTTAAGTTAAAGCAAATCAATCTTGTTTGACACTTCCATACTCCTGTCATCCTAAAGGGTTCTATGTTGTGTTGTAGATTTTCTGTGGGTGCAGCCAATGACCAATAAGTCATCAGTAACCGTGAACCAGCCACAGAACAAATCTCATTTTTAGAAGGGATGTTAGCCAGGGCACAGGAGTTGTCCCTCATTCCTCTAAAATTCTTCTCTAAAACCTTTAACTCTCCAATGTCCAGCAGTCAAAAATAGATTGAAAAAAAGAAAAGAAACTCCCATTAAGTCTGATATGAATATACAATTATCACCTAGGTATCTCTTTACTAGTGTTTCTTCTTGACAGGAAAATACAGTAACATCCTGTTAGCAATGGTATTATGCAAACAATATTTTGACACTTTTGTTGTATACCAATTCTAGGCTAGCCTGGCAATAATTAGGTGACAAACTCTTCTTTGCTAGTACTAATGTATTTGTACAGTACCCTGTTGAGTGCAAGGAGGTTTCTACAGCTTAAAAATGAATGTATAGAAATGAGATATCATTAGTATACAACACAATGATGACAGTTCTCCTATTTTGCCAAGATAAGTTCAATAGTTTTAACCACAGAATGCTGCAATGAACAATTAGTATACCCAGATACAGTCTTGAACAAATAACATGAATACGTACACAAACGTTTGTAATTTTGAGATGTTAGTAATTCTACCAATGTTACAGCTCTTTGTGTTATGTCCGTCTATCCATCTATTGAAAGCATTTGATTTTTTCATAGTAAGTGGGACTACTGTAGTAAAAATCCAACAGTGTCTGGATTTAAGCTGTGAGTTGAATATGCATTTGCTTTAGTGAGAACTATGGTGAAATATGATCAGTTTTCTGACCTATTTTGAAGTTGGTATTCCGCCAACTGGCATTTTGTTTGCACATCCAGATATTATCCACCATATGCTGACATGACATGATGATTGGTTCCAAAATGAAGTGGAATACTTGGCAAATAGAAATATATGGTACAAATAATACACTGTCTCTAGTCAAGAAAGAAAGCAGTCATTTTGAGAAGACTGAGAGGTTTTAAAATAACTCGAGTGTACACACTGCACAGAGCTGAATGAAAGCTCTCCAGGTTGTGGTTTTTTTATGGGCATTAGGGTCTTAAAAAAACTGAGATCAATTCCTTACAGAAGAAGACTCAAATCTGACACAGGAGTACTAATAGTAGTAATTCAATGGAAGATTAATTTGCATCTCAGGGAGAAATTGGCCCACATAGCTTCTTCCTCCTCTGGATTCCCGAACTCTTTCTTCTGACCATCTGTTCTCTTTTCCCACTGCTCTGACTTGTCTTCCCACCCAGTGATGTCTAAGTTATCTGCTTCTCTCAAGTTAAGATCACATTTCATTCAAGCTCCAGCCTGATTTTGTAACATTTCTCCTACACTCCTGCCATTGAACTCTTTATTTTTCTCCTAACTTGATGTTCCCATTAAACTTCTGCTTTTCTACTCTGAACTGTAGAATCTATTAAAAAAAAAAAAAGAAACCAGCAAAAAAAATACCTAAACAGGAAACACCCCAACTTTATTCTTTTAATTCCTGTTTCCAAAGCAATGGTTTTGTTCTGCATTCCTCCAGTGACTTTCCTGTGTGCTTTCTAACGCAAAGCCTGAAAATATATATCTAAGTTATTGATTGATCTCTGCTGTTCTATCTTTAATGCCGAACACTGTCTACCTCTTTGTAATGAAAGCTAAGAATGTTTAAAGTACATTAATTTGCCACTGTATTTCCTATGGATTTTTGTTTTTCTCTTCCTGGGGGAATAGTGAAAGCAGAAGGACTTGATACAAACGTTATAAAAATATTTCTCTATAAAAGTTCAACTAGATTTCAAAATGAAGCATTTAATAGCATGCACTTCTGATGTTTATTTACTGAACTGCAAGCTTTGCTTCTGAAACATGAATGGATTGCAGTACTTAATGCATAACCTTCAACACTTGTGAAAACTTGAAGAGGGTTGAGCCCATTTGAAATTCATGTTCTTCAGAATAAATGATAATAACAGAATAAATGAAAATAACATAACTTTGCATTTTCTTTTACAATCATTTAAACATGCACATATAGAAAGAGAAGAATTCGCAAGCAAAGGGAGGAATGACCTTACCAGCATGCAAGTATGCCAGATCAGGATTTTCAATGTCTGGGTGTAGTTCTTTCAAGTGGTTACGAAACTCCACAGGGATATTGGTTCCGTAGTCACATTTAGGACAGTTATACATTTTTACTCCTTCATGCTTTCCTGTATGTAAGATGTGTTTACGGATATTTTCTGCACAGTTTGACCTAAAGAGCAATGAAAAAAAAAGAAAAAAGTTATATATTAATTTACTTCCTAGTAGTGGCTCAAATAGAATCTAGTGTTATAACAGAAAATCAGTGCTCAGTAGTCATTTTCCATTATCTGCACAATTTTTGCATCCTCTCGCATAAATGTTGTCCTTTGCATGAAGGCTTCCAAAGCTGTTTCAGGTTAACTGAACATTACATCTGAACCAGAAGCATCAAAAAAGGATTGATTTTTTTACATTTGCAGAAGTCTTTAAATTTTTATTTTTGTCATGGTAGTCAGTGATGAAATGAAACAAAAGTCTTTACTTTAGCAAAACTGAAATATACAAATGCCCACAACATTCCCAGTGGAGCTCACATGAATGTTTTCTACACAGTTCCTAGATTTCATAGCAGTTGTGGTGAATTATTTTTGGAATTATGTTCCACCAACACTCATCTCACCCTATGAACTCTTCCTAGGAAAGAGAACTGAGTTGTTCAAGTTTAAATCTCTTTGAAAACACACATGGATTCTGATTTACATCTTTAAACAGAGCTTTTGTGAAAGCAATGGAGTTTTCAGGCATAAAAGTCAGCATACGTATACAATTAGTTAAATGCATTTCAAAGAAATAATTCTAATGATATTACTGAAGAAAAAAGTGAATAGAAAGATTTCACATTTCTTTTATTCACACAGAGATCCATATGGCAGTCATTTTTAATTTCCAGTCTTTAAAATATTGCAGTCTCATTACAAAATTATTTTGCATTAGACTTTCCTACTTATTCAAACTTTGTGATTACTCCTGTATCAAATATAGTGCTGCTTAATTTATTTCCATCAGAAAGAGCCATTATATTTATACTTGAATCAAAAGAACAGTCTGTATATGTGTGCCATTGTTTTGGGGTTTTATTTATTTTTCAGACTTTCTTAGTACCATACACTATTATTATTGTCAAACTGAAATCAGTGATTCAGTTTAACTGAAAAAAAGTACAAACACTCACGTGAACTACATGAATGCATAATACTTCACAAATATTCAAATAAGACAAGTGTACTATTTTGAGCAACTGATTCTTTATCTGTCACTGCTAGAAATATGACAGTAACAGACACTTAAAAAAAGTGGAAATAAACTGGAAAAATAAACTGGAAGTAGCAGCTTGAAGTTCTGCTGGAGTGCTTGTCTCTCCCTCAGAAATGGTCATAGTAAAGTTGGTATCTGCCTTACGGTGCTGCCAAAAGCTCACCCTCTGTCATGTCCATCTGCTATATACTGGTATAATGATCAGACTCTTGAGACTGTCAGAAAAGACACTTATCACTGAAAAATACAGAAAATATTGGTCCTCAGCATCTTTCAGGATTCAGCCCTAAAAAAACTACAGTGCTCATAAATGCTGTTAAAGTAAAATATGCATTTTTACAAAAAAAAAAAAAAAAAAAAAAAAAAAGGACAGTGCACACTGCAATGAAAGCAGAACACAACCTGGTAACCTTCTATCATAGGTTACACTTTAAAGGGCAGCAGATTAAAGCAGAGCATATGAATCTGAAATAAAATATCTGTGTTCTTTTAGCTCAGCTCTCATACTATGTTAAAGGAGGATATAAAACATTTTCTTTGAAATATTTCTGTGAAATATATAAAGGATCTATGGAAACCTGTGTAAGAATTGTGAAGAAAACCCAGCCTGTTCAAGTCATAAAAGGCCAATTCTATCTCCTTTGATTTGGAATTTGCTCCAACCACTTTTAACAGAGCAGTCCCAAAGTCTCATTTATTCAGTCATCAGTAAAAATCTGTGACTAAACACACCAACATATTGATATAAAAATTTTAAGCCCATATTTTTCCATGTGGCAAGGTCAGAAAGGCATAATCAGAAATGAGGAATATGAGATTACAAGGCATTACAACTGGCCCCTCATATTAGGTTGCAAAGCAGCAATTGTAATAATAAAGTAAACCATGAAGGTAACAACTGGCAAATCCAAGCACTTTTGAAGCCAAGTAATACCTTTAAATATGACATGACAAAAGTACTGCATATAAAGTGTTTTTTAATTATTCAGTGTGCTTTGAATGTCTGCTTTATTAGAAGTCTTCTCGAGACCATGTACTGTACAAGTATGTTGCTATATGTCTGACACAAAACACCTCCACCAACACTCTGTTTAAGTGTGTAGTTACATCACTTCATCTCATAAGAGTAAACACAGAAGTCTGTGATTTTAAACAGCACGGTACTTTCATTAAAGCTATGTATGATAAGCATCTAACTAAAACTTTTAGTGTTGCAATAGTGATGATAGTTAAGCATTTGACAGGCCTTGTATTTATAAGATTCAATTCCAGGTGTTTATAAACTTTGAAATACAAATTTCCTTTGTTCTGAAATCTGGAAGTTAAAGCCCAGCCCAAAAGAAATAATTTGAGAAAAGTCTTTCTGTTTTTTGAGTTCTAGTCTGAATTACAGCCACAAACAAAAAAATGCAGTTTTTAGGAGACTAGCCTGTATTTCAGTAAGGCTAAACCAGAGGTTTCTAAGTTAAATTACTATTATTATTGCTTAATGTAAGCACATTTTTGTCCTCGTGATGCATTTTGAAAATCAAATGTATATATTTCTGTCAATTTGGCCATGCTCTGCAATAACAGGAAGGGAACTCATTATAGACTTAAACAGTCTAAAGTTAGAGATGATGGGTTTATATTCAATTCTGATGCAGAGAAACACAACGAAAAGGACTTTTTTTTATTTCACATCTTGCAGTAAGTCTTCTTACTAGATGTGAAAAAAGGTTTGAGACTCCCACAAATCCCACAACAATTCTATTAAAGGGAAGAGGGAGGCCTGTACAGTTTTCAATGACCAGTCAGTGCTATACATGGTGAAAGAGGAAATGGAACAAATGGAACATGTTACTAAGGAAAACTGCAGATGAACAGGAAATATGAGGAGTTGAAAAGCTCAGCCCATACTTTCCATGCAACAGGCCTTTATGACCTACTCCATCAAAGACTGATATACTGGGAAGAGCACAGGCCTACTTTCCCCTGCACACATTCAGGAGAGCTCCCACACTTCTGTAAAGGACAACACTGTGAAATAAGGGAGACAGATGGCAAGCTTCTCCTGAGAAATGCAGTTACTGCTTAAGACAAACAGAAAACCTCTTTTGGATGAAGATAAAAAACCACTTTTGTCTCTAATGTTCACTGCACAGTGATGTGTTCACATTGCTGTTCTAACTGTGCATTTCATGTTGACATTAGAAATCTATTCCTACCAATCAGTTACCTCTCTGTTTTTTGCTCCTCTCAATAAATTAAATGTTGCTGTATATTCAAATAAAAACTGAAAATGAGTTATTGATTGTAAAATGGTACAAAAGTCACAGAATCACAACATGGTTAAGGTTCTATGAGACCTCTAGAGATTGTCTGGTCCAACCCCTCTGCTCAAGAAGGATCACCCAGGGCCAGTTGCCCAGGACCATTTTCAGGCAGCTTCTGAATGTCCAAGTAAATCTTCCAGCCTTCCTGGGCTACCTGTGCTAGTGCTCAGTCACCCTCACGGTGGACTAAGTGTTTCTTGGTATTCAGAGGGAACCTCCTATCTTTCTGTTTGTGCCCAGTGCCTCTTGCCCTGTCACTGGGCACACTGAAAAAAGAGCCTGGCTTCCTCTTCTTTACACCCGCCCTTCAGATATTTGTGTATGTTGATGACGTGCTCTGAGTCTTTTCTCCAGACTGACTAGTCCCAGCTCTCTCAGTCCCTCCCTGTTTGTGAAGCTCCAACGCCTTCCTCACCTTAGTGCCCCTTTGCTGGACTCCAATATGTTCATGTCTCCCTTGTACTAGGGGGCCCAAACTGGACCAGCACTCCAGGTGTGACCTCAACAGTGTTGACCAGAGGGGAAGGATCACCTCCTCTGGCTGCAATCCTTGAAATGCAGCCATAGGTATCATAACAGTGAATAACACTCAGCTTTCAATTGACAATTCCAGTGGCACTAGCACAATGACACTCAAAGCTTCTCTACGACAGGGCCTAAAGCAAGTTTCCCTACTCCGAAGATGAGAACAAAACAATTTATTCAAGGTTTGTACAGATATCATCTATGGAGTGACAAGGAAGCCCTATGCCACATGCCACAATGCCATACATTCACGGCATTGCCTACTTTTTAGCAGCATCAGTCCACTTTGCTGGGAGAGTGGAATAAAGCAGAAGGTCAGGAGTTGCATAAAATGGCCAGACACTTAGTCAACTTGAGAAGCTGTTGCCATAGTTTGTCTTCCCTATCCTTATATATATATATATATATTTTTTTATAAAACCAAAAAACAGGGCATTGTGCCAAGAGCAAGAAACAAGAGTGCCTGGTCTACAGAACACTGGGAAAATCATGCTTGTGAATGGGATAAAAGTTTTCACAACTGCCTTCCTCCCAAACCCAGAAAATATAATTATTGTTTAAGCCTCTAAAAATATTTTAAGTGCCCTCTGAAGACATTTTCTCAGTTGCATTGGCAAGATACAGTGTACCACTGACTGGATTCCTCAGCAAAACTAGGTCTACCCATTATAAACAGCATTGCTGTTCAGGGTTCTGGGATGGCAGAGCACAGATGTGCACTTTGCAGGAGGCAGAGGTGGGAGCTCAAAGTCAGCAGCAGGAAAACATGGGTGGAATGAAGAGTCTTGAAGCAAATCTGTGCCAGGTGGGGAATTGTCAGCCTGAAAGTCCCCACAGTAAGTGCTGTCTGTGGTTATTATTCCTCCATCATCTCTTCCTTCTCTCCCATCTTGCAGGGCTCAGCCAGCCAGTCTCACTAGCAAGCAGTACAAGCTGGACGAGGATAGGGATTTGGGCATCCCCCCCAAGCAGAGGTGCCCCTCAGCCAGAAGCACCAGTTTAACCAGCCTATGCAAACAGCTGAGTTCAGCAGCCAACTGCAGAGCTGTGGCTACCCAATACCAGAGCTATTTGCTGTCCTTGTCTTTTACATGGCGTTTTGGATAAAAATTATGAAATAAGAGAAATGCACAAAATATCTGTTAATTCTAAATTTGCCCATGCAGAATAGGAATGCTTCTATATGTTCTAAGGGTTCTCTTCATGAGAATACATTAGCATTGTATTCCAGAGCTAAATGAAATATAGCAGGAAGTAGCCCATTTTTATTATTTTTTTTCCTATTTACTAATAAGAAACTGAAATTCTAACACTATTCCATTATGCAGTGCCTGACATTTCCAGAAAGATGCTTTCTACAAAACATGGAAATGGAAGGTGTCAGAGGTGCAAATGAGGCAAAATGTTAATTATCTAGTCCACTAAGTTTTAAAAATTTTAGCACCTTGTAGGGCTCTTATTTGCACAAAATAAACCTTTCTCAAAAGGTCTTCTCTAGGACATTAGGTACAAATATCCTCTTTCTGCAGAGAAATGCGTATACTGTAAAGGACTTACGGCAGCTCCATGGACATCACTATTTACAACATAAAAACAAGCACAATGATACAACTAGCTGACTGAAAAGATTTCTATGTTTCCATTGTTCGTCAGTATGAATCAACTTCACACTCATATCGAGAGCACTCTGACGGCCTTCTGCACAGTTTATAACCTGCTATGCAATGTGCAAGAAGTTTTGACTGAAAAACAGCAAAATCTCCAGATACTTTCTTCCAGAAAATAAAGCAGTTATGTATGATGAAAGTAAACTTCTCAATGAAGTAATATGCATCATTGTAGAGTCTTAACCTTTGTTATTCACCAAAAGTTTGCAGGTATTTCTTTCACAAAAAATGTCATTTAACTTGGAAAACTGTCTTTAAATCAAAACTGCAATAATATAATTACACTAACAAATGAGAGCCATAGATTTTTAGAAACACAGAGTCATAAGGAACATTTAGCTTGACCTCATGGAGAGCACAGTTCATAAAACGTTTTCCCAGTTATTCTTTCCTCAAACCATAACTCTTTCTGGTACTAAAGCATAGTTTCCAGAGACACATTGAAATCTGATGGAAAGCAACAGGGAATCCTTTGAAATCACATGCAAATTACTCTACAGTTGATCACTCTCACTTATACAAACTGTCACATTTCTCATTCTCCTGCATCCAGCTAACAGTGTTACATGTCCAACACATCTTGCTCGGCTGTAGAATCCCCTGATATCTGGACCTCTAGAAGAGAAGCTATAGAGACCCAGTTCCGTATAATTCATTATCATCAGATTCTTCCTAAACTCTTTTCAGTTGTAAACATTGCTTTATGCTTTGAATACTAGAATTTCACACCAGTGCTGAATATATGGGTGCCATGGCTTTACCCATTCTCAGCATCCTCCAGTTGCAGCCAGGAGTTCTGGAGCTCCTGGATTCTCCTCGAAGCACCAAGTGCTCAAGTACACTCATTTAAATGCAGGAACCTTTCAGGTTGTTTTCAGCATTACTGCTTTCCAAAATACAGCCCTTCTAGCCTGCCTTTGTTTCTTCCTGTCATTAAACTGCACGAAAACTAGCATTCAGTAGGATGGTGGCAAACAACCTAATAGGCAAATTTTTTTGACAGGAAAGAAACAAATACCTCAATCTGTAGTAATTACATTATACAAACAGGCTTATTCAATCAAAACTTTAACAATGACAGTCACTCTGCCCAACTACTACTAGGCAAAAACCCAGACAAAGAAACCAAACAAAAATTCTACCCAGCATACTCAAGATCTAGCTACATTTCTGGGTTTAAAATAAAATAAACTTATTGCCAGTTAATGCAAGCTAGCTGCATTATAAATCATAATCTGCATGTACCACTAGCACTCAGTTCAGACCACAAGTTTGAAAATTAAAGTTCCGGCTTACCTCTTCAGTGCTACAGACCAATAAAGTATTGCAAAAGAAATGACAAAAAATAGCAAAATGTCATAGCAAAAAATACATTCGGTAATGTGCTGAAATAACAACCTAAAACTGCAATAGTTATTATACATTTAAACATACATATAACATGTATATGTGCATGTATGAACAAGAAATGTAGTACATTTTCTCAGCCTTCTTACTTACTAACATGCACCTTGGATACTGTTTTTCTTGCTCTTCTCCTTTCAAAGTAGAAATTCTACCTTTTCTTTAGGTTTTAAACAATCTGGGGGAACAATCACATGGATACAAGTGCTAGCTGTCTGCAACCGACTTCAATTATCAAGTGACTTATGATACGATTGTCATAATTAGCAGCATAGGCTCCATGGGAACTCAGGAGGTCAACTACAGCGTAACCAGTGCCAGCTCAGTTTTGCCTGTGTCACATCTCTCTGTGCTATTCCTAAAGACTTGTGGTGGACAGTGGGAATGAGCTGCTGGGGAAAAGCAATGCCTTTACCACCATAGCTGTTTCTGTAGTGAACATTTACTCACAGCTGATGCTTTTCAACTACCCCAAGATGACTGAAGTACGCACCCACAGTGTCATAAAAATGCATGCCTGACAATCTGGTGGCCACATGTATTGCCATGTTTTCATGTACTGCCATGTATTGCATGTATTGCCACTCAGAAAATATGAAGCAGCCCATAAAAGAGAGTATACTACATTTAAATGCTTTAATGAGATTTTATAATACAGTCAGTTTCACAAAGAAAATAATAAAAATGTATTTGGGATTTATTCTGGTAGTGTTATAGCAACACCCAGAGATAATAATTGTAATGTTTTCTGCTTTTCTACATTTTTAGCTTTGCATTTTTTTTCTGTAATGATCTATTTGTTATGACATACAGTATGTGTGACAGATGTCCAATGCTGGCTGCTAAAAAGTAGCAGAGCCCTGTAGGGAAGCAGCAAAAACTTGTGCGTCAGCACTGAAAATGATGGAAGATTGATAATTACTGCTTGTGTCTGAGCTCCATTCAGCAGACTAGCATGTCCAAATTGTAATTTGGCCACAGCTCCACCATTCCATTTACAATGTATTGGAAGGAAAATTCCCAGTTTCAAATAATTGATCATTACAATCACATGTGATACAAAGAGTAGGTTATAATAGCCAAAGCTCAAGCTTTTAAAGGCAAATTCAGGATAAGTGGAAATTGGGAAGGGAAATAAGTGATGTACTCTAGTCTTGTTTACCTCTGTGGAATCTGCAAAGATGCTTATGACTCTGCACAGTGAACAAGAACCAAAGTATAAACCCAGTGCTGGCATCTGGATCTACTCATGAATTTCCAGAGTATTTTTCTCAAAAAAACCACAAACAAACAAACAAGCAAACAACCAAAAAAAAAAGGAAACAAAACCCCTCAAAACCAAAACCCAAAACAACAACAACAAAAACAAGCAAACAAAAAAAACCCAAAAAACCCAAAAAAATCCCCCATTTTAGTTCACAACAGGCTTCACAACTTGAAGAAAATCTGATTTTTGCAGAAAAAAAATGCTCTCATTCCAAGGAAGTAAGGTTTCCTGTCTTAAATGCTTCCATTAATTCTACTTTCTACAGGAAGAGAAAGAAATAAAGAAGCGACTTAGAAACCTGCAAATTATGTCCAAACTACTAGACTTGGGAGGAACGGGTGGAAAGGGTACAGAAAGGCAGGGAAATGTGTCTCAGTCCTCCACCTGTGCTGTGGTCTTCACTGTCCCCAGAGGTGCTGTGCAGAGCTGAGCTGCTCCGCTTCTGAGTCTGCCCCAGTAGCTCTTTGGAGAGAGCCTCAGTTTCTCCTTTTACTCAGTAGAGGAAAAAGAAAAAGGCAAAACAAAAAAAAGCAATTTTTCACAGGACTGATCTGCTACTGAATACTCTCTGTACCATTAGCTAGAACTCCTGGCTTCCACCTTGCTGCAGGCAGAGTGGGCTCTGTAATGGCCTGGCTCAAGGGTCCTCCGGATCTGCATGCCTGCAGCGTGAGGGATGCAGAGGTCTGCTGTGCACAGCACACTGCTGCACTGTGTCAGCCAAGGTTTAAGTGGCAGAAATAGCAGGTGGAGTTCATCTATTTCACAGTAACTGAGAATAATCACTCCATTGTTCATGGGCTTCCTCCCTCCCCCTTTCCTTTCTTCTTAGAGCAGATGGCATAACAGAGAAGTTGGTCTAAGAAACAGCATCTCTGCGGTGGTGTAAGGATGGAGACCGGGCTTTAAGTATCATAGGCCCTGATTTAACAAGGTACTTACGCATTTGTGCAGCTTAAGTACAAGCAGCCCCCATTGACTTCAAAAGAATGACTCACAAGGTTAAATTTATGTACATGATCAAATACCTTGCCGAAATGAGGCCATGGAAAACATCCATTTTTTAAAAAAGCTGGGATGAATTTAATTGAAGACACTCATTTCCTTTCAACATCAATTTTTTCCCTATTGTACTTCTTTTAATGACCACATAAAGTAACGGAACAATTCTGTAGAGTCTGTTTGTATATCCTCAGGAACACATAAAGTATTTTCACAGATACAGAAGTGCAGATGGAGTCTAGGAAAGGGTGTGGAATCTATCGACTGCACAAGATGAAACTGGACTCCTAATGTTGCTGGAGTCAGAAATGATAGCAACAGACCCTAAAGGCTGCCTGTCAATCTCACATGCAGATGGTACTTCTTCCAACTGGCCTTCGTGTCAGTTCCTTCAGCCATTTTAGTGACAACACGGTTCCCTAGAGGGTAGATCCTGTTGCTTTGCAGCCTGGATTCGTACTCAGGGCACTGTGGTCTGTACGATCTCTGCTCAAAGTAGGTTTTTTTAATGCTAATACACTGCCTCTTCTTGCCCTATCCCAGCCCCAACCCCCCATACAAAAAGAGATGGTCGTTTTCTTCCTCATTTTGAATGTTCTAATTTATCAATGGAATCAGCAATAATTGTCTGAAAGATTCACTTTTGTTATGTATGCCAGAAGTACATATAAAATTCCTGCTAATAAAATTTATAGATGTAACTGTAATTGGCAGTATGATTAATAACAATGACACTGCCTTCATACAGAGCAGTTTCAGAACTGTTCAATCAAAACAGGCACATATACAACTACACGTTATATTTCCCACCCTTGCACAATGCATGCAAGTAACTAAGAGAATGTAAGAATGCTGTGAAAAGCTGTGACATTGAAAATGATTTAGGGATTAGAGGACAGTAAGTTTAATGTGAGCTTCCAGCATGATGCTATAAGCACAAAGGTCCCATGCCAACTTTAGATGAGCAAGGAAGCAGCAAGCAAATGTAACGTTAAAGTCAAATTCAACTGAGTAACAAAGCACAATTTCTTCAGAAATTAATCTTTCATACAAGAGAAACAGGTTCTCCGGCTTTGGATGTTTTCAGATCAAATCTGAATGTGTTTCTAGATGACAAAATTCAGTCAGATGCAAGAGGCTTAGTACTGAGCAAACTGGAAAAAAAACACCTATGCAGTTTGTTTTATGTAGAAGGTCAGACCGGCTGAGCTTAAGGCTTTTTCTGGGCTCAATGTCTACAAGGAGTATAGCTTAAGTCTGAAAAATGTCATTGTGAGGTCAGCCATTTATTGTGCTTCCATGATGTCATGGAAATTTGTTCAGTCTGCAAATTAAAATATATTCTTCCTGGCTGTCAATACTGCAAAGCCATCTTAGATTCTGAAAGTCAAATTGGGTCTTTAGTTGGAGGTATGATTGATTATCCGATCTAAAATGTGTGTTGAAAGTATATATCAGGAAACATCATTCTCTTCAGATTATGTCCTCATAATGCCATTGTCTGCACAAATGTAAGTAAATGCAGCATTTGGCTCTGTACTTTGAGCTTACTTCACAGGCGTCATTCACCTTGGGAGAACTGGTTTGAAGAGTAGGGAGCAAGCAAAACATGATACTTGTTCCTTCAAGAGTACGTTTGCCTATAAGGATGCTCTGCTGCTCAGTAAGAAATTACAGTTTTCACATAGCTAGACTTTCACTGGAGACATACACATCAAGATCAATATGCTGTGTACTTCACCCAAAGATACTGAAATGGAATGAAAGCACTAAACTATCTATTTAACTTACATAGCACACCTATATGTAGAGTAAAACATACAAGGCAGTTCCCAGTACTACTAGTTCAGACTATTCAACATTACAGATAAGCTGTCCTGTGTAGGAGTACGAAGGGTCTCGTCAGTCTTGTAAAAGTGTTAGCTTAAAATTGGACCACCCAGAACAGATACGTTATTACTGTTCTTTCAACTATACACAATTATGGCTACTTATTAGACACATGATTTTAACTAGAAGAGAAATCAGGGCTGCACTGTAAATCTATTGATTGAGAAGAATAGGAACTGCCTGAATGGTATTAATTCAAAAAGCTGATCTAGTACCCAACAAGAAAAAAATTTAAAACACCAGGGAAAAAGCCTTCTGGATATCAAAGAAATTCTGTCACATTGAGGAACTTTTATAGACCAATGCCAAAAAAATTATCCTGTGATCATGTATTCAAAGGTTCTATATTAAAAAAAAAAAAAGAACGCAAACACATAAAAACAAAACCCATCACATTACATGAAAATAAACTTTCATTTAGTATAGTGTTATGGACTTGTCTTTTTTCCCCCAGAGGGTTAATGTGAAAAGAGGGAAAAATGGTAAAACATGAAACTTGTTCTTTGGCTTCATCTTTCACATGCTCATATCAAGCTAGAGCAGAAACTAATGAACTTGCTCATCTTTGAAAGCCCTTTTGCATGCTTCTTCCTTCACCCTTAACTCTGATCCTCACAGATCTTCCCTTATGTGTGTGCCAATTTTACTGGTATAAAATGTGCACTTTTATTAGTTGTGTTCTGATGATTTCTACTGAGAGATACTTAAAGCTCATACAAGTCAAAAACTATTTTATCACTTCTGAAGAAAACTAATAGGGCAGAGCCACTGAATGATAAGAGAGACCACTGAATTTATTTAATAATGCATGTCCATTTCACAAAAATGGCCTGTGTAATCCTTTTAAAAATAATAACCTGTTCATTTCAGACCTTGCACAATGCTTCTCTTTGTCCCTTGTAAGTCTCTCAAATGTCTTATTTTAAAGGAATATATAGTACTCCCGGAAGACATTTTCCCATTTCTATTCTCTTCAACTCCTGTGAGCCCTTGTTCTGTGTGATAAGGCAATCTCCTTCGGGATCTGAGCTGTGTAGTTTCGCACCACGAGTGACAAGGACTCAACTTGAATAACTGCTGTGCGCAGGTTGTAATTATGTCAGCTGGAGTGTTGAACAAGGGGACTGATTAATGTGAGCCCCAGCCCAGGCACAGTCCCTATCAAAACCTTCGTGCAGGCCAGCAGTGGGGATGGGTTAAAGCAGAAAGACAAAACATGCTGTATCGTCCATGATAGATGAATTGCTCCAACAGTCTTCAGGCAGATGTTCCAGGACAGTATAATATACAATTACTCTGCCTTATCACCTTCCCAGGGACAATAAAGCTTCCTCCTTCTATAGCTCATGTGAGTGAAGGCGAAATTAGTTTTACTTTTACAACACTGACTCACTTATCATGTTGCCTTGATTGTGCTTTTACAGCTAAAGAAAACATATATTCCACTCTTAAACTAAACAAACAACCAACCAAAGGAAAAAAAAACACCACCAAAAAACCTCTGCATTCTTCACCTTTTAAATAAAACCAAATTATTCCCTTGAATCTATTTTGCATCATAGTAGCACAGTCCTTAAAGTTCAGTTTGTGATTCTAGGGAACATAACTAACTTTAGAACAACTATACCTATTCATAAGCTTCATGTTATACACACGTATATGAAAGTACATTAGTGAATCAAGTCAGAATGCATAGATAATAAAAAATACATAGGTTTGATACAAAGGATACCTATGTGAATAACATGCCTTTAGTGACTATTTTAACTAAGCACTCATTCTAAAAATGCCACATTACTGTTGTAGAACAATTCTTTGAGAAGTCATTAATCCACATAGCTCTTTAAAGGCCACAAGAGTTTACTGGGTAACTATTATAAATAATCTGAGTAATTTCCAAAAAGTAAACATAAATTAAGTAAATAAAGGAAGCTTAGGACAACAACTATATATTTTTGCTTCCTTTTAGTTATCAGATTGATACAGTAGTCTATATGTTTCGGGGCTATTTTCAAGAGTTTACACAACAGCAGCTTACTAACACGAGGTGAATAGCAAGAGAAGAATATAGCTCATAATATCTTCAAATACTTTCTTTCCAGATACTGGATGGTTATAGATAAAAAAGCTGTGCTTTAAAGAAGAGAGTCTAAATAGTTCTACTTGCACTCCAAGACGCATTGCTTTCAGCACTACCCCTTCTTCAGCTATATAAAAATGACATGATCTCAGAAAGCAAAACAAAAATAATGCACCCTGAAATGCATTTAGTGAGACACTTATTTGAAGGTCAAGTTCAAAAACAAAACCAAAATAAAACAGTCAAAGCCGATTCTAATGGCACTTAAGACTGCACGCATATTTCAAAAATTCTATTTATATGCATTTAATTCTCATGAAAGGTATTGGATTACTAGTCCATAAATGAGAGACGAGATTTTCTAAAGAGACTATGGGAATTAGGCACTGACACTGCACTTCAACTGAATGCAGGCTCTCAGCTGTTACACCTTCTTTCAGCTTTTAGCCATTAAACAGTATCATGGTCCTGGCAGCAGTAAGGTTTCACCACAACAGTACAAGCTTTCCTATACTCCCCTAGTGAAATGTAATCCTATGTTTACGAAGCAAAAAGTACCTCCAAGAAAGCTGGTATGTTCCCCCTGCACAGCACATTGACCTCAGAGGGTGGCAAGGAAGAATGATGTTACGCTAGTCGCTGCATGGAGAAACAATAAAAAAAGTCCTTGGCCTCAGAAAATATTACAATCCAAGTATTGAGAAGGATATGATAATCAGAAAGTAGGCAAAAAGAGTAGTGATAGGTTTAGAAGACAGGGTGTCAGTAAAACAGGGTAGAAATAAGCTTCTGTTCAGATGCATTGCTGGGCACAGCAGTGCTAGAAGGCAAGCTAGTCTGTCCTCCATAGCCATTCAAATTCCCAATACAATCAGTGGACATGAGAAAAAACTATTGTAGGTCTCAACAGTTGCTTAAATTTGGCATCTACTTTGTCTAAAGAAAGTGTAGGTTGCCAGTATCAGGAGCCATCAGGAGCAATCCTCTGGAAAAGGAAACGCTGTTGCCCCTAACTTTCTGGAAACTAAGGCACTACTCTAGGAAATAGAACTCCTGAGTTTTAGGCTTCCCTTGTCTTGAGGAAGACTCAATTTTGTTCTCCTCTATTCAGGAAAGTATATTAGTTGGCATGAAATATCCTGCACCAACACTTTCTTCTTGAAGCTCTGCCATTAGACAGTCAGGACGTGCCAGGAGCCAAAAGCAGATCTAATCCCTGCTTTCAGAATTGTTTTGTTTTCTGTTATGTTCCCCATATAAGTTTCCTAGAAAATCCAAACAACAGGCTCTGTGTCCTTTCAGCTGAGAATCCTAAACAATAACTAGAATGAGGCTCCACACAGCTCTGCCATTATTAACTAAATGAATCCTGACTTGTCTAATATTCAGGCCTCTAAGACATATCCAAGAATAAGGAATAGGGGCCTGTTTGCCTAAAAAGTGTACCAAAATTCTTGCAAAGATACCCGTTACCCCAGGACACAGACTTCTGAGCATGCCTCAGTGATTTCTTTCAGTTGTGTAAGAACTTGCAAACTCATTATAGAGGGAACTAAAAAAATCCCAGAAACTCCAAGAGGAGTAGATGTTTTTGGATTTCTCTCTTTTGGCATCATTTAGGGTAATTGGTATCCTCTCTGCAAATTTTGGGTACTCAATCCCACAATTTACTCGCCTAGTTGAACTTTTTTTACTCTTCAGGATACAAAGTCTCATGGAAGGTGCTGCCAACATCCTGGCTTTCCATTTCTCTCCTAAGAAGCAAGTACTTCATGACTGGCAGAGAACTGTCACTTCACTGAGGACATGGAGGTGATGTGATTAACATCAGTGGGGCCAGGAATTTATCCACTCTCTTTGTTTTTGCTTTATAGTATCAATCCCATGACACCACACACTACCCAGCCAGTGAGAGCTGACTCCCAGCTGATCTGTAGAACAGAGATGCTTATAGATGGAGAGGATCTTAGTTATAATCCTTTCTGTTATAGTACTCCTGCCATGCTACTGGTGAACTGAAACTGAAAATGGGCACTTCGGAGCAGGAAAAGAAAATAAAGATTCTCCGGATGTTATGTTGTAGACTTCTGAGAGAAAAGAGATCCAAACAAGGGAGGAAGCCAGGAACAGATGTGGGTGGACAAGAACTCAGGTAAAACCAACAAATGCTCTATTTGCCTTGTAGAATACAGTTCTGCAACCTAGAGCACTAACAGAGCTATCCATTACCCAGTACTGTATACTTATCCCTCACATCTTACACCACCACCAGAAAACACACAGCCATTCCAGAAAGATGCACTCACTGGCCTTGGTTGGGCTGATTGCCTGACTTGATGTTGCTGCATTTAAACACACTGGATAGTAGACACCTGCTTTGCCCTCACAAGGGCCCAGATTTAGGACTTTCCTCTCTGGTCTGACACAGACTTGAACAAATCTGGTACAAATTCCTTTATCTTTGAAACATTTCTTCTTTTCAAAAGTATTTTTACTGCTCTTCAAAATGACTATATTTCAGCATACAAAAATCAATCAGCTAAATACCATATGACTGTGGTATAATTTATTAGTGCTGATCAAAATTTTAAAGACTAGTAATTAAAATTCAAATTAAAATGTGATGAAAGCCACATTTAGTCACCTAAATGAAGAGGCTGAATTTCAAATAGGTACAGAGCCACTGGACGCCATGTGAGGAGAGAATTCGTGGATGCTCAGTATCACAATAGCATGTAAAAGAACTTAGCATTTTTTAAAACTTTGCTTCTTTTTCTCAAGTAAACACATCTGTCTAGACCTATGAATATGTCAGTTCATCAGTGAATGATTTACAGAAAACAGAAAAAGTGACAAAGAAAGTCCTCGTGGAATAATCTCTCTGTAGCAGGAAGCTTCTTCCTATTCACTAAATAAGAAATGTCAGTGGTCTCAATGTCTTGTGGAAAAATTTCTTTCTAATAATGTCTTTTATAAAGAAAAATACAGATATTTGGGGGTGTTCTCTTTATCCTTTAAAAATACCTTTCAAATTTTACCTTTAAAAAGGAACTATTCTGACAACTTGCAACAAACTGTTGATTTGGGACTCGAAACATTGATACATGAGCATTGTACCAACTGAAGCAGGAAATCATTCCATGGGTTCTTGCCCTGTTCACTAAATCTCCCAATGCAGTAACAGCAGCTTCCCAATATGTCCCTTAAAGATACTCCCATCCAAGAAAAAACGGCCATGCTGGGTGGTGGGGTTGGATTTTGAGAGAACAATGCATGACAGCTGAATTTTGCCTGCCTGTTCCTCATTGATTTTTTTTTTTTCCCCTCTTCTCTTCATCCACCTCTTTCAGGAAACATGAACTTAAATTACCTCAGCAACTACTAGAGAGTGTCAGTTTTCACCAAAACAGGCCAACAACTTAAAAAGTTATTAAAGAAATAGACCAAAGATGGATGGATGGACTGGTGCAATTCTCTGCATAAGTTAGGGACATCAGCCTAAAAAACAATCTTTGTCTACTGATTTATGAAAACTGCCTTTTTGAACTAAAGATACATCTTTTTTTTTCCTGAAACAAAAACAAATTACTAATGGCTTTTTATGTATTAAACCCTCCAAAATTTGCTAGTAGAAATGGTTCTCTGAATTTTACCAAGAGCTTGTTAACAAAAAAGATGTAGGAAATACCACATTTTCCTAATGACACATCATCAGAATTTAAGAATTGATTTTAATAATCACAATACCTTCTACTACTTCAAAATCATTTTAAGTATTGCTTGCCCTGTAGATTGTGCATGCAAAATTTCAACAGAAATGTTTTGAAGAATCTCAGTAGAAGGCATTCCATATGGGATTTCTAGCAGAACAAATGATGTACTAGACTACAGTTTTTAGAGAGAATCCATAATCATCTTGAACAAGGACTGAGGGAGCATGCATGGAAGTTACAAATATAAAACAATAAATACTGTATTTTAAGGGCTACTAGTAATATAACAATGAACCCACAGGATTATGTTCAGGCAGTTTATGAAATCACTAGAACCACTTGATGTACTTACAGGATTATAATGCAAGTAATTTCACAGTACTATGAACTGCAGAGTATGTAGTTCTTTGTGTTTTAAATGATAACACTACTATAAATATAAAAAGATAGCAATTCTGAAGAACACCAGAAGAAGAATTGTTTATATATATATATATATATATATGTATATGGACCTATATTCTAGGATCCACAGTAAACTGGGCAGTTTGCCTATGTGGAAGAAAAGCCAAACTAGGACTAGACTGGAGGTCAGCTGGCCTGAGGTCAGAGCAACCTGCAGCTGTGCTACCAACCCTGAGAATACTAGGGAGAGCTGGGCTGTCTTTGAGAGTCAAAACTCACTTTGCGACCTCCTCTTTAGAAAGAATAACCAACTTGTTGTCAGGCTATGAATAGCAGCACCTATTTGCTGTCCCTCTCAGTTTCCACTGCCTTCCTATTTCAGTGCATTTACAGAAAGAGGTGGGAAAACATGAAGGAGTACGTCCACTCTAATCCTCTGGCCCATGGGGGCAGGAGAAAGGAGAACAGTGTTGCATTAGCTTGTTTCTCATGGCACACTACATCTCAGCGTGTCTAACTTGTGAGGGGAAGATGAGTTCAGGGCAGACTTTATCATTTCTCTGAAGACACAAAATGAGAAAAAATAGCTTTGACCCAAGGCATCCAAGAATGCAGAACAACCTTTTTCATATGCCTAATTTCTGCTCTTAATTATTATTCCATTATTAAAAGAACACATTTTAAAAGACATTAAAAGACAGGTACATGTAGCATGCAACAGGTTAAAGACAAAAGCTAAAAAACCAAACCAAATATAAAAGACAAATTCAATGGATACTACTATCATCACTTCCAACTTTTTTAATAGCCAGAAAGGAAACTCAAAACTAAAATGCTAACTGACTGACCACCATATGGCACGTGCAGATATCTTTGAGATTTTTTTTTTTAAGAAAAAAAAAATAAAAAAGGAAAAAATGGTAACACCAGAGCAACACTGCATCACTTGTAATAACAAAACTGAGGGCTTTATATGCTGTCTTATATAAAGCAACTCCCTAAGAAGTCTCAGCCATATCTACAGCTGTTAGTCAGACCTAAACAGGCCAAGCGAAACCATGAAGATCATCCCAACCACGGACAAAATACCTGTAACAAGCACCTTAGTAAGTTACTTGGACAACAAGCTCTTCTCCAGATTGCCTCTTTGTAAATAAAGCCTCAAGTGAAATACAGCCCCGATCCATGACTTATGAGAATAAAGTAGAGCATCACACAACAGAGACTGCAGAATGGTTTTAGGGAAGGTGAACTGCTGTATGCCAAATGGCCTGTCTTCCCTGTGCCACATTTTCCTATGGATAATGTGCCACCTTCTCCCAGCAGCTCAGGAAAGAGAAAAGGCAACGTGCAAACCTTGAGACAGCCTCTCCTTGTTACTGTCCAATATTAGGCAGCAGCTTTGAACCCATGGGTTGTGAAGCAACCTCCTGGGAACTCTGAACTCTCAAACCTCTGATGCCTCTGTCTCCAAAGCAGAGTACTGAGGATCTCAGAGATGAGCTTGCAGCCCATAGGGGTTCCCTGTCAAAATGGGGAGAGGGTGGGCAGGAGCATCAACCTTCCAAATCCCAGGCGCTGACTGCTCCAGAGCCTCAGTCCTGCCATACTGTATGGTGACCCCTGGAAAAGAGCCTCCAGCCACACTGCAGGGATGCAGGCCTGGTGCACTGAGCCTACTCTTTCACTTCTGAGGTAGGGAACCTGATGGTGGTGCCAGAGGCTTTAGTATCTGTGTTCCCAAAGTGCCCCAACATACTGCTCCAGGAAAATTTGGGCAGAAGCTAGTACAGAGACAAGGGCATCTCTGCTGGAATGCACAAGCAATTTTATTTAGCTTGAATAAATCAGGAGTTTCCAACAAAGCCACATATATTTGGAAAATTGTTCCCCATTTCTAATGCATTAAAAGTATCTAAGTAACAAGTCTTTCTCAAACACAAAAGGTCTTTTTTTTTTTCTTCTTCTCTTCTTTGCTTCCTTCTTTCACTTTCAATTCAGCAATTCTTTTCTTTCTCTCATTTTCATCAGCCTTTAAACAGAAAAAAAAGCCATTCCCTTTCTCTCCCTTGCGCTACATCCCTTTGTGGAACCACTCCGAAACAGAATTTGCTTCCTGTCCCTTCCCCAGACTTTAATCTGTTTTGTACGTCACATGTGAAGGAGGAACACAGAAGGCAGTCACAAAGGCAGCATTAATATAGAGACCTTTTTTCAATGGTAGTAGCTATATTGCCTGGAGAACAAACCCAACACAACAGGCTCATGTCTATCAATTTCATCTTGGAGCTCTGTAACACCACAAAAGTATTTTCAGATTGCTAGCTACCCCCCAGGTAGTTAGCAAGAATAATAATTCCTTGTAGATTTCACCACCCCCAAAGACAGCTTTGGTCCTTTTATAATGACTGGACTAGGGACTAAGGAATGGTAAAGGAAACAAACAAATTTATTTTTTTATTCTCTGGTAACAGGCAAGAACAAAAAAAACAAATATAGTTGCCTTAGTCTTTTTTAAAACACATCTTAGCTAAAAGGATCACATTAATTAAGCTATCATGCCAATGATTATATTTAGCTCAAACTATTCTAACAAATGAAAGTTTATTTGTAGATATAAAAGAAGATCTTCACTGCACTTTTTTTTTTATCAGAATCACTGTAAGAACAGGAAATTACAAGTCTTTTTTGCTACTTCAAGCTATATTAAGAACAGAGCCTTGCCATTCACCTTGAGGTTAGTACTAAGACTTTATTTACTATCAAAATACAACTTGCTTAAGATTGATTTAGTTCAAAATATATGCCGGTGTTCCAGACCGATAAACATCAATTAACTATATATTAGAAATAGTTAGAAATAGAAATGACTATACATTAGATATAAATATAGATGTACTTATGATAACATATTTATGCTCCTTAAGAAGGAGGAATAGGTAAGACAGTGATGATTACATATAATGGGGAAAAAGAAGTGCAAGGACAGAGAGAAGATAAAATGTGATAAAAAGAAGACATTAGTTACATTAATCTGTCCACTGCATGAATTGGTCTCACCCATATTCCTAGACATATTCCTAGACACAAAATAGTTCTGGTTCTGGGTTAAGTGTCTTGGACACTGACTCAAAAAAAAGAGCATCAGTGCAGCAGGGAAGAGGTTGCATAAAAAGAAAGGTTTAGGGACCAAGCCCAAGCTGAACAGCAAGGGGAAAACTAACTACTAAAAGAAATCAGGAGCTTGATAATGTTTTTGCAGAACTTAAACCAAAGTGTGAACCAACTTACAGAGCCTTGAGCTAAGCTCATGACAGGGTGTAACAGAGAGATGATATCAGAAGCTGAAACTAGACAGTAATTTTTAGAGTGATACCAAAATGGCTGCATGTCCCAGTAGCATTAAACTCAGCAGTCACCCTTGAGTAATTCAGCATAGCACTCAGGCTTAAATAGATCACTTAAAAGTTGTTCTTCAAAGGACTCAATCCAAAATGAGTCTAGAATAGTACTGATGCCTAAAGGTTTGGTGTGTATTTTGTAGATTTTTTAGAGTTTTAGAAGTATAGGTTTTCTTGCTCACATATTAAATGGTGTTAGAAGTTACTAAAGTGATTCTCTCACACGTTCTCAGGCTCTCTGAAGATCATGATGTTTTTCAGAGACACCTGCAAGATAACTTGAAGTCAAAACAATAGAAGAGCCCAGAAACCCTTGGAGGTGGTCCAGAGGGCATAGCCTGGGACCCTGATGGATGGACCACTGAGAGAATTAGAAATGATGATTGGTTATAGATATCTGTTAATTGTTAAGAAGAGTATAAAAACTGTAACTTTTCTGAGGGTAGGGTCTTCAGGGATTTTGGACACAGAGATCCTTACTGAAACAATGTGCATTTTGTAGTCCCAGCAGAGGCCCCAAAGCCTCTGAACTCCCAATACAGGTATTGTATATCTTTCTTCATTAATGTTTTCTCTGAGTGTCTGTCTTACAGGATTTTAGGCATCAGTATTATCAATGCTTGTAATTGCATTACCAGTTTGAAGATATGTGGGCAGATCCTTAAAGTTCCAAATCTGATGGCACAATGTTTCCATGAGAATCACAGATCCATTGCACTAAAAAGGCAATTTTTAACTCCTCTTACTTAGAGTGGCCACAAGGAAAAAAAAAAAAACAAACACAACCTCCAGGAATAAATCAATAAATAAATAGAAAGAATTAAAAAAAAAAAAAAAGAAAAAAGCTTGAGTTACCAATGCTTAGGGAATTATTGTTGGATTTCCTTAACTTAAGGAGTATTATTAATGAAAATTAATAAAAGGACATACTGTCCTTCTACCAAGTAGAGTACATTTACTATGCTATTAATTACAAATATGGAATGCAAAGAACCTCACAAAATGATTTTAGTATTGCATGTTGTGCTGAAGCCTCTTAACATGGCAGCTTCACTGTGGACCATAGTCTACACACACCAATGCATATGTGTGTGCACATACATAGATACATGTCTTTTTTGAAGAAACAACGGTGTTTCCTAGTAAGCACACATCCTCTTAAACAGTGTACGCAGTGACACTGGACAGGGACAGGTTTGAGAGAGGGAGTTTAAGTTCTTTTATATACTGCCACCAGCACAATTTTCCAAAACTGCAGAGATGTGACTTCTCAGTCAATGCAGACACCACACGCATGTTCAACTAAGGGTCACATAATTAATTGTGTGCTCTCTGGTTCTATGAGTTTCTGAATGTTAGGAATTATAGTTGGTCAATTTGGTTTATCTGATAGCTGATCTGTGTTGTGCGCTATTACGGCACTGCATATTTTCATTTTGAGTTTACCATATAAACTATTTGCTGTTACTGAGGTGAACATAAGAAGTTTTATTAAGACACAGAGACATCATAGAGGGAATAACCTTAACTATTGTTTTGTATGCTATGCATTCATTGCAATAATTAAAGTGTTTTTGCAACTATATCTAAATTTTCTTTCAGATTATTTTTCTTTTATAGACTTAAATGCTAGAGCATATTTTATTCCAGATCAATACAAATATTTCCAAATATTTTATCTGACTGTTTATTAAAAACTAAGGGGTGAATAATATTCTGAGGAGTTTGCATCTGGGAACTATGCCCATGCACTGACAGAATGTCTCCCTAAACTTCTATCTTCATTTGTTTATAAGCCCGCTAGCACAAAGCACTGGTTATCCTCAACTCCTGCTGCTAAACACAACAGAAGCTGAAGTGCTTCCTGAAGGCCCAGTTTGTTCTGTTACATCCATGCATTATTTTCCTTAGCAACTCTGTATTCGTACAAAGGATATACGTTTTTTTTTTCCCCATTCTGCCTTTATGATATATATAAAAAAGTGTTTTTCCACAGTGCAGTGGTCATTGCCACCTGGAATCCTCATCAGTCTATACAGTTGTATAACCTAGTTATTTTTTATACATGCATGTTAAATTTCACTGGTTATGAAGAGCATATTAATGTTTTAATGATAAATACATTGTTTTAACAATTTTATGTAGAATTTGCATTAACAGCCTTTCAGTTTTGCTATGAGTTAGTACATATGGTTACCTCATCTATAAAGCAGTCCCTAGTTATCCCTGATACAACTAGGAAATAGTGCACAGCTGATGCAATCATACCTAAACGTTACTGAATTCACCAAAATAAACAGAGAAAAAACACTTACTTTGCACATTCTTGTTACTTAGGTGAAAATCCTGGAGTGTATTATAAACTGGTCTTTACAACCTATGAACAGATAGTCTAAGTCAGAGGGAAACAGGAACTCCCTGGGGATGCTGTCCAAAAAAAGAAAAGTAGCCCCTGTGGAGTCACTCCCCCTAAGTCATGCTGCCACTGCTGCTGCAAATCTGCAATGAATCCTTCTGTAGTTGGAATTTGAGATGCCATATTCCCTTGCAGAATGTTGTCTAATTATTTTATTATGCATAATAAATGTAAAATATTTATTTTAGCTTACATAATTATATTAAAAATGTATGCTATTTATTCTCAGTCTTGTAAGACATCCTTCACAAGTCATATACTTTATAGAAAGGAATGACTGCTGTTTTGCTGGCCTGGCTTTTGTTTTATACAGCTTCTACACCTTCTTGACTATGGTTGAGGAACACCCCTGGATATTTCCCTCCACACTTCCCCTCACCACCGTGGGTACTCTGTACAAAATGAACCATACAGAGGAATCCTAGGGAAATGAAAGTAATTTTGTTTAATTACAGCAGAGGGACGGCACAAAGCACATTAACATTATACCTGTCCCACACTCTCATGGTCAAAGTTGTAGCAATACCCTTTCTGCATCACAAAACTACGCCACTGCTTCTCCCGAACCCTGAAATGCAACAAATCTGACTGAGAAGAGCTCCCACCATGTCACTCAGATCCATTTCACACTGAAACATCCCCCTCACAATACAACATGAACATAAACTGTCTGACAAAAGGTAATAGTTACATAGAAAGTTAGGACCAATAGGAGTTAAATTTGAAGCCTTACAAATGACTAAAATGAGATTTCCCATTCTTACTTTAGACACATGCACAAAACCAGTTTAGTTTTTGAAAATGCTCTACATCCACATCTCTCATTGACATCATCAGACTAGGGGGCGTTTTGCACTTCTGCAGTCAGATCAAATTCAGGTACCTAAATATGTTGCAGGTTTAGAAAGTTTGGCACAGACTATACAACGGACAGATTTAGAAATCTGCCAACAGGTGTTGTTCGTTTTTGGAAGGTTATATAGCTCTTCAGTACTTACTGTGCCCATTACCAAATGCAAACAGTATTGTCAGTAAAACTGTATGATCATGTCATCTGAAAAGTTCAGCCATATAACACATCTTTTTTTAAATTACTAAGAAATACAAAATAAGTATTGCATATGTAATGGTGGTGCAGGGCCCTGTGAGACCAATTCTGTATTATAAAATTAAGTTGAACATTAATTAAGAGTGAATGAATATTTTTGTATGGCAAAGCAAACTGACTTAAGAATAGAGAGACATGCTGTGTGATTTGAAAAAGTAAATGCAAAGGAAAATTATGCATATTTTTAAATAAACAGGGAAAACCTAGATTGAAAACATAAACATGACAAAAAATATAACCGAATATTTAACCAGCAAATTTTTGTATTTATGAATATATATATTTTGCTGCCTTCAAAATGAACAAGATTTTAAAAGCTAAACTGAAAATACTATTTCAAATTACAATTTTTACTTGAAGCCACATACTACAGTATGGAAAAGCAGATGTTCATTTCTTTGTTATCAGTATACAAAAAAAATTAGGCAAAAATAAATATCAAATGATCACAGTGCAAGCACTAGAGATGGAAGGTGACATTTTTTTCAAGAGTACAACCATAAGGATAGATTATAAAAGCAGCTTTGTAAAATAAAGTGAACACAATCTCTCATTTTCTTTTGGGGAATATGAATACTATAGAGAATATATAATTTGTGAGCTAAAAATGCTAGGTTAGTTTATTATTCATTTCAGAAAACCACATCCAGTTGTATTTTTCTAGCTAAGAAAAGAAATTCTCATTCTGCATATTATATAGGGAATAAATTCCCTCTTCTGTTCCATGCAGCCAAAATAACTTTTCCCCGCAGTATCTTACAGCCTATTTCACTTCAGTTTATAAAGTTTGTAACAGTTCCTAAATTCAGATTAGTTTCTTCTAATGGGCCTTTTTTCTGTACTTCTAGCCGGGGTTAGCTAGCTTTTCACTCACTAAACTGGCAATAGATTTTCCAGGATGATTGTTCACAATTTCAGGCTGAGAAATTGAAAAGCTCAAAATCAAGAATCTCCAAGAACAGTCTGAGCACTGATAAGCTGAACTGGAATAATTAAAATATCTTGTATTTGGACATTGTTTTAATTCAAGTATCTCAAACTACTTTATAGAATAGAGAGATCATTTCACTTATCAGTGAAAGGAGACTTTATAGAAGCCCTAACAATACTCTCCTCCACATCCTAACACAAAAAGAGAAATATTCACCTTGCTGAAATTACAAGGGTCATTAAAGAGTCTGTAGTTGCCAAGCAACACTAAACAGCAACATCTGAAATAGGCTGGATGAACTTACAGTGCAAGGGCTGAGCTCAAAGCACCACAATGAGACCTCAACCACTAGACATGGGGATGAATTTTATCACTAGGTCAGCAGATTCTAAACTCTTCATCTTAATTTTTTTCTGTAGGTGACATTTGCAAGACTACATATCGTCTGCTGAACTGGTGCAAATGATACTATTTATAGAGCTGCTAATATCTTTCCATTCAAAGAGATAGTACTGGGTGAGTTGACCAGGAGGCAACATGTGATTCCTGTAAAAATTGTATTTTAAAACAGAGACATTTGGATAGAGAGAAAAACACATACTTGCATAGAGCCAACAAGGCTGCCTAATATCCCAGGACTGTGGAAACTGGCAGGTACAAGCTGAGATAATAAATACAGCAGCCCCTCTATGGGCTCCTCTGCAGCTACACAGAGTGCCTCACTGCCTCTATAGCTTGCAGCAGCAGCAGCAGAGCTCTGATTCCCGCATCCCTGCCAGATGTTTTTCAGCTGAGCTCAGAACAAATTTCCTGCGTAATCAAAGCTTCATCAGCTGGTATCTTTAGAGATCAGCCTCCAAAGATTAGGTCAAAATTGGCCTGTGAAGGATGGAAACTAACTTTCTATTGCCACGAAACATTTATTTTTCAATAATCTATAGGCAGGGAATGCTCAGATCCTTCTTGTTAATCCTGAAAAAAATAAATTATGCTTGCATCTTCTGTAATAACCTCCAGTATAATAAATACTACTAAAAAACTTGTTATTTCTTGGAATTTATATCCCATGCAGAAAACTGTCCATCCAAAGCAAAATGATCTCCCGTCTTTCATTCAACAGAGCATTATGTATTTTCTCATACTGAGTGGGGGAATTGTATCCACTCATTGCATGTGCGTAACAAACCCCAAACTGCAAACTGTTTCACATCTACAATGCTCCCAGTCTCCGAGATCTTCAAGCCAAGAAGCTCAAACCGACTATAACACAACTCTCATTACCTAGTCCTGTAATAAGACTATTCCTGCCAATTGGGATGGTTCATTGAAGTGAATGACCGCAAGATTAAGTCTCCTCAAACACACAGCATTAAAGACGGCACTTCTTTTACCTTCACTGTAGCACATCACATCACACTATTGCTTATATGCTCTCACTTCACTCAACACAGATCTCTTAACACAACTACTCCAACAACAGAAAACCAACTCTCATTCTTAGACGATTTACTGAAGCTGACAGAAACTTTTCCATTTATTTAAAAAAAAGAAAAAAAAAGAAAGCAAGGAGACTGTTAAAGTACCAGCACAGAAACAGCGCCCCCTCCCCTCAAGGTATCAAATTCAGTTCTCTGCAATTCTAGAGAGTGATTTAATGGGTGCTCAATACAAAAGAGTTCACAGAACATTTGCCCCACATGCACAAAACAATATAACAAAAAGTTCTGTACAGAAACTGGATGATCACTGCAGAAGCTTTCTGGGCAAGAGTTTTCTGTAAAGGAGCTCATTAATAAGTGAAATCCTAGGTTTTGTTATATAGTCTTGTTTTAGGAAACTACATTAAAACTTACACTAAAGGAACATTACAATTGTATGTTCAACATGAAAAGAAAATAAAAAAATGCTATAGTGGTATAATCAAACGTTTAACTTTCTCCTCTTGCATGATCCATCACAACACATACATCCATTCATGTGCCATTTATCAAATATATTGCTGATTTCTTAAAAACTTTTTGAACATCCACTCCTGCAAATTACCCATAAAAAACTTCTATAGTTTCCTTTATAGTACACATGGACTAGCCACCTCAACTGCAAGGTATTAAAAGTATTCACGAGTGTAGAATAATTGTTTAAGAGCAAAGAATCATTTAAGCAATATGAGTTCATTTAATAAGTAGTCTATAATGAACCAAAGAAACAGGCGGTAACGTTGAATCATGTGATTTTTGAGACTTTAATCTACTGCCCCAACAGGATGGGTTTTAGTGATGCAACATGGGAGGCTTTGCCATGGAACCAACCCTATGGCCAACTCTCATCCAAACATCCTGGGCTGGCAAGGAGAAGGACAACTGGAGCTAGACTCTTCAGAACTCTTGCTAGCTCCAGTTGCTTTCTGTTCTAATAAGTGTCTGGTGAGCACTTAGGCTGTTAAGCCTTTTAGAGAACTTTTCCTTTCTTGGTGAAATGGTTGCAACTCAACCGAGGAAAATTTCAGAACCGCAACTGATTTGAAAAGGCAATGCAGATAGGCAGCCTCACCACGGAGAATTCTAACAGACACTAGAGCAGCTGTGAAACAAACACTCAACATTAGCACTGTAGTGTTACCACTAAAAGGTTTCCCATCATTTGTTTTTCTTTATAAAGGAATACTTAAATACTGAAGACTAAGTTTTTAAATTCAGCTCCTAATTTAATACGCAATTACTGCTGCCCTGATGGTGTTTTAATGGCAATATATTTTTATTGGTGACTTCAAATGAACCTCATCTGATCACCTTAACCCTTCTCTCATCATGCTTTAGTTAATGACTCATTACCTGTAGTCACACCAGGGACATCTGTAAGGCTTTTCTCCAGTATGGACACGCTTATGTCGTGTCAGATGTGATTGTGTTGTGGAAGCGAAGTTACACTCATCACATTTGAATGGTTTCTCTCCTAGAAGATGACAAGAGAAGCATTATCAGTTTTCGTCAATAGAATAGGAAGACAAGTCCAAATTTCTGGTATACCCATTGAGACATTTTACTCTGTGTATATATAGCAAAGACAGACACAAAATAGATTTCCAAATAAAATGTAGTAATTGAAAAATATGACCTATACACATCAGTGTCTATCTGACTTAGCATGTGGTATCACACAGCAGAAAAAAAGGAGGAGAAAGAACTGCACTGAAACAGAGTAACCATGTTAGTGGGTCTTATTTCATGAAAACATAACCAGGTGACCGGCATTCCTCTCAACCTACACCTTCTGTTGAAGTTGGGTCAAGAACAGCCTGAAAACAACACTGTTGGAGACAGAAGGTGAAAAACCAGACTGATGCTTGTATTCAGAATTTGCTCAGAAATGAACATCCCCAGGTAGAAAGCATCTTTGTCTTTGTTTCCAGTCCTGGACTTTTAATCTTATCCTTTAAATGACACAAATAAACCAGGACTGATAATATGAACCAGAAGTAAGTTCTCCATTCCCCTCTCTTGCCTATTAGTCTTCTGCCTTTGTGAATCTTTTCTGAACAGTACGTCAACTTTCAGCCAAAGGACTTGAAAGGTTAATGAAGAAAAACCCAAATAAAAAACCAACTATCAGACCTAGATTAGGAAAATAATATTTTCAGAATACTAAAATTCAATCTCTGCTGACTGTGCAACTGCACTTACAATTTCTATAGGACTACTATTTGAAGAAAACTAAAAATCTCTAGGGTCTAAGTTATTATGTGAAAAGAGTACTTTTCCCTCCAGTGGAGGGGTCTACCCCTTAGAAGATACCAAAACAAAATCTCACGACAGATACACACACTATGATACTGGCATCCCATTTTTCCAACTGGTTGTCCCAGAAGTATTCTGTGGGGTTTTACAGGCACCTGTAGTTACCATTCAGGGAGAAAACAGGTTTCTTTTCCTATGCAGAAGACAAAAGGCAGCTCCTAACTTAGGTGATCTTCCCTATATTGTGCAAGCCTTCAGAAGTATTTATCCAAGAGACTACATAAGGAATCAACATTCCTAACTTAAGAAATATGGACCAAACTCTGAGGGACAGACATGTACATAGTGGAATGTTCAGCATTCTACAACAGGCAGTTTCAAAATTGAATCCTATGCCTATTAGCAGGTACAATGCCAAGTTTTTCAGACTGACAGAAGACACACCACCAGCATAAAACTATCAGCAAAAGTGACCTTTTGCACTCAGTAGTAAGAGGCCACTCCCAAACGGTCATGCCTCTAAGCCAAATTCTTCAAGCTTGTTTATAGCATGAGACACTGAAGACTCTGAAATAGACTTTGCCAGAACATTTGCCAGGGAAGAGGAGAGAGAAATCTGCATTTTTCATTCTTGGAGATTGTTGGGGTTTTTCCTCCCAAGAGAAAAAGATATGCAAGATCCTCAAGGCCTGAAAAGTCCATACTACTGGATGGAAGGACAACAGAACAGCTTCTGAAAGCTCCATAAAGAGTTGGAATAATTGCTTTTAGCAGCTGCTGGAGAGAATACCAGACACTGTTTTTCATTTATTGTTTCATGGGACAAGGAAAGGTGAAGGGGCAGGACACAAAGCCAAAGCCTCTATGCTGGACAAATTGAGACTGCTAGAAAGAATGTCTTTCCTGCCCCAAATGGGGTTTTCTTGTCAGACCCTGACACTCTGCTCTGGAGAAGCTGATTCTCCCAGCAGCTTGAATGGTACTGGCTGCTGCTTCAATTAAACTCTCTGGGAGGCCATAGACTCCATAGCAACATAACCTGTTCTTGAACTGAAGATTTCCTGTTCTGATTTATTTTATCGTCTAGTATTAAAGAAGAGAGCAATATTTTCAAGCCTAAGTAGTAAAGCCACAGGTATTTTAGATAACATACATACTTATTTTAACTGCTTTCATTTAAAATTCATTAGAACCATGCCAACTTGCCCCCTTGTAAAAAAGGCAGATCTGAACTGAAGGGAGATTTTGAGTTTGCCATTCAGGGAAGAATGGATCAAGTAAACGTTTGCTGCTGTTCCATGGCAGGGTCAGTGGGGCTGACAGCTGAGAGAGGGCCCATTGAAGCCAGGAGGACTTGCAAATTCCATCGTGGCCATAAGAAAAATGATAATCCTTGCCCACCACTCCAGGAAGTTTCTCCTTAGGAAAGCCTTGAGGCTAACTGCTCCTGTCAAGTGAACTATGTGTAAATCTCACCTGACAGAAAATACATCACAGCAGCACCACAAAACAAAAGCAAACTAAAGAGGGAGGAAAAATGACAGCCTAGCATAGCCCGAAATTCTTAGCAGCTGCACATGGGAAACAGTATCTTTATGGAAAATTAACCAGGTTGATAAGTACAGTTGAAAAAAAATCTAAGAGACAACTAGGTATTTCGTTGGGTTGTTGGGGATGTTGAAGAGTATATTACCTGCAGAAGGAGTACTTTTGTTTATTTGTTTATTCATTAAAGTTTTCCACAGATTTACTCATTTAAGTATTTTTTGTCTTCCCTATCTCTGGGCCAGAATGCTTCTTATAAGCCTTTGTGTTCCAATTTTCCTTCCACCCTTCCTGCCCCCAGATATTTCAGGCAATAAACATATTTTTTTTAATATGAGCTGCCACAAAAAATTCCAGGACTCTTCCTTACCACCAAGAGAGGTCCTGATTCATAAAAAAATTAAAATAACACAAAAGAAAAGATTAATATTGACAGTCTTTTTTAAAAAACAATATGTAATAACTATAAAATAGTGTATCCAAAAATGTGTAAGGACAAAGTCTACTTATTTAAAGATCCATAAAGGTAAAAACCTCCAAATCACCCCACACTCCATTACCATTATGGAAGGCTTGTCTTGCCTCACCATCTCTACCTTTAATAAGCTCCACAAAAAAACCAATAGGTGCCCCAAAACAACCAAAGAGTCAACAGGCTATGGAGGGTGTGGGGGAAGGAAGTAAGGACCTAGTTTCTGGGGCTTTATCTTGTTTTTAATGCAAGCACTTTCAAAAAGCTCCATTTCCTGACCACAGGATCACAAAAGAAATGGGTTTGCATTTTTGAAACACTGCAACCAGTTTCTGAAGCTCATCAGTTGTTTAAGTCACCTGACTTGGAAAATTTGAACTCCAACAATCAAAGTCTGGGAAAGCAAACGATAAAAGAACCAGTTCATGGGGAGCACCAGTCCACAAAAGCAGTTAATAAAGTTGCTGCAAATCAGAGAGCCTCATCAGTTCTACCCATTCTGCTCTTCTCAAACCTTAAGGATTAAAGTTTTCTTTTTCTCTTGCCACTAGACAACTCTCAGGTAGGGAGAAAATTTTAAAAACCCAGGTTTTTAGTGTCTTCTGGTCAAAGGTTTCCTGTAATCAAGTTCCACATTCTGCTGCAAATGTTGGTGTAAATGGAAAAGGAAAACCAACAAAGATGCTCTTCAAATTTCACCTCTTCCCTTGCTGAAAAGAGCAGTAAATCTTCTTACTGTGCTACATTTTCTGTGGTATTCAACATTATAATTTTTTTAAGCTGTGGTGGTGAAGTTGAAGGGAAGAGGCTACATTATACATTACATTCAATGCCGAGTAATGTAACTACACATTAAAGTCAAAGAGCAGTTCACATGAGAAATAGAAACACAAAGTGAGTCACTCATCTGGATAAAAACGCATATATTATTTAATTTTCTTTCTTTATTACATTGACCTATAAATGTCTTGAGAAGCACAAGATTGAAATGAGTGAGCAGAAGCAATCATACAAACAGTGATCCGTACGATATAAGCTACCATCTTCAAAAATTCATGAAAATATTTGAACAAAGACACAATCTTCTTAAGCAGCTCCATAGGTTCATGGTGACTGCCACAGAAGTGCTGTGCACAGTAAGTGTACTTACCTGCTAACACCCTACTGCTGTAATGTACCTCTATCATGCCCAGGAACGTTCCACCACAACCAACACATGAGAAGCAAATGTGGACTGTCATTATGTAGAAGATGAGGATGGGGTTTTTGCAATTTGCAGGAGTACTAACCAACACTAAAAAAGGGATTTCTTGCAAGAGAACATATGCTATTACTGATCAGCCCTCTTGGACTAAGCCAGCTACTACAGCACAAAATGGAAGTTTACTGGGAAACATGTAGAAGAATGGAAAACTAGAGTAATACCAAAAGACAGACAAACAAAGGCGGAGAGCAGAACAATAAGAACAAGAACATAAAGAAAAGACATTTCAAAATTATTAATTAAGTGTTTTCATGTTTTCATTTCAAGCCTGAAATAATTACCCTTGCTTGCTTTTTTCTCTCTTATGCCATTTCTTAGTTGACCATGATTAAGGCAAAATATTTAAATTATGTGATATTGTATGCTTCTTTTGTGTACGCACGTATGTGTATTTTTGGTGCCTGACTTAGAGGTTATTTATCCTTTTTTCATTACAAAATTCAGATAATCGCTTGGATTCTTTGAAGAATTCAACTAATTCTAAGTTTAGCAAACACTAAAATTTGCAACATTATTTATTTATCTTTTCATCCTGACGCATATTTTCTTACTGAACAAATAGAAAACAAAAAACTTGCTGCAAGATGACTCGAAAGATGAAATTTTTTCTTTCCAGTCTTGTTGAGACACCACAACTATGGCATATAAGTTCTTGCAACACCGCAAGCTGTCCCTTATTTACCACACAGCGCCAGCTGATACTGTAAGAGGTCCAACTTTCTTAAGACAGTTTATCACAGCCTAGGCAGCCACAAGGGTCTGTTGTAAAGCATTCGACAGACAGAGATGTAAGTATTCTTTACAGTGTGATAAAATTCTGGTCAAACTCTGGACCACTCTTGAAGTTGCCATTGCTTCAATTCAGAAAAAAAGATCAGGCCAGAGATATTTACACAGTCGATAAAAGACTTGCAGAATTCCATAGACAGATTCTTGCAGAATAGGACTGGAACAAGGTGCATTTGGATCATAAAATAACGATAAAACATTTCACCAAGACAAAATCAGTGAAGGACTTCCCTTGTTCTGTGTTCAGAGTGTGAGTTTCTTACAGGACTAGATCAGTCACTAAGGACAGAACATATTTAACACAAAATAAAAATGTCAACTGGTAAAACACCAGGAATCTCAATAGGTCAAATTATTCATTCCTACTTTACAGTTGAGAAAGCCTCTATCAAGGACATCTGCATCATGTTTGCAAATACACAAGTACAAACATTTTTCAAGTCTTAAAACCAATGCCTTTTTCTTTCAGTTTAGCATTCCTGTACTTATTTTCATTAAAAAACCAAAAACATCTCTTAAGGGGATAAGATTCTATTTACCAAACTAGTCCCTACAGTTTGCTCCATGAGCAGCCAAGGGCCACACCACCATACCACACCAAGTTATACTTCATGCTCCCTTTAGTATTTCCAAAGAAAATGCATCTTTCACAAAATAAAGGTATTTCTCCATGTACACAGAAATAATCTCATCTAAAAAGAGAAGAACAGAGGAAGAAATACCAGAATCAAGAGTATCAAATGCCTAAGTGGCTGATCTTATAGCCAGTCCTCTCTTGTGTCAAGTATCTACCAGCAGCTGAACATTCCTCTGGGGTGTCAGGACATCTCAGGCCTTGAGGTTGGGGCCAGAGGAGACTTGTTAAGTTGGTTAAGACTCCTTAACTACATGTTAGGATTTGCTCATTTGTCCTTGAATCAAGGGTGTCTGACAGGTGATAGAAGTAAATCTTGGATGGAAGATGTTCTATGTCAGCCCCCTAGACAGCTTGTATTACAGTAGGGAATTATTTAAGCCATTTAGACTATTTTTGATACCTATCCCTTTCAAACCTGACTGTAATTTGCTTTGGCATTCTGCTTTGGGAAAGTTGTGCCAACTGGGGACAGAAAAAAAAAAAAAAGGTACAAAGAGGAGTGCATGCAGCTAAGGAGATAGAGTTGAGCACTGGATGAAAATACAAGGGAACCCATGTAAGTGCAACAAGGCAAGCAAAGGTGGATTGTGTCATTCTCCTTGAAACAAATAGAAGCCGCAGATAACTTTTCTGCTAAAGAATCATCTCTGATTGTTTGTGCTACAGAGGCAGATAAATGCCAAAAAGATAGATCCCTCTGCCTCTGAGATACTGTCCTGTATAGTGTAAAGTTAATAGCAAAGTAATAATGAGCCTCCAGTCCTGACATAAAATATAAAGTTATGCTTGCTAGATGCAAGCTTCATGATCTATAACCTGTAAATCCCTGTGATCATAGCACAAGAACTCTCTACCACATGGCAAAAGAAGAGCAAAATTCCTTCAAAAACGTAGACACCTTTTCACCAGGAACATATGCTGTTTTCAGCCTAATTTGCCACAGAAATCGGGAAATGAAATATTTTTCTACTGGCTTGTGGCCTAATGATACAAAAAGTATAAACATATATTTGATGATAAGGGCTTACATTTCTGAGAAACCAGATCTGCACTCACATAATAGGTAAAGACAAGAAGGGTAAGTACAAAAATTTGCATTTCTTCTACTTCCCCATTCTGAAGTGATAGTTTACTATTTGTGTGGCTGCACTGGCTGTGAGTCCTAGACATATGCAAGATGTGACATGTGACACGTGACATGTGTCACACAGCAGGCCAATAAAAAACAAAAGGTAGTTTTTATCCCATTGATAAGAATGGTTTATTTCCACTAAAGAAAAAAAAAGAACCATTCTTAGCCTGCACTGGGCAAATGTGTGTGCCAACATGTGAAAATTCATCTAAGCTCCTGAAAAATGGAAACTGTTACAACCGAAGCATACAGCTTCTATTCCACTAGCTCTAATTGCTCCTGTTATTGTTCAGAGAGTGTAATACTGAGAGAACTTATTACATTTACTAAATTACTTTTCTTGGTCACTTACAAAAAACACAAACTTCCTGTGGTGAATGGGAATTGACTGTAACAGTAATATCCCACAAACTTATGTTCCTCGTTATCAGAAAAAACAATTCTGAAAGAAGAACTACTAGCCAGATTTGCAGTCAAAATTTGGCCCAGAATATGCTTTTTTTTTGCTTATCTGTTTCAAGATATTGCCTGACTGGCACTGACAACCCCACCTTTTTGAAAGCATCAGAGTCTCCTCCAAATATGGTTGCTTTAAATAAACTGAAAACAGTGTGGGAAGAATGGCTCCAGGCTCTCAAGAAAGAGAGTAGCTGCTCTCCAGGAAATTACACATTTAGATGCTGTATGTCCTGAATGAAGATTAGTTTATACGGGGACATAATAAAATCTCCCACTGTGATTCCTTTACAAAATCCATGGAAAATTCATGATGTAACAACTATAGCTTCTCATTTGTTAGCCATTTCTTTCCACTGTACATTAGACAATGGTCACTTAACTCACACAGAAATTCCTGATGATATTACATTATCCTCATGATTGTCAGTAAAACAAAAAGCTACAGTGACTTTAACAGCAACACTTCTACGTCTGTTTGAACAAAATCTATTCAAATAATCAAACACTTACAAGGAACTACTAAAAAGCACAATTAAGGTAGAATGTATTAATAAATGTTTAATACTTACACTTTTTCTGGTCTTCTGAAACTAAGAACCAATATAATTTTGTCTGATATTAAAATTTTATACCCAGGTGGTAGGAAAGCTTTACTAATTCTGGAAGAGAAATCTTGCTTTACATGCCAGCCATGTGGTAACTCTTAAAGTTGCACCTATTAATTACAAACTATCTTAAAATTACGAAAGGGCAACTGAAACAACACTACCTTTCAACCATGTCTCAGTGCAAAATAATGGATTAATCTATATGTAGTCTCTAATTTTCACCCAGGGACATTCTAGCAGACTCTTACAAAATCCTCACAGTAGGTAATCTATTTGGGCCTTGGAAAAAAAAAAATTAGTAGACTTACCATTCATTTAAAGAAGAAAGCCAGTCTTTACAATTCTACTTCCTTCAGAAAAAAATAATAAAAAAACCAAACCAAACCAAACCAAAAAAAACAAACCCCAGGACACCACCAAAAATACCCCCTACCAATTGCCAAGCAATTATTCAAACTCCCAGCTAACAGATTTGATGCAGACCTTGGGCATACCGATTTCACAAAAAATGAGAAAAAGCAAAGTAAACAATGAGCCAATGTAATACTTGTGCTGTAATGTGCTATTTGACTTGTGTTACTCCCCAGTGTAGAGGGACTCCCTTCCTGGAGAAAATATAGCAAAGAGTAAAGACAGCTTTACTGACCTGTGTGCTGCCGCCGATGCTTGGTGAGGGCATGACGTGTCCCGCCGGCAAAGCCACAAAGGTCACAGAGGAACGACTTCTCGCCTGTTGCAACAATAAACAGATGAGGGACTGCGGAGGTCACAGATCATTAAAACATATCTATCAAGGCTTTCAGGGTTACTAATTCCTCCAATCAAATGTTTCCATGTAAATATGTCAAATGGGAATGAAATTACCACTGCGGTTTATTGACTGTGATAAAATCTGAAAAGCACCACTGAACATAATTACATACTTGTCAGACCCATAAAAATTAGCTTTATTATCAATGGAATGGTTTTGTACAACTTCATTTCTGTTAGATGTCTTCCAGATGGGGCTGCTTTATGCACTTGAACAGTTTTTATGCATATCCTGATTTTTTACAATTCCCATACATCTGGCCTTTCTGTGCTGAGTAAAGATTGCCTAGAAAAAAAAGTTAATATACTGTATACATGATTCTGCTTAAATAAAATATATTCAATTTACTCACAAATTAAAGGTACTGAGAAATTTTTAACAGACTAGGTCACAGTCATCTTTAGTTACCTTCTATTTATTAGTAAGTATTAAATTATTTTCTAGAATACAAGAAGAGCACAGGCAAGAATTAAAGCCACATTACTCAGTACCAGTGGCAATTCAGCACTGTTAATGTTTCTAAAGTTTTCATGACATAAAGAAACAGGATTGCTACTGAAATTGCAGCAGAACTCATATTGTTTGTCTTCAAATGATAATTCTTCATTCCAAACCTCTGGACCAATATGAGAGATTTTGGCAAACTCAATACTCATTAAAAGTGCATAAATGCCTTCATTTTAGTATTTTTTTTAAAAGAGAAACTAGGATTTTGCCCTGTTGCCTATAAATACAGTCTATCATTTCACAGCCATATTTTTGCTCAGTATGTACTAACATGCACAGCAATCTCAGCCTGTAAAGGCCACATGGAAGGTCATTATGAATTTATAACACTAACCTCAGGTATAGACTCAATAACCTAAGACTGAAATTTTTAATTTTTCTTTTTTTTTTTTTTTAGAAGAAGAATCGCATTAATCACTTGGAGCCAAATTGTCTCCTTTCGCATAACATATAGGAGGGGGGGCTGGTAGGGCAGTGATGCTGAATTCATTGAAACTAACAGACTCCTTCAAATTCTTCCCTGTGGGGAAGGAAATCTAGTTCCTACAAAAGAAGGCTGGGTTAAGAGGTTGGGTGTCAAATTACAAAGTCCTCCTATGAAGAGAGAGGGATGGAAACCTCCATGCTGTTTGTTCCCACATAACCAGGCACACGAACACGCAGACCTTATGGAAAGGCACAGTGCCTCGGTTAACTTTGGATGCCGTTCATATAAGCATGAGATCATGTCGGGAGTGGGAGGTCCCCAGAGAGCAACACAGAGATGAGCCACACTCTCCCACCACTGCCTTCATGAGGGTCTCTGAGGAACTCCAGCTCCTCACCCGGGGTTGCCACAGTGAGGGAATCCCTGAGCCCTGTGCTAGCAGGAGGAAAGCAATTCCTCCAAAGTTTCCAAGGCTGCTTGAATCTTACCCCTAAAATGGGATAACAAAAATGCTGATTAACCTCCAACAGGTATCTAGGCTGTGAAATGTGATGGGCACATATTTCAGAATGTCACCATTTCACAATAAAGCAAAGAACGTATTGTTATTTTCTGCACCCAAGTCTGGTCACATAAAGCAGAGTGAAATTTCACAGGATTTTGGGCTTTTTGGAAAATTTGGTCCATTGACGAGAGTATTCCAGGTCAGTACCAAAGGAACAAAATAATTTCAGTACTTTTTTTGGGAGTCAATTCTAGCCATATGTGATTATAAATGAATCGAAAAAAAACCCAACAGAAAAAGCAGAATGGAAATTCATCCTCACTATCACATGGAGAATGCAGTTGTATTAAATGATGCAACAAAGTCTGAATTTTACTGCAAAATATTTGTCAATAATATTATTGCTGAGGTTATGCATGATTGTTACACAGAGACTTCTGTATAATCTCTTTCAGGCTTTTATTTTTTTTCTTTGGCATTTTTTAAAGCAGGATCTTCAGCATGTAGCACTTCAATTCATCAAAATATCAAAGAAAAGGAATAGAAGGACTGCACATAATGCTTAATTATAATTAAATATTAATTTAATTAATTAATCAATTTTGAGTATAAATCTTTCTAACTAGCAGTAATGCCTAACACCCTGGCATAAAATTCACACTTTAAAGTTAAAGGCTGTTCCGTGCCTACAAAGAAATTGCTCATCATCTATATATTGTCATAAATTAGCTCATGTTGTGTTTAACATCTAGGAGAGACTCCAGTGTGGCCTGCAGCTTCGTATGCTAATGAGGACACAGAGCACCCATAGCATCTTTGCAGGCTCAGGGATGTACTGAGTAGTTTATATTTGGGCCTTTGCAACAGCTTTCAAGCCACAAAGAAATTATTGTTAACCAACCAACAGCTTTAAAATA
>JAWWEW010000078.1:92008132-92019586 GCA_035583185.1 Anabacerthia variegaticeps
ACGCCAGGCTTTTTTTGTTTTTCAGTGTTTTTAGACAAAGAAGTTCCTATCACTCATTTCCAACATTTGCAACAGAATTCCATGCAAGAATTACTGATCAGAATTCACAACAATATCTTTGTATTTTCAAATCTATCTTGAATGCTTTTACTCAAGAAAAGAAAACCCAATATTCCTGTTTTTCCTGATGTTTTGCACCCACTCAAAGTTAGTAAAGGTCTTTTTAATAATTTTCCTCAAAGAGAAGGTTGCAATATTGCCATTTGTCACAAATTGGTTGGCAGTACCAGCAGCAGAGTATGGTTTACAAGGAATGTAATAAAAGGGTCTACCCAGAGTTTTACAAGGAATTTTTTTTTTTCCAGAGTTCCTGGTTCATTAAATACAGAGGGTGGCCCTGCTCTACAAGCATCATTTGGGGGAGAAGACTTATGCCCTTTAGAATACTTTACATACAAAGTTCTCTGATTGAATTTTTTCCCCTTCTTCATTATAACTTAGGCACATGAGCTCTAGTTTAGTTGTTAAATCTCATGTTTTCCTACAGAGGAAGAAATAACAGCTAAATAAACTAATTACAAAATTTGAAAAGTACACTTTCATACAATCCATCCACGGGGCCCACATGAATTTCTGCTGCTATTCATAAAATCACAACAGCTATCCTTTAGATGAACCAAAGGAGGAAACAGACACTGTGTTAGATCTCAAAAAAGTTGCTGATGGCACAAGAAAACTAGTATGTGCCATGTTAAATGCCCCTTTCTGGCTGAAAGCATATACCGCAGTTCATCAGCTCTCTCTCTCCCTTCACTTACCTTTTCCTGATCCTACAGTCATCTTTTTCCCCTCTCTCTTGGTGCCCATTTTTGCCATCTTCCTTGCTGCTATTTGAAACATCCTGCACACTAATGCAACTCCCTCTCCTTACACTTAACCCATAACGTTCTAACTGACAAATTTATGGTCAACCAAAAAAGGGCATCTCCAAGTGTAAGAAAAATTAAATTTCACTCAAAAATACATAGTATGGATAAAACTAGCACATAGGAAGCGTATGTGCTCTTTCCTCTTCACAAGCTAAGTCTATTTTCCAGGTATGGTTACATAAGAACTGAGTACAATTGATGTTTTGCAATTCCTGCATTAGAAACCACATTGATCATGGGCCCTGAAATCTGATGGAAAGCTGCATTTGCAGGACCAGGATAATTCAAAATTAAGGGGGTGTAGGCAGGGAAGGGGTTTTAAAAAATTCATAGTAATTTTTCAGCATTGAATCCAGACACTTATTAATTCAAATATTACTATACAAAGTCTATGCAGAAGATATTGATGCTATAACTATAGAGATGTCATCACATCTTCCTAATAAGCATCTCCCAGAAACACAAGCTGCCTAAATGATAGATAAAGAAAGGAAATATTCTTACCCTCACCAGCTTGAAAGTACTTAAGCAGAGTGGTTTGGCTTTGGGAAGAAAAGCCGTGCAATATGCCAAAACCAACAGTGAACTGTGTACCATTTCTGCAGATTACTGAACTGGATTATGGCCTTGAGTGACAACCTCAAATCCAACAAGTGGATACACTTCTCTAAGTTCTTGAAGTTTGCAGCATTTGTCTGGCTTTATTCTGGTGGCTCAGAACCTGCTGTCAAAATAAATGTATGAATTTCAAAAAGCCCTTTCACCACTAAACTATACCTTTCGTTAAGCCTTCAGAAATAAATAAACAAACAAACAAATGAGTGTCAGGAAGTACCTAGCAAAGGACAGTTTGAAATATGCAATTTTACTCAGGAAAGAATACTTGCATGAAAGAATTGAATAGTGATGCCTTAAAAACAAACACACCTTGGAAAACTGAGCAATATGTGAGATGATGTATCATATTTTGTGCAAAACCAAAACCAACACATTCAACCCAGTTGTTCCAATCAGTCTGAAAACTTGACTACATCACATTCTGGACAGCACTTACATTTTTTTTAGCTCTGAGAAAAAAAAAAAAAAGGTGTTTTCACAACTGCCATCATCTCAACTCTCAGTCTTAACAGAAGATTGTTCTGACTTGTACATCAGCAATAGGTTATGTGCATCAGTTTCTGACCTTTGCTTCAGCTTTGAAATATCACCAATTTCAAATTTACCCATCCTAACACACTGGGCTGAATGCCTCATGTCACGTAAGTGACAAAATTGGGCCATTGCGCTCAACGCAGCAGCACAGCAGAGGAAAATGTAGGCCTGTAGCTACAGGTGGGTTAACAATTCCACTGGTGCTATACACATTAGAACAGCACACATGCTATTCTTCAGTCTCTCTTCTGACTCTGTAGTATGCTTTGAGGTGAAATGTAGTGAAAATTTAGTCTTGTTCCTTTCCCAAGCATTTATACCTCTGAAAATAGTCAGTTTCTCTGTTGAGGTGGGAGCTACTATTTCTACATCATTGCTTTCCAGAATAGAAGCATACTTTAGATTTGTATCTTCCAAATTAAAAACATTTTAAACATAATCTAGTGTAAATGAAATAGGACTAAAGGTTACCTCTATGTGAGGAAAACGGCCTTGTGAGCCAGCTGAAAGACATGATGCAACTGCCAGACACAGCCTCATGATTCCCATTGTATTCATTAAGGCAAAATGAAAAGTTTTAAATTTATCATCTTCCATAGTGTTATAATATTCTGTCAATTTTGTAACATTAATCTTGCTGCAGAGCTTTTTATAACATAGAATCACTTAAAATAGTGTCACAGCCTACTGTTTAATGCACATAAAGGTATGTTTCATTAACACTATGAGTTTTTACTAGGACAAATATATAACGTAGAAAAAACGGAACATCTGTATATAATAGTAGTGATTCAAAAGCTTTTATACCAATAAAACTCACAGTTTCATCTGAACACACTCTTTTTTCTTTACCTAGAGATGCTGAAACACAGTGATGGAACAGAAACCCTGGATTAACACAATCCAATGGAATGGTGCTATAAAACAGGCAATTTTTTTTTGTGGTTCCATTACCTTTATCAGTTGTTCTTCATCATAAATTTCTCTGTTGTTACTACAGTGCTTGTCACAATGTTTGTACCCAAGAAAAGCTTGTTTTGCTCTAAAACCATTCTGGATAAATTTATCCACATTCTGGAAAACCTCTGGAATTATATTTGATTCCAGGGGGGAAAGAAATAGGGGAAGATTTTTAATTTTGTGTAAGAAAATAAATCCCTTGACCAACTGCTCTACAGGGTATTTTACATAGGCACAAGCAGCTCATGGCATCAAGGCAGAGGAAGAACAGAAGTAAAAAATTGAACTTTAATTCAGTCTATAAATTAAGGCTGAATGGGACTCATCCATATGTTTGCAAATACAGGTCTTTAATTTTTAAGAGCAATATACACTGTACTGAAGTAGAGTACATCAGATTCAAATCACTAGGATCTTCACGATTGTAAACATAGGTTCTCATATCAAATGTTTGCACAATTTTAAGGAAAGAGACACAACTACCTTGAGATACCGTATTTGCTCCAAATGTTACATCAAGATGTCATTTACATCCTCAGGACATATCCAAAGATGGATACAGATAAAATAAAGCTTGCCTTTAGAAATGTATTTTTATTTCAATTTTAACTAAATCATTACAGTTCCTGTTTTAACAATGTTTTTGGTATTTGTTGTCAGTTAGTATTTTTTTACATTTTCTCTAGGTATCTGGTAGCTCTCCACCATAAGATTAGCAGCTTACAGCAGAATAGAAACATTGGCAGTGACCTGTATCATTAGAATAAATAAATCCCGATAACCAATATAATGAACTCACAGACTTTCAATATACTGTTCAAAAGCAACAATACATATTAATTTTTAGCTAAACCTTCTTGTCCTCTCTCACACAAAACACCCACTCATGTAAGAGCTGACCCATTATACTAATGCATATTTGCAGGAGGAGCAGACTGTTAAGATCGAGCTTTGTTGCTTATGAAGTTAATAGTTAAAGCCTTGAGCAGATTCTTCACAGGGAAATTTTCTCTTCAGGATGGACATCTAACTAGGTCAAAGAGTCAAACTAGACTGAAGAGTAATCACATAAAATATTTGCAGAAAAACCTTCAAACCCAAAACTCTAGCACATCTGAGTAGACAAAACAATTTCCTTTCTTTCAGAGTCCTGACTACCCCTATGTTCATATGTATATAACTTTAAAACACATCTCTGTATATTCCCCAAGTGCAGAAGATCAGCGTTCTTTGCACATTTGCAATCAGCTCCTTTAGCAGTTCTCACATTTCTTATTTTTCTACCACATTAAAGTCTTCCATCCTTTGCATTCTATCCTTTTATCCAGAAAACACTCCAGCACATAATAGCTAGAAACCAGCAGATACTGATTCCTATTCTGACCCCCAATTAATTTCCAACTTAATTAAAATCTTTATTAAAAATATATTTTTTAAAAACTCTAGAGGTCTTTCAAAAGCGATGAAAACTGCTCTCTTGCTAACAAAACCAAGGAAACACAATGAGTTTAATTTAGGTCACGGTGACATCAGAGAGGTTTATTTATTGCCAGCTTTGTTGCATCCAACAAAGCTTTAATCTGTGACATGCTGTAGCTTGTAAAACAGCAAAGTGGTATGGTATCAGAGAAACTACACCATGCCATACATTTCTAAAACGTCTAGTGTCAAGCACATTACACTCAGCAACATCACCAAGAAGAAAGAGAAAGGATTTTTGGGGGGTTGTTTTTTGTGTTTTCAGTTTACATTTACACCTGAAACAGCCTTTGAAAATTCCCATGAAGACTTCACATACTGAGAGACAGCTGTTCTTTTGTAGCTGGAGATGATGAGAGTACAATGTTTTTATGAAACTGAAAATCAGGGCAGACCTTAGGTTTTACAAGGGAAAGGGTGAGAATCAGGGCTTGCTTCTGTGAACTGCAGAGCTCATCCAGCATCAAACCAATACATCTTGGAAGGACAGAGGGGTGAGAAAATCAGAAAATTTCTGCACATACAGGACAAGGATTGTTTTGCCTGTTCAAGTCAGGGTTTCATCAGGCCACTATGGGAACAAAGGAATGCAGTGGGCGCTCGGTACCAAAATCCCCTCCAACTCCAGCCACATTTGGATGCTGCCCCCCTGCAACTCTAGTCTTTTGGGAGCACCTTGGGGAGTGTCCAGCCATTGCAAAAAGATTAACAGAGCCCACAATGGCCAGATGGACGTGTGGCTGCTAAGAACGTGACTGAGAGTAAGGCTTTAACAACTGCTACACTTGCTTGAAAAGAAGGTTCCTTTTAACTTTAACCAAATGTGTATTGGGAAGTTTATGTATTTGTAGTTCAGCTACTTAATTACATTTAACATATGCTACCATGCTGCAGACTTCCTAAAATATCACACTTTTATTCAAATTCACATACCAGTGATAGTTTGTATCTGGTGGTTAAATTAACGAGTTCAGCTACCAATGAAAAAAGTTCACCTGCTTGGGAGAAATCCAGATTTCCCTGTTTGTTCATAAACCTGCCCAGAATGGTCCAATTCTGATAAAGAGTCAGTTACAGTGTAACCCAGTGCTGGAATGCTGATAAGCAGACAAATTAGGACTTTAATTCTGACAACTACACTTTTTATTCTAAAAAAAATACTGCTGCGATCACAACTAAATAAAATTAATATGGATGCATGGTTAATGTATCTTCTCTTTAAGTTGAGGAGAAATGAGAGGAAATTTCCTCAGTGCTAGAATAAGCTTTTTTTAATTTTCATTTTTATTTTTTTTAAATAAAAATGCTAAGTCAATTAAGTGTTTTACAGGAAAAAAAATTATTACAGCTTAAATTTTTTTTCAAAATCAGTTTTTATTCAATTAGTGTTTTTATATTTACTGTTTATAATTTATATTCAAATGAAATCATATTTAATAAAATAAACTTGTCATTTATAACAAAATTCAAAAGAAAACAAAACCAAAATTCCCTAAAGGAAAAATAAGACTATATGCTGAAAGTAATATATCGCAGACTTGATAAAAGTAATAATAAAAAGAAATGGCTATATGCCTTTTATTTCATTTCTGCAGTTGATAATTTACTACAGATTGGTTTTTACAAAGGTATTTATTTTAGTATTTTATGTAGACAAATATCCATACAGTCTTATAAGGCAATGACTACTGGTTTGTGATTTTAATAGGTTCTCAGAATAAGAGTCCACAGTTGTCAAAGCAGAGCAATACCAACTTATGGTATGATTTTACTGACATCAGTAAAATATCAGACAAACTCAGTTTGACTCAAATCAGCTATAAGCAGTATTTTTTTTCTAAACCTAATATTATTATAATGCGATTTTTCATTATTAGTCCAATTCAACTTGTATTGAAGTCAATGAGATTATACTGAGTTCTCTAAGTATTAGATCAGGCTCGACGATGATGCTGCAGCTACTATGAAACCAGTCTTGTCAAAAGGACTAAGATAAAGTACATCAAGCTTATATTGCTAACAAATTACTAGTTTATTAAAAACTGAGTTTCTAAATTCTCATTTACTTTTCATCTGTTTGTTTATTGTATCTCAGCTGGTATAATCAAGAAAAGTGTTCATTTTACATGAGCTCTTTCTGTCACTTTCATTTTCATGGTTTTGTCCACTGGCATAATATTCAGAACAGTTTGCCAACGTTACTGGAAGATGCTTAAACTTACACTTTTGCTTATGTTATAGCAAGAGGAAGACTGATACTGACCTGAAAAGATTTTACAGTACTTACATAAAATTTTCAGTTTAAACGTTGGTCAACTTACCAAGACTTCTTTGACTCTCAGTTTTGTAAGATTCTCTTTTTATTTCCTTGTGATTTAGGCAAAATACCATAACCCTCAGCAGAAAATGCTGAATTAGGTGGACTTACTATTATTTGTGATAATAGTGGAACCACAGTACAGAGAGAGATAGTAAGACCGATATAATTGTCTTAATATAACATGCAAAATGTTGCACATGTGCAATAGGAGAATTGAGAGCAAAGAAGAATATTATAAGTCTGAGAAAACAATGAAAATCCAGCTAAAATTCATGGTCTTTTTAATAACACACATTTTGCTAAAATGCCAAGTGATATTCAGTGCACTGTGGTGAGTCTTAAATCACATATATTCTGCCTACTGTAAAAACTGCACATTCAAAAATAATTAAAGCCAATATGTCTAAACTACAACACACAAACTGATGTACAATCTCATTAAAAATATACTGAGATGTCTGTAGAAAACGTCCCAGGATTCAACAGGAAAAATGCCTATTTGGGAGTATTATATAGTATTTATCACTATTTTAATGTAATGCTTATCACTAATGTTCCAGCAGAAGCTTTTTTCTCAGAAGGTTAACTCTTTGAATTAAACAAAAATTAGCACATGGAAAGTGCTTAATTGTTGTTCTCTTCCTATTTTTAACTGGAGGAGGTGCATAACATTACCAAGATATGCATGTATTTTTAATTAAGATAGTATCATTTGAGGTTGTGATTCCTAAGCCAATTTACTATTTCAAAATGCAGTTCTCCTTCTAAATATAAACACAAGAGGATCAGAGCATTGTTGCAAAAATCATTATGATTTTAACAGCTGTTCATTTATGGTCTCCATCAGTTTGGAAACAATAGGAACACGAACAATTGACTTTATGTACAGAAACGTATTCTTCTGCCAGATATGTCCTCCTAATCGGTCATGTTTCTGTTATGTCATACCTTTTTATGACCTGGAGATTAATTTTCTTAAGATCCTTCCCATGAATTTTAAAGAAAGTTCATTATTATTTTTTAAATAATCGACACCACCTGCTTAAAAAAAAATATATGCCACAGAAATTACAAGAACTCTGAAATTTAAGATCCAAATAAGCATTTCCACTGTGCATGGTTTCAAACTAAATCTTCAGATTGACAAAACAGTAGATTTTCAATACAGTTACCTTTATTAAACTACATTTCAGATGTGTTTCAATCATATTTTATTACCCTTTAAAATTAAATGAAATCAGAAGATTTAGGAGATTAAATGCCATTAAAAAGGATTAGACTATCTTTTCTATTACAGTGTAGTCTTATTTCGAAGTTTTCTTTTCAGTCTGTCCATAACAAAATATGCCCCTACCAGCAACAAAAAAGTACTTGGTAAATTTAGATCATGGACTGCCTATTATTTACTAAAAAATAACTCTGAAACCACTCTTGGATAATAATTTCCGTGACATAAATATTGTAGAATCAACCATAATTAATCTAAAAAGTAGAATATTCTTCCATGTCAGGTCTGGTCTGCTGAACAATCAGGCAAATGACAGTGCCATCAGTGACAAAGCATTACCAGTGTCTTAAAATTTCCAAAAGAAACAAACCTCACTCTCAAACTTGGTGCCACTGAAACTAATACAAACACCCAGAACAGGATTTTGTTCCACTCTATGCAACTGCCTACTTTATCAATTAATCTGATTATTTCTCTTCTGTTCAGGAAGACTGCTCAGCTATTGCTAATAAAATACCAAATTTTACCATTGAATTTTGAAGGACTAGACATTTTTCCAAGCTGTAAGGCTGAGGGTGCTGAACATGCTGGCTCTTCACATACTTATCCCAGGGTGTTGTCTGCTCTTTTAGCTGGAAGCAAACCTCTAGTAAATTCCTATTTATCTCCTTGCCAATCAAGAAGTGAATGACTGACAGTAACAGAGCCTTATCTAAGACTCCTGTCTGTGGTGCATTCTGCTAAATGATGTCATCGCTCTAGCAAGAGAAAATAAGCAGATTATTACAGTGACTAGAAGCAAACTAAACATTTGGATTTTTGCATGGACAGATTTACACACTGTCTGTCAGATAAAGCACAGTTTGCCTGCTGCTTACACAACAAGAATGTGCCTGACAGCTTCTTCCCAGCTTTAGTATCTGATTACATAAATAGGCCATTCCCCACCATTCCTAAAGACTGACAGTCTGTCTTAGTTTAAAGAGCAATTTCTGACTATCAACCTTTCTGTCTTGCACACAAGGCTGATTATCATCGGGACACTTCCTGGAGGTCCAATCAGTTGGTTTTGCTCTTGAACTCAGGACACTACAAAACTTGTAGCTACAAAAACATTAAGAAAATGAAAAATTCTTTGTAAAAATTTACAAGCAGCAAGCCAAAACTTAAGATTCCCCATCACAGTGAAAAGTCTTGCTGTCTTCTAGGAGCATTTAGAGAAAGATTTTAGGTGACCAGTTTTTTCATTTTCACAATTACCAAATTTTGGGGGAAAAAAAACTTTAAAAAAACCCAAGAAGTAAAACAAAATAAACTGAAAAACTAACAAAGAACAAAAACCCACTTACCCACAAGTAACAGGTAACTACTCCCCCACCTGCTCAAAAAAATAAGCGGATCTCAGGAATTCATACACCAACTCTGTTGTCCAAGTCTGCACTTGCCCTTCAAAATTAAACTTCAAAACTGTCATATAAAAGATCTTCATAATTTTCTGTATGTTTTTGCATTCACCATGCAACTGTTAGTCTTTTTTAATAATTCTTCTTTTCCAAATCATACCTCAATAAAACTATGCTTTAAATTAGATGTATTTTACTGTTGGTAGTTGACTCAAATATTTTTAAGGTAGGAGCATGTAAAAGACATGCCATTTTTCACAGCTAAATGTATGCAGGTGTTAATGAACTTATTTAAAAAAATGGTTCTGAGCACCGAAAAGGGTAAACACATAATAACTCTGCTGTTTACAATGGTAAACAATTGCAAGTCATAACCACAATATTGTTCCTAGTTATTTCAGCTATAACTTGCAAGGCTTCATAGCCAGACAAACCAGATGAAATATGTTGCTGCAGGTCTGCTCTGATGGATCCCTCTGAAATATCCACATTATTGCTTTTATTTTATTATGTACCACACTTCATAACTGTACACAGCAGAGTACAATAAAAACTGCACTACACTCCTTTAAGTACTTATTAAATAGGTCAAAAAGTTACCATAACAAATAACTTGCTCTACTCAGGGTCCATTAATAACACATCTTGTTGGGACTCTAAAACAAACTGGGGGGAAAAAAGGAACAGTGAAGAAGTGTCTGTTATTTGATGCTACTGCCTAACAGTTTGCGCTTAAAATGCATGGTATTATTCATCCCAGCATTAATCAGTCAACTGCTGTTTAAAATATTAGCATTGACACAAGATGGAAAATTACACTACACACAGGTTTGGGGGAAGGGAAAAGGCAGGAAAGAATTTTGATCCTACAGCTAAGTCCATCTTATTTGCAAAGATAAGAAATGCCACAAAGCCTAGTGCTTCCCGGCAGGTAGGAGACATGAGATCCTAGATTGTTTCACCTGCATGAAATGTTTTCCCCTTCACAGTAATGTTTTTAAAATACTAATTTCTCAAACTAGGCAGAAGACTGCAAAGGAGAAAAACAGCAGACCCTGGCAGCAGACAAGGATGTGAGAAAGTTGGACATACACAGGAGGCTGCTTCAAGGTGTAGGAGCTGCCGCAGGCAGATGTCACAGAGGGGCAGGAGGAGATGATGGCCAGATGAACAGAGGGAATCAGGGGAGGCTAAAGTGAAACAAGATCCCCAAGGTGTGCGGAAACACAGAGAGGATCGGAAGAAAGGAAGGGAAGCATTGTGAGCCAGAACAAAGTGGTTTGGCTAGCCCTCATGGGGGAAGGCTGACTTACTCCTGGCACGTGTCAGGTGCACGTTGACATCTGGAGCGCTGAAGCAAGCCAGGGAACAGGCGAGAGAGCTGCTGCAGTTAAGATGCGTGGATATGAAAGCAGTAATACAAATTTTATCGGGGAAGTTGGAGAGGCAAAGGCAGGTCTAGGCAGTGCTGAAGAAATGGCAATAGGCAGATTTACAGATGGCTGAGAAGTGGGAGAAGGAGAATTCATGGTCACCAAAAGATGTGCAGGTTATGGGCGGTAGAGACAAATGGAAAGCGTGAGTGAGAAGAGAAAAAAGACACAGCTATGCTTGAAAATGCCATTCTTGCCCAAAGAGACCCAGTCTGTCCTACATAAAACTTTTGCAGAAGAAAAAAACAGATAAAGACAAAAATGGTGCCACAAAATGGTGCCACAAAACAGACACATCAATAGAAATAGAATTTAAAATATGAAGTATATACAGCAGAAATTATGTTATACTTGGTCAAACTGATTTAACTGCAAGAAACTGAAGCCCTCCATGACCTCATTTTAGCTTTACTAACTTCTGGACTAGAGACTCCTTGCTACAATACTTGAAAATTTAGTTAAAAAAAAAAAAAAAAGGTAGGGAAGGGAAAAAAGAAGGGAAAGGAAAAAAGAAAAGAAAAAAAGGGAGAGGGGAAGGGAAGGGAGGGGA
>JAWWEW010000078.1:92019788-92057288 GCA_035583185.1 Anabacerthia variegaticeps
AAAACAAAAGAAAAGAAAACAAAAGAAAAGAAAAGAAAAGAAAAGAAAAGAAAAGAAAAGAAAAGAGAAAAGAGCTTTGTGTCTGTGGAACTGAAAAATGCTCTAGAATTTATTTCCAGCAGCTGAGATATATATATTGATTGCCACTGTTACTTATCAGGAGCATAAGTGATGCAGAATCTGGTACTTTTTTCTGACTTCAAATATCCATCTGCCATTTAAAATTATGAGAAAACATACAGAGTACCAATGCTTTTGTTATTTTTTTTGTGGAGTGCCCAGTTTCTTAGTAGTTTTAGTTGCTAAAAACTATCCTATTCATATATATCTGAAACATTACAAAAAAAAAAAACCCAAAAAAACCCACCAAAAAACCCAAAAAAAAAACAGAACAAGAAAAAGAAAAAAACCCAGCAAAATGAAACCAATTGCTCATAAATCACATTAATAAGTGGGGTTTTAACTATCTGTAGCATGTAGAATATTAACATCTGATGTGCCTATGAATAGTCATCCCTACTAGTATACATTAAATGTTGTAATTGGTTTAAATCAGCATAGGCCATCTGTCTTTAATACTCTTATTACAAGGCAGTAAGCAGAGAACTATTAGAGCTGCAGTATAAGCTGTAAGATCTTTACCCGTTCTTAAATCATTTAAAAATAATGAGAGCTTTAGCCTTTATCTAATTAACGAGTGCCTTCTTTGAATTAGAAAAACTGTATCATTTAGCCCACGGTTGTTTAGTAAATTGGCTTGGTGGCATGTAAGCTAATGCAGGGTAGCAGTTGCAGTGTCTTGTTCCTGGCTTCTTATTACTTGAATTATAATTCAATGATCACCTTAGATCATGGGCTATTCATAAATCAGAAGCCTGACATCAGATGAAAAATTGTATTAATATATGAAACTTATTATATAGTACAAACTGCTCTCTTGATAAATTACATTGTTCAGGCTTGACAATGATTGCATTTAAAACATTATTCCTGTTTGCTGTTTTACAGACTGAAACCTCTTCATGAAAAATTTACAATGCTCCTCTGTGTTTTGGAGTCAGAGGGCAATAGAAGCAAATGGCAGACATAACACCATACTTTAGATTTGCTGGCAGCAGCAGAGGACAGAAAACACTTCTAAGTGTAGCAAAAAAACCCCACAGCTGCATTCTTAGTATCTACATTTCCAGCCTTATGAAGATACTAATTGTCCTCTGCAGCAGAGGCACAGTAAATAATGAAATTTTAATTTCAGCTTTCTGGATTGCTTTCTTCTCCTATATAGGTGCATGTTTCACAAAAATTTATAGCTTTGGAGGAAAAAATAAAGGGGCAAACCCATGAAGTTTAATTTGAATTGAGACTGAGCTCCTTAGATGATGCGTTATGACAAATGCTTTTTGCCAAGGCTGACTGGGTTACTCATGCTGTAGTTCCATATTATTTACATTAATTACATGAAGGCTGCTTTGTTAATGGTACATTCTGGTGTGGGTCGCAGCATGATATGCTAATGATCTAAGAAAAATCTGCATCTCCAATATTTATGATAATTTGGGAGAGGAAACAGGATTGCCTTTATTTCTCTTTCTTCAACAGAATAAAACAAGCAGTATAGAAACAATTGTATTCATGGGTAAAAGTTCTAATGAAGCCGACATTTAGGTGTTATAAATGGAAGAGAATAATTTATTGTTTGGGATCTTGTCAGATCCTCTGACAAAGTGATAATACAGCATCTCTATGGATTTCTTACATTAAGAAGGCTGTATCAAACTGAATGAAAAGGAATTTTAAGATGAATTAAAACTCAGAATTTCTTCCTGCTTTTTCTTGTAACATTTTCTCACGTCAGTAGAAAATATATGGCAATTCTTTTCATTCAGGCCATGTTCAAGCTTATGAAATGGAAGAATATTACTATACCATTAGATATCACTTCAGGGGGAATAAGGCTGCTACTGTCTTTCTGTTCATCTTGAGATCTTATTAAGCCAAATAAAATCCAAAAGAAGATTGTAATATAATATTGCATTTTGCATCAAAATATTGCAAAAAAAAAAAGCGAACTCAAATATTAAAAACGGCAAGTTCGGGTTGTTTGGGGTTTTTTTTTAACACAAACGGAAAACCACACAGCAAAACCAGAAAAAATAAAATCATTAGGGATGCCTACTGCTTCAGAGTGCAAGCTCTAAACTGAGCCACAGAGACTTGAGGAATTCTCCTATGCAACAGAAATGAAACAAAAGGCTTATACCAAGAAGTTTCTTCCCTCTAAATAACTCATTGCCTTTCAAACAAATGTCCTGCACTGCTAGTTTTTCTTTTCTGGGTATAAGGCATTATAAGAGCACAAGCCATCTACGTTTGCTTTGATATGAGACCTTCGGTTACCTCTTTGCAGCTCCATGGGAGTATCGCTGCAGGAATCAAGTTACCTTCAATTTAAAATGCTAACTTTTCAATACTTTGAAAAAAAACCCAGTAGGATTATTACTATCTCCGTTATTTGACTGTGAATTTCACACTCAGAATATCAAGCAACGATTTTTATTTGAGTTCAGCTTTATAGACAGCTACTTATCTCCAGTTACAAACCGAGCTGATTTTAATAAGAGCATTATTTGTCTGAAGTGAAGGACATAAATGCAAGCACATATGTTTGGACTCCATTTAGGCACTAATTTATCTTGCCACAGTTAAATAAGAACACCCTTCCCCAACAGGTAATACTAAATGTGATTGACTGTCATGTGCTGATTTTAGTGTGCAGGAGGGCAGCCTTTTTCCTGTGCAGTCCTCACACGAAGCCTCCTAACATCCTGTGACAATGCCTGTTTTGTAAGCTTTGAAAGGTGGGTGAACAATGTACATGAGGCAGTGTTTTAGTCGAGAATACACTCTGAGCCATATCTTAAGATTCCTGATATCAAATTTCTAACAGAATCATCTCCATTCTCTAGGAAATTAAGCAGTTCTGAATCCTTCATGTGTACCAAACAAATGCCCTTGCCAGCCAAGAGCAGTGGCTGTGGGAAAAGTGATTGAATGTTCTTTTCTTTTTGTGAAATAAGGCATCAGTTTTAGAATACCTTCACAACTGCATGTATCTAACGTCTTTACACCTTTATTCTACCCAGTGACCTGAAATGTCCAAGAACCACAGCTGGATACAGAGTAAGAACTTCGCTGCATTCATCTTTCAGCTCTATTTCAATCTGTCATGCTCTTGTAATAAAAAAAAAAAAAAAAAAAAAAAGCATGAAGCACTGCTTTTAATCACAAAATCATGAAAAGCAGCCTCTATAAAGACAAATTTGTGTGTTGCAGCATCTCTACCAGTTCCACTGTAAAGGCTGTTTCAAAGATTAGAGCAGCTGATATGCTGCGGCTCTAACAACCTCCATCCATCTAATTCTTCTGCAAAGAGATGGCAGCTCCATATTTTGCCCTATTGGATTCAGGAAGCAAAGCTTAAAAAAACCCAGCCCTTATTTCTGTCACTTAACTGCATCAGAGAGCATTGTTGCACCTACCATCTGACCTGAAATCAAGACGCCCAATTGCTTGAAGACAAAGCCAGCATACTGATTGTGTCCAGTAAGTTAAGGAATAAGCTAACCTACAACTGCACTGTTCGTTCTAAAAGATGCTTTCATTTTTCTATTACTTCTTTCTCCAAAGTATTGACTACCTCAGGCCCTACATAACAACATCTCTAATGTTCACTTCTAAAGCTAATATGGCACAGATTAAATAAAGTTTTTATGGTACCGCTTTGAGAAAATTCGGTGAAGATTTCTTTCTGTAAAATGACAGCTTAGATAGGAAAATAAAAATACCAAAACCAGAATAAGTTTTCAGCTGCACTCAATGTCCAAGCCTAGGCACTGAGCTGCATAAGACAGAGTAGCTGTACAGTGGGTTCCATACTTTTACAAATGTTCAGGTTTACAAAACTTCAAGTCCTTTTCTTGAAATTCAAAAGGCCTTTTAAACTATTCATAACAATGTCTCAACCTGACAATTATGTTTCACAAACATGAAATACGACTTTAAAACAAAAGGGTAGCATGACACTGAAGAAGACACATGGTATATTGCAAACAGGTCAATATATATAACTCCGTGGAATATATTTCAACATACATACTCTTGAAATAACTTTTTCCTCCAGCATTTCTTTGTATGTAGATTAAGACAGGTTACTAAAAGGAAATCAGTGAATAGCCAAACAGAAAACTTGTTCCTTTGCCTCAAAATGGCAAAAATAAGCAATTTATTCTACTTACAGTTTTTGTATTTTCCTGCATATGACCCATAAATACAGAACATGAATCCTCAGGTAACCAAAACTAAATTAAAGGCAGGAGGCTCTTGCTGGCAGAATTAAGCCTCTCTGTTAAGACACAGGAGGTTGGCCTGGTAGTGATGGCGTGTAATGTCTTCTCATACCACATACAAATTATTGATCCCCAATTGTAAGTTCTGGTTTTCTATTCTATTTGTTTGCTGTCTTCCTGAGATATAGGTTCTGTATGTGAAAATATAATATTGCCAGATGTTCGGATTGGTGACAGCGACTAAAAAATCCCAAAGGCAGAAAAAACACATTATGTCCATATTGACCAAAATCTTGTCACAATGTAGACTTAAAAAATTGTAAGAATTCTCTTTTCTAAACATAAAGAGATGAAGTAATAAAAATTGCTAGTTAACGAGAATCAACCCTTGATGTTGCACTGTAACTTCTTTTTATCTTCCATGCATTTTAGATGTATGAACTCATAATAAAGTTGCATTACATCAAGCTATAATATTTGAAATAGCAGCATAAGGGATACTATTATTTCTATATAAGGTAACATGAAAATGTCTTAATTAAGATTGAAGAAGCTAAATCAGAAAAAAACCATATTTTATTGAAAACATTTTATAAGAAAGTCATTAAGCATACTCATTTTTAGCCAAGCTGACCACAAAGACAGAATACCCTGCTGGATACTATTTATTCTAAATATAACCAGCAAGGTATAATTTTACTTACAAACTAACTTGACTTAGGAAAAAACCTGAAAGTGTATAGTGCAGTATCACATAGCATCGTCAAAAATAAGCACATTGGATATAAAATAGGACTATATTTGATAAGGCACTATATAGGGCAACCTGTGAGAAGGAAAAATAAAAAAACAGTCAAATATCGTTAAAATATTGGATGAATCTATGGTGAGCAGGCTGTAAAGCTTTTGAATGACTAAAAGATGTAATAACTACTTTCATATACATACCAATCCCCACAATTTTATGACTCTAGTTTGAAAACAATATTGTTATGGACATGATACTGTTGTTTTGTATGGTCACCAATAGTTGTTAAAAATAGCTGACCATAAAAATAATCCCTTCACCATATTTTTTGGAGAACAAGTAAAAAAAGGATTGTGCTCAAGTCTATCTGAAATTAAGGTCATTTTTCATACATTATTAGAAGTGTGGATGGTTGATGGAAGCGTGAATTTCACAAACTTGGTTAAAGGACATCAGAGGAGACCAACACAGAAAACAGCCAATGCACAAAGCAGGACAATGCACAGCCATGTACACAATCTATGTGCTCTGGCCACTTTTTGCTCAGATCACAGAGCAAAACCCAGCAGAACAACTGATAAAACTACTAGGTTTTATTCACCCTGTTTTCCCTGAAATGAAAATATCCAGGAGAGAAAGTCTAAGCATTAGTGTTGTCACTTGGCTCCTGTACGATAACAGCTTTACTCTTGTCACTGACAATCACACTATTAATGCTGTCTTTTAAAATCTGTCTAGGGAGACTGATACAAAATCCAAAAAAAGATTTGGAATACAGCTGTCATAACAATATGAGTGAAACAAGTGAACAAACTCTTTATTTCAAGAAATTGGCTACTGCAAACATGAAGCTGAGCAGGGGAACCTACCCTTATGTCAGCTCTCACAAACGAGCAGGAAAATGTTCCTTGCACACACACTTCTGGGCTTAGGGACAAGTTGGTAAGCCAAATTAAGTACTTCCCAGGGACCACAGATATCAGCTACAACTTCATGAAATTCTCACCTGCTTAGAAGTCCCACTAGAAAGTTAGCCACAGGTCAGATCGGCTACAAGTCAGATCAAATCACGGAGTAATTGAAATACTAATGCAAGAGGAATTAATTACACTAATTAAATCACTATTTCTACTTTACTAAACTAGTACCAGCAGATCTTTTATTAAAAAATAAGGACTGGATTTTATTATTAATACATTACTACTTTATTAGCAACAAAGCTACAAAAAGCACTGTGTTTTCAAAAGCTCAATATAAAAATTCCCATTCATAATCAAAAGGATTCATACAATCTCAAACAAAACCAAAGCAAAGCTTTGAATTGGCAATAACTTTACAACTATTAGAAGCTCTGATTACAACAACAAAACATTATTGCTGTCCAGATACAAACTGAGTATAATATTTAGTATAAATATAATAATTAAGATAAATTGAATATCTTTTAAGTATTATTTTCATATCAGGCTTCAAATTTGTATTATAGGTATCTCCAAGAGGCAATGCTCTAGTAGTACGTTACATTCTAGCAAAGTGGTTTTTGAAGTATTGAACTATCTTTTTTTAAAAAAAAATTGAGCAACTAAATAATACTTTTTCAAGTATTTGAAAAAATACCACCTTATTTGTGGTGATTTAGTTTTCTTGGTTTTGGTCTAGGCCTTCCCTGGTAACAGAGTAGTTCCTGGTAACAGGAAGTATTCCACGCCATTCCTTTACTTAACCAGGTGTATATCAGACAAGGAGGGGAGGTTCTTCTCTCTCTTCCTTTCGAGTGCTTGGAGGACAGCAGGTCTCAGTGTGTTGGCTTCGCTCTTATCTATGTGAGCTGAGGCCTCTCTGAGAAACTGTTGTCCAAAGCAATGCGGAGGTGAAGATTTCTGCTGTTTTCTTGAGGGAAGTTGGTGAGAGTTTATTGTGTTAGTTATCTTATCGAGATATTCCCTGAGTTTTCGAGTGTATGCATCTGTTATGTTTTGTTTTTACCTGATTTTTGTCCTTTTTTCCCTTCCCCCCTTTTCCCTTTTGGGGTGGTTTGGGATTCTTGTTTTGTATATTCATAGTGTTTAATTGTATATAACTGTAATATATGTGAAAAAATATATTTTTTTTTTTTTTACTATAATTTTCTTTTAGTGCCTTCTTCTCTTTCGAGAGGGGGGAATCTGTGTGGCCAATGGCTGGGTTTGGCAGGGAGCCAACCCAAACCTCCACATTATTCTACAAGCATTTTGCTAAACTTATATGATCAGTCCCATTATATTGCTGGTATACATCACTGATAGAAAGGACATGAAGAGTAGCATAAGAAACAGTCCTTTGTATCAACATTGAAATAATGTACCTTGACCACAAAACTAAAATATCAGCCTTTCTAACAGATTTTAAGCTCAAGTTGGCCAGATTCAGTAGTCCTTGACAACCACGTGCCATGTGTTGATTTACATTTCTGGTACTGTCTGAACTATTTTTTTATATTACTGCATTTTCTATCATTTCTTATCTATTTTAACTAAAACAATTGATGCAATCATAATGATTGTCCAGTCTCTGTATTAGCAAAGAAATGAAGATTCAAAGAAAATGGAAAAAGCTTTTGTGAAATTAGTTAACTATTGTATGCTTTATAATGGGCCTACACAATTCATAATCATTTATATAAACATTCTCTGACTGCTAGTTAAAGCTAGTACAGCAATTACTCACAAGCTGATGGAAGTTCCTGCCCAAATTCAGTAATGTCTGAATCAAACAAAGGTTAAGATGAAGGTTTATTTCTTTAGTAATAAAGAATTCCCACCATCTACAACAGCACATATAGGAAATAAATTTTGCTCCCTTGGGCACAAATACCTCTGCTCAATGAACAATGGCTTTCACTCTGCTAATTGGAGAATGGAGAGGTAAAGGTCATGTGTAAAAACAATAGGGGATATAAAAATAATGCAAACTAAGGAAATTACAGCATTTTCCAATTGTCAGCATGACAGCTACCAGAGAGAAATAAGGACATCAGATACATGTGTGCTACTGTGCAGGCTAGGTAACAAAACAGTCTGCACTCCTCCATGCTGGCAGTATGTAAACATCTTCCCTTTCTAGGGACAACGGGGCTATGCCCCAACAAAAGTAACAATCTTCTATAGAATTACATTGACTTGGAATTTAACTAATCATTTCAATAGGAGGAAATAGGAAGAGGAAAGAAAGGATAAAAACAGAAAAAAAAAAAGGCATTGAATGAGGTCATGGAAGTGCAATGGTTTGAACCATTCTTCTGTTCTGAGAGACGAATTTTAATGCTCTTTTTAGTTCTTGTTCATATTTAAGTACTGCTTTGTTAAGTAGTTTGGTTGGGTAAAAAATAAGAGCAGGGATTAGAGCAGCATTGTCTACCTAACTTGTTTTTCCACGGACTAAAAAAGACAAATGCAAATTATAGCAAAACATTCAGGAAAAAAAAGTGCATGCAGGCAAACTATCATTTAACTTTTTGAAAAATCCTTATGTCTATAGTTGTGTCCTTTTCTTAATTTAAATGACAGATGCAGATGTTGCTCCTAGTAGTTAGCACTCATATTAATTTAAAGTGTTTGTATACAGGTTTCAGACCACATTAAGAGAAACCACATTTTCAAATTAAATTATAGTAAGGAAATTTTAATCAAGTTTCTTTCTTCTACCCCCCCCCCCCTTTTTCCTTGCATCTGTTTTAAATAGTTGCCTTGAAAATGCATATACCTCTGAAAAGCTCTAGATTGTGATTTTTTTTCAGACTTGCGAAGGGTTGTCATGTTTCAGCTCTCTTCCCCCTACTTACTTGTCCACTCTTCAGTGTTCTAAGACATGCACTCATAGGATAATAAAAGAAGACCACATTATGTGTCAAATTAAATGTTGTTGATACTTGCTTTAAGTGTACATGCACTGACATTCTGTTATGGATCAGCTGCTGGACAATAATCCTTGCACATTCCCTGCCTGACAGATTGTTCTGTATTTTGTTTGAGATGCTCTAATGTTTCTGACGACCCATACAAGGCCACACATTTCAGCAAATTTTCCAAATTAATACTGAGACCAGTTTACAATATTTTCTTCAGTAGCGCTCAGTCTTACTGATTGTGTCCTAAATAATAAACCATGGCCTCAGGCAGTTTTTCTCAGAATGTTTATGATGAGAACTCATTCATCTAAATCTACTGGCCAATGGAATAAAATAAATCAAGAATTTCCCAAAATATAACAATATTTGTGTTCTCTAGATAATTGATGACTGCAGCTGCACTAATTAAAACCCATGTGAGTTTCATTAATCTTGGTCACTGGGACCAATTGCCGCACACCACACCCTGATCACTGCACATCGCCCTTGTGTCACATTCAGGTGAGGTTAGAAACTCACTGAGCATCGTATTTTTAAAATCTGAACTATTGTATCATGCATACACCTATTGTGCATCTAAGTGACTTAATTCACAACAGGAAAGCTCAATAATACATTTAAAATGTTACTGCAGACTAAATTATTTTCAGTAAGACACTTGCCAATACTCTGCCACCCTAAAGAAGACAGAAGGTAAGGAGAAGGGTGAAGACTCCCTGTAATAAAAAAAATCACTAATCAGAAGAAAAAGAAATGCAATTAATTTTTCTTCAGTGTTACTACAGTGGCATTTTGTTTGCATACCTACACATTTCTCTACTGAAGATCAAAACAACACCTTCAACTAGAGTACTTCAAGGTAATAGCTGTATCGTATATATTTTTTTCTGTATCAGAGAACATTTTTATAGGTGTAGATATGCTTTGCTTGTTAAAGAAAAAGAAATGTGTCAAAAACTTGTGGTTCAGATAAATATCTACAGAAATAGCTATAACTAATGTTAATAACTAAGCTGCCTTACAGATCATAAATACTAGGAAATATAAATAACTCCTAGAGACAACTGCACAATCTATATTTGAGGAAAGGCAACATTTGAGTAATCAATCATATGAAGCCAACACTGTCATAAGCTGAGTTTATGAAAATACTTGTAAACATTTATTAAATGTAAATCCCTCTTCAAAATGTGTGTTATCAGAGATCCCCATTTTTTCATGCAATTTGGAGTATGTAATATAGAGCAACTGATGAATATACAAGAGTCTTGTTGCAGGAGCTGCTTCCTGTTGGTCTTTCAAAGTGCTGGCAGTGCTACAATTTCTTTCAAACTAATGTCATATAGAACATGTTCTAGGGAATAACTGATACAGTTTAAAATCTGGCCATATCGTCTTTACCAAACGAAGTAATTCTTGCTATTAACACTACTTCTTTTTCAAGATTAAGGAGTACATTTTGCTTTCATTTGCTGATTGAAGTCAAGTGAATAAATAATAACTCATGTAACTGGGAACAAGTTTTGGACCACTATGTACAAGCTTGTTTTTACACCAGGATAAAGCTTTTGTCAAAATACTTGAGAGCTGACAGGCAAATTTAATAACTGCTGCGCTGTCCCTTCAGAAGGTTCTTCCTGTGTATGCAAAGGAAATGATGCAAATCTCTCCAGAAAAACGCTGCTGTATGCTCACACCTGTGTCTTTGGGCAAACATGGTTTGATTCTCTAGGTTTTCTACTTTCTTTCACTACCTTGATGGCTCAGTCAGGCTCTGGCCAGCCACTGTGGCTCTGACCACAGCAATTATTTCTCCTATCAACAGCTATTCAGCACACTCACACCTAATACCCACAGAGCACTTAACAGTTTATCTGCTTGAAAAATTAGCTCTCCAAAGACTTCTCTAAGAACTAAACATAAACTAGGTGTGGCTTGAGTTCCCAAAGTGAGAGACAGTAATGCCATCAGGCGTTATGGGTGCCATGCGCAACCGCATTTGAAGGTCTGAGAAATAATGTGGAAATGATGTTACAAAACAGCCCAACAAATCAATTCCTTCTGGCTGCAACAAAGTTACATCTCAGTGGAGACTCATGACCCAGAGTCCACAGTGCTTGCAGGCCATACAAGCCTGCAAGGACGACTCAAGAGGCTACAAGCCTCTTTCAAACACCATCTTTTCCCAAGAGGAAGTTCAACAACCCATAAGCAAGGACTCAATGATAAAGCATGAATTATGTTCCTAGAGTCAGTTCTAGCCTGGTCTTCGTCTTTCTTGGTGTATCCATATATTCCTCCCGTGCCATAAAAATGACATGCAGACACCTTTATCACAAAGTAACTATAAATCACTGATGTTACAGAGAGAATGTGTGGCACCCAAAGAAAAGACAGAAGCTACCTAGAGGTTTGGAGCACTCTTCCAATCACAACATCAAGCTCTGTCATTCTTTTTCTGGTGAAACAATTTAACCAAGTAACCTCTTAATGGAAGCACCATTCTTTTCTCATGGGGATTTCATTATCCTTAAAACATACAGTGACATAGAATGAAAATACAAAATAAAATTAGAAATACTCTCAGCAAATGTATGTATTGTGCTATGTAATAATAACAAAATTTATCATCTTTGCCACAAGATAGTCCCCTCTCTCCTTTTTAAGCACAGCCATCTTACTCTGTTGCCAATAACGAGATCACAGATGACATTTTGGAAGACTGCAATAAGCAGACGATGTAATACAACTCCAGTGTCAGCTCAGATCAGAAAGTGTAGGTGAAACAAATTTCCATGTTGCAATGGTTCAGAGGCCTGGTTGGGCAGGTTGTTCTTAAATAGTGGTAACTTCCCAGCAGGCGTCAACCAAGCATGTTCTGAAGTGATCTTTTGAATGGACTTAACAGATTTGCCATCTTCCAATTTTGGTCTTCGATGGGCTGTGTTAAGATATTGCAAATCAAAGTCTGAGATGCTTTTGAAAAGAAAAAAACCCAACAAATCAAAATCTTGATCAAAGAGAATGTATGAGTCACACTGCAATAGGAACACTAATTTTCTGCCTCTTATAACTCATAAATAGTTGAATTGATTTCAGTCAAACTGCTAGCAGAAACCAAGCCTGGAATATTTCAGTACACAAACAAAAGTTTTTTGACATATTATGGATAAGTGAAAAAAAGGACACAAGTGAAAGTATTTTGCAGACTTTACTAAAGTATTCTCCTTACTGTCCTAAAACATTTGTTACATTAACTATTAACAAAAACTAATACTGAAGTCTTACATTCAATTTAAATTTTCCTTAATCCTCGTCTATATTATTGGAAATTTACATATTCCCAACCTTATTCAAGCACCCTATTTTCAAATGCTTGTAAGCTGTCAGTGTCTGTCAGTACCTGACAGGCTGCCTTTGTTCCAACTGTCCATATCTAAATAAATATTTCCCTTCCATTTATCAAACACATCGTGGTAATAACTCTCTCTACTGAGCACAGTAACATTTCTGTTACTCAGAAATGAACAAAAGTAGGAAGGGAGGTTTCAACAATGCTTTCTCAGTAAACTGTGCTTAGTGCATGTCTGGATGCATCCAAAGCTGAGTTGTAATTTGGCTTCACTTTTGTCAACCATGAGGCACTGCAAATGTTAGCAAAAAACCATGCTTTGTTGTTGTGCTGTTTCATGAGTCTCTTGAATACTGAATATTTCTGATATCCATATTCCTTATGGCTATCCACCTAGGTTTTCTTAAGAAAACTTCAATTCCTACGCTGTCCATATTTTCTCTTACCACTGGGTCACTTCATATTTAGGACTGCAAAACCTACAAATTTAGCATAATCAGATTCATTCTCTGTTCACTGGTTTTAATTTCCATTATACACAGTGCCTATAAATTTGTCTCATAAACAGCTTGCATAATTTTACTAAGTTAAGCTCACCCGTCAGCATCTCTTTTTCCATTTTGAATATTGGTATCATTAAGTACTGCCTCTTGCTGTCAATACTCATTTACTTTCTTTTCCATGACTTGAAGAGAGTAATTCCTCTGGCTCAATGGCATGTAACTTATTTTCCTGAACTACTTCTGATTAATGTTTTCAGACTTATTTGCTTTCTAAGACACCAGTCTTTTTCTCCACAAGCCCGACAGCAGAATTATATTTTAAGGAAATTGCTGGAGAAACAAGAGACTGCAGCTCTGGGTAAGTTGTTGAGCATGCCTGAAATTTTACTTAGAAGGCACTTCATTTTCACCGTAATCACTACGGGGCATACAGCAATGTCTGCAGCAAACAGTCAAGGATTTTCTTGGGTCAAGTTCAGACACATGCATTGCACAATCGACTTCTCAAATTCATGCTTTGTTTCCACTGCTTCTACTGGTAGGCTGTTCCAAAGGCTCACTCCTCTAAGTATTAGAAATATTTCTTTCATTTTCAGTGTCTTTCTTCATGGCCACTTTTTTCCCCCAACTTACGCAGAGTAAAACCAAAACAGGTCATCTTCATTTTCAGTCATATTATTGTAACCTTTTCTCTTAGGAGATCTCTGCTCACATCTTCTCAGAACTGCAGACATCATTCTATACAGACAGATGTCTCACTCAGCCCAACTTCTATGGTATTAATAGTTCCACATCCCTTTGCTACAAGTATTTTTGTTGGTTCATCCTGAAACTGCCATTACCAACTTTTCATACTTGGAGATCATATGAAGCTGGTGATCAGATAAAAAAATCATATAATTTTAACTTATTTCCAATTAATAAGTCTTAGACTTTACGGAAAAAAATAATATTAATCACTATTTTCATGATCTTGCCATTCTCATCAGATCTCATCCCATTACTGTTATTCCTATTGTAAAAGACATCCAGCTTTTACCATTTGATAATCTGTTTCCTATTTTACAATACCACTATAGGTCATGTTACCCAAAAACTCAAAGGACTATTCCCACAATTTGCTGGAAGAAATATGTAAAAGTGGTACCAAGATCATCCTTTGCAGAATTTCACCTCTAACTTTTGTCTCCGCGCTTCTTTTTAAAGACAACCTTTTGTTGCTATCCCTTTAACTAAAGTGTTATCATCTCAGAGTTTTTGTACTAATCTCTGTAAAATTGAACCAATTATCAAGTGGAACCTTATTTGATGTTTATTCAAAATCCAACCCTAAAAATTTCCTTTGTCAAGAGAAAGAGGTATCAAACAAGCCTACTACAGACAGGTACCAAAGTAGATGGGAAAGATTTGCCTTTGGTAATCCCACACTTTATATTTACTGATCATATTGCTGTACTTCAAAATCTTTAAATAATTTTTCCCTGATATTTGTGCTGAATCTCTGTACACAGTATCAGACCACCTAATTGTTAACCACTTCCTTCGCACTCATATATACGTACAGAAATTACTATTTCTATCCAACCTCTCCGGGAAGAGTGTAAGAATTCAGTCATTCTCTGCTCATGCCTTGCTCCCTGATGCAGCAGTGATGCAGGAGGGCTGGATGGGCATCAAGCCAGCACAAGGTACCAATTCTGCTACTCTGCACCCAAGCAGCTACGCTGCCACAGTGCAAACAACATTGCCAGTAAGGAAGACGACTAATACAGCTGGTCTCCAGCACCTCAACTCACAGCAGAGAAGCAGTAAACAATACTTGAAAGCACTGGTATTCATTATGCACCAGCAAAGGAATGCCCTCATTGCTTACTGGTGATGCAGGTAAATACTTAATACAGGACCACTGAGAAAAAAAAAAGCAAGACAAGCTCTCAATCTTGAATGCCCTTAGAGAAGAACTTTTGGTACCTTACAAGAGATCTAAGGATCCATTAGGCTCTACACTGTCAGAGCAGCTGTTTATCTTCCATTTTCCTCTCATCATTTTAACAGGTAGGAATAGAATTTAAATGGCAATTACTGCTAAAATTATAAACTCCTTCAGACTGGAGTTCCTCATGCACACAGATTGGGTGTAAGTCAAGAAGAAATACCCATTGTACACAACACAGCTGCTTGACTTGACTAGAAAATAATGTTTCTCCCCTAATTCCCAATTTCATATAAAGCTCTGGTTATAAATCACTGCCAATAGTTGGACTGACTGAAATTCTAATGCTATAACAACTTCTATTGCATAAACACTACCCAGGAAAAGTATTTCAGAGTAAATCAGGAAATCCCTCAACTCAATCCATTGTCCCTACATGCTGATACTTCAGCGTGCATACTACTGAAACAAGGAATATATTTCCATAAACAGTGAAATTAGGAGAAAGAGCTAGAAATACAGCCTTTGTGGTTGAGTTACACTTAGATACATCAGTGCAGAATATGCACTGCCAAACCCAAGAACTTATGGTCAAAGAAAGAAGTTTTCAAAAATCTTCACCCTTTATCAGACATTATACAGCTCCATAACTATATATTTTTTTATTTTTTTTTTTTTAAAACAACAGGACAGTACCTAAAGATCAAATCAAACCACTGATTTCAAAACCAAACTCACCAGGAAATGTCATAGTAATGGATTACATTATTTTGTTCAATCATTCACAGTTTCCCGCTCTGACATTCCTGGTCAAAGAAGTTGCAAACTCCTATTTTATTTCTTGCCTGAGACCAAGCACCTTCCCCCTCCTAATTCAGGCAAGTTATATAACTCTGTAATGAAGACTAAAATAAAAATACAGAACTACTTACTCCAACTGGACTATCTTACTCTGACTGAAGTATTTACTCCAACTAGATAAACATTGTGATATAGTGATATCGGCATAATAAAAATTAAGATCTATAAATATCTAAAAACATGTTATGCAACATGAATTTGAAGTCAGGCATATAGGAAGGGCACAAAGAGCTGAATTATCTTTACCCCAAGGTTCATACACCAGGTTAATTGTTTCTGTAAGTTTGCTGTTACAATTCACTGTAACTGCCAACATGGTTAAAATATTAAGAGAATGTTTTAAAAATGAAAATAACTCATTCTGGAATTGCAGTTTCATACACATTAAGGGTTCATCAGTGGTTTCTAAAAGATGAGGAGCCTAGCTAGAGTTTCCTTCAGGTTAGAGTTCTTAAAATCCTTTCAAGAGCTCAGAAATGGGAGAGAGCACTTAAAGAAAGGCAGTGAATTCTGCAAGCTGCAGGTGCCGAGATGGGTGAAGAGAAGGAATTGGGGCACTGCCCTGCCCATTCCTTGGCTTAGGACTCTGACCCCCACTCTGAGTACTGCAAATGCTGATGCTAAAAAAGTATTATGCTACCACTTCCAGAAAGGCCATCCACAATTTGGTCCCAAGGAATTCATTCTCAGCACTGAGAAAAATGCAACTTCCATTAAGAGTAATGGACATTGCAGATGTGCATCAGGACAATTTAAGGCCCTTAAGGAATTGTATCCTCCCTTTACACACACATGCAATTTTCATTAATACCAATTAAAAGAAAATCAATTCAATAAAATTACATCCAGTTTCCATTACATCCACAGAATCCCATTCAAAACAACAGTAAGCAGCAACACATATTCTTTTCTTTTTTTAAAGCCAGATTTAAATAATCTTTTGAATTGACATTTTTAATAAAAAGTAATTGTTTTACTCAAAGCAACAGCAGCTAAAATAGAAATTTCAGACTGCAATCCAATCAGTGTAAGTTGTTCAGGAAGTAGGAAAAAAACACCTTAAAATTTAAAAAAAATTTTTCATTATCATTTCCTTTTGCGGCTCAAATCCTCAAGGCAGAATGAAGAACATAGGATATGGACACAGCAGATGGATCCTTCTGCCATTTATATAACTACTATGTATTACATTTTCTTTCAACTTCGTCCAGACTTAATCAACATGTACATTACAATGATTATGTTCCTTCCATATTAATCTAAATTAAAATAGAAAGAAAACATAAATAAAGCTGCAGTGTCTATTTCTTATTTCGCTTTCTAATATGCTATTGAAGATGTGAGCGTGAAGTTTGAGAGCAGTCTCACAACTTTTTTGTGAGCTGGGAGTAAACAGCTTTATGTTCACAGAAGTGATCCTAAGTATTGAATTATTTTAACAGTGAGTTGAATTTCAGTGCACACAAGCTCTCACTTTTTCTATCACCTTCAAGAGCAAAGCACAAGATAACAGGAGACCGTGACTGCACAAAAGCTGTTTTCAAGTAATTTCTGTGCTTGACTGATTCCATGTAAAACTTGTGGCAAGCTGGTCCCCAGTGCACCCCAGAAGAGCCTTTTCTCCTATGTTTGCCCTCTCCTCCAGCCCAAACTTGAGCAGTATGTCATAGAAGTCCCTTTTTTACCCCAGTCATATGAAAGTAATCCTCTTGCAGCTGGCTACACTGACTTTGAAACCACAGCATCCCAGCAACACAACATAATGAAGCTGCACTATTAGAGTCCGGCCCAGTTTCCATCCAATAGCAGGTATGCAAGATAATAAATTAGGAAAAGAAATCCAGGTCATGTGTCATACACAAATATAGGCACAGTAGGATAAGTTCCATGAGAAGTGTCCTGAAAATGAGTTCCTAAACAGGCTATAAAAATTAAGTTCATAAGGTCCAACAGGAGAAAAACAGTAAAAGTAACTTTTAAATGAAAAAACCCCACATGGTTACTTTTCTATTCCTGCTCATAATAAGCATACATACCATCCTTGAAAGGTAAATGCAACTATTTAAATATTTATCAAGTAAATACATGTGCTGGGGATGGGGAGTGTGTGTTTTATGTCTGATTTTGAGAACAAATAAGTTTTAAAAGGTAAATCTAATGCAATGTAATAAAACTGCAAAGTATGTTCTGACCTTATACTCTTCCCTGCAACACTTATACGCACATATATACACACTTTAATAATACATATCCCAGTGGAGTACAACTGACCCCAGTAAATCCTGCTGTTTCCCCAAGTGTGGAATTAAAAGCTTCATGATCAGAGTGAGAGAGCACATTTGTTTCCATTCTTGTGATATCATTTTTCCCCCTCAGACTAGTGTCACTACTGAAGCCCATGATACTCTACATAGCTGACTCAACTGTATGTTAAAAAATTTACAGGCATTGAGATCAAATCTATTTCTTTAAAAAAGAGGCTTGTATTTTTTTCCCTGAAATAAGCTAGTAAGACATTTTAGAAGGGAAACCAGACATTTTAAAGTGATAGTTCCAATACTGTACACAAACAGTGAAACCAAACAAATGTTATTTTGTAAATACCAAAGATAGCCAAGGCATGGAGTCCAGGAAAATTTTGAAATCAAAGACATGTCACTTTGGAAATTACATGTTTGCCGAACAAGTAACAGAAAGAGAATATATTTTATTTTAGAATTCTGAAGAAGATAGCTCATCCACCTAACCTACTTTGTTTGCAGAATAGAAAAGTAATTTAGAAAACTATGGCATATGTGTAGAAATATATGAAAACCAAATCACACTTAGGCTTTTCAGTTTGTATCATCAGAGAGCAACACAATTTGAGAAAAATTCACACATATGTTGTCTCTGCAAGAGCTGAAATTTCCTTTCTCCCTATATGAGAACCACAGTCTTGAAATGGAATTTTGGACCTCAAAAATCAAAAAATTATGACGACTTGAGCAAACAATATTTGTACTTCCCTTGGTCACTGGTCTCCAGTACCTATTCTCCTTCCTCAATAGGTTGCTGCTGCACTGGGCCAACTGTTTTTCCTACCCTTCTCCCTACAGTTGTTTCCCCTTTTTTCCTTTTTTGTTTCTCCTCCTCTGTCACTCCCCTTGATGCTTAGTGTTCCTGTTGCTCCTCATTTTATGTCATAGCTTTCAACCTCCAAAATATCTACCCCAACTCCATGATTTTCCAGAACAAACTAATATGTAAGCACCCATAAGGCATTGTGGTATTTTAGTATTTTCAGTCTCTTATGCTTCTGAACTCTTCCAGGGCACCAAATATTTCTCAAACTGCCCAGATCACAAGACAGTGATGTTCTGATACAATTCCAAAGATACTTTTTTCTTGGAAATGTACTGTAATATCTGTTTGCATTTCCAAACAGTGGCAAGGCTGAACAGAGCCTTGGCCACTCCTGCAGTATTTGGGTTTCTTTTCCTAGCTAATATGCTAGTTCACAGGGGAAAGCAATATTACATATATTAATCATTTACAGGGAAGCAGCGCGCGTCAATGGACCGGGCACTACAAAGGTGGCCAGGAACTAGGCTTAGTCTCACTTCTGTCACTCATATGCTGTCCAACCTTAGAAAAGCCAGTTTTTGAGTAGTACTCAGCCAAATTTGTAAAGATTGTAACTTAGAGAGGACAGGTGGGTATTGTTTCTGTACTATAACCTCCAGATTTGTAAGCTCAAGTTAAGAAAAATGTCACAGTGAGTCTTCTGGCTTTCAGACAATCTTGTCAAAACCAAAACAATTATAGCTGATGTGAGATGCTCTTCACATTACTAGGACTCAATGTAGTGGGAATGCCACTTACTTAATTTCTCATGCTATTTAATTTTTCAGTACTGATTTTCTTAAGGAGTTGACATGATCAACACAAGCAAGTAACCTGTACTGGCTTCTTTTTCAGTGCAATTGAATTGCTTCATTTGCTTGAGTCTTTAAGCAGAGAAAGGAAGTGACAGTCACTGTTTTCTAGAAGGTGACAGTGAGATCTGGAAGCAGACATGGCTGAGCAGACCCAAGCCCTTCAGCTGAAGAAGGCTTCTCTTTGACAGGCCTCAACACCTCTCTGCAGATGGCTCCCAGTTGTGCAGAGATGTGCTCCTCCACCACTGAAGTTCTTCTTGGTCACAAGACTCTTGGGGTTTTGTCAGAAACCTCTTACATGCTCCATTTTATAATACAGACTTATTTCCAGAACCTGCAAGGGGTCCTCTCAGAAAACCAGAGAAGTGATGGGAGTTCAGAAAGGAAACTCCCTTCAGCTCAGGTCCTTGGCCACAGGCCTGCACTGATGCCATCCGAGAGATTGGCTCTGAAGTGGCACAGGATCCCATACAGGAGTGCCTCTGAAACTCACAAAGGCTTGGTATTCGTGCAGGCATGGTATGGAGCAGGTGTGGTGTTTGAATCAGCAGTCATCACGCTTGCCTATTGGCCTGCCACACACCACAGCCAGGCTCCACCCAGCACAAGAGTCTTAGCAACACTGTGCTGTAGGGGGAAAAGGGAAGGCCCTCTTCAGGCCTGCTAAAGATTTTTGCTTAGCATGAAAGATTTCATATCCAAATTCGCTGATCCAGAGTAACTTGATTTTCTGCATTTACCTCTGAAATAGCTCACTATGTTATGGGCATTAGACGCTGGCTGTGACAGCCTAGAGGTTAAAAAAAATACAACCACCAATCAACAGTCAACAAACTCATTCCCACCCATTCCCCAGACTCTTGCCAAATTCTTTTAATAGGAGACAAAGAAGCATCACTGGCACTGAAGGAATAAAGCTGTTGCACCTCTGAGATCTGCAAAGAAAGAAACAACGTATTGTGCTCTTCTTTTCCGTAACAACCAAACCCAAGGACATTTCAGGCCAATGAAAGCAGCTTCCTCTAGTCCTTTATCCCAGCCAAGAAGGAAGAAACCACAGCTGGCACAGAGCTGAAGACAGTTATTAGCTGAATATTCCTTGAGAAGATATTCAGTTTTGAAGCTAGACTAAAAAGGATGGCAGCAAGCAAAACTGAAGATGCATTCCCATATTCCCCATTGACTTATAGAATTTTTTGGTGGTGTATGGCAGGATGGCAAAGCTGTTTTCCTCAGAAAGAAACCCACTTCCTAAATAAAATGAGGATAAAACATTGGATGGAATTAGAATGCCCACAGATGAATGGCACCTCGCTAATGGGATGATTGGTTGGAAGAATCACATTGATACTACTAAAAGTTATAATTTATCTCAAGAAAAATGCAAGAAAAGCAATGCCAAAATATACACAAATCAAAGAAATGAGAATGAGAAAACACTTTTTTTTGTTGCCATGGGAGCATCCATAACATCGATACCTGTTTTTATGGTAAATAATAAAAAGCTGCATATATCTTCATTCCCATAAGAATAGCAAGTATTACTGGGATTAACAATGAAATTACAAAATGGCATACTGAAATGATGGGCCAGATCCACTCCACAATTACACCTTTGTATGCTTGCCACACAGGTGACAAAATTAACCTTTTAATCTTTAGGTTCATCCACCCCGGTTCATGCTACAAAATAGCCTAATACATATATTTAGTAAACAGAAAATATTCCTTATTTAGAAAAAAAGTGAAGACAATGTCTTCATATATTTGAATAAAGGAGATGACCTCAAGCCGCATCTTCCAGTTACAGTACTTGCAGAGATGTTTAAAACCTACTCTGTAAAAGGCGCACAAAAAAAATTGAACCTCAAACCCCTTTCGTGCATTTCACTTATAATTCCTCAGCTCTGAGATCTAAAAAGATTTATCATGCTAAATTCCCTGTAGATGATAGGCAGGCAAACATTTAAATGTGACATCCAGAAAGGTAATTTGTCCTTATAAGGACAGTCCACATCCCTAAGCGTTCAAGCTGTCATCTTATACTTTTAAACACTTAGGGTTTTCGGATGAGCAGTGATAATTTTTAACAAAGCAGAGAGGTCTCAATTTGCAAATTGAGTAACTCATCGAATAAGAAAGTTGGATTTGTAATAGAGTCTGACAGATGTCTGCACCACGACATGACAGTGACAAAGTGCCTCTGAAATTTTCTCTTCAAAGATGAAGTTTCAGCTTGCCTCCTTTCACCTCTAGGAATCCAAATAATATTTTTTGATTATACAGGTGAAAAGAAATTTGGTTTCAGCTACTATCCATTTACATCCAGCAAATAAGTTATGATTATAATACCAGGCTCTGATCATGAGAAGCTCCAGCAATAATAATATTGCAGCACAATGCTTAAGAGTCCCTGGCGGTACAGGAACATGGCAGGAAAAACCCTGTACAAAACAGCTGTGAAGGAAGCTAATTTCTTGAGCACAAAATGATTTTCTGATTTTTAAAATTACATTTTACCATCTTGTTACAAATCACATTTGCAGATTTCTTTGAATTTTACCTTAACATGTATATGGCTTAATGGGAAATTTATGTTAATAGTATTCAACTGTATCAACATGAACTGAATGCTCAGAAGCAATACAACAAGATTTTTTCCCAGCAAGCCAGTCGAAATAGGTTAATGCTCTGCTAACAAGCACTGTGGTCAAAGAAAGTTGTCACTAGTATAATTTTGTAGTGTTTTCACATGCAGGAATCACTCAAATACTTAAAAACTTCCAAGAAGCTACTGAAAAAGGCTCTTTATGGGCCCCATTTAGTGAGCACATATGATGACGGGGGGAGGTAAACCATCTCCCAGAGGTGGTAGAAATTTACCACTAGAGCAACCACTAGGTTTAAGACACAGTTGCAAGTGAGGAAGTGCTTCATAGCAGCTGGTTGTCCCTTCTGCCTAAGCAGCAGAGCAGGAGAGGCAAACTCTAATCCTACAAATGTTGTGAGCCTAGTTGCCTTTTGAAATTTAGGAAGATTCCAGAACACAAGAATTTTTGCAGGAGTGAACAGGTGAGAGTGCCTCAGTCCACTTGTTCTTATTTCTCAAGATAGGCTGTCATTCCGGCAAGAACCTGAACTCAAATTCTACTCCAAAAAGCCCAGTCCTAGCACAGCATCAATTCATAATAGTCTCAAATTATTTTATATGAAAAGTGCTCACAAAGATTGATCACATATGCACTACCGACACCAAATAAAATGGCCTTTTTTTAATCAAGTATGCGTAATCCCTATGTAATTCTGTGTCTTAAGCTGCAGTCTAACTAAAAATGTAAATATTGCTGTATCTGACACTGCCTCTAAGAGGCAAGATACCTCCTTAACTACTGGAATAGTTCCAAAGGTCTTAGTCAGTGACAGACATTTAACTGTTCCTGAAAAATACATAGGTAGAATTAATTCATAAAAAGTTGCAACATAGTATTCTTCAGATGATTTCACTATTTTCTTAGGGCACGGCTTTCTTGACAGTACATAGATTTATATAACCTTAGAGAACTGGAAACATTAGGGTGCAATGGAAGAGTTTGTCTCACACAACTTGGAGAAATACTGCAGAGTCTACCTATTCTGATGAAAACGTAACATCAAGATGCAAGTAACATCAAGAACAGGAAGCATAGTCTATTCTTTTAAACAAAAAAAAACCCTAAAATAATATATGATGGATTCATAGAAAAGGTTTAAACATTTAGTGGCTAACATAAACACCTTTACTGAAAATAAGGAAACAAAAAGAGAAATGAAAAACCAGGTTCAGATCTTAAAGTTGTGTTAATTATGGCAGAGCTAAATCACTGAGACACTGGGCAAAAGAGTTTGGAAGAATAATTGAAATAAAGTGGTGAGTCAAGTATGTACCAACTGTAAATTGGAGTTCAGAAAAACAATTCCCTCTGAACAAGTTATTCCGTATCTGCTTACTGAAGTCTCGTAAGCTTTAAGTCCTTCTCTGAAGCAGTTACTGGAAAATTCCAGGGGCAAAACGAACATACCCAGCAAGTTCTATAAACCACTTCTTAAAAGATTTACTTCCCACAAGAGCAGCAGCTGCCACAGTTTCCCCTTGGATTCTGCCGCTGCAGACAGTGACTGATGAAGCAAAGTTAAATGACTACTAACTGATGTGACCAGTTGCTAATTTTAGTAACTGATGATTGGTACATCTTATGTATCATTTAAGCAAAACAAACTGTGTTCTGGTTAGCTCAGATTCTCACTAAATATCATTAAGAAAAAAAGTCATGTGACTTCTGTCCTCCTCTCACTCTGTCCTCCTATTTCTCATAACAGACTCATACCTTTAAAAAGCAGCTAAAACGCATTCAGACCGACCAACATCTAAAAAATTGTAAGACCAATATCAGGAATCAAGAGATGTTTTCCAGAATGTGTATATTTTATGATAAACTCATGTGATATGCAAATTCAAAGGATCAAAACCTGGTAATACAGTGAGACTGTATTTAAGTATAGAAGCATTTTAACTTTCAACATCTCAAAAAAAGATCATTAAAATTAGTTAAGGAAGTTATATGAAGCCTAAGAAACTAAGCTAAAGAAACTTGAATGATCAGTGCTACATAAATTCATCCATCTTAGACTCTCTGGCTGTAAATAACATACAAACTACAGACAGTAACCCCTTACTCTGTGCCTCTTGAGATCATGAGTTACTTTGTCCTCCACTGTAGGAATTTTTCCTGTTCCAGCTTCAGCAGAAGGTATTTGCTACCTGGAAGAACTGTCAATCCCACACATCCATTTTATGTATCTGTTACCACAGAACTGAACTCACTGATGAAGAAAACAGGTGAAACTGCATGTGCTGTAGGAGATCTAAACATATCAGCATTGTAACATGAAGACTGTTCCACTTCACAGCAATGTAATTGCTTTGCCAATACACCAGTAGTTAAATAGGTGAAGAAATTTGTCAACAGAATTGCTGAGCATCTCAGTCAATTTTCAACCCACTTAGAAATCTCCTTTAATGCACTTAAAATTCAACCAGACATGGAAGAGACCGAAGTGATTGCACAGCCATATAATCAGAAAAACAGGATCCGCACAATCATCAATGATTTTCCAATAAAGTTAAAAAAAAACCCCAAAATTACACCGCCAACCAACCAACCAACAACAACATCAACAACAAAAGAAAAAGAATCCAAAAAACACAAACAAAAATCCCTGATAATGCTTTTCCAGGGAGATGTTTCCATGGCATTTTTTATTTTGGCAATGTGTCAATATTAGATGAGTGAAAATTCACCAGCTTGCATGCCTCTCAACCTGACTCACAGGAATGACAAGCCTCAACAGCCTAGGCCCATCCCTCTGGAATGAGATGCTACACCAATGCAAGGCTTTTTAACTTTTATTAGGGATAATTGCTATGTTCTGCTACTGAAAAAGTGTCTGTGCTCACATTATTGGGCACCTGTTCAGTAAAATGGCAGTCTTCATAGGCTGTCATGCTCAGTATTTTCCATCCGTCCATGAACAAAGTCTTCTTTTTGACTAGAGAAATTATTCTCCAGCTATGAACTTTATATTCCTGTCCAAAATTAATTCTTTAATCAAAGAATAAAATAGCAACCTTTCTTTTTTTTTTTGGAAAAATTCAAACTTGACCTCACAGAACTATGGACAAAATGACTAGATGAAGAAAACACACCTGACTCCTGCCCATAGGCAAAAGCAAGCCACAAATACTAAATTTTACATTAAATGGTAAAATGTAATTTTAATTTAGAACCCATAAACAAACACACTTCAGACAGATAGCTTCTCATTTGAGGATACAGACTACACAAATCCCTTCAGTCCAAACACCAAACACTAATTTAGCTAAAAGGCAAGCACATCTGCTCCACATGGATTGAAGTAGTTTTTTCTCCTTTCTCAAAGTTCAGGATGCCCTGTACTGCTTATCAATACCTTCTGCACTGGAATCTTTATACCTGAAGATCTACCAAGCTTTTCCCATACTTTTCAGGACTAAAAAGAACCATTCTGATATAAAGCTCTTGGAAGCCGAGTAGGTTGTAAAGAATCCTTACCCATTTGTCTCACCACCCTGGTGGTGCTCACACCATCATAAAAGCCTATTTTTTCATACTGTCTATCTCACTTTTACAACACATGCTTTTATCACGCTTTTACAACAATTTCCTGTTGAACACTTTCACTGGATTAAGTTGGTCCCACAGTCCCTTTTTCCTAAACATACTTGTAGTCACAAGGAAGGATTGGATCGGCTGATCTTAGATCCTGAAAACAAATGGACAAGGCTCAGTTAATTCAACACAAACCACATCTATAGCTATAAGACATTAAATTAAATACCACCTGATCCAGATCCATCCTTCAAATACAGAAACGAGCTGAGGTGATTCACCTGATATAAAACCCCAAAGTTCCTTCCTAAGGGCAACTCAATGCAACATAGCAGCCTTTGCACTTCAAGGTCAAAGGAAAGACAATTACATCCTCAGGGACAACTATATTCATGCAATGGCTGCCCACATAACTTTAATCCTGCTCTCCTGTATGCTTGTCTTGTTTAAACTACATTCCTAATCAGTTTCCATTGTCATGTCTATCTTTTTTAACATCTCCTTTTCAACACTTTTCCACCACTGAATATTCATATTTTGCATAGTTTCAGATGTTTTCATTTATATATTTCCAGAGCACCTAATTTTAACTCCTTCTCATATTTTTAACCTCCTTCTGTCCTTCTGTATTATACCCTTCCCTGTATTTGTTGACTATCCTAATTTTATGACCATCTGTGAATGTAATTAATGTAGCATTCAATATTTCTTCTAGATCCCTAGTAAATATGTTAGATTTACTTGCACTGCCAATCCTAGAAACACCTAGTTGCCACAGGCCCTAAAATAAGTGGTTTAGCACTCTCAGCCCAACTGATGCTCTCAATAGAAGCCAAGGGGAAAGAAACTTCTACAGCCTTTCTGACCAGTTACCACAGACAATGCCAGCTGGTTGCTCCTCAACCCCATGCAGCTCACATACTTAAGCACAGATCCCATCCTGGATCTTGGTCAGGTGTGAGATGGCACATGGACTTCCAGGTAATTCAAATTGAAAAGAGCAAAGCTGATGTGATTATGGAAACTGACAGCAATAATTTACCCTAAGAGTGACTTTCATACCAGCATTGCCTCATTGCGCAGTCAGAACTTCGGGGATCTCCCAGTTGCAACTCTTGTGAATGTTGCAATCCTGCAACCTGGGCCTTACTGAAAAACATGCTATGGGCCTTGTGCTCTTGGTCATATAAGGAAGGATTTGAGTATTTAGCCCAAAGTCTAGTCATACCTGAGCCACATTTTTTTGGTTGGTGTCTCAGAAAAATTTCCTCTTTCTCCTCTAATCCCCTCAGCACAATAGAGCAAGCAAGGATAATGGTACTCACACCACTGCTCTTTTACACTGATTTACTCAGTAGTTACATTTAGCAAAACAGTACAGTTATTTCTACTCCTCTGCTTCCTTCCACTGCGTATATCCCTTTCATTTCCTTGCGTGAAATTTCTAGGAGGAATGTAGAAGGGGAAGAAGCGAAGTTGTAGCACACAATGTCGGTGGGAACAACAGGACTGTGGGGTAATGTTGCTAGTGCAACACAGAGAAATACACAGAGAGAGCTCAATCAGGGAGAGGAGGGGAGAGGATAGCACACAACCAGTCAGGCTTGATGACTCATTTCTCTGACTATATCCATCTTCTCCTGAAGTGAGAGTCAGACTGACCTCCCGTCCCTGATGCAGCAAGTCAGCTCTGTGGCATCCTATCTAAGCAGTTCTCAGAGAAGCAATATGAACAAAGGACCCTGGGGACAGGAAGAAACATCTGATTACCATTGCCTTAGCAATAAGCTCAAACTACACATGGAGAAGCTAAATGGTGGCTGGAATATATAGTCCAGAAATCTCTGAAGCTAACAATAATATTCTTCAAACAAATTGCTATTATGAATACAGAAAGTGAAATATATACAAGTTCATAAGTTCAATAATTCTTAAATTGATAGCAAAGTCATTCTGATAGGAAGTCACTGGGAAAACTACCTTTCTTATGACAAATTTCAAATCCCTGTGTAAAACTATGTGATATGTTCCAATAAATTTATGTTTCCTAAAGTTTACAAAGCATCATGTCTCAGCATGTGCAGTTATGTGGCAGAATAAGCACCATGGATGTTGCAGAACTGTCACCTTGAAAGATATGTTCAGAAATAAGTTACAGAAGCATCTATCAAGAATATTTTGATTGTAACAACATATTTGCGAACAATACTTATGTTTGTGTATAAATTATGATTGGGAGAAGGCACTAGATGATCAATTGCATTTTCTTCCAGGTCCATTTTTTTAAAAGGTTATGAGAGGGATTCATTTTAGAAAACAGTTGAACCAATTATTATAAAACTTTTTGCAAAGTTCAGCTCATCACAAGTGTCACCTATAATCATTATCCTGCAATATCAGGAACAGAATGTTTCTTAGCAACTTTTCTGCTTATTTATTATGCCCAAACTTCTGTTTACTCAGATGCCAGTCTACAACATCTAAGTCAATGCCAAGACTCTTCATTTAAACTCATGCCTTAATCTATACTTATTTTTCTAACACATCTCAACTTCTGCTTATATTATGTAACATAATCAATTATTCTGAAAAACACTCTGGTTTTAAAGTACTTTATGTTTGCTCTGGCTTTAAAAAGTAAGTGACTTCTAGAAATATTTTATTCATGATTAGCAAAAAGCTATCATCAAAGTCTACACTTAAAGCTTCTGATCAACTTAACAGACCAACAGAAGAGAAACAATCAAAATATGAAATAATTTCCTGTTGAAATATTGGATGCATAGAAAAAATTCAAAATTCTCATGTGTCAAAAAAAAAGTGTATTTAGAAGGAGGCAGAATGAATAATAACTTGAATTTGCCTTTAAACTACATTCTAATTCTATCTTCAAAATAAAGACTTCATAATTAAATAATCTGCAACAGATCTAAAAAAGAACAGAATTAGAATATCTGGGACAAGTGGTCATGGCAGACCTTAATTTTAAGCACTGAGGTAGTACAGTTTCCAATCAGCCAATTTTTGTAGTAAATTTTCTGTGCGAAAAAGTTTAAGATTTGATGAAACAGCCAGTAAATGAATCTCACCTCAAAAAGAAATAAAACTTACTGCCCAGAATAGATGCTTTGAAAGTAATGGTAAAAGCTAAAAGCAGCCCGTTTAACGTCAATCTGTCAGAAAGACCACAGAAAAATGAATGTGTAGCAAGAGAAGTGTCAAGGCATAATCAGTATACATTTAAGATGGAAAGCAAGAATCAAAAACTTAAACTGCTGAAAGGGCAACTGCCACTTGAGATTTTTATCTTTAATAAGTTTCCCCTACAAAACAATGTAGAAGATCTATTACACCATGAATTATGATACTATCTGTGAATTAGATTGCTGATGGATCAGACAACATGGGAGTAAACAGCACAGTGGGAATACAACCCCCTAAGCAACTACACGGGTCCAGTAGTAAATCAAATCTTCAGGTCAACATAAAGAATACCACACACACACATGCACGTGCACACACACAGAGAAAAGGGAATCTGCTTTTGATATGAATGGATTTTTCAGAACCTGCAAACTGTTGGAGAAAAATCATCTAGAAATTTGTTTGGTGAACTACAGTAGTTGTTTCACAGGGAAGATAAACGTTTGGAGGCTGAACAATCTAAGAGAAGGCACCATCTAAAAGAGATACATGTAAAGAGTATTAGGATGAAAAACCCCAACATCATTTAATGCAAGGACTAGTGCCTTTAATCCAACAAAGAGATCATATCCTAAGGGATGATATCAAGCATTCATCAGAAAGCAGACTCATAAATATTTTTGGAAGTTGCTGCCTATGTTAGAGAAAATGCAGCAGAGATTTTCAGCAGCAGATGTGAATTGCATTTTTATTCCTTTTTTCACCAGCAGTATACCAACGAAGAATATTTGTGAAATTGTTCACAACCTCCCTAGATACAGAGGGTTATATATAGAATCCTACCTCTGATTCTGTCAGAAGTCCATTCACAGACACAAGGACACTACAATACATCACTGTACAAGTGTACTTTTAACTTTTTTATCAGCACAGCACCAAAATTCAGTGTCTATTCTGTTTAATGTTTCAGTGTTAACACAGAGAAGAAAGCAACCCTCCACTGTACCAGCTGAGAGACACTATTGAACTGCTTTGTATATATGTTACCCTGATTCTGCCATTGTCCTACATTTGCATGATGACCTGCACTCTTCTGGTATTTTTATAGTAGAAGATAAATTTTCTATTTTTTTAAGTTAAAACAAATCTTCAACATAGGGGAGCAACATTATACATTAGTTGAACAAGAATCAGATCACATTAAGGTTCTGTAACCTGGAACTAAGAAATTAATATAAAGTGGACGAAACCTCTCTAACACTTTTCCTTATCTTCCTCATACCTGAGGAGATACAGTGATGCAAGGTTCAGTAACACCTACAAGACTAATGTTCTCCTTTGATTCTTCCAAAAGCCACAACAGCCATTCCCAACCCTGATGCTTCTATAGAAAATAATTAGTCCTTTATTGCCTGTCTCCCTCCCTTTTTTTGGTAACGTACGTGCCTCATCAGAAGTGCAGTCCCCATTCCTATGCTTAATAAAAGCACACTGACGAAAAAAAGGCAACTGCAGCAAGTATGCACAGCAGGCAGTTCCTAAGAGGTCATACCTTCACCGCATTAATCCAGGGACAGCTGCAGTACATCATTATTGCTATGTTCACTCCATACCTGCTTTTTAAAATAGTTGTAAGATATAGTAGATATGTTTAATGAAAATGTGTACCCTATCATTTCCTTTTACTAACTTCAAACTACAGAATTCGGTTTCTAGCTGAAGAATGTCTGTTTCCTGAATGAGGAACTAAATGACCTTCTACATCACCTTAAAAAAGTAGCATTTGCCATTTTGCTGCATTTGATCTATTTACATTTTTTTAAAAAAGCAAGATGTCAAGCAAAAGAAAGCAAATAAAATAAATACCAAAACTACATACTGAAGTATCTGTCATTTGCTGATGATGCAGTCACAGTGAGCCCATTCTTCCAAGTTCAGATACAACTAATTTTCTTTTTCTTTTTTTTTTTTTTGGTGGGGGGAGAGTGTTTGTGTTTTGCTTTGTTTTTTTGAAATTGACTGGTTCACCTGTGTGGCAATGCTTGATGCAAGGCTACTTGCATCAGATCTTATAGGACCAAGTCAAGCAACCATTTGGGGTTAAGAAGTAACTCCACTTTTCAGAAAAAAGGAATGTTCCTCACGGTGCTTTCTCAGGAAAATACGGTAATGGTCTACAAAGGCAGTAATAGCAAATACTGACCTAATGAAGGTAGAACAGCTAAGAACTGTATACTAACTGGCACATCAAGGTGCAGAAAGATATCATAATTCACAACACATATTGCTAGCACATGCATGCCTGCAGGAAGACAAACAGAAAATCAGAGTATGTGTATTTTACCTGTACTTTTTGATCAATGTTATATCTAGAACTAACATTGTACCTGAAAAAGGATGTGCACCAAAATGTTGTCCAGTGAAATTACATAATTTTAAAAATGTATTTATAATTTACTATTTTGCAAGAACAATAGTTTATGAAACAATAGTTAAGGATTTTTCTGTGCAGAAAATGGTTTGGCGAGACAGCATTACAAGGTCCTCATATTTATAGGGTTTTTTTCCATTCTCAAGACACAGTCATGTTACTGTTACAGGAAAAAACAGTCATGAGCAAATTAATGATTACGTATTTTGTGTGTTTTCTTCCCCACTCCCCTAAATAAATGAGAAAGAGGAATCATAAAAGCTACTCAAAATGAGTCCCCTGAATTTCCATTGCTTTTCCCAGTAAGTGCAAGAACAAAAAAACACTATAATAACTAAATGGGCTAACCAGAGAACCTCTGCCTACAGAACAAAATCACTGTAGCAAATTGACAGCAACTGGGTTGGTGATGTAGAGAGCCTGGCCCCCTCTGCTGTCTATTTTGTGACTCTTCTAAAATGTTTCTAGTAAACCTATAGCCTTAAAGAACAATGTTTTCGCATTTGTGAATGCCTTCCTCTGATTTTCATGTTGACAGATAACCCTGACAACTCTTATAGAGACTAATAGACCAACATGCTAGACCTGGAAAAGACAAGGTTTAGAAAGGAAAGGGGGCGTGAAGAAGTTAAAAATCATCACCCATCTTTCCGTATCTGTAACTAGGAATCAAAAGTTTGTACAAAAAGTGACAAATTCCTTTCCGTGACTAAACACACTAAAGAGGAGACAAAATGCTTATATACATGTTGGTGTATCATAAAGCAGATACATTTAATATCTGACTTAAAAATAAAAAATACAAAGTACATTTTAAATGTATTGTCTATGACAATGAACTTTTACAGTATGTAAGTTATATTGTGATCAAAAACGTAAATGTAGCATATATTTCATATGCCTTAAATAATACCAATTTGTTACTATACTGGAATTCATCCTGAAAGGATTGTACTGTAAAATGCAGTATTTTCATTACAGTTCAAGGCTCATCATGCTCCCTTAGAGCTTCTTTCATAGAGGGTCAGAATATTACAGGAATGAGGAAGAAAAAAAAATGAGCCATTTGTATGGCTTTGTCCCTTGTGAACAATGCCCCATACTCTTCTTTTAAATCCCATGCTCCTGAGACATACATCATTCTCCTCTGACCCACATCAATACCAACTTTTGTCTCTTCCTCAGTCCATTGGATTCTCCTTTCTGTGTTTGCCTAGGGCAGCCTGCTCATGCACACTAACAAAGCAATGGAGACATATAACATCAAGTTTACAGCATTTCTTGAAACTCCCTGTGTAAAATTCGTCACAGACAACAATAGCAATTAAAACTAGAGCAAACCCAAATGGAATTAAAAAAAATATTTGCATCAGACATCTGATTTACACTTCTCAACAGCTAAACTCGAGAATTAAGTTAAGCCCAAATGGGAAATAAAACCTTTGATAGCCAGTTAGTACTGTGTATGAGTCCTCAGTATGAACTCTGCCAAGGCTGAGTCTTTACAAAAAGCTTTCACACAATACAGAATTGAACCAGGACCATTCACTGAAAACACAAACCAAAAGTACTGTTGTCAGAGTGAAGCTGAACCTAACCTGGAAATAAACCCAAGAGTCTACTGGATTGACTCTGTATACAGCTCTGTTTCCAGCTCAGATACAGAGAAATAAAGGGAAAAAAAAAGCCTTTGCACCCTTTGCAAGGAATTCCCTTCCCTGACAATTGTTTGGTGAGTCTCTCCAGATCTTAACACTCCTGTTACATTCATAAGAGCTTCTGTCTCAGGCTTGATCAGAAGTCCTATTTGGAGAAAGATCTTCACTTTCTCTTCCCCAGAATTCCTGTCCTTCAGATTAGCATTTCAAAAGCGCATCAAATTTCTTTCTTTCAAAGTGTGACAGCCACACCAGTTTTATCACATCATTCCAATAAAAGAAAAACTCATCATAGTTCTATTTGCAATGCTTCCCAAGCTCTCATCAGCCCCTGTGAAGTAAGTGTTACTACACACACTTCATAAGGGAAAAGAAAATCAAACACACAAAAGTTGTTAGTGCCCAAATCACTCAGATGACTACCACTGGTGATGAAAACACAACTGCAGCAGAGTCCATGTCTGCATGGACTCCCTGAACAACTTGTCTTCCCCAGGGGAAACCTGAAGAACATTGAAATCTGGCCATGGGAAGGAACACTTTTTTAGAAAACAGAGGAGCACTGAAAACATTCTAGCTTTAGACTACTTTGCAACTATGTTGGACAACACTACGCATTCTTCTAAATGCACTTTACTCTTCACACAAGTGGATTTCTCTGTCCCCACAACCAAGAAAATGTGCTTTTATCTGATAGAACTTGCATAAGCAAGACACTGCCTGCAATCTCATTGAAAACAGCAAAGAAGAAAATGCAGTTTTCACTTCCTTGAATTCCAGCAATGCCAACAATGGGAAGAGATACTGTACCTTCCTTCACCATCATGGAAACTACCAATGCCTTGTCTTCACTTGGCTATTACAGAGAGATAACTTGCATTAGACATACTGCCATGAATAAATATGTGTTTTCAGTAAAGATGCAGTACAATAAAGACTAAATTTGTACATGCTTGTCTCCCCCCAAGTGCAGCCTTTTACTGAACAGTAAATGTATTGTGATATACCAGGAGTTTATAGATCTGTCAGGTATTTCTAGGCAATGTGTATGTTCTCTTAGTGAGTGATTATTACACTTCTTTTTACCCCACAGCACACTTACCAACTATTACACAGCACATGAAAATAAAAACTTGCACTCTTTGGCATTAAATGGAAATGTGTGAGTTGTTGCAACAGGAACAGAATTCATGCCAACATAATCATGTGTAAGAGACCAGTTGTAAACCAAAGAATAATCTTCACCTACAAAGTCCCCATAAACAAAGGGAAACACACTGATAATCTGATAATCCAAAGCAACACACACAACAGGTGATTACCAACAGTCAGTGATGAGTATCATAGCCAAATTTCAAACTTCAGCTATTTCAATTCTGATCTGGAAAACAGCAAACAATGAAGTAAAAATTACACCAAACTAAAAAGAAAAAAAAGGCTGAATAAACTTCCTCAAATTAAAAAAAATAAACATTACTTGTGAGCAGATATGAAACATGCGACAGTTGTCCCCCACCAAGCTTCAGTTTTCAAAAATTTCTGATTGCATAGATTCAGATGGTTATAAGTTATACTGTTTTATAACAATCATAATATATAAACAAACACATATGTAAATTAATATCATATTACTCAGATCCTACACATCATTCTTCCTTCAAAAAATTTAATGGACTTTATCAAGTATGCTTTCATCAAGGTCTAGTATTTTCTATTTGCGTATCACTGATAGAGAAGTGCTGTTGAATGAGTTGCTCTCTTATCTTACCTGTTTCATGGTAGCTTTTTCCAGAAACATCCTATTGACGCTATATTACATCACTCTGATGGAAGACTGAGCACCACTTTCTACATTCTGATTATGCACACCAGATCCTTTATGCTTTTTTATCACGAATTTTAGCATGAATTAGTATTTAAAATAATCTACAGTGTGTACAACAGAATTTTTAGTCCCACATAGATGTATCCATGTTTTTAATTTTATTCTTATTATGAATTCTGAGAAGCCACTATGACATATGTTATGAATGTGGATTAACAGAAGTAGGCACTTCACATATTTCAGAGGACACAGTAAACACATTCCTGAAAAGTAGCATATAAACAAAATACTTTTTTAAATATAGTGTCTAATTAGAGTTTTGCTTAACAAGCAAAATTATGCTTCATTGATGATCCCAAGCCAAATAATACTTTCTACTGATTTAATTAGATACTGGATCAGGCCCCAAAATGCATATGCATTTTATGTAATGCATTTTAATTTCAAACTATATTTGTAACAGGGGCTGAAACACCCCACTATTAGAAACCTAAAACTTAAGGAAATATTTTTCTTTTAAATTCCACACTTGGCCTTCAGATCTCTTTTTCATGCCTAAGCAATTTCATGGAAATAATCATTTGGTATCTAATTCCGTAGATGCGCAAAAATGTTGTGGGGTTTTTTTTCCTGACATGGCCGTAACACAGGTTACAGGAAGCTTTACATTTGATTTAAGAATATATATGAAAGCATATTCATCCGACATGAGGGAAAGTACAAAACAAATAAGTTCCACTAACTACTATTCTTACCTTATATATACCAGTTCATTCCCTCGTTGTATAACCTTGTCCCACTTGTATTTTTTCAACCTTTTTGCTCAAAACCAGAAGGAAAAGTCAAAATTGATTTTTAATTAACAGCTCCATGAATTTTGCTCTGATAACTTTACAAATATCCTATATTCCTCATCACAGCAAAGGAAAGTTCAGAGCTAAAACAAAGGATTACTGTAGCATCAGAAAAGAGATGCACTTTATAGCACGCTTCTGCTGTCTGCTGCTCAACAATTTGCATTGAAATTGTTGCTAAGTATTAACCTTTGCTGATATTTTCCCTATAAATGATAAAAATAGGAATCAAACCATATGATAAGTCAAAAGTAGCTTTTTGAGGAAAGAAGTATAAAACCATTCCAAGTATATTAAAAATATGATTATTTAACTTATTATAGAATAATAAAATTTAAACAAAATTGGGAGATATAAATCTTCATAGAATTCTTCTATGCTGACAGAGAGTTAAGTAAGAGAAGTATTCGTGATTGAGCTTTGCTTTCGAGACAGCAGTTGGACAGACTTATGTGAGAGCTCTATCAAAGTAGGTAACCATGTCTCAAATACAGAAATCTGTTTCATCATTTATAGTTTTTATCACATCATATAGCATAACTTTCACATGAGAACAAAGGTCATTTTAAAGCAAACTGTTGTTCTAAGGTAACTTTTAATTTGAGGGCTAAATGTAAATTGCTATGGTGAATGCACGTTAGGTCACTAAAGCAACGGTAGCTAAACTCAGATGTGACCTAGCAACCCAGGTGTTCAGGAAAAGTGCTGTTAACAGTAAGGATTGATGATCTAATCAAACTGTCACACTCAGATCCTCAGCAGGGTGGTTGGAGGGGAGGTGGAGGAGGATAATATTCAGAAAGCAAGCACATGCTTAGTGTTACTTTAAATTGATGCTGACATTTTCAATTGTAAAAAGAAATTTTTTCCTAAGTAATATAGGAAACAACTCTCCTAACCTTCCGGAGGATATCAGATAATCAGAGAGCTTGTTTTGCAAAAGCCAACTTCTCAGATGTGTGACTTTATGAAATACGAACTATCAGACATTTTAGAGGTTCAAGATGATAGCAACTATTTTAGTCCTTTTCTTTTACTTAGATAGGTATAAATGGGTATTTAGCTGACTCTGTACATATACACTTGCTATGCGTATACTATAAAATAAAATAATTAATAAATCTACTTATTTGTGCTAGTACCTCTATGTGTTCTGCCCTCGTGGTGTCTCTTGACTCTATCGCTAAATACTCAGGAAACTGCCAAGCAAAAATGTCAACAAGCAAGTAAACAGGATGAAATTTCAGTGGTCTAAGAAACTGGTTCCACACTGCATTTTTTTAATATTAACATCTGCATACTTGCAGGGTGCATAAAATTCAGGGAATACAGAATTTCCTTGCTGTAGAAATAAAATATTATTCCTTTACAGTAGTTTGTCTATGAGTGATGAAGTCATATGTAGTTATAAATGGATAACACTGACTTCACAATCAGAACTATTTTCCTTTTTCAATTAACAGCTGGAAAGAAACTAGCTTACTGTGTCAGAAACTGGGCAACCATATTGCTTTAATCACAAACAGTAGCCATTTTCTGCATGAGGTTTGAGATGGCCATTTACTGCCATATGGTATCTCCACACCCCTCTCAAACAACAATGGTCTGTTGATGAAGAACTTGCAAGGATATTTTCATAAAGCCAACAGAAGGATTGGGCTTTTGGTGTCTCTATCTTGACCCTGGCTGGAGTACTATGAATGCACAGCATTACATGGAGTGATGGTGTTCAACAAAATAAGGCTGTGGACCTGAAATTCTAGAAATTATCTCTCATTTGTCTACAATAAGCCATATCTTATACATGGTATAAGATCAATAATTCATTTTCTGAAGGGTACTGTCAGTGAGCTA
>JAWWEW010000078.1:92062288-92092285 GCA_035583185.1 Anabacerthia variegaticeps
TTATAAAGAGATGGACAGTGACTTTACACAGACAGCTAGTGATAGGACAAGAAGGAATGGTTTTAAACTGAAAGAGAAATTTATATTAGAGGTTAGGAAGAAATTCTTTACTCAGAGGGTGGTGAGACACGGGAACAGATTGCCCATAGAAGTTGTGGATGTCCCATTCCTGGAGGAGTTCAAGGATGGATTGGATGGTGCTTTAAGCAATCTGGTTTAGTGGAAGGTGTCCCTCCCCATGGCAGGGGGGTTGGAACTAGATGGTCTTTAAGGTCCCTTCCAACTCAAGCCATTCTACAATACCAAGAGACGGTATGAAACTGATAGTTTCATAGGAAGCCTCATAATTACTACTGTTTATGAAAGCAAATTTATACTGAAATATAAAGATGACGTATTTTTTAAAGCCTAAACACAGAACAGTAATATTCGTCTTCACTGCCATGATCAAAAGGTGTTTTAAGATGCACTGCTATTGTTACTCTTTCCTTACAAAATATACTATCAACAGACAGCAGCAACAGTTTCTGCATAAAACAACCTAAAAGCGAAGCTAGGACAACCAGCTTTTGGTCCACCACCTACCACCTCGAAGAAGAGAAGGCTCAGTGGGACCTCATCATGTTATTCCAGGACTTAAAGGGCTGCTACAAAGGGGACAGAGGCTCTCTATTCACAAGGAGCCACAAAGAGAAGACAAGGGTCAAAAGGTACAAGTTGCACTGGGAAAGGTTTCATCTCAACATTAAAAAAAAAAAAAATCATAGTAAGAACAATCATTCACCAGAACAACATTCCCAGGGACATGGCAGAGCTCTCATCACTGAAAATTTTCAATATGTGATTGGTCAGAGTGTTAGATGCTCTCCTTTATGCTCCCCTTTCCATGAAAGGTTGGAAGAGATGACCTTTGGAGTCCCGTTCTAGCCTGGGTTGTCCTATGATTCTACCTACCAGAGACCGGTGCAGAGCCTACCATACAGGCTCATGATGCAGAAAATTGTCTTTAAAACACAAGAAGACCTCCACATTTCCACTACTTAAGTCTCAGTAAACTTTCTTTTTAAACATTACAGCACTGTAGAGGTGATTTTAGAATTCTGTTCGTGCTACTGTCCAACTCCAGAACATGTTTTTCCAGCATTTTATTTCCACCTTGAGGTGGTAAAACTCAAGCAAACCTGGGCAAACAACCATTCTTACTTAATAGATTATGCAACTGCTTTGGTTGCAGAAAAATAGCCCTGATGGCATTATAACTTGATGGAAGTATTGTGAAGTGTGTGGTTTAAAAGTAGAAGCTAAGCTTTTACCATCAGTCATACACAATATTTGCCAAAGCATTTCTGTTTTCACTTGCAAAGTTTACAAAATATTCCTCATGAATCCTCAGAATATATGAAAAATATTTCATTGCAGCATGGTCAAGAGATTATGTTTCCATTTCCTTTACAGTGTTCTCAATAAATATTTGTGTTGTATTTTATAGACAGATCAAAGCTAAGAGTCATGATATCACCCAAGACATGGAACATTTCACATCCATAAATGTCATAAAGTACAACCCCACACATATTCAAACTAGTGTAACATACTCTGTATAACTGCCAGGACAGGTCTCTTGCTTTCAGTCCTGTGCAGGTAAAAAGGGATCTAGAAATAAATTGCCATCCTAATCCTTACCCTTTTGGCCTTCATGGTTGACTTAAGCAGTGGAAGCAACACAATGCGACGTATAACTGGAACAACTTTCAGCTGACTGCAATACAAGAGGGATCAGTTTGCAGCTTACTACTTTCTGGGTGATGGCATGCAACAAAAAACTATATTTACCTTGGAAACAAACTGTTGGAAAAAACCCTGAAGCTTTCAACAATTATCTGTACTGTCTTCCACAGATTCACAGACAGTGTTAGCATACACTTGCTAATGAAACTAATAACCTATGCTCTAGATAGTACTTGGTTGTTTATGAACAGGACATCATCATTTATAGCTTGCTATGCTTAAAATTAACCAGAGGTGCTCACTGTGGGCAGTGTGAATTCCATTAGGTACTTCCTCTGTCTTTTATCCATAGCAGCTAAACTTTCCCAACAGGAAGACTGTTGCTGACTACAGAAATTTCAAAAACATCTCACATACCTGACAACTCAAATAAACTTATTTCAGATTGCACTTCTTTTTGAACCAAACTCTAAGATTTCCAGGATTTCATAGGAAGAGCAAATAGAGTAGTAGTAAAATAATGCCATTCTTTCACAGTCCTTCATTTGTTACTTTTCTTTCTGTAAAGACGTTAAATTCATCACTTGTCTTTGTGAAAACAGTTTTCAAAAGTACAAATGGATACCTATTCCTTATTTTTTTGTAGCAAAGCAAACATATACGATGTGTGTACAGACAACAAGCCATGAGGAAAGCTGTGAATTTTCAGAACATCTTCTAGTACCTGAGTAACCCCATTGGCTGGCTTATGTTCCTTGGGTCACCTGCAGACAGACAAGCACTCAGGCAACGAGAGACTGTGAAGCCTGTACCTACACTCACACTCTGCAACAGTGTAGCTTCGAAGGTCAAGTAGGGTTCCAAAGCACTGAATGCTTTAACATACATCTTGGGTAAAACTTTAGCTCTCAACCAATGTTAAAATATTGAGTTTTTTCCACAATCCTCCTCTCATCATCAACTTTCAATTAGCAAATAGTTCAAGAAAAATCTACGTTTCTTTCCTTAGTTTTTTTCCAAAGAATGATTACGCAACTCTCCAAGACCCTCCTAAACCAAATTTAGGAAATAATCAATTAAGTAAAGTTTTTCATTCCTATCCAGTTAACCCAGTAATGTTAGGCTTCAGTTGAAAAGCCCAAACTCAGTTGCAAGAAGCAGCAGAAGCTGATGACGAAGCTTGAAGGCAAGACTCAGCACACTCCCCCCTGGTATTAGGGGTAGCCACTCCTCCAGTGTATCCACATGTACTGCCAATGCCTCTAACTGGAAACCTTCCTGTGAGACAGCCACTTACAGAACTCATTCCTTCAGAACATGAGCAAACTATTGCAAAATGATTGCGTACATATATGTATGCATGGCACAACACTTCGTGACTTTTGCTACTTTTTTACCCAAACTCTGCTGTTACATCAACCAGATCCGTTTACTTTGCAGGTTCAGGGTAGCATAAGCCAAAACAGGCATATCTAATAGTTACTATCACAAATTTCTCTACTGAAACAAAGAAAAATTGTCAAAAAGAAGGACCAAGAGTTCAATTAAATAAAAGAGGATTGTACTGATGGATTTGATTCACTTCTAGTTTTACATTCAAAATGGAGATATTAGGATACAGTAATTGATTATAAGACAGTTTTCTAGATAATATACAGAACATCAAACCTCCATTCATTTTTCCTAGCCATTTTTCTTTCAGACCTCAACTATCCCTTCCACTGACATATCATACAGTCTTGTATATTTTATGATATTTATAGTACACATGCTAGTAGGTGGGCTTATGCAAGCACATTAAACAACCAGCATCTAGGAAGTTCCTCTCTTTACTTCAAAGGAGTTGTGTAAAAAATACACAAATTTTAGAAGTATGTTATATTCCAACATTATTTCAAAAAGCATCTCAAATATATTTCAGTTGCTACTACATAGTAATAGGTATTTACTTACAGCCCTTGCTCTCAAGCTGAAATTACTCCAGAGCTTTTTCAATCAATCAAGATCATTTGAAAATCATGATCTTACTAGCACTTTTACACTGATCCCCTTTCTAAAGCACAAAAAAATGCCAGAACAACATTACAAAACTGAACATACTTTTAATGATGTTTACAGAAATTGTTTTGTAACAGATATTCCAATTCAGCAAGTGTTTGGGCTTAGAGTAACTTTATATATATGAATGATCCTATTTGACTCAATGAGATTACTCATATGCAAAAAAGTTATTTCAGAGGTAACTCATGATTTAAAATTAACAAGGAAGATGAGGTAATTAAACAACTACAAAAGCCTTTCTATGGCCTTTTCTTAGGTAAAAAAAGCACCCAAAACAAACCCTGTTTAAAAAGATAGAACTGTAGTTAAGAAAATATCATATATTATAAAAGGCATATTGTACATTACTAATAGTGTCCCTAAAAAAATCTCTAAAGAATAGTTAAATGTATTTTTCTTATGAAAAATTTCTAAATGCAGAGTTGTACCTAATAGTGGCAAAATTCAGACTCACTGACGAATGACTTAGTGAATTTATCTTTATTTTCTTGCTCATATTTTCATGCGTGTGGATATATCTTATACTTAATAGTGAAACATCTGTTTGTTCCATATTTTGGCACAATTTACATCTAAGTAACATAACGACATAAAAGAAATTAGAACTTCGCACCATTAACATTACTGATGCATTCACCTTGTCCTCAACCACAATGTCTCCTAGACACAATAAAGGTGTAGCCAAAGATTTATCCTGCCAATAAGATATAGTTATAGGTCCCATGAAGATTACTGACACTGAAGTACCAAATATGTACTGGCCTTGGACTTCGCAGATAACATGCCAGTTTTGAGACACATTCAAGTTGACAATAAATCAGTATCACAGTTCCAATAACAGGAAAATATACCTCAGAGGAATTTTTTTTCTGTTAAAACATTCCATTTCTGAGTTAGCTATTAAATGGTAATGATCACAATGGACTAGGCAGTAGGGGTTTTTGTGTCTGAAATGTGCAGACATTTTACTACAAGGCTATTTTTAAAAAAACTTATGTGATTTTCTACACTGTATCTTTGCCTTAAGTCAATTTTGTCTTAAAAAAACCCAACCAAAACCAAACTTTAAAAAAAAATATGTATTAGTAGCAATCGTCTTATGAATTATACTTTTTTTCTATATTCACACATGCAAACATTTCCACAGCCTCCGTAACCCCTCCCCTCCCTTTTGTGCATGAAAAAGCAATGCTTACAGAAGGCTAGAAAGAGCAAGGTGTACTAGTTAAGTACTGCTTACTAAACTGTAAATGTAATTTTTCTCTCCCTCTCAGAACTATCTCTCAATGCTTGCCACCAGAAATTCCATTCTGAGAAGTTTGCTAAAAGGGCTTCCATTTCTCAGGGTGTATGGGTTATACCTATTTTTTTTTCAAGCACCCTTTTGAACTTCTTTTCAATTTTCTGTTTTTGATGATAGTCATGCTGACAACTTTTTTTGGTCCATCAAATTCTGTAGTACAATTACATGAATTTACTTTTAATAAATTACCATCTTTGCATATATCAGTCAAACCATGAAGACTAAATACTTGCAAATAAAATGCATTATTAATTTAATTGTCACAGCCTATTTAGCTAGCTTCTATTAGTATTTGCTATAATATGCAATGTATCAGAAGGCAGAATCAAATTCAAAACATAAAGAATAAACTGATTATATTGTCCTAGAGAAATTAAAAAATAGCAAGCTTGCAAAATTACAATCAAGGCATTAATGTTTTACATAGGTAAGAAAACTATGTAACTTAATTTATAATATCTTTATGCCCAAAGTGATGGTTTAACATGCTGAAGAAGGATTTCTTTAGTTCCTAAAGCCATTAAAAGGCATCCAACTCTCTCACAATAGGAAAGGAAAGCAATGGTGGTTTGGTATTTACTGCATAAGATCACGTGCCTTAAACATCCCCCATCACCAGCGAGTGAGTGCTACTAGAAATTTATATTGTTGTTGTAGCTCTGCCACTACTGTTTGATGCTGCTCTACACTAAGCAGAAGTGCCACCTAAAAAGGCATTGTGAATAAGAAATACTCATAAGATGGATGCAGAAATTGCAAAAGAAGAGGGTATGAAGTCACCCAAATACCTCTTCTTTACGCTGGCCTGGGGGCAAAGCTGCCCCGGCCCGCACTCACAGACGGGGCAGGGAGGCTGCCCACCTTAGAGGGGCTCCTCTGCCCCTCACCTTGCAGAGGGGTGGCAGGGGAGGGACCCGCCTCCCCTCCTCCTCACACCATGCCCGTGGGCCAGCCAGAAAGCCTTGAAGGACTATGGGAAGAAATGGGGAAAAGGGAAACAGCCACAAGGCTTTCAGAACAAACACGCAAACAAAAGCCAACAACAACCGATTTAGTTTATAGCATTCTGCTTGTTTGGGAATTCATTTCAAGATGATGATCACTAAAAATATGCCTCTCAGGCTAAGATCCTATATTTGGAAATCTATTGTATGTATCCTTTATTGCGCACATATTCACTAGGGTAACACAAGTTATCTCTGTGTTGTATTTATGATGACTGTACAGTAAGTACCCCTTTGTAAAAGAAAATATTAACATTGAATGCTTCCAGTTACAAAAAAAACCACCAGAGCAAAACATTTTTTGTAAATGTTGTGCTAGGACAACAGATAACCAACATAAACTTTATTATGATATTTCTTTTGATGAAACTGTAATTGTTGTTTCAATGCATCACTCTGTATTTTAGATTAAATACAATATCTCAAAACTCTTTAAATCATCACGTTACAGAAATTCTGGTTAAGCCCTTCATAGACGAAATCTCATTAAAAATATAAGCACCACTTAAATCGGTACTTACTCAAACTAAGGTGTATATGGTGTGTTAATTTAAAACTCTACTCTTGGGTCCCTCTGTGATTTAAGTGTGATGAACTTGTGAGGAAATGGTCTAACTGACTACCATTTCCAGTGTCTCTAAGAAGAAATGAACATGACCCAGAAAGAGTTTTGCAGTCTTCTATGGCTCATAGCTGTCATTTATTTTCCTCTCCTTTCATATCAAAACCAAAACCTCTTTATTTATGAAAGTCTACACCAGAAGAATGAGTTACAAGGCAGTAATACTTGAAACAGTATCAAGTATCCAGCAATGAACTCCTCCATCTACCCAGACTGAAAGAGAATATGCGGTCTTTTGGCTATTCAAAACACATCAATTTTCTAGTTGCCCCAAAAATTCAATGAAATAGCAATAGCTATGCCCCAATGTGCCCAATAAATCTGAAGTAAAATCTGTTTATCTACAAACACCGTGCCATTTAGTTTGTAAAACACAGTTCTATTTTAAACAGCAGAAACAATAACCTGCTTGCAAAAAAAGGTTGAGAATAAGTAACAGTACACAAACTGAAAAATAAATTAATTCATTTTAAAGACAGTCAAAACACCAAATCTCTCTTCCTGCCCAAGAACACTGAGGAAACTCTCTTTTTGATTCCTCTGTGACTTTGACTACAGTGATCAACCTAAATCTTAAAAGGTCATGTTACAAACCTATGAGCATCAAGTTCAGGAAAAAAAAAATATATATTTGATTTTGTACTCAGAGGGACATTAAAACTACGGAATTTTTGAGAACATAGTATCACCTGTCATAAAAATGCCCCAAAAGGTACAAATCCTACACTTTTTACATGGAATTTCATTCTACAGACATGTCATAAGAATCATGCCATCAGAGCACTTAAGCATGTTGGCTCTCCCTTGATGTAAAAATCCAGATGACTTCATTGAGGGTAAGCTAAATATTCCAGAAAAGGTCTCCACATGCTGTATAAGATAAAATGAAGAAAAATTTTAAAGCAGTTTACCTTTCTTTGGGTGTGCCAACTCCATGCTTGCCCAGTAAATGAGTATTCAAATGCTTCTTCATCACAAATGCCACCCTGCCAAACAAACAGAAAACCCAAGAAGATTATTTTTTTAATTAGAACATCTCACACATTCTACTAACACTATAGTATATTTTACCTAAATAATATTTTCTCTTGTTATAAACTAATACAGTTTTAGTTATACCTTTGAATTTCTTTAAGCACAATGGGCCCATCCTGCACCCCTTCTTCATACCAGTAGTTCCATTGCTTTTAATGAGCAACATGAAAATACAGCAAGATCAGATGCTTTAATCACTGTTTATGCAGGTCAAACTGCATTGTATTAATTATTTAAAGAGATATACATAAAAACAAATTAATAGCCTTAGTTATTTTATAGCCTTGTGAAAATAAAGGATAAAAAAGGTGAAGCACCTGTTCATAAATACACCATGAGAATAAATCTTTTTCAAACTGGCAAGACATTTTTCAGAACACCACCAGCAGCAACAAAATACATACTACCTGGCATTATATTTCTACCAAACACAGATAATTTGCTTTAATTTTGGAAACATTCGTAATAAAACAGATAGGAGCCTAACAAGTACCATTCTTCTGCTGATAAGACCATAACATCAATTTAATTATGTCACGTGACTGCTTCAAACAATTTAGATATCAGACTGAGGCTTTAAACTAAAATGGTTCTCTCGATAAGCAAAAATTTTACTGCTGCAACTTTCAGTGTGAAAAGGGCTTGCAAACATTTTTGTTAATTATGTATTACAGCTGTCCTTCATAAAGTTAATTACTAATAGCTGAAAGGCAATAGACTCTATTTGCATATGGACATGAAAGGCATGACATATGCAAAAATATGATTTTAATTAGCATTCCATGATATGAAGGGCTACAAATCAAACTGGCATGTTATAAGATTTTTAACATTAAACGCTGAATTCATCTGGACATGTTTGCAGTAATGGACAATGGAAAGACTGTAAAACACTAGCACTATGGGGTATAAGAGCCACAAAAGCCAAGACACAGTACTTTTCCTTTACAATTATGTTAATGTAGCTTCTCTGTGTCTCATCTACTTTGGGCACTTGCACATTATTACAGAGAATCTCTCTTGTGCATCCCTTAAGGTGTAAGAATACAATACTGTCTTATTTAAATGATGGCAATTTCCTTATTTTTTACAAAAAGGAATTTTAAAAGTATCTTAAATGCTTTTTCCTACACAATTTATAATTATGGCATCATAACCCTTACCACTGCGAATAATCTATTACACCACTGCCATCATTACTATGCAAGTGTCATCAGAATTACTGTACATAGAGAAAATAATTGTAACAAAATAAAAATTGTATTCTAATAACAGCATATGACATTCAAAATGCACTGTCCTTGCTTTTTGACAGAAATAAGATTTCCATACAGCTGTGAGAGGTACCGAGCATATTTTCACTTAGTAATACTTGTATTTCCTGTTACAAAGTTCCATTACTCTTCTGTAAAAGAAAAATAAACTCAACAAGGGAAAAGGCAACGTGCAATTGAAATTGTAAAGTGATACTTTGCTATTTACATGGAATATAAAGATCCCAACCAGCTACACAGTATTTGTAGGGAAGTGGGTTTTGTTTTCTGAGTCTGTGTACTTGTCGCTTCCAAACAAAGGCTGAACATTTCATCTACCACACAACTGCAGGGGGTACAGACAGACATACCTTTCTGCAAAATCAAAGACAAAGGCGTTGTTAATAACATGGAGCAATTAATCTTGCATTAGCTGCCTCCTCTCTGTTGCATCTAAGTTCTAGTAACCATTTTGCTGCTGTTACACAGCACAAATAAAATGAACCCTGACTAAGGAAGTGTCTCGGAACCACCTAACATTTTAAGCTTTTAAAGTAAGACTTGAAGACTTAAGACTTGAGGAGTGCAAAATGCCTCTGTGCAAGACTGAAGCACTCAGCATAGCTCAGGAGCAGCTCCCCACCTTACAGAATCAGGCCTTAAAAATAAAAGCAAAGTTGTTATTTTCAGAAATTGAGAATGAGATGAAAAAATAATATCAACAGAGACAGCTCTTATTGAAACAAGAGTCAAAGTCTAAAAAACCTTGTTTAGATGCTGAGTTTGAGAACAGCCCATTAAATCCATTAAAAACAACAACAAAAAAAAACCCAAACTAACACACAAAAAAAAAAAAAGAAAAAAAAAAACCCAAAAAACCAAACCCCCATCACAAAAAGAGGCAAGTGGGAACTATTTGTTTTCATTTTCTAAATCCTGCAGGTGTTTTTCAGGGAGGTGGTAGCAGTTTGCTGGCTTTACAAAACAAACACAAAAATGTTTTCAGTACATTCAGCAACCCTGGGTTTCCAAGCAATTACTGGTTTTGTAGTCAAAAAATAATGGGTTTATCTATGCTATTTACCTCTGCTAAGGTAAATCACTTATCCCCAAGATATTGTAGAATTAAATTGATAGCCATGACTTAGCCTTGGCCTTTTAAATTAATCTTAAAGGAAGTTTGACTGGCACGTGTAAGGACTCAAGGAGTGAATGCTTTCAAGATATATTGCATTGATATATCTTCGAATCAAAGGGAATCTTTCCATCAGCTACAGTAAGCACCAATTCAGGCTTCACTGAATTTGTCATTTCTTGGTTTTAATTCTAGTGGAAGTAGAAATATTCAAATGCTAAAAACTAGCTAGTCTCAGAAACGCATCAAAAGGGAGTAGGAAAAACTGTAATTGCCATACTCTAGTGTTTCCAACACATGCAAACCAGGCCAGACTAGAGGCCTGGAACCAGTTTTACAGACTCTGATCTGGACAAATTCATCCTCAACCCACACGAAGACAAGAAGCCCAGCTGCTCTCCTGAGGGTTCAGGTCTCAACAGGCAGAAATGTCTAGCCTATACATCCAAGTCATGGTCACTGGGAGTTCCCTCCATTTGATAGGAAGACCGAAGCCTCCTCTTAAAGTGGTAAAAGGTAAGTAGGTAGGATTTCATTTGTTTGCAGTAGCGTTATGTTGGGTTGACTTTTATAGTGATTTTCAGCTACCCTGGCTCCAAACCAGCAACATTCTCAGTCTTATACACTTCATGTTCAAACTTCAGGATGAATTAAAGACAAGTTGAAAAATTACACAGAGCTTTAGAACAGTATCCACACTCCCTGTGGGGAATTTTTGCACACAAACTATAAATAAAAATAACTTTAAATCATAAATACATGAGCACCTTACCAAAATAAGTTTGCAGAATATTCTGTTTTCAGTTTACAAGAGTTGTGGTTTCGTAGGAATGTGATCACTCATATTCAATGGCAATCTTCAAACAGTACTTGGACTCACTCTCAGAATGTCTGTAACTGATTTAGAAGCCTCTACAGACTTGTCTTCAGTTATAAAAGTACATTTTAAAGTACAAAAGAAACAAAGGGACTTCTAATTCTGGGACTAAAGAAACATATTGGACAATCTTTACTTCCACTTTTTATTCTAGTGTAATACAAATTCTTCAGCATGTACAATGTTTATCATCACAGTACCCAAGGAATATGAATAATCTGTCATGTATTGTCTGTTCTCTCATTTTCTCTGCAGGGAGAAAACTGTGCTCTGTGAAGTATCTCTCTACAAGAGGGCAAAAGATTCTAAGTTTTATTATGTTTTGAATACATAATAGCTCTTTCCTTTTTAATAAGTACATCACTGTGTTAGTGAAAAGCCTAGTTAAAAAAACAAAACCAACAGACACACGCAAACCAAAACAAGCTTTCTGAGCCATAAAGTCATGAAATCTGTTATTTCTTGAGTGTTTACCAAGTGCTCAGCCTTGGCCTAGTTCCAAGGAAGAAGCAACATCTTACCTCTACCAGAAAGTCACTTGAAGCCATGTCGGCAGACCAGTCATCTTGTAACTGCACATAACTGCTGAGGAGGACCAGCATGAGAATTTATTTTTGTGGAACTCTACAAACAAGGTATCCCACAGCTGAAGAGCAATTTTAAATCACTTCTCAGTGGATACATTGCTCTCTGCAACTGCTCTCGGAGAATTTATCTTACAGACAACAATGTTCAATGACAGCAGAAAAGTCCAGGATAATAACAATGAATATCTACCCTTTATTCATATTCTCAGTGTCCTTTACATCTCCTTTAAACTGTCCAAAACCTCTTTATACATGAATTTAATTCTGAGAATAGAGGTAAGCTACTGAATGACCTAAGTACACAGGATGTTTTAAAGGCTTGAGAGCCTTGAAAAAAAAATTCAAACCCACAAACAAACCCAAGAAAAGCAGAATAGAATGCTATTATTTTAAAATTATTATTATTATTTAGTGCTTGGTTTTAGCATAGGTCTCAAGCACACAGAAAGGATAGAATGTTTACTATTTTGGATAAATCATCTGGGAGATCTAACAGATTCAAAGAATAACAAGAAAAAGGATCTCAAACTTTTATACACCATCACAGAATGTTATGAAATAATACATTATCCTGTCTGCATCTGGTTTGGTTTTCTGTGATCTGTGCTTGAATTCTTGTTCTTGTATCTTCACCTAAGGCATGAAACTAGAAAATCAAGGCAAACTTCGCAGATCACGACAAGAAGGGGACTGGGATATGTTCAGGCAAGTAAATAACAACATGGACTCTCACTACCACAATGGAGTATTCCTGTTCTTTACTGTGTCTTGAAAAACACTGCAAACCCTAATTGTTTGTAGCTGAATGTGTGGTTCAGATGCCAACGGGGGTTGCAATACGATGACTAGCCTGTATTTCAGAATATTCAATAAAACTTGTATACATAATTATAGCTTTTTCTGTGTACTTAAGTTGCACATGTTCTACCCATAAAAGTACAACTTCATATACTCAAATCAGCACTTAGTAAAATAGTACAAAAACAGTCTATATAAACTTTAAAACCTTCAAGTTTTTAAATTTTCCAAACTATATAAAAAGTTGCTACCCAAATCTCATCTCTCCATCAGGATTTTGTATTCAGCTGGTGAACTTCAGCAACAAGAGGGTAGAGGGAAATGCAGAACTGTCCAGAAAGCAATGGTTTTCTATGAACAAGTAATCTCTCTTCCCATGCATCAAAAGTCTGAATTTCTTCAAGTCCATCATTTGTGGATGTTTGCTGATTCTGAAGGGTCCAGACTGGGGTGCTGATAACTCTCGTGCATGACGGCGCGCAAGGGACTCAATTTAAAAGAAAGTATCTGGCAGGGCAGAGTCTGGTGTGGAAGATATCCAGTAGTCTGAAAGGTTTCATGCCCTTTGTGACAAGATGTCAGGTTCAAGTAAATATCTGGCAGGGCAAAGTCTAGTGTGGAAAACATCCAAATATCTGAAAAACTTCATGCCCTCTGTGACAGGACGTCAAGCCTAGAACCCTGCATAGGAAAGATGGGGTTTTCTCCTGCCTCATTTACCAGCCAAATAAAGCAGGTCTTATCACTTCCAAATAACAGTTACGGTTACTTTTCTTAAGCAGGAAAAAAAAAAAAAAAGAAAAGAGATCCATAACATTTCAAAAGGTTAACAAGTCATGTGTAATCACTCAGTCTGCAATGCTAAGATTGCTGTGACACAGTGACTTGTACTCCCTGATGACCCCATGTGTTAAAGAAGAATATGGCTATTTTATGCTCCACCCTCATTAACACTGGTAATTAAACTGGAAAGCAAAATGCATACATCCTCATCTTCAAGAGCAAGCAATTTGGCAGACTGGAAAATTAAACCATTTTCTCTTGAAAAGAGAAACCAAAAGAGTTAAATGAGGTCAACTTTGCCAATATTAACAAGGCAAAATCAAGAGTACCATAGGAAGATATAATGGTAATTCACGAAACCTAAAACTTAACATAACTTTTGAATTTCTGAGATGTTTCTGAAGAAGTCTGAATGTTGGATTTGGGGTTATTTAGGGTGTTGGTTTTGTTTGTTGGGGTTTTTTGTTCCAATTTTCCATGCAACAATCAGGTATATTTCTCAAGTATTTATTAGCTTTTCAACCCTTCCATGGAAAAGTTCTCATGGTGAAGTTCAAACCCCAACATTTTCAATTGATTTTTACGAAGTCATCAGTGCAACTGACTACCTTTCTTCTAAAAATATCTCATCTCATTTTCACTCTTACCAGTAACAAACTAGCAATGAAAACAAGCTGCCCGATGGAAAAAAAATAAATAAAAAAATAACAACTTATATTAATGGAACACCTGTACTCAGCTTGCACCCAAGGCAGACTTGAGTATCACAGCAGCTACTGTTCCTGCCTTGCTTTGAACAGAATGACAGACAACAGGATTGTCAATGTGCTGCTCAATGACCTGCATCAATCTCAAGAATAATTTACTGCTATATCAGACAGATCATTATGGATGAGTTGCACACTATCAATCAATCGACTGTGTTGTTCCTGCATATTCCTGCATCTATCAACTGGAAGAGAGAGACATCCCTCAACATATTCTTGTTGCTCTCTGCCACCAATCTGCGCTCCTCAAGATGGGAAAGAATTATTAGCCACGTGGCCATAAAGTCATATCAACAGGCACAAATACTTCCTCTTACATGTTCTGGCAGAAGAGACCTGGGTACAAAGGAAGAGTAAATTAAATAAAACAGAAAACACCCCCTACTGTTCCACTTTGATCTTGCCATCCAGGGTTGTCAAGTCCTCTCACCATCCCACCTTTAAGAGAGCTATGCTACAATGTAAACCATCCAGGACAGAAGTTTAATCGCAAAGGCCTGTGGCAAGAGAGGAATATATACTGGCAATATTTATATTATTTCGTCCCCTATGAGGGAACTCAGATTTGCCACTGTATGCCTCACCTGAAGTTACCTATTTTGCAACAGAAATAAAAAAGGTTTTACATAAGTTAGCTACAGGTCCATTTTGAACTTTATCATTCTGGGGGTTTTGTGTTGTGGGGTTTTATTTTAAATACAAAAAGTATCCTTCAGTGGCAGCTGCAGGAATAAGCTAAGTCCAGGCAGTGACAACTGTTATAAAGGTGAGTGGCAACCTAAGAGTGGAACTGGGAACTTCTAGATTTGGAGATACAATAAAATGCGATACCTGTAAGTAAACACACAGTGCACTACTTTTGTTTGCTTAATGAGCAGACTTAAAATAGCTAAACAGTAGCAAAACCTTTAAAGTCAGGTGTTCACTCTCTAGATATCACCTTACAAATATATGACAAAATTAGTACTGATACAAGAAATGCTTGTTTCGATATTCAGGGAAGTTAATGAATGTTAAGTGATAATGGTAGACAGCAACAGTATGTAATTACATTTCTAAACACATCTTACCAAATCACTTCCAAGCTAAAAGAATCACATGTTCTATTAATTTTCATTGGTTATCAAGCATCTGTAACTGTCACCTCTAACAGGTGTTTGGTAATCTAACAGCTGCACAAAGTACTAAAAAAAAAAAAAAAAAAGAAAAAAAAGGGACAGAGTCACAATGTGTTTTCTCTAGTGCTGCTATCAACCACAATGCAGAGACCCTTTGCCTAAATTCTGAAATGCAACCCTGGGCTCCATGTTGGGAGTGCCTTGCAATTAAGAGAGATTATCACCAATATCCAAAAACACAGCATCACCAGAAAACATACTTACTATGCTAAATGAGGCTGCAGAAATACTTTAAACATAAATTAAGTTTACACCTATAAGCACTGTGGTCCAAAATAGTGCTTACCAACCTGGCCACCAAGACATTGCTTATGTCTTCTCTTCTCTCATGATTTGTATATCCAACATACCTGTAACTCTGGTCCCTCCCTTTTCTGTTCCTTCCACTTTCTTCAGACATTGGCCTGTCTCCCTATTTGTGATCCAGTCCATTTTCCAGTGGGATCAGGACTTCAGATACAGAATTTGATGCACTGGGCATCAGTTCCATTTATAATCATCTTGCATCTAGAAAGCAACAGTGGGATGAACAGGCTAGTATTTGAAGGGAGGAATTCTTCAAAGTAGATTTAATCTTTTGTGAGAGTCAGGTGAACCTCATCTCCAGGTGCCCTGAGAGGAGATTTGAAATATCAGACTTTCTGCAGGCAGTTTGTACAGAGCTTCCTAGGCATTCTAAGGAACAAAGTCTGTGCCTGTTGAATGTGCAAGAAACAGCCTATAAGATCATCTCAAAATAAGGATGTTTCAATAACTTTCTACTTAGAAGTAGAACTGATAGAGCCAAACAAATATATTTAATGCTTTGTTCTTCCTGAATGAAAAGTCACTTTTGATGCAGCATCTTCCTGATGGCTCAGAAATTGCACTGCAGACTGAAATATCAGGTTTAACAGGAACAGCTATCTTGAGAATGAAATTCTCATCATCAAAAGAATCTACTCTTGCCTGTCTTTAAAGGAAATCAAAACAAATATAAAGATAGCTGGATGTGGGCTAGAAAATGTATAGGGCCTGCAGTAGCAGTGCCACATATACAACTCAGTCAATTCAGCAGCTACAGTGCCTGTGGTCTTTTGCAAAGTTGAGAGGTACCAAGAAAGGAATGAGATGAATAAATTGGTCACTATCTGATGACTGAACTGCTCAGAAGTCATACACAATCAGAAGACATACACAATTATTATTGACAATTTCCCCACAATTTCAAAATGCTGCTGGTGATAGATGGTGGCTGGAGCAAAGACTCTGCAGTCTGCTTGATCTGTGAGAGTACTGAGAATCTTGCCCTAGGTCTTTGCTTGACATAGAAAAAAACAAGTGCTGGTTGATTTGTTTATTCTTGAGACTTAAACTCGGCTGTAAAACATATCCTTTTTGCCTTACATCCAGGCATTCCACAAGACTGCTTGACTTCAGGTAGAAAGCAAAATAGTTCAGAATATCTTTTTGCCAAAGTAGCTGCATAAAAATAGTAAAACTGTGACAGCAGGACATAACCTGTAACCATCAGTAGTACCATCCACATGCATGAACCTTTAACAACAGGCTGGTCAAATCAGAACTGACTGGCTCCAGACAAAGAAAAAGAAGGTTATTATTTGGACCAGATGGGTTGGAGTCCACAAAAAATGCACCTGATACTTGTATACCTATAAGCACATTTGAAGCACAAGGATGGTTCCAGTTTTCCCTTGTCCAAGGGCTCTTAAGCCTGGCCTTTGCTACCTCGGGACTAAGAAACACCAAATACTATATCATCAGACCAATCTAACACTTGACTATCATGTTTCATTAATGTTTGATTTTTCACTGTTAAAAGACATCTTTACTAGTAGTTCAGTTTAAGAAAAAAATCAGAACTTTCATTCTCAAATGGCATCACAGCCTCTTCAGATATTCCCATCACAGCCATCCCAAACTCTTCCCAAAAGTTGAGTGTTGCAATAACCTCCTCCTCCTACCACTGAACAAGGAGGAGGCTGACAGAAGAAAGTAACAGTCCCTTAGAGGAAACCATGATATGCAGACCAGACTGTTATGCATTATCCAAGTATTACAGATCTGCAAAACTCTCTCAAATTACGGCAATGTACACAGAGCATGCAGATGATATTAAAAGCAGCATGAAAGTCTATCCAAAAGAGAATTCTGGGCGGTAACAGTGGCATTACTCCACTTGTCCCATAAGCGAACAGTAACACCTCTCATCACAACCACAGACTTAGTAGGAGTTACTGATCACTAGAGCTGCCAAGCACAAAGTCTGGTGTTTCTTAGGTTTGCCTCTGATGTCCAGCAGGACTCACTTCAGAAGCCCAAAGCCAGGACTGAAGGGATTAGTAGAGTAGTCACCTGAGACATAATTGCTATTGAAGCAACAAAGATAATAAAAAAACCACTGAATTTAGAAGGACGTTTTGTACACACACACACACACACACAAAAAAAAAAAAACACAACGCATATGCTTGCAGTCCACTCTGGGTGCTGCATGGACTTAGTATGAAGACTGTAATTCCTCTGGAAAAACCAAAGGAATACATATCAGACAAATCAGTACAGTCATAAAGATGATATCTGTGACACAGCAGAAGATGTTCTCTGGCAAAGAAAACCCCAGTCCCAGCCAGCAGTTGAGATTAACTTTGACCATTTCTGGCCATAAATCAAGCACAAGAGATAAAGGAACTACACAGGTGCCCAACGGAATTAAGAAAAAAGTATCTTTGCTCTCAAGGGCCTGGATATATCTACAGACACATACTGGATGCACACATGAACAAAGAAGTGAAGGAGAAATCAGTGTTATTGCAAACAAAAGTTTATGGCATGTTATCTAAAAAAGAAAAAAATTTGGTAAATTACCCAAAAGATGCAATTAAAGGAATGTACACTGCTCACAGGAAAAATTACAGAACTTCAATTTTTATATACAAAATAACAGCCTGGTCCTATAAAGAGACGTTAAAAAAAAAAGAAATCATTTTCAGTCTTGATGTCTTTCTGAAATGAAGTTTCAATTAAAGGGTTTTTCCTTCCTGATCCATGCTGTCATTGCAACCACACCATCCTAAAGACTCCTCTCAAGTGCCAGCAGGATCATGGGACTCCACAGGTCCACTTCCAGTAGGAGAGGAACCTGACAAAAAAGGTCACACAGGTACCAACACATGCGGTGGTACTCCATTCCAGTCAGTACCGCATCACATTTTAATTTTCAAGAATATGTTCCTGTTAGAGCACTGGATTTTAAAATGTTCACGATTGAGATATGTGTTCACAAAAACATTTACATGTCCAAATGACCACCTGAAATCTCTGTATTTACTGGAGGTTGCTCACAGCTATGGAACAGAGCATGTAACCACTGGTGTGCAAGGCTATGCTTAGCTTTGTAACGGGAGGCCAAGTAAAATGACTCTTACACTGGAGCAAATGCATCTCCCTGCTGCTTAACCCTTGACACCCACAGGGCTGGCTGTATTCTACACGTTGGAAGGCCTGAGTTGCCCCAGGATGGTTTTCAGCCAAGAAAGACCCCAAATTTTAGGCAGTTTAAGAACATTCTGCAAAGACAAAATGCATACAAAATGCTTTCTCGCTTTATATGAGCAGAAATGAGCAAACAAAAATTTAAAAAAAACACCAAACCAAACAAAAAAGAAATCAAAGGACTCTTCTGTTTCTTTATGATTTCTCAGATTAGCAGCACTTCCCCAAAGAAACTATTATTTATAGCTTGAATTATCTGTACTTGGACAGGTATAGAGACAGAAACAGTCTGAACAATGTGCAACTTTTATAATACTAAAGAGTAGGCAATGTTATGTGCAACGCATAGCTGAATGGATGAATAGAATTGATTTTATAAAGGAGTTACAAACAAAATAGTCCAAAATATTAACGAATAAACACATGCCAAGGTAGAAACAACCTATTATAAAATTACTGTAAAGATCCTCAAACTGTTCAGGGGAGAAAAAAGTCCAATTTTCCACATAACCTGAGAGCACAGAGTTTTCTGATTATAAGATCCAAGGAACCTGTAAACCCAAGGCTCTAATTTTCTTATGGCAACTGTGTAATATTTTGCAAAGTAAAATTGACTGAGATGGAAGCTATTTTGCATGGTACAGTGGCGATGGCTAACAAATGAGAGTTTTGTGGGCTGAATGTTAGTCCCCTGCCTCATCTGCCACCCCTAATGACAGCAGCCACCTGCTGTTTTATTGTCACAGCTGGAGCCGGTTCACACTCCTTGGTGCTGAGCTCTGCCCATGAGCGCCAAGCTCTCGCCTCGCCTCATTACTTTGATGAACTTTTTATGGTCAGCACCCATGAAGACCTCATCTAGGACTATACAACCTAGATCGGCTTCAGGGAGTGCTTCCAGCTAGCATGAGGTGATAATACACAGTGACACCACGGCTGCTACTGCCTGTCACTTAGTCAAGTCACCATACTTCTGGCTCTACAGGGCCCTCAACAGGTAAAATGCCAAGAAATTCTCCAATATAATAAAGTTCACTCTCTTTTTTTCACATTGCAATATAGATATCATATTCTGTTACCAACATTTAGCTTCTCAAAGATAGATATTACAATAAAAAATGTATTATGTTGTTTACTGCATGTAACTATAGAAAAGAAATTTCTACATTTAGACATAAATCTGCCGCCTTCCTAAAAAAAAAGAAAGCAATCATGACAATGATATTACAACTTGATTAACACCACCTAACAGGAAAAAAAAAAAAGTACATGTATTTTACAAAAGAAGGACCATTTTAACTTTGAGAGCAGGAAGCACAGAAACAAAAGTTAAGCCTGTCAAATCAAATTATTACCCAAATGATTCCACAGTGGAGAATGATACATGCTATTTCCCTCACACACACAAAAAAAAAAAAACTCCACACTTAAAACATTTATTAGATATGAAACATTCTCAAATCAAGCTAACAAAAAAGCAAAGCCCTTTAGATATTTTTTTCTTACTTAGAGCAGTCTCGTACTACTTTCTGCTAATTTAAAAGCAAATAGAATCATCCTTTCCGATTTTATTTTTGTACTAACCAACACTCCAAATCTCCTGAGCCTGTATACAATTTTAAACTTTATCAAAAATTCTTTTATTGACATATTTAGAGTGAACTGTTGTATGCTTGATCATTGAAATTTAACCCCAGGTTTACTTTCAGCAGTAGAATAATTATTTTGGTGTCAACAGAGCTTTACATTTACCCATATTTACATATATCATTAAGATTAATATATGTGCTATTAATAATAATTTCATTAACATTCTGAAATCATCAAATAACATTTTGACTTTTGAATGGCTGTAGGCTATTATAAGCCTAAAAACCAGAACGTTTTCAGTATTCACTGTGTAGCAATCCAGCTGATCAGTTTTGACAAATTCATGCAATGTTATAAGCCATTAAACTTCATTTAGTTTCACTTAAATATTCCACCTAAAAATAAAAAGCAACTGTCTTTTTTGTACAGACATTATGATTTCCAATAAATACCAGCTCCAGGATCCTCCAAAGAGAAACTGCTGATGGAGAGGTTTTTTATTATTTTATTGAAATGTTTTAGAATTTATCACAGTTTTTTAAATCATATTTTTGAGACCACTGACCTAGCCAGAGCTGAAACATCTGTAATATATTACAGTGCAATTTAGCTTCCCCTGACAAGGCACAGTGCTGCAGATATCCTGTGCTTTACCTGAGACCCCTACAACAGGTAGAACCTTAAAAATATGTTGCTGAGCACAGATCACATATGTTGCATTTCTGAGAATTTATTTAAGCAAGCCCTTTGTTATTAGTGCTTTTTAAGTTTTACCTAAACTGCAGTTGAAGAGCCACACGAAAATATTCAGCTAAAGTTTCCAGTCAGCTAAAAGCTGAGCACCACCTAAACAGTCCTGGGAAGTATTCAAGAGAACTAAAGAATACACAGAACTGCATGTAATGGGGGCCTATAATGTACGAGCAATACCATTAAATATAAGCAATACCACTTTTTCTACCACACAACTTCCAAAAGCACTTGCCTTCTGCATGAGTTCAAGAGAACATCTTGGGAAGTGCAGTGACACATGGATCACATCCTCTGGAGAGTCCAACAACAGAAAAGAAAACTGCTCTTGGAAGAAAAAGGAATTCCTTTCTTTTGACTAGATCACGTATTTGTAAAATGCTTAATTTGTAGGACTCATTTCATACCCTTAAAAATAAAACATCAAAGATGCAGCTTGACCAGTGCAGGGTAAGACATTATGAAAAGGACAAACCGCCTCAGTGGAACAATCAATGGTTTCCAGAGAATCATCTCATAATGCTGCCAGTAACTAAATAACAATGGCGGGGAGACTTTTTTCCATTTTTTTCAAACAGTAGGGCGTCAGCTGTGGTATGCTTTGTGATATGGCACACTTAATTCATCTAAAAAGTTTCTTTTTTATCAATATCTAATCCATAAAAGAATCTCTAAAGCCACAATTAGCTAGGTATTTATTCTCCTGTTATAAAGGAGTTTGTTAAAGGATGCACAGCTATCTAAAGTAGCTGTATTTGCTCTCTGCCTTATAAGAAAGTAGACTGCATACATGTATAAATATTTGGAAACATTTTTCCTTTGTAACACTGGTTTGCCTTGGCATTATGACTGTGTTTTAGAGTTGTATTCTAAAATATAATTTCGCTTTATCCAGCGCTTGCAGTTCACTGATCTGTAATTCTTAATATCGTATTTTCCACTGATTTTAATTTTAGTCACTATTCTTTAAAATTCATTTTCCATGCTCTTTCTATTGTGATTTTTACCAATGTGACAACAAACATCAGTGTAATTTCTGGTGGCGACTTCTATTAGAACATGAAAATCCCAACATTTTAAAAGAGAAGTTATCAAAAAATCATCAGACAGTAACAACTTGTGGTCAGTATCAAGATGAGCTGTGTGTGAACAGACAGTCTGGAGGTGACAGGATTTGTATCCAATTACTAATCCCTGAGCTATTCAGCCCTCTGAACAATAAATTTCTATAAGCTGATCTCTTAACCCATCACCAGCTGGTCATGCTACTGCATTCCAACATTAATGACAGAAAGGGAAACACCTTACACTTTCTACTTAAATCTCCACAATACAGGATAGTCATGCTGAAAAATCCCCAGACCTCCTTTCTCATCTAATGGATCCTACAAAAAGAGGAATAGGCATATAAAATTATTTGGCTTAACATAAATATTCTGTCTTCTGTACTTACTTCAAATACACAAAGAAGCTTTCAATGTACAGATCTTTCCTTGTACTGAACATAAAAAAATACTGATCTGTTAAAGAACAAGATATCGACATGAAGAATATTGGAGACATTGTTGAGGAACTGGTCACCCTTTAAAAAAATATTACCTCTGTAATGCTGCCAGTGCCAGTGTCAGGCCGGGAAATTAGCCAATTAAGTGTGAATATGAACTGCCAAGAAACTATTTTATTTTTGTCTCAGAATATATGTGTATCTGTGAGCTGGTGTGTGTTTGTGTTCATGCATCAGTGGAATCTGGTTGTTCATGCCAGGTTTTCTTATCACACTTTTCTGCCTCTTTGAACTTGCACATTCCTGCAATACAAAATGGACATGTGTCTGCTGATAATGTCAACATTCTTAGGTTCACAAGGAGATATTTTGTATAACTAGATCTAAAGTAATCTTTGTGCACATTACCTGACCCTGTCTGCTTACACAACTAGAAGAGCTGTTCATGGAAGAATCCAATACTGCACGCATCTCTAGGAGATGTTAAAAGACAACAGATGTGGAAGAAATGAGCATCTGATTACAATATCCCTGGCTAAATACTCTCCTAGAAACCTCATTTTTACATATCATCTGAAGGAAATTCTCACTTTTCAGAGCAGACTGGGTTCAATGGGGTGCTGAGAGCATCCTGATATCTCCTTAATTTAGATCTCATTATGCTTTAGACTCCTGTACATCATCTAGGAAATTCCACTTGAAAATTATGAGTAGGTACAAAATACTTCTCAAGCACTCCATTTAGGGCTACAGTATAGAAAGCCTGAAGACATAACCAGAATTCTATCTTTTCTATTTTTCTGGATTTTTTGTCTTTTTTTTTTTAAGGGGGGGGAAGTGGGGAAGATGGTGGGCAGACTTACCAACTTCAAGCCTTTATCTTAATTCAGTCATGAACATAATCATTCCAAATACGGATCCTTGAATTTTGTTGTAGTCATTCAAAATTAACACCAATGCAAAAAAATATATACGCAATTTACAAATCAAAACTGAACAGTGTCAAGTACAAATGGAAGTATGAAAAACACCTTTCATAACATTTCAGAACATAGATATTACCTGGCATTGAAGCTACCTTCTTGAATACCTATTAGAGAACTTCACAAATCTTAACACTACCAACAACTTATTCAGAACTCACCATCACTTTTGTTAAAAATCCACCCTACTTTTCAAGACGTGTTTAAAGAGCCCTGATGAAAATCAATATATGCTGCTAAATTTTAAGCACATTTACTTACTTATTTTAAGGCTAGTCAAAGTAATTACCTAATATTGCTGCCTCTAATCAGGGATTATGGAAGAAGGTTAGGTACAAGTTAGTAAAGACAGCACTGATAACAAACTTCAAACTCAGTCCCTTTTATCACAAAATTACATAAATGAAGCGTGTGAGTGACAATCATTCTTGCACAGGGGATTCACAGCCCAGCCTGCTATTTTTCCTAATAAATCCCACCAGACAGGAAAAGAGGAATGCTGTGCTAGTTACTGCACAGGTTAACCCCTGGATTGGTCAGAACATGCAACAATTGCTGTGCCTAAGGGGGAGGTTGGTACAACCACAACACACTGAAGATCCAGCTTCTGCCTGCTAACTGTGTTTTGCATGTCCCCAGCGCTGTGCTGTGGAGGAACTTGCCTGCTGGAGGGCCAGTGTTACTGCTAAAGAACTCTGCCTGAGAAGGGCTGGTTTTTACTAAATGCTATCAACTTCTCCACGGATGCTCTCAGCCAGAAATGTTTAGAAATGGGATGCTCCACCACCTCACTCCTCCCTCTTCTGGGACACAACTCTGAATAGAAAAGGGGCAAAGAACACCTACACATCTATGACCTTGCTTTTCATGCCATCTGTGCCAAAGAGAAAGAAGGTCTAGCTTGCATTCATTGACAGAAGTGAACACCCAAATTATTTTGAGTGTTTTTCAGGTTAAAATGGAATTCCCTTTTTCAGCATTCTTCTTATATTTTGCTATGTACATTTGTGGCTCTTACATTTGTGGTTGCCAAAGGATTCTGCTTTTTCTTATCACTTTGGTAAACACAAACACAACATTTCTTCTTACCTTTCTTCTGATGCATCATTAAAAATTGTATTATAGAGCACTCAAAAATTATCTTTTCTCATTCCAGTATCAAGTCAAATTAAACCAAAAATATTAATTTTTAAATTATTTTAAAAGATTTTGGAAGATTTTATGTTTTTATTTCCAATGTATCTCTAAATAAATGCAAACCTACTTCCTCCCAAGAAGAGAGCAAACAAGTGTAGGTTTCACTACAGTACACATGATCTAGATACCAAGGTCTAATCATAACATATTTATCACCATCTAGCATTTGGCTTGTATATGATGTCCACAGGCACTTGTAGTGATAGCTGTCAAACTACATTCTTTTTCTGGCATAAATGAGCATAACAACAAGGACAAGAAATGGAGTGCAGTATAGAGTAACAACACAGCCTGGAATTTAGCCCATAGTAAAGAAACAGTCAAATTCATTATAAACCTCAATGACGGAGATCCATGCGTGCAGTGGCAGAATATTTCAGGAATCACCAAGCTTCATGGGGCTTGTTTCTGCTAAAGATGCTAAAAAATGTTTCAGAAATACAGTACCATTTTCTCTTCCTTTCTCATTCACCATATCAGATATCAGAAAATCTTAGTCAAGCTAATCATATTCCTAGAGAAGGTGATCTAAAAGGACACGACCCACACTCCTCGGATTTCAACTGCTTGTTTCAGTTCTGTTTAAGCATATTTCAAGTATTCTTTACCAAAACAAAGGCCCATCTTACTCTCTTACAAGGAAAAAGGAATATAAAAGAATGGCAGGGGGGAGAGGGAAGAAAGAAAATATCAGTGACTAAGTTCCTAGCTCTATTTCAAAGTATCATTTATAGCCCATATTTCAATATTCTAATTCAATTTGTCAGTAATGTTTTTCCCCCCCTGGTCTGCTCATGCTCAATTTTCTATTACTCTCTTTTCCATTTCTCTGTTGAACTGGAGATATTCCATATCTGTGCACTTATAACAATTTTGCAAGTCTGCATTCGTCTGTCAATCTTACTTAGAGGGAAATCACAACTCTCAGATGCAAAGATTCTAGTTAACTCTTGAAAATGCAAACTTTATCACAAAAAAATTATAAAGATCAGGTAGTTCTAAAGCGTGGGAGAAAGCAAACCAACCAACTAACTAACCAACCAACCAACCAACCAACCAACTCAGAAAGAAGGGAATGTTGCTTGGCCACACACTGCATTACAAGGAAGTAGTTAGGGGAAAGCAGACAGTGGTATCAACTACAAAAGTATATGGTCCAGCAACACATGAGTAAGTCAAAGTACTTCTGTTTAAACCAGAGGATCATCTCTCTTTCACAGGCAAATGATAGAGCTCATGCATCATTCAGAAATTAACTTGGGTTATTGACAGTGCAGAGAAAGTCTACTATCCTTTACAACATTTCTGAAGAACAGAGGCCACAAATGATAAAAATACACACTAAGATTCACCTCTCTTCCTTAGATCACACTTTCCCTATTTTATTTTTTAATAGATTGTTAAATTTATTTATAAGTCAAGCTGCCGACAGGTGATTGTTTCCCCATCTTCGATCACTCTGTAGTGAATGCTTAACAGCAAAAAAATATATCATCCTTTCCCATTGCAACAAAGTCCCAAACCAATCCTGGCAGCACATTATACTGGTAACATTTCACCCTGATCCAAAAGCCAAAGTCACTGATTCCATTAGTTTCCGGGGAAGTAATGCATATTTGTTCCTGAGAACATTTCCATTAAAAGAGTGATGATCAGAGGTAACCAGAGACAGATAGCCTTAGACTTTTTTCAGTCCTTCAATCAGCATCTGGTACCCATCTGACGAGTAGTCACAGCAAACCCACCAAACCCGTACAGATATGCATGAAGAACACCTGCTAGGGCTTCACAGACAATACAATACATAACAGTATAGTTGCTCAGCAGGAAACTGAAAAATGGAAAACAGTAGTTCTAAAAAATCAGAGGATGCCAGGCAGAACACATCACAATTCTGAGCTGTATAAACAGGGACAAGTTAAAGGGCATCTAATCCTTAAATTCTCTACGTTAGTTACAGTAAATCCTATACTAGTTAAACTGTTACAGTAAATCCTTAAAATAAATATTATTCATCAAAAGCCATGACAACTTGTGCCGTATTTGTAAACCCATGGCCACCTGGAACAGGATCAAACTCAATCAGCATTCTTGAGAGCCTGTTCTGAAAAGTAAACTTTGTACTGTGCATACATGAGGAATATATTCACCTGAAGGGCTATTCATAAACAAATGTGTAGTCACCTATGGCAGTGACCACCCTCAAATCCATTTTTCATCTTTACAGTTAACAAATACTTCTGATTACTCAATACATATGTACATATGGATGCATAATTATGTATTGATTAGTTTAGCTTTTAGCATAACATATGAATCTATTGAATTTCTCCAGAGTAACAGATAACATTTTTTAAAAATTATACCAATAGACCATTAGCATTACAAGTGAATTTATTTTCCCCAAAAGTGCTAAAAATATGCAAAATTTTCATTTTTCAGAGTTGCATAGTAAATGATTAACACCAGGTCTGCTCATTATCTTGCTTAACAAAACTTCTCTAAAAACAAATAAATCAAAAACGCCTCTAACATTCCTGAATAAATAAATTACAGACCTGTTCAGTGGCAGCAATGATATTTTAAAAAGCTTGTGCAAGCTCATTGTACAATTTTATTACAAAACTGCAATTTATAACAGAACTGTCCACTTTTTTTTTTTTTATTTTCTACCCAGTTTTATTCAAAGAAGTACCTTCTGTGACCCAAGAAATTTTTTAAAAAGCTACATATCTGGAAACATCAACCCCACATTCCAATGTGCTACAACATACAAATGAGGATATGAGGAGAACCCTCACTGCCTGTATTACAATGAGATTTGTACGGAATACTGCAGGTAAGTGAAAGAACTACTATCTACTACCAGACTTCCATCACTCTGAATGCCTACTTTATATTTTGTATTAGAAAAACATTTCTTGTCTCAGACTTTAGAATTTTTTTTTCTTTCATTACATGTGGACACTGAAGTCAGTCTGGAAGTAATGCACCCTGCATTTTCCCATTCTCACTGAAAAAAATAGTGAAACAAGGAAACTTCAATTTTAAAGATTTAGTGAATTGCCTTCCTACCTTAGTCTCTGTGTCCAAAGGAAAAACTCACTGTAAAATATACATATTTATGGGGTAAAATTTCTTTTTGGCCTTGCCAGCAAAACTGTCTTTTGGGGTCTAAATAGCCATTGCTGAGAGAAATGCACACATGACAGAAAGAATTTCCCCCTCAAAAGAAAGTATTGAAAATAACATTTGTTGCCTCCGTAGAACAAAGAGCAAAATGAAACACAATCTGCAATGCAACCATAATAAAATGAAACTCTTATCTGTTGCTAGTTCCCTCCAAGCCCACAGATTTTTCTTGGTGTTAAAAAACAGCATGTAAATTAAGGTGACTGAAACATGCTTTCAGTGAGCAGAGTAATATGGTAGCTATTCATCACCTGAAGTCATAAAACACTAGGTCTTGTCCTTAGCATATTCTAATGAAGCCTATCATGCAAATGAGAGTGACCTTTTCCGTGCATTCTGCAAGTTCACATTTATGTGAGGAGTATATATAGTTTGCCAATACAAACTAGCCAAAGACTGCGTAATTACTGTAATCAATTAGTAGTTAGTGTCGCTCTGCTCATTTGTGGCTAATGTCAGCTAAACCATTTTTGAGAAAACCACCCTGACAGCCTCTTTCTGTTGTTTTTGTTGCTGCTGTTATTCTGCAACAAGAAAACAAGACATACAAGTCAAACTTCTCAAGATGGAGGCATGGTAGCATTTTTCTAAAATGTCTTCTCTTAGGGTAAAAAATAAAAATAAGACCCACTCCTGTGATGGGTAGAGATTCCCCAGTAAAGTTATCCTTAAAATGACATTGAAGTTTTCTGCCTATAAAATGAAACATTAATATTTAAATATTTAAATGAAGGACACTCTCCCATGAGGCAGTTCAGACCAAGAAAGGAAGACTTGGTAGAACTTAGGCACTCTTTTCAATGGATGAGTAAACAGGCCATACCCTCTGCTCAGCAACAGTCTATTTTGTAGACAGTTATGGATAGGAAACATTACTGGAGCTGGTAATTAAAGTAAAAACTAATACTATCTCAGAAATGGGGAATTTTGTACAGGAAAATCATTTATCATGCCTACAGTTCTCCACAAGTGAAATGAATTATCTTCTTACTTAGCACATGTCTGTTTTATTCTACAGTAGCTTCCAAACTGAAAGAAGATCCACTTGCAGTTTTTCATATCAAAATCGAACAGACAAAAAGGAAAGGTATGCCACTATTTCAAATTAATTGCCTATAAAGCATCTCATAAGAAAACAGAACTTTAAGACAAAGAAGAAAACACACATCACAGGTTCGTGTTCTCATTATACTTACACCCTTTAAAATGATCATATCTGAGTGGTTTAAGAAATCAAAATCAACTCTTTGCACATTAAAAGCAAAACCAGATTTGTGGCATAAGAAATCAATGTGTAAGAAATGAAAATAATTCTATTCCCTGATTTTACAACTACGCTGAGGAATTTAAACTTTTCTTTTTCCCAAGAAATTACAAAGTTAATGCAACATTGTTAAGTGTACACAAACACATGTACTTCATATACAGTATATCTGTATACTGTGAAGCAAAACAGCTTCTAACATCTTGCTATTTTTTGTAGTTGGAGGAATATTAATCAACTGGGTTTTTTTCAATCAGCAGAGGACTAAAGTTTCAAATGGGCATACTAGAAGGGTAAGAATATGTTGCTTTTTTGAGGAGGGAATGAAGATGAGTTTGGGTTTTTTTGCATGCCTACATCACACAGCCAATGCTGTGAGCATTTCTATTTTACTAACTACTCTGCAATAAAGCAGTTGTGATGCATGTAACATTCGGCCAAGTAAAGCATCAGAAATAGAGAACCACTTATTAAAAAAAATTATCAAAATCTAAAATTAGTAACAAGTAACACTAAAAAAAAATGTCAAATGATTACTCATGTATACTAAGACATAGGTATAAAGTTATTTGTGTGGGGCACACTAACATGAAGGCAACTGAATTGAAACAATTAATGTCCAAACTAAGAGGCAAAAGCTGAAACCTTCCCTTTTCATCATCCAGGTTATAGAAATATTCTTTAAATAGAAAATTAGTGTGCTTTAACTTTAGAGGTAAAAATAGCCTTTTTTTAAAAAAAAAGCTTTTTTCCCCCTCAAGGTCTCAGAAATTCCCTGGATGCTGTCAGGATGGTGACAGCAAAAAAGGCAGGCAGGCAGGCAGAGGAGCAGAGCCTGTGCTGAGAGGTGTGTGACACCTGGCGCAGGTCACACCCGGCACAGATCTGCGG
>JAWWEW010000078.1:92092385-92154885 GCA_035583185.1 Anabacerthia variegaticeps
AGGCAGGCAGAGGAGCAGAGCCTGTGCTGAGAGGTGTGTGACACCTGGCGCAGGTCACACCCGGCACAGATCTGCGGAGGGGGCACAACCCCCTCTTGGTGTCTCCTGTTCTCCTTGGGTACCCCATTCCTGCTGCACACCATACAGCCAAGCAAGAACATTTTCACTGACAGGCACTGGTGCCAGGACTGCAGCAACAGGGGACTGGTTACAGCACTCCACCGTTTCCAACTTCTTCCCTCATTTGCCACCCACTTGTGGGCAAATCATTCTGGACCCAGTTCCGAGCACAGTGAAAACAGTTACATTCCCTATAGTTTCACTAGAGGCAAGACTACAGTGGACTTTTCTGGTTTATTCAACCGTAAAATCAAAATACTACTTATCTGCAGCACCAGAAAACTTTTATTTGGCCTTGTTCTTAAAAACACTTAGCAATATTCTAAGGGATAAAAAATATTAAATATATATATATATATCTGTTCAGCAATAAAGCAGCATTACTTACAGGTAAGCTTGTGTCCCAGTAAGTAAAGAGGGTGGTTTAGGAATGCATTTGAAAGATCCCTAACTAATGTGGACTTTCGAGATAAAAGTGCAAAGTAAAAAATGAAAAATAATAAAAGTAAGGTATTTGTTTCCATGGTGATTGGGGAAGGAGGGGGGAGCAATCAAGTCACAATAAGTAGAGTGACACTGAAGATTTATTGGTTTACTTCTGCATACTGCCGGAGCCAGGCACCTCGCGCAGCGTCAAGCACGTCCGAGGCGTCAATCCTAACACGGCGCCCAGCAGTGGGAAGATCGCTCTTTTCATTCTTGTCAGAGCGCGCCGCAACGGGGGCATCTGACAGTTACTGAGAGGGACGACGGGCAAGACGGGGAGCGGAGAGCAGGGGAAGGCAAGCGGTGCACCCGGAGAGCCTCGGGCAACACAGCAGTGGTGAGGAAGGCCTCGCGGAGCCGTCACCTGACCGGCACCCACGAAAAGGCGAGCAGGAGATGCTTCAGAAAGCAGAAGACTCGCTGATCATGGCTGATCCACCCTGGGATGATGCCTTTATGATAAACACTCACGACAACTTGCGACCAAAGTGCTGTTACAACACTAATTGTCCATGAAAGCTGACCTGCAGCAAAGCAGCAGAGTTCAGTTTCGATAGGCCTGGCTCATGAGTACGACCGTGATTGGGGATGACAGGAGACATCCACGCATCAAAAATCTCCGAGAACAGCTGACATGACTTTGCACACTATAAAAAAGCAGTGGAAATCCTAGACTCCTGGCTCTTTGTCAGGGAGGCAGAAAGGACCGCAGGGGTGGCATTTTTAAGAGCATCTTTCCAAAGTAGCATAGGCTGTGCATGGCTTCAAAAAGCATGGATGGATCTCTTTTTCCTCCATGCTGGTTTTGTTCTTATTATCATGTCTTTAACCAAGCAGAAATCCCACGCGGTTAATGATGGAAGACCGCACTTTCTCAGCCAAAGCGATGTTCCTCCTTAAATTTGAAGATATTTTCTGATTTTTATTCAAATGAACAGTTTTCTCGCCATTTTGTTTTAACTCAGCAAGTGCCAAGACTTGCAACCTTCTGGTGTAAACCCCTTGTAGAAATGCTGTAAGTGTGTCAAGGCAAGCGGGAAGCATTTTTACTCTTACTCTCTGCTGTGAATATTTGTTTTGGGTACATTTTATAAGATAAAAGGATTATTAAATAAAAAGTAAGGAAAGCAATGGCACAGATAAGGTTTAGAGCTGAGAAGGACTAAATATCTATTTTTTAAGTATGAAAATAGCTCCATGGAAAGAAAATAAAAGAAAAACTCTAAATTTTTAATCATAAGCAACTAGAGTGATTTACTGTTGCCATGATGTTTCAGAATTTTGAATGCTTACTTTGAAAGGAAAGCTTTAGCTTTGTTACATTTTGTAATTTACTATTACTGCAGCATTTCAGGCCTCTTTTTATAAGCTAATAATGTATATGATGCATCTAAAAATTAAAAATCACAATTTCAAATCACATTTTGTGACAGTAAATGACCTTTCTTTTTACTTATTAATGCTAATTAAAATTAGCGTTGCCCAAAATCAATATTTTAATTGATAATATTTAGCAGTTCAATTTTTGAAAGTCGAAAAGGAGAATAAAGGGCATGGTACAAAATCAATCTGCATCTTATCTGATAACCATAATTTTGGACCAAGTAAACAGTTAAGCTTGTTTAACTTCTGATTTGATTCAATGTTTAGATTGACCTGAATATAAAGTTTAAAATTAAATTGATTAAAAATTGAACCAGTTTAATTATTCAAAAGATTTCAAAATTAACCATTTTAAATATTGAACACTTTGCAAATGTTAACCTACAATGTCAAAAAAATTAGAAATGTGACCCAAAAATAATATAAAAACACATATGGAGAATCTCAATAGGTGGGAGGGTTTTTTTTTTCCTTTGGTTTCATTTTATTTTTAAAAGTAATAATGCACAATAAACTCCTGAAATTTTTATAGAGATGATAGGACTTTACATAAGACAATAAAAGACTATTAAAACATTTAGCAGAGGAAACAAAATGAAATTGCTTAGTTTTGGAGATAGCACAAGATTATAACTAACATTATATCACCCAGACCTTCCCTCAAATTTCTCCCATCTGGACATTTCTTAAATACTTCCATCTTTAAACAAACACAAACACACACACTCACACCGCCACATACAACATCCACCAGAAGGCAGCCTTAGGCATCAGTGCTAAACACACATCTAGATGGATCAGTAGGCAGGATGAAGCAGGTCATTTGGGTTCATTAGTTCACTAGTTAGTTAGTTAGCTAGTTAGTGACACACGTCATTCAGATACAGTGGAGTTACTAAGTTATAAGAGAAGGCAAGATGCAAATCATGCTTATATTTATATACATGCCTTTCTTTTTTTTTTATAAAGAAAAGGAAGTTTCATACTTTCCCATACATTCAAGTTCTATATTTTTTTAAACTGTGTAAGTCTATTGTGTTATGGTTTGTATTGTTACAATTAAAATGCTGTATTACTGGTTAACTTACCAACATACACAGAATACTGAAATAGTTTTAGATCTCTATACCTAGGGCAAAAAGGACAGAGACCTCAACTGCAACCCTTGTTATACATTCTTGATTTATAAAAAGCTGCTCAACTTTGAACAAGAATTATTATTATAGAAATACAGGAACCTCGAAACAAACAGTTTAAAACACAAACTTATTTTAACTATACAACCTTACCAAACAAAAAAATATTCTACACATAAAGACTTAAATACTTTTTCCTATTTTTCCCCATATTAACAACATTCTTCAGCATTCATTTAACTTAGCAATTTTTTCCACAACTGATAAAATATCCAATAGCATAAACAATTGTTTCCAAAGAACACTTTGTACAAGCAGTAATAAGAGCAATATAACCTTCGCTTGGCACTTCCACTACAAGTTAAAAAGGTCTACTTGCAATCAATGCTGAGCTCATACACCATTAACAGACAAAACAAAAGAACACTTTACAAGAATATATATTCAAGAAGAAAATAAGAAGGGAAAATTTAAAAAAAAAAAAAAATCCGTAAGTGGAACACCAAAACCAGAGCATGATCATGAAAGAGAATGAGCACATCACCAAGTAAAACAAGGGTGCTAATCTTGCTGCATCTCCTAATGTAGACATGAGATTACAAGAATGAAGCCATCTCTTTCTAAATTTCTGCTCTTTTCAGGAAATGAAGAAGACAACATGGCAACTATTTTATCTTTTGAAGTAGAGAAAAGAATGGGCATTTCTAATAGTCAGATTAGGTTAGGGATTTATAATAATAATAACATAATGATTTGTTAAGCTATCCAGTTTTGAAAAGATGGGAAATTTGGCCACTTTAATATATAATATAAATACACACATATATATAGACACTGCATATATACAGGCACTGCACAATGTTGAAACAAGTAGAGCCATTCCACAGAGACAACAGTGATGATACTCAGAACACATACATGCCCTGCTTCCCAAAACCTAGACCTGCCTCTTTAATGGCAGCAGAATGGTGCTTTATAAGAAGGGAGGACAAGTCTTTAGTTACTGCTCACCAGGCACCAGGGTTTTTAAGACTGAATCACCAAATAGATAAGGATGGAAGGGACCACAGTGGGTCATCTGGTCCACCCTCCCTGCTCAAGCAGAGTCATCCTAGAGCACATTGCACAGGATTGCATCCAGACAGTTCTTGATTATCTCCAGTGAGGGAGACTCCATAACCTCCCTGGGAAATCGATTCCAGTGTGCAGTCACCTGCACAGTAAAGAAGTTTTTCCCCATATCCAAGAAAACTTTCTGTTCCAAAGCAAAGAAGAGTCATACTTTAGTTATTGGCAAGCCTCAAGGCAGCCCAATTGTTTCTCAGTGCCACTGCTAATGTGACCACATTCTCAAATCAGGAGACGGAGATCCCAAAGGCAGCACCTTGAGAAAGCCTGGCTTTTCACAAGGTACTTGGGCACAGAGCTGCTCCTTCCCCACAAACTCTGTGCCTTTTCTGCATCCCCAAAGCTGCTCATTTGGCCACCTAAAAGATTAGCTCACTGATCTAACCACAGGTTGATTTCCTTTTAGCCTAAAAGCTAACATGCTCATCCAGCTTACCTTACAGCTTTCTGAGCACATTTGACAAGAAGAGGCCAGGGATAAGATTGTGTGGCTAGGATAGTACCAAATTTTGGCAACTGCACAAGTTCAGATCAGTTCTAGTTTCACAGCCTTTTAAAGACAGTGGTCATAACAGCTCCCTGCTTTAGAAGATGCAGGTTTTGGTTTATACTGTTTTCATCCCTTGTCTGATTTTTGTGAGGTTCTAGATCATTAGTTACACTACAAATAATAGCCTTAAAAGAAAGACAATGCCCAGAACCTGTTTCCAAAATGAAATCCAAAGATTTGAAGTCCAAGCAATCCAAAGAAATGACAGAAATGTGTGATGTTTTAGTTTGAGCCAGGCTGTTACCTCCCATGGGTGTTCATCCCCTCTACTAATTTCTTTTCTGTTGTCTAAAAGACGTTAGCTTGGTTTCCCGTCTTTTTCTGATACGCCTACATTGACACTACCCTACCAGGCAGACCACACAGTACCACACCAATACTCTTACACCTGCCATTTTCAACAGCCACCATAAAGAAAGTACCAGGAGTCTAGTTTAAAAGTATCCTTAATTATAAAGTGGTTACAAATGCTTAATATCATCGTTTATTCATGGGGATACAGCCTTTCAAATCTATGATACCCATTGATAATTCTAACAAATGCTCAGTCCATAAATATTTAATGGCCACTTGTAGGTGTTTTATGTTGCTGTCTTTAAAGTTGACCTATTCACAGGTTTATTAATTGCAAAAGGTTTATTTTATCTTAAATCAGATATGCAATTTTACAGTATTCGAGCTATGCGTAAAGGAAATCAGATCATTCTGTCTTACACAAACAAGGAAAACACATCTCTCACAGAAAGAGCACAAATCAAGTTAATGAGGGACAGTTTATTTTGTATGATTTCTCAAGGCTTTCAAATAGAAGACTAGTTGACAGATGCCTCCATCCTTAAACAAGCCAACAGCAGTTTAATTGTAACTTAGTGGTTGTTCCCATTCCCGTAAGCCTAACAAGCTCCCTCCTTTCTTTAAGTGTGGGTTTCACCTGGCTGGCCTGACATTAAACTCACTGCTGGCCCTAAATCCCTCCTGTCCCTAAGACTACTTTGCACTACAATGCATGCAACTCAAGAGTCTTGCTAAGACATGAGACCTTGAAAAAAGAATATAAATTTGAAATACAGAGCACAGCTGAAGATTGTGATATAATCTATGGGACCAAAAGTCCTGTATTTTCTCTTCTGGACCCCTCCCTGTCTGGTCTTTACAGCCTCACCAACCACGACAGCACACCCACATTTCTTATTATAGGAGCAGCAGCAGCTTCAAATTCTTTCCCAAAGATCCAGCAGTGTTGTGGTGCTGGAACTCCATCACCCCAGTGGACTAAGCCTTTTTACTGTACTCAAAGACATATACTGTCTGTCCAAGGCCTTCAGCTGAGCATTTTTGACCGATGATTCCTTACACATCCACTGTTAAAATAACAGAAATATTGACTGTGCCAACAAAAACTTCTGCAGAGAATATTAAGAAAAATTGACCATTTGCTATTAGAACCTGTTACTTTGTAACAAAATATCACACACCTACTGTGCAAATAAAAAACCAAAAAGGGCATTAAATGACATTATTAAGGTTGTAAAATCAAGCATCTTTGGAAACTCCAAAATTCAGATTGCCCTTGAAACCACAACCCATTGCACTGCCCATATGCATATTATTCTATAGCTCTACCAAACTTCCAGTATGTTTCAGACTTATTTTCACTTTTAATGAAGAATACAATTACTGCAGCTTAAAAATATTCAAAAATAAGTCTGTGTAAAACAGATATCCACATTTCAATTTAAAGTAGGTATCAAACCCCAGAAAATTCAATTCCAAATTAAATAAAATGAAAGAATCTTTTAATAGGAATGCCAAGGCACTTAAAACTAGGCAGGCCAGGTATGTTTAACTATAATACACATTTTATCACATTACATATACATACTAGATGATAAAGAGTAGTAGTGGCATCTACCAAAAAGAAAGGAACAATTTTTACAGCTACACGGCTGCAATCTAAAAATTCAGAGTTTACTGTATTCCAGTCTCTCTGGGTACAAATTTGCCCAGCTGTATATGTGTAACAGTTACTGCAACAAAAATCTTTTATTTCAATGTCTCCAAACACTTCTTTTATTCATATATGGCATAGCATTAAAATAGCACGCCATTGTAGTTGAATATTTTCATTTCCTTCATTTGCGAGGCAAAGAAATTAAAACATCCAATTACATACTGGATTCACCCAGAATTAGTTCCCAGTTCCACAAGAAGTGTTACATACCTTCACATTCCCGCTACATTGAATGTTAAGATGGAATTGCTCTTAGTGCTTCATTAATGAGTGGATGCCCTCAGCCTGCACACTACAAGTAACAGAGCACAAGGCCGTCTTTCTTAATGAAACACCACTGCACCAGACACCACTGTCATGTGCGAAACGGACAAGACAGTTGGCATTTTGCACTATCCTCCATTATCATCATTCATCTCTAGAATTTTTTGATTAAAAAGTGGTATGGCTGAACAGCTAGGCTACGTTTGGAGCAATGTCATCTCCTTTGGCAATCTGTGAGCAATACATTAAAGTAGCATCTACAGTCAAATAGGGGTTTTTTCACCATTCTTAGCCATTGGAGTTTAAGTACACAAGAGCCAATCACTCTTGTGCTTTTGGCAGCAGTCCAGGGCACTAACCTGTAAAGGGTTTTAACCTGTTACATGGGGACAGCTTAATCTTGGAACCTAATTTGTGTGTCTGTTAAATGTAAACTCCTTGTGCCAGAGGCTGTGCCTTCTTGCCTTTGAGAGTAGTTTCTATAATACAGATGCAACCACACTAAACAAAACTGATAACCTAAGGCACTAAGATACAAAGAGACCATAAGTTGAGCCAACACAACAGTTAGTAGCTTACACCTTACAAGTTACCTTTGTTAAAGCTGAACTCATTTCAAAAACTTACACAAAATCTTCCCTTATTCATATCTGTTTTACATTACAAAAGCATATGCTATTATCATTAATCCATTCACTTAGCTAGATTTAGTCAGTGACAGAGAAATGTTCATACTTAGCACAAATGCAGACATATTTGAGATAGAACTACATTTGCTTATTGAAGACCAGAAGACTCTGTTACCAATAATTTTTAACCTACCTAGGTAATCCTGAAGGCAAAAAATTCCTTTAAAAAGCTATTTAAAGACTAAACAGATATGTTAAACACAAGGTATGTTCCATAACGATAAGCAGTATTTATTTTTCCTCATTTATCAAATGGAAAATAAAACCACTTAACCTTCCACTCCTTCTCACAGGTAGCAAATATTCTAAGAAGAAGGGAAGCCTCAAATCACCAACGTGAATAGGGCCGTTGCCATACTGGCAATTAAGTAAAGCAAGACTGAGACACCTTTACCCAGTGGCTGGACTGTCTTTACGCTGGGGTATTAAACTTCATGGCATGTTTATTAATTTCATCAAATTCTTTAAAAATACCATCACATCTTCCTTCCCCCTACGTACTTACACTAGTCCTAACAACATAAAACATTTCAAATATTATTATTCTTTCAGAGACCCACATTTCAGGTAGCTTGTAAGCAATGTGGCAGATGAAAAAATGCAAGACATCTAACAGCACTATTTAGCACATGGTTTTCACTCTTTGAACTTTATGACTTCTTTGATTTTCTTTCCTCGTTATGGTCACATTCTCCTAAGCTGATATATTCTGTGTGCAGTACAGTAATTCTCCTTTTATATACAACACTGAAAACCTTGGAATTATGCCATTTTCATTTGTGCAAGCGATGCAGAGGCAGGCACTGTCTTTAATGTATATTTTCTCTTGGACAGTGGAAGTTTTTGAAAGTAGAAAATTAAAAGTAAAAGACTCCTAGTAAACATCTAACTTCTCTATAATGATATAAAAAGGCAATACTTGCAATATTCTTGTCTTTTGAAAAGGAAACGATGAGGCCCATTAGACTCACACAAAAACATGTGCTCCCAAAGAAGGTAAGTTCCTAGGCAAGAGAATGATAAAAACCTCTATGTGTTTAGTCAGAAACATACTGGACTTAAAAGACATAAATAAACTAATGTCAGAAGGAAATAAAATCTGTACACTAAATGTATTCTTTTTTGGTCTCATCTTCTTAGCAATCAGCACCCATGTCAAAAAGGCAGGAGAGAGAAGGTTCTCAAAAGTCTCTTTGCAAACCCACCAGATAGAGCTTATTGTGCAAGTGACCTAATTAAAGTATTGCTCTAAGTAGGTAATGGTGATGTTAACGGATGATACCTGTCAGAAAATCACATGCACTGATGGACTTTGCAAGGCTGCTTATGTTTCACTCTTCCTGAAATGCAGAGAGAAAATACAGGAGACAGCACCATCTCCCAACAGCTAAGTTTTGTGGAACCAAAGAGAGATGTCAGTTCAGTTAATTGCGCAGAAAAGTCTGTCTTCCCTCTCCTTTCATGCCCATGAATAACAGAGCAGTTAACAATATTGACATTTAAACCATCATCATTGGGCACCTGAATTAACACTTCACAGAGATGAACAGACAAGTTCATGCCTTTCAAATCTACTAGGCTAAAGACTCCTCTGTAGACATCCCTGTATCAGTTGCTCTTGCACTTGGTTATTACTTTTGAGGAACCATAAAAGTTAACAATTTATCTTTCCTTAATAATAGCTATGACAATGAAGAAGAAGAAAGCAGTTGAGAAAATATACTGTAGTATTATGTATCAATATTGTTCAAGTTCAGATTAGTACAAAATTGGGTCCTTCCACCACAGGAAAACTTTTCTGTCCCTCTTTATGAGGCTGTCTCTGGGGCTTTTATCAGCTATTGCTCTATATGACTATGGACAAACAGTTCCTTTGCAAATAGGAACCAATCTAAGCAGCACTTTATACAACAGCTAACCAATAATTTGGAAGCTGGGGAACAATTTTCTTCCAGCAGCTACTTCCTCCACGGGCTTATCAGACCCACCCAAACATTCAAGCAGTTATTACATGGGATGCTTAGCTAACAAATCCACCTTTATAATATATCCTCATAGTAATAATTAGAAGCAGTACATATATTTGGATGGCAGTAAATGCTGTGGTCATCAGAAGACACTTATGAAACTCTGGGTAGGCCTGCATACCATAATGCAATGCTTTGCCTTCAGTCAATTTGAAAATTCAGAGCAAAGGTTGTTGCTAGAAGCAATGTAAATACATTATAGAGGTATTACACAGAGAAATTAGCTACATGGAGGAGCAAGGGATATTAGGCATGGTGGAACATCAAGGAACAGAGCCAGTGGAGGGTTCTCCACACAGCACTATACTGCATGATATGAACACAACCTTAAAGATAGGAATAAACAAGGTATATAGTGCTAAACCTTTGCAATTTAAATAAAAGACTTTTTCTGGCACCTTTTTCGGTTCTTTTGGGGCAACAAGTTTTCCTAGGGACATTTAATCTATCTCAAGCTGAGTACCTAAACCCACACTGTAAGGAAAACAGGTTTGCACATTACAGCCAAATTTTCCAAACCTATGAGGGTTACCCAGCTACAGCAATCCCATCTTCTCCTCCTCACGGCACTGTCTGTACCATAACACTCTTTGGTATTCAGGGCATTTTATATTTTAAACTATACTAGGATAGCTAGCTCTTTTTCCTCTCCCATAATTAATTCTGACTCTTCACCTGTTTTCCATTTCATATTCCCAGAGACATAAACTGTAAAAAATTAGCTCTTACTTGTACCTAATAACATTCTCAGTTGAGGAGCTTATATTGGAATCATACTTGCTTGAGAGATACTGAATCCCCTTGAGACTGTCTGCCACAGATATTATCCCTTTTAATTTCCAATTCTTTTTATCACAAACCTTTCTCTACGCTACGGGACTGTGGAGATTACACAAAAGGTGCTCTAAATAGCAATGCTTCAAGATCCTTAAATCTCCATCTCCATCTCAAATTGCTACTTAAAAGCCAGTCAACTTTGAAGAGTTTTTGTAACAGGGAAGGTCTTGGTGAAGCAACTATTTCCAGTTTGAGTTACCTATCCCTTTAAATTCTGTGTACCATCCATTTATACACATAATGCTGACTGAGAACTACACTCTGTTCCTATCATTTTTTTTCCCCGCAGTCTTAAGTGGGGTCATCTCCCTTATCACCAGGGAATCAACGCCAGGTTACTGTGCCATCAATTTAATTGAGGGGAGGGCTGCTTAAAGCATCTCACACTTCCCATTGAACATAATGGGATTCTGCCTCCTCCCGACCTGTAATGGTGATGGGACCTTCCCCAGGTGAAGGCCAGACTGCAGCCCAGACACCCCTACCCCAAACCCCGTTGCCCCTCCCTGCTCCTAAACACCAGGGGTCTCTGTTAATCCTCCCTGTCAAAGGCAGCTGTGGAGACAGAGGGGCTTCCAAGACAAACACTGCCTCCCTCATTCAGACATTTAAATACCATTTGGTAATTTTACCAGGCACATGCTCCCCAGGGCGCTATATTCATTTAAGAAAAGCTACTATGGGAGAAAAAGAAGGAAAGAGCACCTAGCTTTACGGAGGGAGCAAATGTGAGTAATTAGTCATTAGTAGTAGGTTTTGCTTGGTTTTTAAATACATGGTAAACAGACACCTTTTGCTCAGCAATCTTGATGACTGCCATCCTTAATGAGGTTTTGGAAGTAGGTTATGACTTCTCTGGGAAAGAGAATGAAAGAGCCCTCCTTCCCCTGTCCCTTGCTGGGTGCCAAGGTTTTGGAAATTGCAGATAAAGCTGTGTATTACTGCAGTCTCCTTTGTGGCAGCAGTAGAAACCAGTAAGTGCTTTTAAAGAAAAAATGAGACCATCAGAAATATAATAGGTTTATTTGCATTACTAGGATTGTCTGGAATGTTAGAGGGGCTTGTGGTAATTTTCCTGGGTTTTTTTTCCCCTTTCCTTCAATATATCCAAACAACATTGGTAAAAAGTATAATCATTATCAGCATTCTAGGCAATGACACACATATATATACATATGTGAACATGACACACCTCCCACCCAAGACAGCAAAAATATAAACTACAGAAAGGACTCTTATTCTAAAATAAAAACAGATATTTGCAAAGAAAACACACAGAGAAAAATCTATACAGTATTTCTGATACCTAATACAGCTAAAATAACTTCTATCACGACCAATCTTCTCTCTTCAGTGACAAAACACAAGCTAAATCCAAAAAGCACACTTCAAAACATTGCCTGCTAGCCCCTGAGAAATGAACACAGATAATCTTTCTTTCAGGTGCAGCACATTATCTGATCAACACAACACAAACTGATTTCCATAAGAAATTCTAGCCTAATCATGCAACCTTCGTGTTAATTTAAAAATAGTCCTTGATTTTGAAATAAAGTTGAAAGTATAGTGTCAGAACAAAGTGAAAGAGTTATCATTAGCCTTCAAATGTGACAAATAAGAAAGACACAAACACGTGTCAGGATAATTAAAAAGGCATTGTTCGCTTTTTAGAAGAAAAAAAATGAATTGCACTAGAAATATTAAGCTAACAAAGAAAGAGCAAATATGAGTAGAAAAAATGACAGTTATCTGCAAAATTCATAAATGTGTCTTTTGTATAACCGTAATGATCATATTTTATGCTGTCATTTTACATTTAATTGCTCACCCTGGTACTTTACTTCATAGAAGCCATCAGTACCCCACAGAGCCAGATGCTGAATTGCAAAAAAACATACTGTGACCACAGACTTATAGGAAAGTAACTTTGCTGAGCTGTGGTGTATGACAAGTTAATTTTTGCAATTATACTTTTTCCAAGAATAAATGAAACTGCAGGTCATTACTATTCTATATCATTAAAAAGAGGCAGAAAATGTTCTTGATCGTAAAGGCCTCAAACTCATTTTATCATTACTTTGACATATGAAAGCAACTTTACAAGCTGCTTTTCCTCAATGTGACTTAATGAAATAAGCACCACCTCAGCTGAAATATGTAAACATCTTCATACATTAAGCAGCATATAACTAGAGAATATTGTTATTATTACACAATGCTAACCCATCATATGTCTATCAGGAAAGAAATGTTATATGGGCTATACTTACAGCTCTTAGCTCTGCTGTATTAGACTACACGACAAAGTACTGAAGGGACACAGTTACTCAATTGCCATGAAGACTGAAATTGTCCCCTGTTCATTTCTCTTCCTATGAGACACTAAATGTTAGAAATGTTTTTTAAAATAATTAAGCATGTGTAATGTCCATCATTGTCAAATAGTTTGTGCAATCAAACAACAAAAGAGCAGATATTATGAAACATGTAATGTCTGCTTTCTGTATCTGCACCTTTTCTGAAGAAAGAATTACTAAGAACTCGAAAGTTGGGACGTTCTTTGCATTTCAAAATATTTACTGTGCATGGAGAACTCAGGAATTTTCAGAGCATTCTTTCTCATAAAATGCCTTTTCATTTTCTGCACAATTGCTTTACTTTTCCATCACCAATGAAAACTATTACACTGAAGTGAGAAGAGATTCTGCTTTCCAGATGAATATATTTACTAAGACAAAAGAATGAGAAGAAAATGTTTCAATTGTCATTGCATCTGTTTGCAATAAATGTCAAGAACCTTTTAAAAAATTGACTACAGAGATGACAAAAGACATCAGGTTGACAGGCAGAGAGCTGCAAAACCTCAGTTCACCCACTGAACAAATAAAGACAGGGACCTCCAAGCCAAAACACACCCTGATTTTTCAGAAACTCCTCTGCCAACCCATCCAACTCTTACTACTGAGTCAAATATATCCTTTGTCAGCACACCCCTTGTTATATCTCCTAAATTAAGAATGATTAGTAACTTCAGTTTTCTCTTCTGAGAATAAGAGAGCATGGACCACTAGACAGGTAATGGAAGAAACTGTCCAATAAATCCTGTGACTGAGATTTTCAAATTCATGGAATTAACTAGAAACAAAATCAAATAGATTTCTTAAAACAGTCTACATGTTACTTCACACTTTATTCTTGTCCAGGTCCTTGTGCTTTCCTTCTGAACAAGAAGCTTAACTATTCTGAAATTATTTATAAATGTTAGAGTTTGGTAATTTGGAATACCTCTCCCTCATTCTACACTTGATCTCCTCGCATGGCAGCCAGGGATCCCTATGCATGAGATTCCCTCTATTCATATACAGGTTCTGCAACAGCAGCTTCACAGTTTTCATAAACACATAATAAGCTTCTAAAAACACTTGCTATCAAATAATAACACCACAAACATTGAACATAGTTGTTTTCCTCTTACTTAGGTTACTAAGAATTTATTTCTTACGGAGACATTTTTGTCAGGAAGAAGAAATTAGAATTACACAGAAAAATATGTATGGTTTGAACTGCATACCATTGCATAGATCTTCTATAGAAACGAGACACTGTCCAGTGAATTCCATGTAGCTACAAAATAAGAGGAGGTTGTCTGTAGGCAGACAGAGAACCAAACAGTTTTTAAAATATCAAGCGCCATGATCTTAATCTCAATGCATCCTATTTGCAAACAAATCATTGCTTAGGAGATAGAACTTTAGTCTTGTGAATAAAAGAATAATATTAAAATATATTCATAGTACCTAGTAAAGAATATAAGTATTGTCCTGGACTACCAATCACTTTGCTGAAAATTTATATATGCAGCATGGAACCTCTTTTTTCAAAATTTTATTGTTCAACAGAGTTTTAAAAAGTCATGCCTATTTAAAGGACAGAAATAATAATCTTCCTTTTCCCACAAGTAGAGAAAAAAATTAGAAAACAGGCACTCAGCTATTTTTAATCTAACAATCTTTATCAGAACTCCTGTTACAATCAATTTGACACATGACAATAATATCTAAAAAACAAAACACAAGAAAGTAGAAGTCTGCAGCACAATCAGCAGCAGCTTAGTACCTGTATAACACCAGCAACAATGAAGGGCAACACGTTTCTGCTAGGAAGGCTGCGTTTAGGAACATGGCAAGAACCTGAAGCAGTTGTTTTGAGGTTACTTAGATAAGAAAAGACATGGTAAAATAATCTCGTCTGTGTGGGCAAACCTTTGTAAACTTGTGAGAGTTAGCAGAGCTCAATACAGAGACATGGGATTACCTAAGCAGAACAGTTAACAGAGTCAGGGCTTAACACAAGGACTAAAACCTACCTAGTATCCCTCCTCCTATTTCACTGTCAGCTTTCGTCTGTATTCATTATTTTCAGTGTAAAACTGCTTTTGCATATCTCACAATATAGATACATTTTATTATGTGTGTGACTAGAAGGAAAAAAAGAGAATATTACCCTACAAGAGACTGCATGGGCTTTTTTTCTGAAGCCTTTCCAACTCCCTTCCACCTTCAAACTAAAGGCAACAATTTTTGACAATTAATGAGCAAATTTAAAATGAAATACTGTTAAAGCTCTTGTTCATAAAACAACATTAAAGCCACAATACTGCAGTTCAATATATTACTAGAAGCAAAATTAAAGCACTTGTTAAAATATAATAACATAATAATGTAAATACAAAAAAATAGCAGATGCTCTTTAACTGTCAAATATGGATTTTTCATAGCTGGTACACAATTTACTGTCACAGGTGCTTTGGTGCTGCAGAAGTATTAGTACAGCTATTAACTATTTAATTCTTTAGCTGACACTGTGTTTTAGGAGAGGGATTTAAATAATTTACTTCTACATTCCACTGTTTAAATTTTGCTGCTAGGAATTCATGCAACAAAGTTGAAGAAGAAACACATGACGCTTGTTGATAGTGATATAAGACAGGATTATTATAAAAACCAATTATATCTTTTCATTCTCTTTTGCTTAATTAAAGCAAGAAGAATCACTATCTTTCTCAGCAGTAATCATGTGGAAGCTGTATAGCACAGATACAGTAATTAACTTAACCTTATCACTTAACTCTATTGGGTCATTCGAGTGAGGCACAGTATCAGAGCTCAGAATCAATGCTGTAACACCAACATCTTTGAGCAGTTCAGAGATTGAATAATGCCATCTGTAAATGGACAGTCTTTGTTCGTGCTTAGCTATGCTGGATAAATGTTCCTGCTCATAACTTTAATATGGCAGCTTAACCATTTAATCATTGTACATTAATACATTATCAATATTCTGAACATGTAAGTACAAAATTACTTGTCAAAGTAACCAGATATTACCAATTTTTGTGCATAAATACTATACGTGTGGGATTTTGTCTTAATTATATATTTTCATGAAAGAAGATACAGCCCAGATTTTTTTTTTTATTTAAGAGAGATTGAAAAGAAAGATCATTGCTAAATGTAAACTTATTTTTACCTTTGTCAGATTTTTTAATTTAAAAGGAATGTTCTGTATTTGCTTTGTTAAATTAACAAAGTGTGCAAAGTTTAGTGTATTTTAGCTGTACAGGGGATACTTGGGCATCTGAGGGATTTTCATAACTCAAGACTTCTGCTGTATCACAACAAATTAAGCGTAATTAAACACTCTGTTCAGTGTCTATTGTTAATTGCAGCAGCTAATTTGATGCTTAGCTAGTGTTATGTTCCAAACTATTTCCGAGCACACAGAATTCTTCAGTTATCACTGCTTGCTTAGAGCCCTAAATTTATTTTTTCACTCTCTTTTGACAGATTTTAGCTCATTTATTACTTCTGTTAAATGATCAGAAATTCCCTTGCCAAGACAGTACTTTGAGGTCCTTCACTTTCACCAAGTCAGACACTAAATCATAGGGGACAATTATCAGCAAATGCTCTCCGACAGGCCCTAAGCCTGCTGAGGTAATGCAGCTGACAAACTTTGATGCGCCATGCCCGTGCACATTATGTTCACGTAGTGTGTACATCTGGGCACCCTTTATGGCGATGCAGCAAACAGCCAATCATTTATTCCACTCTAATTAGCACACATGTAAATCCTCACCAATCAAGCCACTCACAGGGTTACCGTTGTGGCAGCCATACAGCAAGCTGGCAGGACATGGGAAGAAAGTACAAGAAGCAACTATTGGGTTTGATTTGAACCTGCCGTCACGCCACAGCAGGTCCCCCCAGTCCCGACTGTAACCAGCTCTCCCCTTCACAACCCATCACCGAGCTACACGCGAAAAAGGTCATCGGGCAGACTGCCGACTGGCCGAGATGCTTTGATTCTTTACAGGCTTTGGGAGCACACCTGAAGCGACACGCGTCTCCGATAGCTCACAGCGCAATAGCTGTCGCAGGCAAAAGTCAGGCATAGCTTTAAAGCATGTGGCACAGCATGGAGTACACGTTACCTCAAAGAAGCACTGTCCACCTCAATATTTTAGACCCTGTTATGTCGCCAGGAAACTATCTGCCAGGTGTCAGCATCCCTTTTCTTCCTCACAAGCCCAGGTGCCTCTGCAGTAACTCTTTTATTTTGAAATAAATAGCAAACACCTTCAAAAGGACAGATTCAGGAATTCAGGAAAACTACTGATGTTGGTTTATATTATGCAACTCCAAAGAATACAGCGTGCTTTGAAATACCTAAAGTGGTTAGCTCCCATTTCCTAAAACTGAATCAAGTCTGTATGTAACACCCCACAGTGCTATTCATTACTAAATTACAAAACAGCTTTAAAATGTGCACGTATATTGTCAGGGATATGAAATCTTGCCTAATAAAAGTATTCCTCAAAACAGAGAAGATTTCTTTTTGGAACAAAAATCTACTTAAATCTTGTACCCCCATGCTTTCAGTGCTTATTACAAGGAAAAAAAGAAGTAAAACCGAATTTAGCAGTAGCATTTAGTTACATTGATTTATATTTTTATTCAGTGGACTTAAAGGATGGAAAGACACATTCATTGAAAGCATCTTCAAACTTTTTATACATATGTGTACTTCTACTCACCATTTATCTTTACCTACATTTAATTAAACATGTTTATAAATTGATTTGTTATATTATACAAATTAATTAAGCAACTAGGTATGAAAATTTGGCATTGGTTCATTTTTTAAACAACCACTAGAAATAATTATTCTTGTAAAATTATATGGACAATCAGAACAGAGGGATAGAAAGAAAAACTAAATTGTGGTGGTTAAACTGGAACAAAGACAGTAGGATGAGAAAAATCTGCTCAGGAATTAAGTTAAGAATCATATTTCTAGTGAAGTTTTACAAAGAAAAGAAAATTTAAAATGTTACTATCTTCTGCAGTAACATAAAACCAGGAAAATAACACAGTGAATACTATATGTCTACCAAAAATCAAGCAAGCATCCATATTTGGCATATTTATCTCAGCTTCCACGAACAGAAAAATATTAGGGGGTGGGGGAGAAAAATTTATTTTGATATTATGGATGCTTTCACCATTGATGCTGCCTCTCCAGTTGGTCTGCCCTTGCTACAGAGCTACCACCAAGGGGGATAGCAGGTTGTATCTCTTGGCCTGGATACAGGCAGTGAGGTAGGACACTCTCTCCCACGTTAGCAAGAAATGGCTGTCTATTTGACCTTAAGGAAAGAGTCCTTAAAAGGAGAAGGGAAATCACCTCATCAGCCTTATGGCTTAAGAATCCACTCCTGGCATATCTGTAACTTATCTACTGAAATTAAACACTCTTATTCTGAGTTTACTTACAAATTAATTGGAACATTTACATTTGTGTGACAGCTGGATGCTCATGGCTTTGCCAAGCCTGAGGTCAGGAAGGGTGGCCAGAGCAAAGACCCCACAAGGGACGAGGGAGTGACCCAGGGCCATATAAAATACAGTTCTCCTTTCCAGACCCTGAGTTCACATGCTCTGTGGCCAAAAAAATCGCCAAATGTGAACCAAGCACATCCTCAGATGTGGATGAATCTGCTGGGGGTGTCCAGCCATCACATGAAGCACGTCTGCCCGAGCAGCTGCACAACCCCCAGCCAGCATCAACCACTGCCCTGCCTCCTGCACGCCTGTCAGGCTTTTGGCACACGGCTACAGAGGGTGGAGAGATGACTACAAATACCCCTCTTCCAAGAAAGTGACATTTTTTTGGTTCTTACTTAAGTACATATCTCTATCAGAAGGCTTCCAGTGAAAAATGGCAGGATACTGTTGGCACCACAAACCCAGATACATAAGGCCCTGATAGCTGAAACCATGCCTTGCAGGTGTGCAGGAGGCAGCAGCCTCTCCTCTCAGGCTCCTGCCAGCCGACCCTTGGTTCATACCAGGGACCAGCAGAGGAAATGGTGGCCCCCATTAAGCCCCAGAGGGCAGGGATGCTCCCAGCACCAGACTGGCTGTCCCCAGGCCGACTGGCACAGTAGAGGCAGCAACCCCATAAGCCATGTTCTGATGGAGCCACCTACGCTGCCCGTAATACCAGCCTCCAGCAATGGGGTAAGGCAGAGAACACTGAAATAAGGTCCTGTGGTGATCAACAGCTGAGCATTACACTGTTCTGTACAGCAAGAAACGTCAGCTGCTGCCTCCTGGGTCTGGATAAAGACACCACAAAGCAGGGTCTGCGCTGCCCAGAGTGTCCAAGAGGAAGGTGGTAACTACAGCACATTCCTTCAAGCAAAGAAAAAGGCCACAGACAAGACAGACCATCTATACCAGCAGCTTGGTAATTCTATACATATAAATGAAAAAAATACATAATGATCTTATATTGTCACTTCCAGATGTCTTTTTTTTTTATGCTTGACGCAAGAGGTTTTTTTCCTTTCCTCATTATCCCAGAATGAAAGAATATTGTCCATGTACAATGCAATAAAATGTTGAATGCAAATGCTTACAAACTGCTTGAAGGTCATTAAGTATCCCCTTTGATCTGTTAATAAAGTAAATAGAGCAATACATTAAGTAATCTAATACTAAAAAAATTTTTTGTGCTTTCTAACCCTCATATGGTTCTCCTTCTGGATAAACAAAAGTTTATTGGCAGTTACATTTTTCTTTCACTGTGTGTCGTTTAATTGGAAAACTAAAACATCTCAGTAGTTTCATTCTGATTCTAAACTGGAGCTGCTTTATCTCTTCCAGCTAGACAGAAAATGTTTAGAAGTTATATGTCAGGAGTTTTTAACTAGTTTTAACTACAAGATCCATTTGTTTCACTTCATTACATACTGTTGGATGATCATCAGTTCTCTGACAGCACAGTAAGAAAAACAAAACTGTGGTTGCATCATCATCAGATCCTCCAAATTTGATAGCTCTGCCAGAAAAGGCAGCAATGCCCCTGTGCCATCTGCACATCACTTCAACTGCTCTGCTGTCAGCAAGCTGGGCAGCCCACGACAGTAGCTGGGTCACCATGATTCCCCTGCAGCCTTTGAAAACCTGACCTTTTTGTCACATGTAAGTCAGAGAGCATTATTCAAGCAGTATGCATGGCTCTAGCAGGGCAACGTACTCGAAACAGCATCCCAGCCACCGTAAGGAAGTAGAGAACACATAAAAGAAACCATCTGGAATGATAGATGATCCTAAGACCATATAAAAAGTAAATGTAATGCAGCAGACCTCCGTTTTCTTCAGGGGGAAAAATCCTCAGTGAGGATTAATAAAAATTATGAAGGGAACTGACGAAATCACTGTAGGTGGCTATCTCAGCTCATCTCAAATGCAAAGGCAAAGAAAGCTCACCGTAAGCTATAAAAGGCAAAGGCAATCAGGCAAGAAGGGCAAATATGTAGGAACTCTAATTAACGAACAATAAATGCATAAAATAAACTGCCAAAAGATGAAATCAAAGCAGGTACTGGTTTTTTTTTTTAATGAGACAATACAGTGGTCCACAATTAATTTTTGGTAGCAATTTAATTATAACAATCAATAGCATTTTTTTTTCCTGTTTCCTATGGGAAATTGTAGAGCAGAATGTTAATGTAGCAAAAATACATATTTTTTGTTCTCTTTGCTTTAACTGATGTTTCCATCAGTTTAATGGCATAAAAGATTGATGTGCTGTGTAAATACTTGCCTGTTGAACTCACCTGAACCAACATGTACAGCATTGCAATAACACTGCCCAAAGAGATCTTACCTGCAGTCTACAGGATCTTCCTGTTTAAATCAAAGGAAAATTCAGGGGTTTATGATGTCCAGTGAGTATAAAATTTTGTGATATACTCAATTCTAGCCATCATTTCCCCTAGACACTATTTGCTAGGTTTCCTGGAATGTACGACAGTATTTTAGTATTCCACAGAACAACTGGAGCCCTTCTATCAAAATATTTAAGTAAATAAATGCAAATGTGAACTAAAATTCCCACTAAGTAAAAAGATCCTAATGTTAATTTATGTTCTAAAACTCTGCAACAGAAAATTAATTTATTTGAAATTATTACTTTTTTATGTTTTTTTCTGTATAATATGTTTCATAAATTTGAGAACATTTAAGATGAAACATTTCATATTATATAAATTATATAAATTGTTTCACCATACACATACCCCAGATGTTTTGCCTACCAAAATTAAGCCCATGGTTTAGCCAAACCACTTACTGACACGAGACACCAGACACAGAAAAGTATTTGCAAACAGAGCAAAGCATATGGCAAACGGCCCGTGTAAGTCATCTAGTACAAAAGAAGAGTGCTTGTTCCAGAGAATGTGAGTCAAGGACTCAGAGACTGCTTTACATAAAGCCATGTTCACTATTTATGAAGAAAAGAACTTTTCGACTCTTCACTCTCAGGACTGTACTCAAGTTAACATCTTCTCCCTGGATCACCATGGCTGGATTTAATTCTTCTGCCCTCATGCTCACTGTTGGATAATGGCTTAAGAGAACATGGGTGGTTATCTTAGAGCATCTTAACACTATATTTGCTCCCAAACATACAGATTCCAGTAAGACACTGGATGCCTGGCAGAACTCTCCCAAGTCATATGTCTTTCTTCAGTGGCTAAATACAAAAATGACAAGGAATGACACTCAAAGGCTTGACATGCTCATGTACCTTGGCCTATGGACTCACCCCTCCTTCCTGTCTTTTTTTTTTTTTTTTTTTTTTTTAATAATCTGTCACCTCTTCTACTCTGGTTTCAACCATTCATGTAATTTTATTGTCTGTTATAGCCATCTTATTATTTACAGGGCCTGTAGGCATTAATTTTATTTAATATACTATATGCTTGACACTCCACATGGTGTTAATGAGTTGCCAACTGCCTGTTGTGATACAAGAAGTAACCGTAAACCCAGTGTCGCCTTTACTCCTGCACTGGTTCGGTTTTCTATTGTGACACATAAATGTCAACTGGTATGATCAGAAGTAAACAGTCATGACAGACATGAAAAAAGGAGCTGACAGTTGAAGGTGATGATATCCATTAGGCTTCTTCAGCTGCCACCTCCTGGGGAGACTGCTGAAGGATTTGAAATGTGGTGCAGAGCTCCTGGCTAACATGGCTCTATGACAAAGAATATGCTTACCTTCAAAATACCTGGCCTACCACCTAACCATCTGGCTTATTATCATTCAGATAAATCCACTTATATGCACAGGAAGGAGAAAGCCATGATGGAACACCAGAAGTGCATAAAAAGGGCAGAAACATTAGTCAATCAGCCCGATGATTCCTGAACAGTTGTTAAGGGAGCACGTCATTGCCTTGCTCACTTAACCATGGACATAAAAGAAAAGAGCTTCCCAAAAAGACAAGAGTTTAAGATTTCAATTAAATTAAGCTGAATCTTAAGATGTCCATCAAGAGTAGTTAGAAGGATTATATCGAAGTCAATCTTTATTCTCCTTTCATTTTTTGTGATAGTAGATTAAACACTTCATTTTGTTGAAGAGAGAACTTTTACCTGATAAATGCAGAAGTAAGAAAAATCACTTAGGTTAAATACCAAGCCAGTTTTCTTACCACAACTCGCTCTGCTGGACTTTCAGTTGTGCAAACCAACCAAAGCCTGTATTTGATGTGAGAGAGGATGATTGAGGAAATTTGAGACCTCCCAGTGAGCACAAACCCCAGCAGACACCAGTGCTTTTGCACTCTCTCTCTCTTTCTCCCACACCCCTCTGACACATTCACAAAGATGTCAGGGCAGAATGCAATCCTCAGATGGCACATGTACCTCTAGGCTGCCGCAATTTATGCCAGGGCTAACATAGCTCAACCCAGAAAATTAGAGTTGTAACTGCTTCCATGATCTCCTCCTTCCATCCCCCAATACCAAGAGCAGTATTTTTCCTTATAAGCAGCTCAGGTAATTGCCTTTATTATATACAATATTCATTCCTTAGATTTCCATCATCAATAGAGCTACTATAAATTATTTTAGCTGTACTCTTCATGCTTTTATCCCTGTATTGATTTTATTTTTAATGTAAACTTTTAAATTATAGTGCCAGGGAAACAACTACTTATATAGCGACAAAGGCTAAATTAGCAAGACCTGAGAGAAAAGTGCTGAAGATATTTGATATGAAACATTAAAAGCTAATGTTATTTTATGAAATACTAAAACGTAAGAGAATGCAAATGTAAATGTAGTTCCACCTTCCAGTGTACGGCAATAATAAAGTATTAGGTTCAAGCTTCATAATTAACTTAATCAGATGGAGTTTTCTTTAATTCCCTAATTCCTTTCCTTCAGCCATCTAAGCTTTACTCAGCCTGAAGAATACGATCACAAAAAACACCAGCAGCTACTACTAGAAATGTTTCCCTTTGCTTCTGCTGCAGTAAAGCATATAGTGCTTGGTAGCATGTCTAGTATTCAGACATTGTAGTATCTTAGATGTATAGGCACACATCCCCACATTTGCTAAGGCAATGTCTTCCTGTGCCTCTGACACAGGGACTCAGCAAATACCTCCTTTAAACTGTTAAAATAAATACAGAATTTAAAGGCAAGCTTAGTCAGGTCTCTTTACACGTATGCACACATAAATACTGTATGCAGAATCTCAGCATTTGCAATTAGTTGAAAGCAATTCAAGTAAAAAATAAACCCTTTATACCATGGAATTGCAGCAATAGGTTAAAGTGCAATTTTTGTCAACAAGTCCATTTTTACTCTATTGATTTGCACAAGGTGATGTGATGCACTGATTTGAATCTTATGCACTGAAATTATATTGCATTAATTGAAAAATAATTGGATTCGTCCCACTTTATAACAGATTCCTGTATATTATTGAAGTTTTAATCTCTGATGAGTTTTGCAAAACTCAAAAACCTAAAAATCACTGATTTATATCTTAGTTCAGATGTGGCAAATATTTCAAGGTGAGGAGCTCCAAAACAGCAGACTATGCAAACTGCAAAGCAAACATGAAACAAAAGTAAAAACGCTAGCATTTTCTTTTCATATATTGTAGTAAATTAATTGTTGGTTTTGGTAACGTAGCTTATTAGCTTTGCATAATTTAAGTTTTAATTCATCGTTTAATTTTTAATTAAGTAGTCTCTTTCATGATGAGCTTTCTGCTCGCATTTTAGTTAGCTGCTAAACATGCAATGCATAAAGGCAATGGCAAGAATGTAATATTTAGTTCATATGATTTCTCTGTGATTTCAGACATGAAAGTAACCAGTTTTTCAGAGAATAAAATAACAGCAATTGTAAAATGTCATATAAATTTTAAATAATTAAAGACCTCTGAAAATATCTGAAAAACTAGTGGAGCAATTATACAGAGAAGAAGAGGCATATACTTTTTTATTAATACATTTTGCTATGGGTTTTTTGTTTCGATGATTTGGTTTTGGTTTGGGGTTGGGATTTTTTTTTGGGGGAGGGAGGCGTTTCCTTCCACAAATCCTACAATTTTGTTAGAGTAGTAACATTGGATTTCACAGCTCTAATTCTCTACCAAACATGACAAACTTCATGCAATTCCAAATACAGAGAAGCAGGCTAAGCCCTGAGGAAGGGTTACATTTATTTTTGCACAAAAAGAGGAAATTTAAGAACAAAAACTATTTAAAATTGCAATAAATTAATATTTGGTAGGATTTATAATTATACATGAAACTAACCTGAATGTTTATCTATAGGTATTAAAAAAAAAACCAAGAAAAATCATGTTTATCATAGACTACCTGCTGCTTACTGGAAAATAACCTTAATGAACGTGATTTGGTTAAATATTTTTCGGTTGATTTTCTTGATATTTATTTAAGGGGGAAAAAATGTAAAAAACCAACAAAAAACAAAAACCAAACTTGTTTTAAGAACATATCTGTCAATTCAACTGAATATTGGGAGTGCTCCCAGAATTTCTCAGACCCAGTAAAACTTGCCTTCAAGTTGCAGGAAGGTTGACATCAACACACCTGAGTCATCTAACAACAAAAACCAAAATTAACTTAACTGCCTATGCTTTTTGCAGACATAAGCATAAATACATAAATATGAGTATAACACCAAGGAGCATTTTCTTTGCAAATCTCTTCAATGTCCTGAAAAAAAACAGTAATGGTCTATATACAGGTTTTTATTCCAGACCATCTATTGTTACCCCTAAGACCTCTAAATTTAACTCCAAGCAGTAACATCTGTAGCATACAGAAAGCATTCCCAGACAGAAAAGTACCATCCCACGGAGCAAAATACATAAAAATACACATACACAAACATACATCTTTCCTAAATTAAAGGGCAGCAGCTGGCTATTCAGTTCTGGAAGATTCTATGACTCTATGGTTGAGGGAAGGTTGAGTAGCCCCCACATTGTAAGTCTCTAAACCTTGCAGCTTATTTTACAAATTAACACATACTAGCTGGATGAACACCAGTGAAAGTAAACCTTAGAGAAGAAACATTTCTAGGATCCACTACGTAAATTCCAGTTTTCCTAGTTTCTCAAACCTTGTTGTTAACTTTTCAAGTTAACTTGACCTCCTGCCAGGGGCTCAAGATCTCCCAGCAGCATCATCGCTGCCAGGCTCCTGTTTCAGTGGCACAGTGGACTAGAGGCGCCGGAGGCTACAAACTCAGATAAACTTCCTCAAGCAAGCTGCCGTGAACTCCCAGAAAACCTGCCAGGTAAGAAGGCAGGAAACAAGTCAGAAGTTTGCACTTCCTTAGAATGTTTCATTTTGGGCAAGTCTACACTCTTTAACAAAAATGTTGACAAAAGACAAAATAGTTTTTAACAGCTTACTTGTTGCTCAGACAGGTTTCTAGAGGAAACAAAGAGTAATGAAACCTTGCTTGGAGGTCCCAGTCTAGAAGCTGGCCTGCCTTAGGGCTGGAGTTGCACTACGTGAACTGGGCAATAGCCTGTTCTTTGAAATCTGACTACAGGGATCACAGTTTGGTGACCTAAAATAATGCAGCATCCCGTGGCTGACCCTGAGGTACACAGTAAAGGTCTGTCAGGGGAGATACACATAAAGATGGGCTATGCACAACTTAACAGCAGAGTACAGTTTGTGTTTGCTCCTGCTCAACAGGAAGCAGCAGGAGGAAGCCCTGTTTTTACAGACCTCTGCACTGCTACAATAGTCTGCTGTTCAGCTAAAAATAAACATGCATGGCAGAGCAAGAAACTACCAAAATACTGAAGTTTAGACTAATCACACCGGTTCTTCTTCTGCTTTATTGGGACTTTGGTGCTGTTTTGGATGGTTTTGGTTGTGTTGTGGACTTTTAAAAAAACCAGCTAAACTATGAAGTTGGTCAAAACAACCTTACAGAGTTCTCAGAATGTTAGTTCTCTCAGTTTGGATAGCTTCCTATTTAAGCCAAATGTTTTGAAGACATTCAGGAAGGGCTAATGAAGCCATCTATATTATTTTAAGACATTTTTTTGCATGAGAGTTGAGATAAAGCCTGTGGAAATCCTAATGAAAACCCCCAAACCCACCTTTAATGCAAGCAGCTGACAATATCAAGTAGGAGCTATAGATAGAACACTCAGGTTGAGACCTAGTGGTGTCACTTTACTTATGTCCAAAGAATTAGATTTTCTGACATGAAGACCTGGATAGATCAACATTCATTGCAGGAAATTAAGGGGGTTATTAGTGGGGTTACAACAGCTTTCTTTTCTAGCGACAAAAATATGAATTGTAGTATTGAGGAACTCCCCAGTAGTTGCTCATCAACAGGATACTAGCACTGCAAGAAGAAATAAAACTTACTGACCAGTTCAACAGAGGTTTTCTTTCCCTAAAGTACAGCGACATAATACATCTTCTCTACACACACAAAAACTGAATAATTGGGTCACTTGGCCTGTGTGAGTAACCTATTTTACTGTCACATTTATATAAACAAACAATTATACTTAATAATCATTCATGCTACTTGACTTACTAATCTTATCAGATAACAGAACATGCTCCAGCAATAAAGAAGAGCCATGACAAAACTTATCACCTAGCCTTCAGCTGTACAGAAAACTATTGAAGAGAATGATGACAAAACAGAGATATTTCCAAATTCACATACACCTTCCAATACAGAAAGCCAGGCAGAAAGGGACAGAACTGATTCCTGTTTCCCCACCCACAGACCCCAGTATTAGCAGCCTCTGCCACCAGAAGACTCATCAGAGCGCTATACAGGCAGGTCAGTATTCGGGTGCCGGTGACAAGAAGCCACTAAGACAGGGAAGGTGATGCCCTTGTGGCAGAAAATATTATCTTCCATTACTCAATACTGAACATTCATTTTGAACCAAAATTATAGTTATTTTGAATAACAGCACTGCCGATGCCTCAGTCTATATTATGCCAGTATTTAGCTGCAACACAAATACCATATTTAAACCTGGCAGTCCCATTTGCCTGAATATGCTGATGACCCAGAAAACACAATGAGGATGTAAGAGCTGGCAAACCAAGCCCAAAAGAAAACCATAATTCTAAAAAAAGTGGTGTTAGTGAATTCTGTGTTCTCATGATATTATGCCTCATGAGCTATTCAATCCCCAGCTGAAGTTCCCACTGTACAAAGCGTTCCCTCTGCTGTGAGGACTGGCAAACACAACCAACGCAAATACACACAAACTGGAGCTTTTCTTTCCATCAGGGCACTTATCAGGTCTTTCTTTTTCCTCCCCAGACACCTATCTGCACAAAACTTTCAGGAGCAGAGGCCACAACCTGAAGTACTATAATAAGGTGTAAATCATGCCTCAAAGACAGATCGATCAAAGTAGGGGAAGGTGGTAGGCTGTTCATCTCTCGAGGATTTAAGACATTACCTTCAAATGAAAAAAAATAAGCATTTTAAAATTTCGTTTTCTTTTCACCTAAGGCCCTAGCAAACAGTATAAATTTTGAGCAGCCATATCTATTTTTCAGTGGCTAAACTGGCAAATGTTTCTGGGCATTGCCATATTTCACAAACCGTGAGGGGTTTTCCGTTGTAGTTTTGGGACCAGTGAGATTTAGAAAGTACAAAAGGGCACATACGATGCTGTACATTTTATACCCAGTAAACTCTGATCTGCGATTGATTTATACAGTGTGCTAAGTCTTTATTTCTTTTCCTTTAGCTTGGCAACATAATTTCACTTTGATGGTCAGCCTTTCAATTAATCAAAGTGGACACAGCATTTGCAGCTTCTTTTGAAGTCAAAAAGAATTGTGTGCTCAGGACCTCTTAAAATGAGACCACTTATTTAGGTACCTTAAAGATGGCTGTCAACACCTAACTCCAGTCTCCTAAGTTTGAAATTGCTGACTTTAGTAATTTGCCCAAGGAAAGTGAACCTGGGGCACAGAAAGACTACACAAAATCTTACCTCTCATGACCAAAAAGTCCTTGGCTCTTAGTTATATGTGCAGACAAATCTCTTTCTTGACTGGTTTGCCAGTACTGAAACACATTCAAGTACACAGCAGTAAACCATTTCTAATACACTGGTTTAGTCAGAACTGTTTTCTAGGGAGATCTTATGTCCAACTGCAATTATGTGATAATGGAATCCAGACATGGATTTACAGAAATCAGAACACAGCAAACTTATAAGGCATTTCTCTGTGTCTGACTGCTCAGACGAATTGCATCCAGGTCTGCTGAGCAGCGGCTGTGCCGTGCTTCATTTTGATGCCCAGAGGTAGGCAGCCTGACACAGGAAGCACCGGCTGACATTGCAGCCCAGCACACAAGCCAGCAGCGCTCCTCCTTTGTGGCATAAAGTGTTAACACATTCACAAGAACTCTTCTCATAAACTAACAAGTGCTAGAGCACTTTAATAAAGTCTTTAATAAAGACTAGAAAAAAAGAAATAGCAGCAGGGTGGAGCTGATACATATTCCAGTTCAATGTCTTTTTTCCTTCAGTTATGTGTCAAACAGCTTGTCTGTTCTGACATGCAAGTGTAGCTGGTGCAGATGATGGGAGATGACGTGCGACATGAAGGAAACCACAAAAGTTCACATCAGGGCCCGTAGCAGGCTGGTACCCTGGTCATTAGGCCACATGAAGCCCAAGGTACCAGATTACAGCGGTGGCCGCTACCTGCCCTTGTTAAATCAAAGCTAGCAGAAGCATGCCTGAACAAATGCTTTGCTTTGATCCACAGACCTTTTACGAGACATACATGAACTGCAAAGGTCCAGGGAGGAGTTATTGTGCTAGAAGCAGTGAAATGGATTTTACTTTGTAACTTGCAAGACATCACAAAAAGCCATAAGCTCTTCTCCCTTTTGTTTAGAAAATGTATCTTGCTACTTCACTTGCAACACATTATACATTATACCAGAGTATGGCGGGTAAAATACTTGCTTTGTAAAATTTTTAGTGTGTACTGATTTCAAGTGCTCCTTTCTCCAATAGAGACAGAGTTCAAACTAAACTCAGTAGTTAGGTAACTGCAAGCATACACTGCCATTCATCTAATACTAGTCCACCTTTCCTTCAGTACAGCATTTTGCACTTCATATATGTTATGAAGCATCTCTCCAGCACAATATTTTTGAATGCCACTACCAATACCATTGGTAGACCAGAGTCTTAACCCCATTGTCCTTAACAGAAACAACACAAAATAAAAACCCCTCAGCAATTTTCAAAATGAGAAGAGAAGGAAACAACTCAGGAAATACAGAAATGGCAGCACCTACTCACACCAGAAAAAAATCTGGACAACACTGTGCTTCAGTGTCACACGTAGAGATATAATCAAAAGCTTTCATAGCTGGCATATGTCTCCATCTGTAAAATGTAATACTGTTACACTCAGGTATTTTCAAAACCTGCTGATATCTAGTTTTTACTCTAGACTTCCTATTTTGAGTTCGAGGTTTATTATTTTTAAAAGTTTAGATTGCATCACTAGGAACAGAGGATGTACTAAAACACTACATGCTGAATTCTGCTTAAAATACTCAGTTCATCTCCCTGTCAGGTCTCAACTTTTCTAACAGCAACGATACAGTAAATCTTCACAATAAACTGGGATTTACAGGTTACTACTGGCTGACAGCTGAGGTTCAAAAAAATTTATACCTACACTACTCACTGCATGAGCAAACAGGCAAAATGTAAAATAAGAATCTCTAAGATAAGTGATCCATCCACTACACCATTTAAAAGAAAGAGGTGTCAACCAGCCCATGTTATAAAATTCTTAAAATTAAAAAGCTCCGATTTTAAAAATGAAAATTTGTGAAATGCAGGTAGTAATAAATTGAAGAATCTGCTCAATGTAACACAGCAGCCTATGATAGCAGCTAGTCTACCACTCAGAGGTTTATCAAGGAAGAAAGATGATGTTTAGTCTTCTGCTCTGGAAGGGAGAGAAATAAAATACTGTTTTCCATCACAAATTTGCTTGGAAAACTTGTCTGCCACCTCAGAAACATGCACATGCCTAAACTATCTGCAAAACTTCATCACAAATACCTAACCACTAAAAATATAAATTTTAAGGAAGTAAACTGCTTCAAAGGCAACGGAACTTGCAGGAACACTGCAAACAAGAGTCCCTTACCTGCATTCCATGTAAGTTCTTGTGAAAAGACAATCCTAAATGATTCAATGTCCTTGACTGTGTTGCATCCAGCCTAAGTAATGGTGCTTAGACTGAGCAGAAGAGCTGTATTGTGGGTGTATCTTAGAGCCCCTTATTGCCCACTTACACAGATTAAGAAGATGGTCAAAACATATTACACTTTCCATTCTTCACACTTTTATACAGAAAGGAGGTATAAGGAGGAATCAGAAATCTCTGAACCTTAATACAGAATAGAAAGCAAAGGTTGACTGTGAATACAAAGTATTTCTCAGTTCAGCAAATGAAATGTAGCTCGTGGTACATTTAATTCCATTTCCTTCATACTATGTGCTGCATTTAAATGTTGTGTTTTTACTAGGTGCTCTGTAAACAATATTATGTAAAAACACAATGGAGCCAATAATACAGCATAAAAGCAAACAACCTGCTCTGAACAAACATGGCTCGCCTTCCCTTCTCTCTGCAGGCAGGGAGAATGCCCTGCTCAGCAACTCTCACTACTGGGTCAACAGAAAGAAAAAGTCAGACAACTTTGGCAAATGCAAGGCAGCCAGAATTAAGGATATCCCTAAACACATGAACATGGAATAGGTGATCAAGCGAGTGCTGCCATGGACATGGATCCAGTTACTTACATACAAACAACCTGTGGAAATATTTGCATAGCCTATTCAGCTTTGTGAACCGGTCATGATTTGTATCAGATGTGAGCAAATAACTCACAAATAGAGATTTATAAACAAACTGCTTGCTGGAAATCACCTATTAAAGTCTGAGAGGCACATTTAAGCAGGAAGAGAGGAGTGGTTCCTTCACCAAGCACCTGTGCCTCCAGCTTCTACATTTGTGCAGTCTAACAGAATTCTTGAACATGCATAGCTTGCGGTGAATCAATCTGGCTATGACATGGAAAAATAAACATTTACACAAATGGTTTTATATGCACCACAACTAACCAGTCAGTTGGCCATTACTTGGATGTCTTAAGTTTAGTAAATACACTTCCATCTTTGTTTACTCTTTGCTTTAAAACAAAACACACAAACCCCCACAAATCTTAAGAGGGATAATACTAAAAACTGTATTAGAAATAGGAATGTAAGGAAATGGAAGATACTTCATCACATCATGCATGAGCCAAGGCACACAACTTGTATACATATGCAGATTATATGAAGACATATTTTACATCACATGAAAATTAACTTGTGTTTTAAAGATTAAAGATTAAAAATTATGTAGGAGGTTTTCTATGATTTTTAAATTTTCTATGATTTTTAAATTTTTAAGTCAATGACTTAATCTTTTTAGTAATATTTACTATTTGTAACCTTATAACTAGCCCTTTCCACCACATCCCTGCTCCCATTGAAGGCATCTCCTTGGCAGCATACGCTCGCCTCCAGGGAGCTGACCCTCTATTTCAGAAGGCTGAGATTAGACAGAATGCCATGGGTGTCCTGCAGGAACTCTCTGTGTCCAATGATTTTCACTTTTCTTGTGTTTTCTTCTGCTGTCTCTCCTGTTAATACCACTCCTCTGTTCCAAAAGTGGTAATCATCTTTTCCTCTGAATTCTTCTAATAAGCCTAATCAATTGCGCTCCAAGGCAAATGATCTCTTACTTCTGTCAAGCTTGAAGGTTGCAAATTCTACCTTATATCTGAGGAAGAACTAAAAGTGCCTGAAGCTTATGTGTCTTTTCCAAGTGTATCAGCTCTTCGATTATGAGGTATTATCTCTTCTTACAAATCTAGCCTTTGAATTTTCCACACTATATTGCTCATCTAAAAATTGTACTCTGGTTTCCCCTGTGCTCCTACGGCAGCCACGTATCAAGGAGCAGTGTGAGAAGCTCCATTGCAAAGAGGTATCTAATTATTTGGGTTAAACATTCCCAGGCATGTAACAAAGTAGTGGGAAAAAAAAAGAAGAAGCTAAATGGAATTAAAATTTGTCTTACAAACCACAGCTTCCTGTATAAAGAAAATCGGATGCCAGGAGTCAAAAGCGTTAGGATGCAAGTTCCCCTTGTATCAATGCTTGCAGGCACGCACTCACCCTTTTATGGAGAACAGTGACCTTATTTGATACGATGGTGACCCCACATAGAACAGAAAATGGGAAAAGTAGGGGAAAAAAAAGACTTTTTATTATTCCTTGAAATCAAAATGTAAAAATTTAAATGATCTAAAAAAGCACCTCTTTATTAAAGAGTTGATGAAAGTACGGGTCAGTCCTATTATCCTTTTAAATTAATAAAAAATTCCTGATCTTTTAAAATTCAGAAGAATAATGTATATTTAAAATATTCTGTAATTACTGCAAAAGTATTAATTAGCAGTTCATGGATGCATAAGTAGTGAGATGAAAGAATAAGCCATCTACTCACTATAAATATAAGCTTAAAAAATCATTTTATAGCATTTTTGTAGCTGTATGATGTTAGGCAGGTCATAACACTAGTACTTTCCTCTGAAAACCTAATAATTATTAACCTTTTTAATTTTTAAGCTGAATATTGACTTTGCAATAAATTGGAGTAAGTTCAATCTTACAATCAATTCCAAACATGAAAGAGTTTCTCTCCCAGGCACACTGACCATTAGCACTAATTTACAGATATTTTCTTAGGCTTGACTCAAAGAGAAGTCTAAATTATCTTACTGCAAACGATTTTAAGTAATAGCACAGTAATTCATATATTAAGCAGAGAATTACAGATACATAAAATCACTATTTTCTCTACCAAACTATAAAGGGATATTAGAAGTTATTCCAAATTGCATGGGAAAGTGTTAAAATATACAACACAATCTTCCTTCCACAATAAGACCCTCAGGTACAGAGGAAAACTATGGGACACATTTCTGTTAATTTCAGCCCTTCAGGAAATGCAGCTGTTTTGCTTCTATATTTTAAGACTTCCGTTTTTTCAGTGCATTTTGTCACACTTTCAAAAGAAACAACAACAGAAAAAAACCCAGTCTAAAATCTAGTCAGATTTGATCACTAGTAGCTCTGTATGCCATCCTTCAACTCCCAGAAATATCCCTCTTCTCAGCACAGGAGTCTGAATCACAGTGTAGTTAGGAAGCTCTCTGTTGCTGAGCCTGTGGGAGGCTGGTTGATCAGGCAGGGATTTCCTGCTCCACCATCCCATTTCATCCTTTCACCTTTGCAATAGTGAGCCGAGACAACCAGTCAGGCTACACCAGCACAACAGGAAGGACTGCAATTTCTCATCCTGGGAACACAGAGGGTTTCTAAAAACTACAACTCAGAACTTCTCTATTTCATACTAACTTCTCCATGGACACAGAGTTGCCCCAACAGTGCAGAACATTCCTTCCAATTCCTCTTTAGCAACAGAGAAAAAATATTAATCATGGAGGCAGTCAAAGCCTTTTTGTGTAACCACACTCCAGCACAGCATCCACATTATTACCAGAATCTGGGCACAAATTGACATCCTCAGCGCAGTATCAGACACCTTTTTACTGTTGTGAAACTCACACCACAGCAGCTTTATACATACGAAATCTGGAGTATCAGACAATATATCTATGAGGCTGATATTAACTTCCAACATCAGAAACAATATTGGATTATTTCCTATGCTTTTATATGTATGTATAAAGATAGAAACCTCCTCCAAACAAACCCTGAAGCATTGTCAAGAAAATTATTTCAGGATATCTTTTTTATGTGGACAGCAAACACCACAAGGTCCAAAAGATCACTTGTGTCACATAGTGTCACATGTCTGTTTAACTAACTGATGAGATATTTGTTTGATGTTCTCTGGTGTATACAAAAAATAAATAAATAAAGGAGGAAAAACAAACAAACCTCCAACAAACCTAAATAACTTCCCATGTACTTCCTTCCTTATAATTTTTTTTTTAATTATAAGGATAAAATTCTGTAATGGCTACTCATCACAAGCATAAAAATAAACCACTACATAGATTTTGTAAATTTGCTGGCTGACAGTTTAATTTTTAATAAAATGCCTGTCAGGACTCAGGCATATAGGTGACTGCCTTCATCAGGAAACAAATAAAGGAAAACTCATTAATTCAAGGTCTGCAATGGAGGCATTGCTGGAGAAGCAACAACCTGCTGGAGTCCCTCTACCCACCAAGCTTCCAAATGTTATGTGAAAACCTTGCTAGTCTTAAGTGACCAACCTTGCATTCTGATTACATGCCATCCAATTTCCACTACTCTAGATCTCAATATAATACAATTCCTGTGACATTCCAACCCTCCAACATACCAAAAGTGTCTCCCAGTTCTATGCCCTCAGCAGGTTTTCATAACTAAAATTTCACTTTGCGTGTGTGTGCAGCCAGGTCAATAATGAAAATATTTAATAAGATCTATCCTAGTGTAACCTTCAGAGTAATCACCTACTAGACCTCTCATTACTTTTTTTAATGCCCTTTGCCAAATCTGAGAGCCTGATTTTTATCAGTTCTCAGCAGAGCCTTTTACTTCTTCTTCACTAAAAAGAGACAAATTTCCTGCTGATCAATATTTCCTCCCATTTTTTAGGCTGTCTGTTCACACCTATCCTTCTTTTTAGGTGGTTACTCATCCTCTGAGGTCTACAGCTCTTTCCTTCTGAGGTTTTTAATCTCATGAGCAAGATGCTTAGGCTGTGCTCTGCAGGCCCTTGTTAACCTTCAAAAAGAACACACAGTTCTTTACATGAAGATGTGCTTTCCACAGCAGCCACTGGCAAGAAGCCAAACAAAAAAGATCTAAAAAAGCTCTCAAAGCTGTAACAGCTCAAAAATAATTTTAAGAATATTGTTAATCTTGAGAAAATATGGTTCTTTCAAAAAGAAGGGGGAAAAAAGAGCTCTGTGCATAATAAAACACTAAAAAGAAAAAAAATAATGTATTCTTGCATCAACAGACCCAATTCTTCACTGAGCTATTCAAATTTAAAAATAACAAAAATGCAGATTTGTAATTGGCTTCTCGTTCAATTTAAATCTGAAACTATTCTGTTTCGGAGAATTGTTCAATCCACAAAAGTTCCAATCACACAAACCAAACTGTCAATGAATGATGAACTGGCTGCATAGTGCCAGACAGTCAATAAATGATGCAGGTGGCTGCATAATGCCAATATATGATATTCAACGTTTTGTTAGCTCTAGCAGATTCTACCTGCTTCCCCTACAGGAATATGTGGTTATTTTTAAGTGGCATTTTTAACTAGTTAAGGAATTGGATTATAAAAAAAAAATCATTACACTGAACTTAGATAGATACCAATAGAAAGTCAGAGGCTTACTAAGATTAGGTGTCAGTAACTACTAGAAAGTATATCCCTGGAATTGCACTAGTGCTTAAAGAGAATAGTGGCTAACTTTGAGTCTTATAATCCTGACTAGTGGGTGGGAACACAGAGAGCTTGTTTCTGTTCTTGGCTCTACCCCTGGCTTACTATACGTCCATGGCCAAATCTCTTTCCACACCTCAATTTTTCACTGGGATATAGAAATACTCTCTTAGAATGAAAACTGATGAAAATGGTATGTAAGTGTTAAATTATTAGTCTATCTACTGCAAGAAGTTCCTTTCTGTGTTTATACCCATTTCTTCTACAGATCTCCTGTCTTCATATAGGACATGAGTACTAGAAGCATGTAACTGACCTTTCCCATACGTCCTGTACAGATTGGCCCATATCATGGTTGATAAATATTAAAAAGACCCCCCGTGACTTAAAATATGCTTACAAAAAGCTTAATTCAGGCAGTTATGTGCCTTGACCTAAGTGATCATCCCAAATTAACAAGGAAAACGCAAAGCTTACAGTAAGGTTTACTTTCCACCACAGTCTTTTATCATATGTAATTGTCCTTATATCCTCCTGTGTGCAAAGTAATTGTCTACCCATCCTTCTCCCCAAGGCACAGTTAGGACTGAAAAAGACTTTGACATACTCAAAATCCAGTTTTGACTTCAAGCTTGAAGGTGATGACTAGCTGGCCTGCCTGCCTCTGGCTGCCAGTCCCATGCCACAGGATCCTGCTACTTTGGCTCATATTCAGTTTTGGCTTGGTCATAAAGCCCTGAACCCTCTGCTGATTCCAGAGGTTCCTTCCTTTACCAGTGCATTAGGGTTTTGGAAGACTTGCCTTGGTTGCTTGCTGAACTGAACACAGTGTGATGTCACACTAGTTATCCTACCTACCCAGCTCTGTTAAGAAAAGATTTTTAAAAAGGTAAATAGGCAACATGTTCTTTGCAATACTGATGATAATGGTGATGATTATTCATAAGTTAGAATGGAGATTTGAAGTAGTTGTTTTTAAACAACAGGGTTCTCACAAGTCTATAGAAAAAAATACCTGGAACTACAACGTACATCAGCTTTTTCCAGGTTGCGCTTAAACTTTTAAAGATTAAAGCACATAAGAACATTGTGTTTTTGTTAAAACAGAATAAAATAACTACAAAGACCAGGACACAAGCAAACAAATAAATGAAATGTAGGCAAGTGTTTAATAAACTCATCAGTCCAAAATTACTCTACATATTTATTGAACTGCAGCAGATTCTGTTTGGGCTTAGAGGAATCAAAATAAAGTTGTGATCCATATAGAATAAAAGATATCAGAAAATAGTTTAGTAATAACCACCACAGGTGAATTATTTCCCGTACCCAAATATCAAAAGAAAACAGCTGTCAAAAGTGTAAATTAAATCACTTTTAAATTGAACACAAAATTATTTCCTATTTTCCACAGGTTATGATTTAGAGTGATCTTAAACCTCTGGAAAAGAATTTTCCAATTTTCAAAAATTCTGAAGCCCAATTACAAGTAATTATAGCTTTTCATTTTCAACATGATGAAATAATTTGATTCTTTTCACAAGAGGTCTGGTTTAGCTCAAAATAGACAAGTGCTTCTGCAATGAGTTAGTACATAAAGACAATAAAGATCATTCTCAAAAGAAAATCAGGGATACATGTTGGCTATAAATCATAAATGGAGCATTCAGGCAAAAATAGTTTGTGTGTTCTACAAATGCCACTTATTTCCATTGCACATGAGTGAGATAAAGTAAACAGACCACTGACAGTTTTGGTTTTCAAATACAAAATGAGTAAGATTTGAAAGAAGAAAAAGAAAATGTATGGCATAATCGCTACTCTTAGATCTAGTCTTAAAGTATAATTTGGGGAAATAAGAGTGCATGAATACAAGTTTTTCTATTTTCTCAATACAAAAGAAAAGCACACTGGTACCATACAGCATTAAATTGAAATCAAATATAATTTTAAGTATCTTGTTCCCAGGTCCACTTGCTTTCTCTTCCCCCAAGAATTACCATTTTTTCTTATTCTCTGCTATATTACTATTCACTAAATTAGGAATTCCATTTCAGTAAAGCTCCTAAAACCTTTCACACAAAATCTAAAGCTCAACCAGCTCCAAGTCACTGCAGCAGAGTTCATTCCCATAAGGTCCTATGTGCTTTGCAAAAGACCCATTGTAAGTGAAAATACTCCTAAAATAACCAATATATTTGAATAGTTATACCACATTAACATGCATTTGGACTTTTCAAAACCGCCTTGTAAATACTAAGTGCTGTAGTAAACATATACAGCTTGAGGACAGAGTTTTGCATCACACCTCTAAATTATAACTTGATATAACACCCATATCCTGTAGCAAGAGGAAAAGTTTAAATGCACTGTAGGGAGTATCATCTAAATGCATTTATCAAAGAAAAGCAAACCCTAGCCTTCTTAGCAGAGAAGTATCATCTAATCTGGAGGCAGAAAAATCTGAACACAACAGTTCTCAAACTCCAGTCCAAGACTGGGGAAGCAAGCTTGTCAGCCAGGCTCTGATTTCCAGTGTTCCTACCTTCCCCTGGTTTGTTTGAAAGTTAGCTACTAACAGTGCTTCAAAGACATGGAAGGGCAATTCTTTACAAATATGTAAGAACACACTTGCCACAACATAAGCAGAAACTGACACAAAAAATACTAACAGTGATTATATTTAAAAGAACCCCCTGTGGTATTTTTGTAATATTAAAAGTGTCAATAGTATTATTAGGTTAAAGTCTTTTCCATAATAAATAAAATATATCTTCTCTTTGCCTAGTGCTACAAACTGGTTAACAGTGTGTATATAGTGTGTTATAAAGTGACTAATATAAAATTAAAAACTATTTCTCTATATATCAAAGCACCTGGTTACTATTAAGTTTTCACAAAGAAAATTAGTAGATTGAGCACTGACATATTCAATAAACCCAGGTTTCTCCTGTGGTCAAATGTTCTGGAAGTGAAGCAAATCTTCAAAGACTATTAAAAAAGAGTCAGCCAAAGGGAAAAAAGAAAAAAAACAACCGAACACCAAATAATTGCTTAAGCTCTAATAATAATGACTTTTTTTATATATTGAAAACAACAAATTGAGAACACTTGAATTTACACACACTCATTTAAGGCTTTTAATCCGATCCCAGTCATTGGGGGTTGATGTGTGGACACAGCAGTTCAACCAACAGCCGATATAGGGAAGGATAAAGCACAAAAAGCCAGGCACACTAACATCAGAAAACTGACATCTACAGCCCTTCTACAACCTCAGGTAAGTATGTTGCTGAAAGCAAGGATTTACTCATATGGTAGAATATTATATGATTCCATTACGTGTTTTATTTGTATGTACTTCTTTTAATGCCATCCCACAGAACAGCAGACAATAAAGCTCATTGTATATTTGCACAGCCCAGGTATGGGTTGTTGTTTTCCTTTTTGTTCATGTTTCTCACCTGTTTCAGAAGACCAGATAGGACACTACATCACAGGAGCTACACATCCTTGTCTGTCTTGGAAGGTTAAAACAGCAGGACGTTTGGCTGAAGGTTAAAGCAGTTCTGAGACTGTACTAGCAAATACTGCCTGCAGACTATGTTGAGTTTTTTTGTTTTGTTTTGTGTGGTTTTTTTCTGTAATAACAACAACATGAAAAGAAATCCAAGCAAAAGGGATTTTTTTTCACTTCCTCCTTTCTACTACCAGAAAGTATTTATTTTTATTAACATTTGATTCTTGCCAGACAGTTGATGCAATTAAAACTTGAAGTAGATTTTGAAATGTGTGCTATTTTCTCCAGATTCGAACAGCCAAGAGTATGTTTGAACACCCTTGGGTTACCTCATCTAGCAAGACCCAGTCAATGTGAATTGAAAGTGCAAGTAACAAAACAGGAGGCTTTTAGCCTACATACAAAACTAAAATTATTCTTAATTAATTATAAGTAAATCAAGAGAAATTATTAATATTAGGGGATAAATACAAGATGTTTTTAAATATGTCAAGTACTTCTCCAGTATGCAAGGCCCTCCATTGACCGTATGACTCTGGGGACAGGCAATGGATCAGAGGATGGCTGAGGGATCTGCAAAGATGAGGGTACCCGGAGTGGGTTGTGAGCAACAGCAAATCACATGGCAAAGTCATGTTTGGTTCCCAGGCTCTAAAGTGCCTCGAAGGCCCCCTTTTGCCCCTTCCCATAACTAAAAGGGATACATTATAAACCTTTAGTCCAGATAAGTTCAGATCACAAACTAAACACCATGGCCAGTCTGCTGGAGACTACGCAATCATTGAAGTCCATCTTGCCAATTACATTCTTTTATAGACATTAAGGAATATTTAGAATACAAACAAATAAGGGTAATTACAGACTATTACTATCAAGATATCTTTTTCACCAAAACAAACATGATTGCCTCCACTCTGATTTACTCTGTCACAGAGGCACACTTTAGTTCACAAGTTTATGAATTCACTATCTTCCCTTATAAGGTTTTGGACACAGCAACTCAGTAGATACAAAATCCATCCTTGTCACATAACAAGTCAAGGCACTAAAGGTATGTAGGGCCCAAAAGAGCACTGTTTCTATCTTCAGAGAGGATGAAAGGACATTTGTCATTAGCAAGGAAGAAGTACAGACATTCTTTAAAGGAACTTCTAGAGTCACCCATGCACTGGGCAGGGATGTGGCAGAAGGAAAAAATTTAAATATGCTTTGACTTTACAATTATCTTTGCCTTCGACTGACCTAGTTTAAGAAGTGGTTTTACGTAGTCTTATCTTCACTGAGAAGCAGACATAAATAAATTATCTATCTCAATTTTGCTGGCATTTTGTTGACTTATGTATGAGATGATGAGATTTGCAATGATATACTCACTGTTCTCCAGCACCTTGGGATGAGTATTCTTCCAACTGTCTGAATGTCACATGGAGCACATGGAGGGACCTACTCTGTGGAAATGTGTATCTTCTAGGGAAGTGGTTCTGAGTTGTCAGTATATAAATAGTACTGTAATATAGATGTTCTTTGTTCAAACTGCAGTCTCTTTAAGTAGCTTGTGACTAACAGCAGCCCAAAAGTCAACATGAACAAAATATCCTGAAATCAATCCTGATAATGTAGAAGAAATACACCAAGATACAACCAACCACCAAATCTTACAAAAAGTATAAGAGAACTCTGTCAACAAACTTATTCTTTACAATCAAATTAGGTCTGCCTAATCTGGGATCATACTTCTAAAAAAATTTAAAAAGCAAAGATTTTGGGATAAATTAATTAGCATTTATATGACCATCCTTTCAGTGAGATGCAGATGCCCAGACTCAAACACACTGCATTGACTTAGGCTGTGACACCACATATCCGCTGCACTCTGAAATCCATGTTCAGAAGAACTCCTCCATTGATTTGTTACTGTTTTTTTCACAGGGATCTACGCAAGTGAAGCATTCCACCCGAATGAAACAACTTGTTTCACTGAACATCCTTCTGGAAATAAAATTTAATCTGCTGCTGCCCAAAATCTTAGAACCAAATTCTCCCAAATGTAAAAGATCAATGACAATGGAATCTCAAGGCTCATTACAATGGCTTTGTAATTAGCCTGCAAAAACCTCTCAGAAACTCTAAGTTGAGTATTGTGCAGTTGAGTTTCTCTTCTACGAGGCAAATCCCTGAAACAAACAAATTAGTCACAAGGCCCTTAAGGCAGAAGAGTAAGGAAAGCTTCTGTTCTCTCCAACTCTTAACACGAGGGACTTCCAATGAAATTTAAACATTATAAAGAGGCAATACTCCATCATACAATTCATAATTAGACAGTGGAACTAACTGCTACAAAATATCATTAAGGCTGAGGACTTAGCAAGGCTGGAAAAAGAACTAGACATTTATATGGTGTAACAAAAATATCCAGAGCTCTAATAATTTTTCAAGATCCGTTAAATATTATGTTTCAGAGTTTAACCCAAACTCTAACCACTCAAAAAATATGTAACTTAGATCATAGAATGGCTTGGCTTGGAAGGGACCTTAAAGACCATCTAGTTCCAACCACCCTACCATGGAGAGGCACACCTTCCAGTAGACCAGGTTGCTCAAAGCCCCATCCAGCCTGGCCTTGAACACCAGGGATGGGGCCACGCCAAATTCTTTGGGCAACCTGTTTCAGTGTTTCACCACCCTCTGAGTAAAGAATTTCTTCCCAACATGCAGTCTAAACCTGCTCTCTTGCAGTTCAGAACCAAGCTTCTTGCATCTTCCTCTGAAACTTTCACCGTTCATCAGTGAATATTGAAATAGGGTGGGCGTCTGTCTGTACTGAAACTGGGTGCCAGTCTGACATGGCAATTCCTTCGTAGTTTTAAACAAAATAAGCAAGTTGATCCACAGTCTTCAGCTGCAAGTGGCTAATGATCATGGTGTGTGCAGTCATAAAAATCTTAGGAACCAAAGGGAATGGGAAGCAACTTCTCATGGCAGCCAAAGATATATACAGCGTACTGCAACTACAAGTTCAGGTGTCAATGCTACATTGTTCAATAGGAAGGAAAACAGAAGAAAAAAAATTAAGTTTCTTTGAATGTTGTGTTATAAACCTATCAAAAAAAAAAAAAAGAAAAAAGAAAAGAAAAAAAACCAACTCATTAACAGTCCAACATGCAAGGCTAAAATACAATTGACCTCAGAACTGAGAAGGCTGTTTGAGTTGAAAAAAATCTTTCTGCCACCACTTCTTTGCTATTTCCTCCTCTGCAGCCCTGTCATATCTGTTCCTCTTTCCACAATGTAAACTGTTCTTGCTTCTCCCTGTCTCCGAGGAGGTTCTAGCCCTCTAAATCATGTGGCCTTCTTTCTGTTTTCCACATCCCTTATCATCTCCACAAGAGAGGCTGTCAGAGGCCTCATAAAGACTGACACCTCACAGAACAGCTGGGGACCTAGTGGCTGCAGAGGGCAAAACTCAACAGTAGAAGTTGGGTGGAAAAAAATTAGACAGAATCTCACTGTAGTCCAGATAACATAAAGCATCAGCTCACTCCTAAAAGCACCAGGTCAAAAGGTTTGAAAAGAAGATGTGCAATGAAAAATGCGTAATTCCAAAACCATACACACTAATCTCTGTGTGTTAATAAGCCTATCTGTAAAATATGAGGTAAGGGTCTAACAAATGAAAAAAACACCACATTGATAGCTCCCATAAAACATGGGTCAAAAGACTGACTTTCTGTGTAAATATTTGAACTACGTACTGTAAGTAACATTTCAGCCTCTGCATGCAATTATTAAATATTAAGTAAATAGCTGTGGATCATATGGACAAAGGTGAATGCAAAATGCAGCAATATTTAAATTAAGATCAAAACAAGAAACAGCCCCTTGGTGTTCTGCTTTTTCCTTCAGTGTGTGGTGGATAATAAATATCCAAGAGCTTTCCAAGGCCTCAGAACAGATTGGATCAGTTTCTTTATGTTTCCTTTTGTAATCCTGTCACAGAAGCAACGTATCAAAAGATACAACCTGCAATTTGGCGGCAAAGAGAAACACTGCACCTCCCTCAAGTCCTTGAAGACCTTTTTTTTCAACACCTCCCCCCCAAAAAAAAGGAGAAAGGCAGATCTGACGACTTGCATTGAAGTGTTCAAATCAAGAATTTTATTACCCAATTCACCCTCCTCTACACAGAGAGCTCAGACTAATCCAGCAGGTCAGATACAGCAAGTCACAAACCATGGCATTTTCTCAAAATATTTTATTTTGACAAAACAAAACAAGTAAACTAAAAAAACAACTAAAAACCAACTTGGATAAGCCACTGAAGGCATCATTGGGAAAGAAAAAGCTTTTTTGCATTTTTGGGTAGCTGAAAGTACTTGGTTTTGGTTTTCTTGATAAAGTAGAAAGCCAAAAGTCCTTGAATGAACTGGTACAGTGTAAGTAACATTTAGTTAGTTGCCCCTTTTTTTTCCCCACAAGTGATTAATTTCATGAAATAATGCCAACAATTTTTCATAGACTATAATGCAGTCTAAGAATAGGCCTCTGTATAAATTGAACACAGTAGTCACATATTTTGTGGATAGATTAAGGATAAAACTGCTAGTTCCATGCTGTGCCAGATGAAAAGGAACTGTCTGAATATTTTAGAGCATGCATATTTAGTAGGCTATCCAAATTATTTATAAAACTTTAGGGAAAAAAATTACTATTTAAGGAAAATAGTACCATTCAGTGAATAAGGAACAAGAAGAAGAAATTCAGGTTCCATTCTCACCTTCCCAGAGAATCACTTCCTCCTGTACAGTTTCCATATCTACAAAATGAAGGTAAAATTTACTAAAATGCTTCAGAACCTGTACATGAGACATCTTGACACAGGAACTGAAACATCCTGACATAGGAACTAAGTATAGAAACTATATAGATTTGCTGAACTTCTGAAAGAATTCAAAATCTCAACAGTACATTGAGCAGCATGGTATATTTATCACATTCCATACATGTGAGCAACACACATATATTCAGCTCAATCTCACCACATTTAGGAAAATCCAAGGCAATAAGGAGAGGAGCTGAATAAGTATGCAGAGCCACAGAAGACTGCCCCGCAGTCAAATGCCTATGGTTAACACAAAGCAAACCAATCCTTTACTAACTTCAGCCATGCTTTAGACAGTCGGAGACACCCAAGTCATCGGAGGATGAAGCAGTTATATGAAAGAGCTAAGTACTGAAGAAAAAGGCTGTAAAATCTACAAAACAAAACGGGCATTTACTTTAGCATCAGAACATAAATAAGTAGTAATGTTTTAATAAATGATGTAGGTGTAGGGAGCCTCAGCAAGCAGCTCAGCAGTTCCATGTAATACCAGTACTGAGGTCTTCAGAGAGACTTGTCTACATGTTCTTACAGCACTCTGAAATGCAATTCACAATCCCTTTTGACAGCCTCAATTTAGACATACCCACCTTTACAGTAGGGACTACACGCTACAAATAACTGTCACAACTTATTGAAGAGCTTAGTTACTTCTGGATAACTAAGAAGTCTCTTCTTCTTTCAGCACGTACAAAGAGACCTCCTAAGAGAAACACAAAAGATATGCAAAAGAAATGAAGAACAAAGGTTTGCACTAAAAATGAAACTCATTGCTAACTTTTCTGAAAGTGAGACACTACCTTTCAATGGACCTCAGTGGAAAGTCTCATTAACTCAAGAAGTTGCATCTCAGTAAAATTTGCATTGTTACTAATAATGAAAAAAATACTTTCAAAAAAATATTACATAGCCACAGTCCTGTAGCAATCCAGTAACTGAGTACTAAATAACGTGGTCAAAACAATGAACTGACATTTCAAGAAAGAATAAATATAAACTGATACACAGTATCAGACTTTACAATGAAAGAAAGAATATTGCTGCTATTACTTATTAATTCAGAAGTTATTTCCCAGCATTTTCAGTTCTCCAGAAAAGGGCACTGCCCTTACCCTGTATGTCTAAGCCAAGGTAGGGTTTTACTAAAGAAAGAGCTACAGACCTTTAAACTGGTAAGCATACAAGCATACAAGATAGTCAGCACTTTTGTTCACTAGAACATTCCTAACCAATTCTTACTTTTTTCACCCCTTGAACAATTGTCCACGGGGCTCTTTATTTGTTTCACAATCTGCCCAGAATATCCTTCTCCTCCAACGAGCTGACAACTTTCTTCATTCACAAGGATAGATGCAACAGTTGTTCATTTCTCATTCTGAACATGTTAAAAAAGGAGGATTTTTCCCAGTCAGGCTGGGAAGGAGAAACATATGAAAGGGGAATCTTTCTTCTATGAAGCATTACCAAGAAGTCTAGGTAACACAATATCTTTCAAAGAAAACACTATGAAGCAAGTAAAACATTAGGAGAACCAAAGAGAGTAAAAACAGGAGTGGACTGGTCCTCCCATTTTCTAGAGGACAGATGATGAATGCAATTCCAGCTTTACCACTTGGTACTAGCAGGCATGACTAGAACACAGAGAAAAGAGAAGGCGATAGATAAGCAGCTAGGAAGTATCTCTGTGGCCTCAGTGCACTAAGCAAGCGCATCTGCAATCCTTTTTTGCAGGGTGTACCTACACACCTTCAAGAAGAGTTCAGCTCTGACTTCTCCATACTCCACATGTGGTGGTTGCAGACAGTCCTCTCTTCTTCAGGCTGAGCGAGTCCAGCTCCCTCAGCTTCTCCTTTCACATCCAATACTGAACACAGTATTCCAGATGTGATCTCAAATGCCAGTCAGAGGGTAAGAATCACTTTCCACAACCTGACAACTATGGTCTTGCCAACACAGCCCAGCACATAAACAGCCTTCTTTGTTGTTCAACTCATCCTCAATCAGAGGCATGGGGCTTTTTCTGCGAAGCTGATTTCTAGCAAGTCAGAGCCCATACAGTCCTGCTGTGTGAGTTTACTTCACCCTAAACATGGGATTTTGCATTTGTGTTTCTTTGAACTTCATGAAGTTCGTGTCAGCAAACCTGTCCACCCTGAGTAGGTCCCACTCAATGGCAGCGCTACTCTCCACTGCACTGACTGCTCCCAGAAAGCTGCTGTCATCCACAGACTTGCTAAGAGTACAGCAAATCCGTCTGCAGAAGAAACAGAGAAATCTAGTGTGCATGATAATCCAGAGTGGTCACCTCCACACTGCTGCAGAGGAAGGAACACACAGTGGCAATTTTTATGAGAATAAGAGTATATCAGTCCCCAGTATTTGCTGCATCCCTACGATCTATATACCGAACTTGACAGAAGGACTGACTTTACATGGATATGTTGTACATATCCCTGTAAAGTGAAATCAGTGGTGGTCTAAGGTAATATGACGGATCATCAACAACTGCAGCCCACGAGCTGGCATAAGTTTGCTTTCACCAATTTATTGTTCAGGGCTGCAAACCTCTTAAAATTGCCAGAGCTTTTTTGCCAATACTTCAAGAAAAAAATCACCAACAAGCTGTTCCTGCAAGGAGCATCTTTCAAAATGAATATCCATCTGAAAAAATGCACTGCTATTAATGTTCAGAAGAGTTTATTACAATTTCTTGAAGATCTTAAGCATCTTTGACTGTCTTTGACTTTTGATTTACCTCAATAAGAGAATAACAAGGTATTTTTGCCCTTAACAGGAACTGAACTGAATCTGAATCCTGAATTTCTCTTTTAGAGCATGATGTGGCCTTAAGAAGTGCAAAGACTTAAAGATGTTATGCCTCCGAGAACTCTGTGTTCATACTGAGACAAGAAACAGCAGTGAGCTACACAAAATAGATTTTAATGCCAAATCAATCTCACCAAGAGCAATGCAAAGAGAGTTGCATGACCAATGAATTTTCTTTGGAATTATTCCAACAGAGGAAACAAGAGGGAAGTGAAAAAGCCAATTTCTACCCACAAGACTTTTCCAGCATCTCCTACAAAACATTTTACTCTCTCTATATAGAAACAAATCCAGACTACGGCACTACGACAGGTGACAGTCAACTGAAATAGCAGAGGGGGCCTTTTTTAACAGGCCAAAGATGAGCTATCAAGCCTAGTAGGCCAGAGATTGACTGAAGAAGAAAATGTTCGAGCCTCCAATCAATACTGCTTACAAATTCTGTGTTTGATTGACAAGGAGAAAGGGAAGGCAAGGGAGGACAGCCCACGGTCTCAGGTTCCCCAGGCAGGGAAACAACAGCGTAGTTACACATCTGTAATCAGTCACTGTGGAGAAAGAGGAAGGGTGAAGGCCATGGTATCCTGTTTGCCTGCCTTTCAGCACACAATAACTGTCTCAGTTGGAAAGCTGATTTGTCTGGGATCCCCATAGTCAATGGCAAGAAACAGTTTCTCTGATCTGTTTGCTGGCTGTGACTAAGACAAGCTCTTGCTCTGCCCTATTTTTGGAAGGGATCCACATCTCTCCACTGACTTCACATTATGCCTTTAGTGCCTAATTGAAATACTTAAAGGATGAGATTAAAGATAACAGCCACAAATAATTTTCTCTTTGCTGCTTCTGCTGGAAACTATATATTGGGCACCTGGGTGAGGAGAAGACAATAGGACAAAGAGAGGCAGCAATATGATCAAGAAACAAAAGGATCACCAAATACAAGATACATGATTAAAAACCCAACACCCTAAATGGACCTGGAGGCGAGCCACCAGTCCTTCCAAGTGAGAGCGGTGGTGAGTCACCAAAAGGCTTATATTCCTTCTGCCCACATTCTACGTGCACCTCCCTTGACTAATTTCTGGCTAAATATCTTCTGCTGCCTGTAATGAGTACAATTTCTGTTCCTATAAAGCACAAACACTTCTCAGACTAGGCTATCAGCAACCCATAACAGGCAGATATCTCAGCGTCTGGAAGACTGTGGTTTTAAAGATCTGACAAGGAATAATATCTGAACTTAGGTGGTAATTAAACTGTCTGAGCAACGCTAAGAACAGATACATTACCTTTTAATATCAGAAATGAAGTACTATTAGAGAACACAAAAGCACCTCTCTACACAGGAAACATACAAAATGGATCCTTCTCTTGCTGCTGGGAGCTCAACAGATATTCGTATGTTTGATCACATATTTGACATCACACTATTGCTCCTACCGACTACTGCCAGCTTTCCTGTGCAATCATGCTTATATAAATTCACATCTCTCATACAACTTTAAATTACTTTCAGAAATAAATATTCCTATTGGCCATTTATTATATCATGATTCATGGTAACATTTTTGGAACGCTACACTGAGCTTCTAGTCTGGGGAGAAGACAGGGAAGAAAAACCAAGAGATTTAAAACTGAACTAAGTAGACCACTGTGCTAACACAGCAAGGGTGAGGGGCAGGGGCAGGAGGCATAAGAGGGGAAAGAGAAGTTCAAAAAAGTCCCAAGCAATCCACCAAATTAAAAAGTTACATAATATGTACTGTGGCTTAAGAGATTACAGGGTTATAGGTTATAACAAAAATCAAAATCATCTGTAAACCCATCATTTTCTGTTACATGCAACATTTTGATGATTAACGAACACAAAGCATTTAAGAGATAATTCAGAAAGCTGTACAAGAAATACAAATGCATTTGAAAAGAACAGAGACCAATGCATTTAATTCTTTGAAATACCCAGTACTGTCAGAAAAACAGACCAAAGCTGCAAATGCTAGCTCTGTAACTAATGCTCAACTAGTTTCAGTATCTGATATTACACTATTTGTTTATTTTCTTGCTGCTAATTTAATTCTCAGCTGTTTCTGAATGAGAGATCACACTTTCATATCTGGTGAGGCAAGGAGTTTAGGACTTCCTTTGTGGTACCTTTCCAGATCTCTCATAAATCCATTTAAATCGACCTAAGGCTTTCTAAAAATCACCATTTCCTATATTTGTCCCTGACTTCACTGTACAGCACAAAGAGCAAAAAGATGTCTGTATCACGGGATACAGACAAAATGGATACTCTTTTCTTCCTTCTGGGAAGACACACTTTTAGTTGTGTATTCAGGATCTCACAGCCACTTCTGGTTACAAATTCAGTGATTCTATACACTCCACCACTATTATGTTTTCATTAGATCACTTACCAACAAACTAATTGAGCATATTGGAAGCATCTTCAGCTCAACAAAATTAATTCTCATCCATATAATAATAGATTCTGACATATTAGCTATGGCCAGAGTAAAATGCCTTTGCCTATAGAACTGTCCCAGAAGACCACCTCCTCCTGGTGCCCATTTTTCTAACTGAACCATTAGCTCAGAAGTGTTAGACAATCACGGTTCAGTTTGAACCCTAATGATAATGCCTATTTTGCATCCAACAGCATCTTCTGTTTCCACTATAAAACAAAGCCAGACCCAAAACCTCTGTAAGAACTGACAGAAGTTGAGTATTAAATAGCACATGGGCAGTAAATTATACAAATTAGAAAGCACCAAAACCAATACTCTTCGGGTGTAATTATACAACCACATCTAGGATGGCTAGTAGGTTAGATTAGATATCACAGTATTTCCTTCAGCTTTGAGTATGAATTTGTGCTTATTCCTGCCTATTTCCATAAACACACTACACCTTAAGTTACAAATATCACACATTGTTTCCCCCATTATCCCTACAGAGGAGACACAGCCATCTAGGAACAAACAAGACTGCCACCAGTGGAATTCCTGCATCATTTACTGCAAAAACTGGAATTACTTATTCAGGTTAAAAAAGAAATTTTAAAAAATGTTGCTGATAATTAACCGCCCTGCCTGTACCTCTCAAGGGCAATCTTCCACCCAACATTTTTTTTTTTTTCCATCTTAAAATTATTATAGCCAAAACCAAAAGCCCGATCTTTCTTTTGAACTTCCACCTTCTATTTTACCATCAGACTCTGCTACTTAAGGACTTCATTACGCACAATCAAGTTCCTTCATTGGGAATTAGTCCTTACTCCTTTTTCTTTTTCCCTTACAGCAGCTAAGAGCTACATATTTTAATTATCGAAAATATCACACCTTTAGAAATAGTACAGTAGGAAATAGGTGGTTATATTTTATATAATTATTTATATATTTTATATAAAAATATATATATAATTTTATTGCTTATATATTTATACATAGTATTTTTATATATTTATATTTTATGTTATTTATATATTTATATTATTTATATAGGTGATTACATATTATTACCTTTTTTTAAAGTTGGCTTTCTCTCATTTTAGCCTGCTGCCTTCAGTGGGGCTAAGAATCATGTCTTTATTGTGTTGTTGTCTCAGTTAACAGGAAAACAATTTTTAATAAGATCTCTGCTACTATCATGATGTACCTATTTTATATAAGATTAAGCCTGGAATTAGTAGGAAATATATGAATCAGTAATACTATTATGAGATGGTGTAAGAACTTTCCAGATGCCACCTGTTATCAGATCCTGTTCAGCGGAACTTAGTATTGAAGGCATCTCGCAGAGAAAGAAGGGGGGGGTCACTGGACGATGCCTGTTTCATCAAGGGTGTTGAAAGCCTGTGGTACCTTCTGTTATCTGAGAAATGTTCTCTTCCTCTTTCGCTATAGGAAGTCAATACACACACTAATAAATGTAGGTACCCTAACAACCAAACTTGAGCAGGAAGCATAGTTAGCTCAATATAAGTCCTCACTGACAAGCAGAAAAGATGCAGAAACCCTGGTTTAAAAGAAAACCATCTGAGTCTCATGGAATAACAACCTACATTTTCTTCTATGAAGTTAAATCTTGTTTTTTGAGTATTGATCCCTGATATGATCAAGCAAGTAGGAAAAAACTCTCTGGAGCAAGTGGAAATAGATGAAGGTCTTTACAAAATGTTCAAAAACAAACCTTCATGTGTGACCACAAAGAGTTTTTTGCCTGTAAACACGGAGAGCATCTGTCTGTCTTCCACAAACAACAAAAGGATGTAGACATTACAGAAATACAGTTGCATTTCACCTGGCAGTTTGATGCAGCGTACTTGCACATGACAACACATTGATTTTACTTCTACCTCCATGCAGACATCTACGTAAAGAAATCCATTAGGCAGACAGTTCTCATCTCTATTGACTGACAGAGTGACAATCGAATACTTTTCACCTTCCAAACTGACTGACAGCTAGACACTTAAACAAGCCTTCAAGTTGCAATAATAGTATGAAACACTTTCAATTACCTGAATCAAACAAATCCATGATCCCACTAGTTGAATGTATTTTTCTGTCTGCTGCTATGCCTGGCTTGGTTTACACTGTTGTTTGGGCAATTCAGATCCCTAACAAGAATGCTGCAAACAAACAGCAGCCCAGGGTTTCTAAACAATGAGTTATACCTCAGGTAGTCTTGCTATATGCATTTTAGTGACAAAAAAAAAAATAAAACAAATGCAGGCAGCCTCTTGAATAACTTCCTTTCCAGCCTAGCAACAAAGAAAATCTTTTAAACTTTAAAAAAAAAATGCATGGGAAATAGTTACATTATTAGGTAAGTATCTTTCTAATACTAGTAAATGTCAAATGTCAGCCTGCTTTTAAAAGGTGAACATTTTTTATTATTTTTTAGTAAAGCGAAATTGTAACAAACACTGCTTTAACTTTGGGTCAAAATATACGAACAGTTTAGCCAGTTTCCTAATTTAAATTCCAGGTATTTTTCCATGTAATTCAAATTTTAATGAATGAAATTCTCTCCAATTAAAATCGGAATTTATTTAGGGCATAAAAATGAACAACTGAATTTGACAGAGAAACAACAAATAGGGAAATTTGATTTTTCAGATACGACAGTTCGTAAGTAATCAAAACCATGTATATTTGCATTTTACGATTTCTAGAATGAGTAACTAAGGTTGAAAGTATCTAATGTTCTGTAGACATCAATATGTGTTGCTGCAAGACATTCAGCATGATCAGACTGAAATATCTAAATGAACATGCTTATGAGTTAAACATATACACTGCATAACAGGCAAACAAGTAGGATCAGGGTGCACTCTAATGTACTGTAATTGGGTTGACAGAAATAAAAGGAAAAGTCAGAGTCCATCAAGAACTGTTCAGTAAAAAACACACAAAAAGCAAAAGATTGTCTTTACAATTGAACAGTTGCATCAAAAATGGTCAAAGCATTTTAAAAGACATAGTTTTATGTTCTGAGAAAACAAGAACTGAAAATAAACCACGTTTCCATATATTTCTCTTATAAAAACTGGCTTTTAAGCCATGCTATGTCTAAGGAGGTTGAGTGCAGTTACTTACTTTTCCCCTCCCTCTCTATACACTGCTTGTTTTGTTTGGAATACAGGCAGGTAACAGATAATCTTTACAAAAATCCAGTGCTGTTCTGCAAGCACCATCACAGTTTAAATGTACACAACCATAACAACTGAAAACACTTAATTTTTTTTTCTGTAAACAATGACCAGAGCTTCAAATAAATTAAAAGATACAAATGAAAACATTAATCCCCAAACAAGCAAACAAAAGAACACAAATCAACACCCAAAAAACTCACACTCTGAATGCAGCAAGTAAGCCCATGTTAAATCTACAGTATTTGAACTCAGATATGGCATTCTGTTGCTATTACGAAAACAATATTTTAAAAGATTTTGAAAATAATGTCACAACACCAGATTTACAGTATTAATAATTTAAAGAATATGTAAGAACAGGTTTTATCAGTTTGTCTCTTAGAAAGAAATTAAGTAATTAGAAAGAAAGCAATTACTTGAAAATTATAATACTGTTCTGAGGTTACTCTGCTTAGCAATTCTTCTTTTTTTTTTAATCAGTCAATACTATTTGAAGGCGTCAATATAGAATTTACTGTGCACACAACATAAAATGACTCTTTCAGAAGAGACTTGCTGTTGCACACTATACAGCAAATTGATTTTCTGAAAAGGAATGCAGCCTGTACTTAACCTAACAGTGTAACCTTGTTGTACTACATGAAAAGGGATCATGCATATTGATTTCTTTATTACAATTCCTCTTGTGATCAGTAAACATTCGTAAACCCTTCTTATGGGGGACAAAAAAAAATCTACTTTGAAATCAGCAAACATAAACAGGCTTCGGTTTTGAATTCTGAAAGTGTCCCTTCTTTCCACAGGGAGACAGATGCCACACCATTCTTGCTTTCTTTGCCCGTATTTTAGGGGCACATTTTTTTTCCAAGTTGCAAAAAGCCAGCAAACCGGAATTGAAGCCTCTGAAAAATTCCTGCATGTTCTAAACTTATGAAGCATTTCTTAAAAAAAAAAAAAAAAGTTATAATCTTGATATACATATTCATTCTCCTTTAAAAATAATGGCTTGTGTATAAAAGAGCAAAACAGAAAATAGAGAGAGGCACTGTTACAGGAGGAAAAAGTGAAAGACCTTGCACAGTATCTATCCTCATAAAACTAAACTACAATAGTAACAGAACACAAATTTTATATTGCTTTCTTTTGAACACAATTACACTTCAGAGTCTGTTAACATGTAGTTTCTGGAATCGATGTAAGCAATTAAAAAATTTCAACCAGAATGTTTTGTGAGGCGTAATTACTATAAGGTCACTAGATATTATTTGGAGTCAGTTTAGTTTATCACATTACGACATGACAGGACATGAGGCAAAAATTATAAATTCCTTCCCTAAATCTGTCCTTTTCTGATTTAGATGGATGAAGAATAATTAACTCTTAATTATTCAGATGACTTCAAGGCAGTTTCAGGATTCAGTAAAGAATGCAGTCATTTTAACCAAGGAAAGCAGTCTCCTATCATTTATCAAATCTTGCAACTTGACCAATGATGAATAAAAAAATCTATGTTTACCCATAGCCCTAACTACTACCTTAGAGGTTGTTAAGCAACAAAATTTCCTTTAAATTCTACCGTATGCAAATTATCAGATGCAATTTGCATTTTAAAGTATTTAACTCTACATATTTATTGGATTTTGAGGCCATGCTGATCATTGATTTATGTGCTTCTGGCAATCATATTTCCATATTTGTATGATTTTGATGACAGTAATAATTCAAATATGCAGAAAGTTGTTCTTTGAACAATATCTTTAATTACGTCCTCAAAGCATCATTGTTTTGCCTGGTGTCCTGACAAAAATGGTTTGAAATGAGAAATGGCATTATGATCCGAAATGCACAGAAGTACATTTGTCCTTTGCTGTCGAGTACCAAATGCACAGAAATGACTTTTCATGTTAACCAATCCTCAGCCCTAACCAGTCTGCAAAGCCCAGCAACCTTGCACGTAAATACTTTATTAATTCTGACACACTTTCACGACAAATTCAATCACAGTTCATAAGATTTCTGTTCAAAATGCAAAACCTGCCCCATTTACTTTGCCGCTAACTCAGAAAGTTTTGCTGCCACATTTTTTTATTAGAGTTGTCACAAATTATGTGCACTCTTATGAAAGCTATCAAGAACTGTAATCATTAAAAAGATCCACAAATATTTTGCCCATTTACTTCTCAGACACAACCATCAACCACATCTTCTGTCACCACTATCAGAACAGTTTGTTTTAATACAAGTTTGGTCACTGGAACACATGTATAAACTTTTTAGAATAATTGTTCACTCATGTACAAATATACAAGAGTAATGCATTAGCCTACACGATGAACTTGTGTTTTAGTTAAGCATTCCTATTTATACTAATGTTCATTTAAATATTGTGCAAAAGTCAAATATTATCAGAATAATATAACATTTTACTTTAGTGCAGCATAGATTTACCAGTTTGCTTTGCCATAAGTGGTGTTCTACAAAATACTCTTTCTGCCTTGTTCAGGGACAATCTAATATTTAAAATAAAATAAACAACAGACCCTTTTTCAAGTTATATATAATTTAAGAAGACTCTGTTTCTTTTAAAAAATGCATAAGTTGTTCCATAAATAGAGTAGAAATTAACCTAAATTTATCAACATTTTTCCATCTGTAAAACACACAATATTAAATTCTTATGAAATCATTAGGCATACAGTTTGCTTACTCAGAACCAAAACATACTGCAGCATAAATGAGTGGTTTGCTCTCTAAATTTTTTGAAAATATGATTCACAAAAGGAACCTCCTTCGTATATTCCATCCTGCTAGACAGGCAAAAGCAATAATAAAGGTATGTAACAACTACAATGATCATTAAAAAGCAAAAGCAAAACCAAAGGAGAAACCCTCTACTCTCCACAACAGGGGCATATTCTTTGGTCTGAAAATATCTCAAAACAATACCTTTTCTTCAGAAAGACTTGAATATTTTATTTATGGATGTTGAACATGAATTTAGTGCACACCATAAGCGTTATAAAGCTCTGCTTTATTTTTTATGAGAGCACCCCAAGGCAAGCAAACATATAATGTAGACCTGATGTCAGCCACCCCAGTATACTTGTTACAATTTTTCTCTTAACTTCCCAGGTGGAAGGAAAGAATTCACAAGCCTGTTATATCTCTACTTATGTGATTTAAATGTAAGTTCCTCAGAGCAGTAAATAAAAGGAAACGGGTGTAATTTTGTTTGTGTCATGCTTTAAAGAGACGTTTGTTATTTTGTTAAATATCATGGCATGCCACCCTACTGAATCTAAACTCAGAAAACTACCAAAATGCCTTTTAAAGACAATAGAATTTGTACTGTGATTCCTGATCCACTGTAATGTAAATATCTCGTCTTGTTCCAGGCAAGCACACTGTTGGTGAAATACATGACATTTGCTGACCAACCTTTAAGGAAACAATTAGATAACGACAAGCTGCTGTTTTTCAGCCCCAATCAGATTAAAAATATTTACCTCTTTACTAGACAGGTATGCTATCCAAATTATACAAATAAGTTTACGATTAACTAGAAGCGTTAGCAATATTACACGTAAACACAAAATCTCTACAAAAATAATTCATGTCTATTTCTAAAGGGTTCCACGCCTTATCTTTAAACCCTTCTAAAGATCATAAAGATAGCGCCTTTGTGATGTTTGCGTCTATTTATAACACGGCAGTGCTGCTGGCCGGAGGTGAAGTTAAGGCAGCTCTGTGGCAGGGAGAGGGGCGGGGGGATGAATCGGCGGCTCTGGCTGCGGCTCTCCCTAGCGGCGGAGCGCGGAGGGGCAGCGTCCCCGCCTGCGCCTGCCCCTGCCCCGGCACTGCCCCTGCCCCTGCCCCTGCCCCTGCCCCGGCACTGCCCCTGCCCCTGCCCCGGCACTGCCCCGGCACTGCCCCTGCCCCTGCCCCTGCCCCTGCCCCTGCCCCTGCCCCGGCACTGCCCCTGCCCCGGCACTGCCTCTGCCTCTGCCCCTGCCCCTGCCCCGGCACTGCGCGTCCCGAGGTGGGCGCTGAGCCCCGCCACGCCACATGCAACTTCCCACAGCCCTGCACACGCGTGTCTGCCTCCGATTAAAGCACCCAAAGGCTACCGAAGAGACACACAACAATTCAGATGAAATTAAATCCCCGAAAGGACGGGGTGGGGGGGAGGGAATAATGTCCAATTCACTGTGACCAGTGAATGGTTTGTGGAAGTGCTTAACCTACGAAGCATATTGCACAAAAACAACACGGAACACACTTAAGTAAATGTCTAAATTCTTCCAAAATAATTAGGTAAAACAAATTCTGAAGGGGTTTCCAAGAAATTCAGGTATGTGATGAGACACAAGTTTACATGACTAGAAATAGATTCTAGCAAACACTGTTCAGCATCTAACAGTCCATTCTTAGAAACACAACTGTTACCTTATTAATTTTTCTCCTTTTTTCTCCCCCTTTCTTTCCTTCCTATAGCCCATTAAAGTGCTCCAGGGACTTACTATTGTGCATTCCTTGTCCTGACCATAACTGCCCTCCAGGTATAATCCTCATGACTGAGATGTCCTAAACACAGCCAGGTGCTCTCTAGGGCAGCCAACATATTTCCACAGTGTAAAAATCGAATACTGGCCATGTCCCAGTTCCACAAACACTGGAGGGGCAAGAACTAATGCTGTTTACTTTATTAAAATCTGTGATTCTCGATGAACTTCTTGTATGTGCTCTCAAGAAGGGGTCAAATACATTTTCCTCTCAGAAGATGAACTCATTTAATGAATCATGTAGCTACAATAAAAATCTAAACATAGGCGAAAGCTCAGATTTAACACACATAATCCAAAATACTCAATTTAAAAACTTAAGAATAACACAGCATTCATTTATTTTCTAGAATATTCAACCCAGTTTTACAGTATTAAACTGTAAAACTATTTTGTAAACACATTAAATTTTGGCCCCTAAGACTACAACATTGTAACTAAATGGGTAAATGAAAAATATTTTAGTTACAGCTAAGGCCTCTCAATATATTTCAAGGATAATGAATGAATCCTTAAATCGATACCATAAAATATAAAGAATTTATAAATAATTAAGACATTTATCTTCATGGTAGAGAATAAAGTTATTGTATGTAGTTTAGATATGAAAATGAAATTCCTGTATAAAACTGGTACCATTTTTATCATTTGTAGAGCTCAGTAGCACTGCTTATTAATAATAGATTAAGCAGTTGTAGCCAGCTATATAAATTGGCAGTTGATTGCAAAGGGACCTAAAATTGCAATAGCACAGCATAGCAGTTAATGCAAAAAATGGCCCTTTCATTTGTAAAATAACAAAAACCCTGCACCTTAAATTGCTGTGCTCAGCTTGTAGCTGTTGTAAGGCAAAAATGAAAGTATTAGGATAAAATTAAAGCGATATGGTAGTAGCATTTACCAGTAAATATGAGTACAAATAAAAGTCAGTTTCAACACTTCCTTCTCATTGAAAATAAAAGCAAAATATTCACTAGTTTACATGACAAATTCAGAATCACTCAATCTGAGAAAGTCAAAAGGCATACCTAATATTTCAGTGTTGTACTATGAGCTACTTCATACAGTACAAACGAGTAATGTACCTTTGAAAGAATTCCACTCTGCAAACTGCTAATGAGTAGCTTTTCAGAAGCAAGCTGCTTTTCCAGGGGCTTAAAAGAAATTCCTTTGTATCAACTTAGTTGTATGCAAATTAGGTTTAAAAAAAGAAAGACCTGTATGGGAATTGAGAGTAATGAAACATTGCGGTGCATAACACAGGGTAAACATACTTTTGTATGTGTTAAACTCACTACTTCATGCTTACCACTGAAAAGTCTTACTAGAAAACATCTGCTTTTACAAAAGCTAAAGTCAACTTGGCAAAAGCAAGCGCTAAAAGGACAGTTTTCATTTAAAATGCCTAAACCCAGGAACAAAATTAAAAGAATGCTGAGACTCTGGAAGTACCCACTTTTATAAGAGTAACACACAGCTTTTCAGCAATTCAGTTGCTTCAGTGTTTGGACCATATAAGCATTCTTTCAATCAGGCACAATTAAAAATACAGAAAATCGCAAGAGATATGAGAGTCACATAATAAAACCTTGACCAACATGCAAAAAAAATATTAAAACATTTTCCTGCAGTTTGAAAAAGGTGTACATAGAAAAATAGTGAATAGTGCATGACTAAGCACATGAAATAAGAAAAATGTATGGGTCAACTCATTTATAGTAATTCAACCTTCATCTTCTGATTTACTTACTGTAAAAAATCTATTATAGCCACAATTTGGTAGTGAACTATAGCCATCTACTGGAATGAACAGATAAAGCAAATGTTTAAGACAATGTTCCTCCCCAGGAATTCAGTTTTCTTTGAATGCTCTAGTATATGCCAGAAAAATGAACAGTGTTAGATGCTATTAATACTGGAAAAGGAATACCTCTCCAAGCCAGTGCGGGCTAAACAATGTCAAAAATACACTAACTCATTTGGCAAGCACATTTAGAAAAAATGCAATGCTTCTTTCAACAGCAATGCATAGATTGTTTACTCTAACTATTGAAATTTTATCTCACAATCACTGAATTTGCATTTTCAGAAGCATTTAATAGCAAGTGTTTCAGGTGAAACAAAGTACTACTTGCTGAACATTAATTTTAAAGCAAATCAAATAATTTCGGCACATTATTATTATAGGACAGTGTATTTGATTAATCACCATCAACATGTAAAATAGTTCTAACAAGCTTAAACTGTATTTTAAAAAAAAAAAAAGATGAACCCATGCCAAAGTCTGCTGCTGTTCTGAAACATGAGGGCTTATCTCCATACTTATGGCAATATTCTGTACCTTTTATTAGAGCAGATGCTAGCTCTTGGAAGAGTGAGCAAAGTCTCCCATTGGGCTCAGAGGAAGGGACTGAGTGGGAAAGTATGTCTGTTTCTTCCAGAGGTAGTTTCATTGGCAAATATCACTTCCTTGTATGTCCAAGACCCATCATCATGGCTGCAATAACACCACTACTTATAGTATGTTCTCAAAGACACTACTAGTAGTGCAGTGGCAAAGGATAGTAATTCAGTCCCAGGCTGCAGGTATTCCAGTATGTCATCAGATGTAAAGGTGCTGATAAAATTGTTGAACGGGGAAAAGGGAGACCAGTCAAAGAAAAACTCTCTTGTCCCACTCTTAATGCAGTTTTTGGCCAATTTAATTAATTTATCAGTACACATTCCCCTCTGTCCTCAGGCATTTTAGTCCTCCAAAAACAACATCAGAGTCTCTGCCAAGCATTTCAGGGCTAGACCTTAGATGGCACTCAGTTCATGTCATGCATAAATGCAGTCAAACATGTTTTCTGTTGCATTTGGACCCTAAAACAGACATAGGAGATTTCTCAAGATTTAACGTCTGCCTTCAGCAACACTAGCCCATCAGAATAAGGTACAATGTTTAATCACTGTAGAAGAAGGTCAATGCAAGAAGATGGGAACTAAAATGGTCTCCATTTTTAACCTTATGAGTTGCTTCCGGAACTGTTTCCTGAAAAAGGGGTCAAAAACAGCTGGGAAGAGAAATGGAGGATACTGATAGCATTCAGAGAACAACAGAGAAGGTAGACATGCACGCAATAACATACACAGAGTATGGCCTACAAAATGGGAGAGTGACTAGAAAATCCTTATGCCATGGTGAACCATGGTTTCTATGGCTCAGAGGAGGCCAGCACAGTATTAAGGAAAATCATGCAGAACAACTCAGCAGATCTCTGCAGTCAGAAGGATGTTAAGGTCTCCTCAACTGTGCTGAAATGTCACAAGTACTTCTGAAGATATGCTCCAATGTATTTATTGAGAGACTAGCAATGCCACGTGTGAAAATCAACTGTTCTTCTCAAAAAAAATCCATTATTTAAGTTTTGTGGCCTGAGATGATCAGCAGAATTCAATAATTTTTTAAAAAAACACAACTCCCTGTCTAATAAACTAAAATGTAACTAAACAATTTTAAATGGGAAACAACATCTTGGCAAGTCACTTTTAAAAGCCCATTAATGAAATTAATTGTTAAGGTATAAACAGTAAAACTTCTACTCAGCAAATTCAGACAGATTAAACTCTTTGCATTGATGAGGTCTCATTGATGAAACTATTTTTCTACACCAAATGGGGAGGAATTCATAAGAACTATCCCACCAGGAAGAATGGGTAGTGAGCAGATGGGGTAGTAACATTCTTAACCATCACCATTAAGTCTCAAAAAGGATAAATATACTCAGAGTTCAAAGCATAAACCAAGGATGCGTTGTCATCAGAAGTTGGGGGAAAAAAAAAAAAACCAAAACAGAAAAACTCAGCCCTCCACCCCTCACTATTAGGGAGGTTTGCTCAGTTACTGTTCAGTACTACTCTTCTTACAGTTCTCCTGAAATAGCTGGTACATGAAGAGCTGAAGGTTTTAGTAATTATAATAAAATCAAATGCACTGATTGCTGGATTCAACCCTGTGTTGATAAAACCTATTCTGAATCTTTTGGTGATATAAATTCAAAATCTCTTATAACATATGCGACTATTCATTGAATTGTTAAAAAAAAAAAAAAACTATCAAAAGCATCAAACAAAATCCCCAAATCAGGTCAATGCCAGGTATATGTTTAAGATAGAGGAATGATAAATAACTGCAGCTCTGCACAGACATGAAGGTTTTCCAGTATTTCAGATACTATACTACTAGGCAGAACAGCTTTTTCTTTTATTTTTTTCCCCTCCTTTCTCCCAAATCACTATCAGCAGTTTTTATAAAAGACATCTCAGTGAGATAACTGGTTATGGAATCAATACATGATATGACAGTTCATCCAGTCTGTGTAGCACTATGTGGGAAATAGTGCCCTTCTTGTTAAGGTTCAATATTAAAAGATATGCCTGAAATACAAAAGGCTGCTGAACAAACAACATTGAATGTCAAACAATTGACCATTTCTCACAAATTTTCAAAACCTTCTGCAGAAAATAACTGTGTATAGACAGCAACAACATTTAAAATTGCCTTTATCTTTTACAGACCATCATAAATTCAGAGGGTGAAAACCTGGTGCTACCCAAGTCAATTGCACCATGTCATTTGATGAAACCAAAATACTGCCAAAGCATTTTGCAGTAACTGGAATTTTAAAAACATCTGCTTTTTCTATATAACTCTAGAAGACAAGTTTGTGCCATGTTACAACCACTTAACTGTCATTTTTATGTGTAATACAGAAATCCATAAAACCTGGGTTTGATTGATTAAATTACACTGAATTAACGTGACAATTACTGCACGCTCGGCATCCAGACACTATCAAGAAAAGAGGAGGATGGTCAGATATAGGACTACAAGTCTTACAGAAACTACAGAGCCATTCCCTATATAGAGCTTTCCAGTTTTAATGGCC
>JAWWEW010000078.1:92159885-92197980 GCA_035583185.1 Anabacerthia variegaticeps
CCTCCCTGCATGACCAGAGGATGTGTTCAGAGTGAGGTGCCTACAGCCTAACTGAAGTGCACATATCTTGCACGTCAGAGCAATCTACAGTAAAGTAAAAAATTAAAAATGCATGTCTGTAAAAGCAGTAGTTACACATGCCACATGTGTCACAGTCACACCACTGCGCATCTTCACAATTACCATTTGGGAGTACATTGAATTAGATTGCATGCACCCAGGATATTAGTCTGAAACGCTACCTCCCATTCAAATAAAAACATAGTCTCATGAGTATGCCCCTTATATACCTTGTCTGTTCAGGAAGCCCAACTAAATCATTAGTATAATCCCATTTTTACCATACTAATTGCTAAAAACACATCTTATTAAGTCAGAAAGTTGATCTTGACTTTTCTGTATCAATTGTAACAGCGGTCTCAAAGAGGAGTCCTTCTACTGTCTGTGCTGTAGTCTCCCACTCATTTGCTTTACGCCAGCCAACTCCATGGCAGACTTCCAGGCCAGGACAGTCTCACACAACACACCCTAGGAGCTTTTCTGGATAGAAGTAAATTTCTTTCACTTCAAGCAGTTTTCTTGAATAGCAAAAAGAGGGACTATGTACTCAAGGTCAGGTTTGCAAAATTAATAAACTGATAGATAACTGGACAAAAATTGGAAAGATAATACAACACATACGTTACTTAACGCCAGCTATTTTTTCTAATATTTTCTTATTAATTTTTTTTAAAGTATATTCAAGTTTGGAAAGCTGTTATGTAGGTTCACCTCATTTTTCTTTACTAAAGTAAACGTAGACACAAGTATATGACAGGACCAAATGGCAAAATGCAGATAGAGAAATTAAGAATAGCTGGATCTGGAACAGTCACTTCACATGCAATTATCTCTGATCTACACAGCTGCACCAAATATATACTTTTTGTTTGGACACATCTGTAGATACGATGTGTGTAATTAATTGTTCATTCAAAAATGCAATTTCATGATGCATTTGATTATTTAGGTATAAAACAGTTTTAATTCTCAGAGCTGACTAAAAATAGTGATTTTAATTTATTCCTGCTGCCTACAATTACCCACAACCATGTATTTTTAAATATTTTCAGACTATAAAAATTACTAATTTTTGCCACTTGTGTTTATCTGCATTTAGACTTTGATTTGGATAAATTAAGCTCTCAAGTGTTCCTTGCTTTATGAAACTCTGCATGTTGTACACTTCAACACAAATAAATGACTTCTACCATTAGAGGTTTAAATAATGTAATGTATTTCATGCTCAGCCTGAAGCTGGATTCCAATGAAGTTGCTAATGCACGTAATGATTAAGTGTAACTCAAATACTAACTGTGTTGTTGAAAACATGACAGGCAATAATTTGGTCTATTATATTCTGCCATTTAATTCCCTAGTACAGACATTCTCTGACACGTTATGAAGCAATGATTTACAATTATTCAAGCTGCAAAGGTCAGAAAGTGACATTATAATCATCTACACAGAGATCCCTTCTAATGCACAAAAAAACTAGGTAATACCACACAAAAATAGTTTTACTAGAGTAGCAACTTTCTATTTAAGATTTTCCAAACTGCACAAATATAAATAATTAATTTACATTACAGTACATTAAGGCATCCTTGAAAATATAATGTTTTTCCTGCTCCCACCAATAAATTTATGAATATGTCTTTTTTGCTGGCTAAAAGCAATGCTAAGAGTAGGCTTTCACTAAAAGTAGCCTGCAATTAAGTGTAATCAGTTAAAAAATCTGAAAATCTAGATTTTTTTAGAACACAGCACGCAGGAGTACAGCCAAATTTTTTTAATGCAGCTGATCAAAGCACATCCTCATCTATAAAGAACAAAGATCTATTAGCCACTATGCTCAATATAGGTAAATATTTTTCTTTAGACATTGTCAAAGCAACCAGTGTCATTAAAATGCTAAACTTTATACAAATCTCTGAACTGCTCCTTAGCATTAACAGAAACAGCAGAAGTGAAGTTATTTTCATGCTTGGGACACTAACTGTCCTCAAAGCTTATTTATATGAGGCTTTAAGAAATTACTGAATTTAGCAAAACATGTATTTAGCGGAACATCATAAGATATCTTGAGACTTAGTTGTGAAAAGGAGCTTCAAAGAAAATCAAGAACTAAGGAACAGAAAGTAAAACAAGACTAATACCTCCATCCACCAAAAGACCAAAATAAAGCAAACACCCTCCCACTAACAAAATACTACAAGAAAGAACTACTGCAGCAAAATACAGAAAAAAAAAATCCAATATTTCCACGCCCCTCCAAATTCCTTTGTGTCTGTAATACTTACTTTTGTTCTAAAAGCACTTGACTGCTATATATGAAATATTGTATGTGCAATAAATATAATAGGGACATTGCTACAAATGTCCTTTCAATTTGTAGGAAGGCAGCAAAAAATGTTTACGTGCATGTTTTACATACAGAAAATTTTCCTAAAAATCCAAACCTACCTTATACCCATCTTCCTCAGTCGATTTTTAAGAAGTCATAAAGGAAGGAAAAAAAAAGGAAAGAAAGAAGCAGCCCCCCTCTTACTTGAAACATGTAACTACATCCCCAAAAATCCTGTTTCTGAAAGCAAAGGCAAGAAAAAGGCAAAGGAATAGTAGACACATTTTTAAATCAAACATTGCCTATAAATTCTGTTCAAAATCTCAATTGCAGAACAATGCATTTTTCATGTTCTACCTAAGGCATAAAATTTGAAAAGTGCATGATAAGCTTTTTCACTGCATTTCACCAGGCAAATGAAACAAAAAAATTTAAATGCTGGGCAACCAAGATTTGCTCACCTAACCCAGGTTATCAGCCAATTTCAAAGCCAGACTTTCAAAAATTCATTTCAAACATGCAGCAGTTTGCTACCCACTGAAAACAGACACTACCCCTGAAATAATAGGATATATTTTACAGCCATGGGTATGGAAAAGAAAACAATTAACACACATCTGCAATAAGGAAATGAGTAGCAGACAGTTTATTCCAAATGTTAAAACATTAGTAGTGTCCAATTTCTGTGTCGTGCAGTTTCTGCTGTGTAGCTGAAGAAAAACAAACCCTGAACTTCAATTAAAAAAAAAAAAAACATAGCAAAATTACTGCCTTTTTCAACACTAAGTGAATTATATATTCTGTATTTTGTAGCATGTAAATATGAGGATCGTTTGGAAAACTGAGACATAGCAAACAACACAAAAAATACAGCTTTTTGCCCTTTTTTTAAAGACAAAAATTTCCAAATAATTTGTCTTTAAAAAAAGTGATATTTTGAGACCAGACTACACCATGATGCTGCACTGACATTTCACCTTTAAAAAGTGCCCAAGCAGATTCAAAAGCTTTTGAAACACAATTTATCCTCACAACGAGCAGAGGGCTTATTACTATGAATCTAAAAGTCAGAGGATAGAATATTAACTACTGTAGAAAAGAAAACATAGTGCAGGACCTTCTGTTTGTGACAAAATTACAGAGTTAATGTTCCTGAAAGATCACTTCACCTTTTAAAGCATGATTTTTAAAAAGGTAAAATTTATAGCAATTAAAGCTAATGAAGAAATGCAGCATGAGCTGCTTATGTTCAGGAACTAATAGGTCCACTGAGCATTTCTAAGATTATTTAGCCATCAATGATAATGAATTGACATTGTCAGTGGTGTTAATGTACCAATGCTCTATACTGCCACTAATCCGATAGCCAATCCCTGCAATTTTAATCTTTTTTATGTTGCTACTTTATTTTTTTAACCAACACACTACCCAATCCTTTCAATTAAAAGAGCTGAAATACAGCACAAGCTATTAACGCTTTTTTCTCCTCTTCCACATATAGAGATGTCATATTCATTATATGGACTGTGGTTCAAACTACACTGGTCATTCGTCCTTCAAATCCTGCTCAATTCTTCAGGAACGTTAGCTACAGTACACAAATGTCTTTTCCATATAAATCAGTGTTAATAAATAACTGTTAAAATACCTTTTTGGTGCACATTAAGTGAAATGTAATGATTATTTAAAGAGGGATATAAATCATATTTTTGTGAGCACAGGGTATTGTGGTGTATGTCTCTTCAGCCAATTGTTTTGCCGTATCTAAATAGCACAGCTTTGTGTTGTTGATGAAAATTAGCAATACAATAGTACACAAAACCAGAAAATGAGTACCTGCTTGGCTACCAGGTATGACATGTCAGTGACATACAGTAAGCAGTCAGCTTAGGAAAGTGACTAATATTCCAATCCAAAGCTTAAATCATGCATACATGTTTTGCTCTCTATCTTGAATAACCATTGTGAATCACAACTGAGAGTTGTGTAATTACTGAGACAGGTTCTGTCAGACATGTCAATCCTGAAGTGATGGAATGAGTTTTTGAAAAAATGAGGTACTATGCCAAATCCTAATAATTTTAATTCTCTTTTTTATAAAAGATACCTATTAGCTATTTTGAGATTTATTTTACTTTTTCTCTCACAAAGAAATAGTTAACTAATAGGATGATTTTTCAGTTTAAGTTAAAAGGGAATTGAATAAAGAGCCAATGTCAAGTTTGTGGACAACTTCTAAAGAACAGAGCTTAGCCTTAGCTAAACATTTCTGCAGATCTGTAGTTGTTAACTATCTTCCATGTCAAATTCTTGGCAATTCATACAGCAGCAATAGTAAGTAGGATTTTTAAAACAATATAAAATAGCCTACCATGTTCATTTTAACCATGCTGCAAAATAAGGAGTAGCACAAGTTATTCTACTACTGATATACAGCGGACTTAAGAATTGGGCTTATACATTTTTATTTCTTGTTTCAAGAAGTCAGCAATTAATTTTCTTAAGTGACTAAACCCATCCAAAGTATCTCATACTGCTGCATGCAAAATCATTTGAAAAACAGAGAGATGAATCAGTGAAAATCACTCAGCTGCATCTTCAGCTGAAGATTCACTTGTCCTTTAAAATGTGTAACTCACTTTGTTCTGCAGTAGATTGGTACACTAAGGCTAAAAAAACCCCTCTTGCTGAATATTATCCCTAACATCACACCACACCATTCATGTGTGCACTGCATCATCTAATTGAACCTGTGCTCTTCTACACATTACCCATAAGACTGCTACAGCAGATTACATAGGTTTGAGTAAAATATTTTTATATGATGCATATATTAGTTAATTTCTTCAGCATAATAACATTAAAATATATTTTTAATCAGAACTAGGGTATTAAAATCCAACTTCGAATGTCCTATGATGTACCATATATGCCATGGCATTTTAAAACCTTTTAAACATTTCTGCTAAATTAATTAGTTTTGCATTAAGGAGTCTCAATGCCTCCTATTAAATGCAACACATTTGAAGGACAATTAAACATTATGAACGAGCCTTCTGAGGAAATAACGATTGGAAAAAGAAAAACAAGATTTTGGGTAACAAACAGAAACACAAGCATACATAAAAGACTTCAACTTATTTTAGAAGTCTTATGCCTACAATATTTTAGATCCGTTTGTTTGAAAAACCTGTCTTCTGTTTTGTTTTCATAAAGAATGAAAACCCTAATGGAGTCCAGAAATCTGTTAATGGTACTAAAATTATAACAGTATAGCAAAAGAAAAAACCCCACACAGTAAAGTCTATATTATATATTTTTTATGTCTTTAAATGGAATTTACAGTTCTCCCTGGCAATGTGAATGAACATCCTATAATTTAGTCAATTTACAGATTACAGGTTCAAATTGACCTTGTAGCCCATAAAATTGCTCATCTTCAGTGCAGGATTAGAAGTGGGAAAAGAATGTCATAACTGTATTTAAGGAATTTACCATAACAATGGAAAGGAGGATATGCATGCATAATTTTAGCCACTCTTGCTCACATCACAGTTTTCAATTCTGAAACAATGCATATCCTGCGCTCTTCTCCTGGTTAACCATGGTGGAGACTGTTTCAATTTACTCACCCACAGACATGACACTTGTATTCCCTCATCCCAAGGTGCCTCTTGACATGGTTTCTGGCATCTCCAAGCTGAGCTGTTGCAAAGTGGCATATCTTGCACTTGAATGGCTTTGATCCTAAGTAAAATTTAGCATAAGATATGAGTTGAATTAGAATAAAATATCACCCACGGTTAAAGAAATAAAAAATCCTGAGAAAAAATAACCTTTTAAAAAGCCTACCCTACATTTAACCTGTTTGAGATTTTTGCCTAATAAAAAAAGTAACTTGTACATAAATTTATAACTCCCAGGACACAGACAGTATATAATATACACTACTCACTGAAGTTTCCTCAAGTTCAAGATCACAGAAAATACTCTCGAATTTTATTTTGTTCCTTTTTCTTATCATTAAAAACCCCACAAAATATATTGAGGACAATATAGTAGGTAGATAACATTTCAACAAAATGGCAAAAGTTGTCCTGCCCCTTTCCCCATTTCCAAATGCTGAAACTCAGGTAGGCAATGGTCTTAAAGAGGTTTGGTACTGGTGTAAACTGCAAAATGTACTTGGTTTTTAAGCAAATATTTTTAAAGTAAAGCAATTTTACAAGTCTTCTGGCTTTGAATAGGTTTCATATTAGCATTGGTATTTCAGATTTGTTCTGTCACACAGAGAAAATGATTCATCACCTAGCTATTGTAATGGCATGCAATGTATGAATATACAGTGGATAAAATATTATGCCTTTATGACTGTTTTATGGTCAAGAATTTATGATTATTCTGCAAACCAGAAGTATTGACATTTTGGCTATTATTTATTTCAAGAACAAACTTTAATATTAAATGTCTGCTGCAGACCAAAGAACTCTGAAATTATTTCTTCAAGGAAGAAGTATCAGCCTATTGCTTTTATCACATCACTGCAGCAAAAAATCAAAATATTTGTTTATCTTAATTAACAGCGATCCTCTCTCAAGATAGAAAAACTATTTTTTTTTTACTGACATAATTAAATTGGGCACATGTCAGTCCCCATGTTATTATGCAGCAACACCATTCTAGTAGCACTTTACAATGTTCTGACCACTAAGTCCTTAAATCAAAATCATAGAATTGCAGCTAAAAGTAAGTACAATATGGTCACAGAGTCTTCATATTATGTTTAGTATATGTTTTGTGAAGTACTTCTTCCAATACTGTTAAGCATAATATGAAATATGTGAACTTTAATAAATATACATAAAGACCTCTGATAAGAAAAATGTTGCACTATATCATACTTGATCAATGAACCTTTTTCCTTTGCCCTTGAAAACAGAACATCCTCCAGGAACTCACTGTTGAAATTGAGGATCTTAGTGAAATTTTTTAGAGTCTTAAATTTCAATTTAATTCCCAAAAGCTAACGAAAAATGAAGCATTTAATTTTAATCTTCTAACTGAAATAAAAAAGTCAACAGTACTAAGCACGGGCAGACAAGGTTGAATATTTCACAGTTCAATGACAATGAAGCCAGATCTCTTAATACTTCCATTTCTACTGTTGGAAGTAGATGTAAAATATATTTAGCACCTCAATGGTTATATCTAGTCAGCTTTATATGTTTAAATGTCAAAAGCAGGTTCAGACTGCAGCTCACAGCAAGCACGTTCTATCCATCACACTGAAAAACTCCAGTTTATTTAAATGTTCCTGATAAAACTAAATTAATCATTAATTTGGTGACATTTCAAATCAACACTGCATTCTACAGAGAGACTCATGCAAATAAAAAAAACCCGTCTTTGCATTAAAAGAATATTAAAAGTTGACGTTTTAACTTATGATTTTTAATTGCACAATTAATAGCATCAAGGCCACAGTTGGAGATGATTTTTTAAAGTCTATTGGTATTTATACTGCTCTTTTTCTCATAGAATTCAAATACCAGGTGCATTCAATCCTATGTTCCTTTAGTTTCTCTCCTACTGATTAAATTGCAAATTCGTTCCTCATTCTGTTACTGCAGGTGTCCCACAGGGCTTCCATACAAGACCTTTGCTGTTTTCCATTTACATGACTTCTTTGTGTACTACTCGAGTTCAGACCAATAGTGGCTACAGTGTGTTAACAATACAGAAATGTATTATTCTGTTGACTGCTCTCATCCAAAAATCAGTGAGGCCTTGAGGGTTTTTCTTTTTTTTTTTCTCAGATCCAGAGCTGAGTATTTGTTAACATCTCCATTTAAACTCCATGAAAGTTCAAGAGGTGGCAAACTCTTCAGTACTTATCACCTGAAACAAAAGCTGGTGCCTAATTTGTTCCAGTTTGTTCTTGAATGGAACAACCCAAAATTCTGTACTAAAAATGAAGATAGTAGACTAAGAGTTACACTAATGGGGGAAAAAATATCTGTATTTGCCATGAAGCTATCTGAAACAATGCTGAAGCAATTAATCATTTCTTAGCCATACTTATCACAAACTTTAATAGTTCTCTTATGCTGTGTTACGTGTGATACTATTATATTCATATTTAGCTTTTAGTTCTCAGGAAAATGAGAAAAATACTTTCAATGTAGCATCTTTTCAACCAAATTACTTTTCAAAAAACAACAAATAAACAAATAAAAACCAGGATTACTTTACCCACAAGTAATGGCATGGAAAACACGTGTACATGTTCTAATAGCAAGAGAATTGGAGGAAAACCAAACGAACCAACCAACCAACCAACAACTAACAAAACAAAAACACAACAGCAACAAAAAACCAAAAAGAAACAAAAAAAACCACCACCACAACAAACTGAAAATAAGGCTAAATTTAAGAGTTCCAGTCAGGCAGAGACAAACCATGCTATTATTTTATGAAAAAAAGACTCAAGTTCATAGTCCTTACTTTACATTAGGACAATACAGACCCAAAGCTGTAAGAAGAAATTCACTGTTTCTGCTTTAAGCCAGCCAAGGCAACACCATTGCACCTGCAGGCACAGCTGTGTTCCTAGCTCAGGCCCAATACAAAGTGAGCAGAGCCACATGAAATATCATCATACTATTTCCTCCTATGTTTATGACATGGGAAGTAAGATACCACATTTACATCAGGCAAAACTGACATTAACTGAGAAATTTGACAAGAAAAGAAACAAAGATGATGTGGTTGCAGGTGATTTTTCCTCAGATGTTGATTGTTAATTAAGTTTATGGGACCTCCATCAATTTCGAACTAAAAAGTCTTCCACCTCTACTACTCCTTTTATTTTTCTTTACACTTCCTCATTTTCACTTGTCAGCATGTGATGGATTTATTTGTTATGTCCTCTCTAGCAAAGCTTTCCTTTCATTTGCAATGCGAAAATCTCCTACATTATTTAATGGTATTTTGCAACATTATTTTTCTATTAATGGAAATCATTCGTTTCTAAAACTTTCCCTTCCCTTCCCCCGCCAACCAAAAGCATCCTAATTACTCAACTGAAAAAAAGAAGACAAGGAGTTGGGTATGGTTACACATACATCCACACATATATAAACATATGTATACACATCCAGATGCTGAGGGAAGATTTTTTTTAAAGCACATAATCAGAACAATAAATGGGAAAATGTGCAGCCATGCTCCTACTGTGTACCTGTTGTTACCCTGGAACCGATCAGAAACTGGAGATGCTGTACTTTGCCTCACCAATGTTATAAGCCAGTGTATATGCAGTTGGTGGAGTAGGTCATTTCCCTCTGCCACCACTCCCAACAACCTAAAAGCATTTGTTTCTTATTAAACTGCACCCACTGTGATACAAATTGGAAGAAAAGGTTCTATAAGACTCAAAGAAAACCACAAATATGAAAATACATATTGGAAGATAAAGACTTCTTCCCATTAACTATTAATAAAAGTCTCTGCATTAGTATTTATGTGAATAAGCAAAGCATAAGAAAAACATTTCATTTAAGGGTGCAGTGAGAAAGAAGGCAGATAAAGCTCCATTCTGCAACCTCCTATCCCTCTGCAAGCACCACCAAAAAATGACTTGCAAAATTAAATGTATTTTTTCACTGCTTTGCATATTTAGTGCTATCCAAAGGCACAATAAAAATATACTCCATAAGTCCTACACCCAAGATGTTAAAAAGTACACTAACTTTTACTAAATGTTACAATCAATGATGTAACTTATGTAAGTAGGTTTGCTTTGTCATATATTGATAGTTACCTCACTTTCACATCCACATTAACTTGATTTTAAATGCAATTAATACATATAGTCAAGAAAGACTAATGGACTACATTCTGCACTTAACCTGGTGGACATTTTCAAATGGCACAAGTGACCAGTGCAAACCTATTTTGCATTGTAAACGACTAAATAAATCTTAATGGATTAAGAATGATCAGCTATCAACACACAAGGGAAATTAAGTGCTGAAATGCCTACATTGATTATTTTAAATTATTAGCCTTACTCTGTTCTTGAATTTGTATGCTTTTAGTGAGCTTTAACACATTTACAAGACTTATTGACTATAATTACAAGAGAATTCAAGTAATGGACACATCAATTATAAGCAACATGTCTTGACCAGACAGTTGCATAAAGAATTCTAAAGAGAGCTCCATTAGCATCCACCCCCTTAGTTTTATTCAGTTTTATCTGCCGTAAGAGGGCATATTAAGGGCTTATACAGCTGTTCTGACCATGTGAACACAAGCATCCCTCTAAAGACTTAACACTGCATTCAAAGTTGGATATTAGCCGAAGCAATACAGATAACTACGTTATTGACAAGACAGAAGTAATGCTGAAAGTATTAAGTATGTGAGTTATTGGTATACATGAATACTGCAGTTATAGTAAAATACTTTGAAAGGTTTGAAATACAATGCCCATGTTCCCCAAGATTAATTTTTGGATTTGTTGTCCAGTCACGCCCTCGCCTTTTCATAAAAAACCCTTATAAAACTATTTTAGGATTATGCCAGGAATTATCATTCTTTTATATTTCTTTTTTCTTACCTTTTTGTTCTCTTTCTTGTAACCATGCACTAAGTTTCAAATACTGCATGAATTTAAACTATAGCTTCCATAATAAGCCATTATTTAAAAGTACAGTAAAATAAACCTTACAGTTTTAATGAAAATATGTTCATTGAAATGTGAATTTATTATTCAAATCCACTCATAAATTCAACCATGGAGACACCACTTGTCTAAGCAGAGCTCAGTGATTTAGAAAAGCTGTCTATTTAAAATAAAGAATGTATGGCAGGTTTATAGAAACATCACAGTGAATTTTTACATAAATTTAGAACTGCAGCTTATGCATTTTTCTACAGAAATGTTTTTAAATTTTCCACTTAAAATTAAACATAAAAATGAATTGAAAGTGTGATCAGCACAGAAACTAATTCAGATGCTACATCCCTGTGCACCACTGCACACCGCTTTCCAAAAAGACTGACCAATTCGAATCCCTGTAACTCATTTCTACAAAAACCTCTTATTGCTTCTTTTTGGCATTTATTTAGGAATGATGTAATATTAAATGTCTGTCCTGAAACATTATGTAATGCTCAAAGTTTCACTGAATTGAAATGAAATAAATAATTTGGATATTAAAAAAGACCAAGGAAGAGAAAGTTAGAAAAGACAGCCAGTTGTTCTCTCAAACCATCACCGCATTATTATATAAATTTAAGAACCAATAAATGGTTACAATTTAGATTAAAAGGAAGGAAATCTCTCTACAAGAAACAAAAAGCAGAAGCATGACTGTGCTTAAAATGTTCTTACATTTTCTGACCTTTGATCACTGTATTTTCATACCCCTTTAGGTAATTTTGAATTGCATCACAGGCTGATCAAGCAATACAAATGCCAGTTCATAAGAAATGTTGAAGACATTAACAATCAGAAAAAGACCAATGGTATAATTCAGAGTTTGAAAGAGACCACTTGCAAAGAGAGTATTTCCATACCTGTATGGGTACGGATGTGAGCTAGGAAGGCCATGGAATTGCTACTTCTACACATCTTCCCACAATACTTGCAGACATTGCCTTGGTTCTCTTCCCTCTCCCTGTTTATTTGCTCAGTGTCTTCCACAATATACTTATTCACTTCCCGCAGCAGCTCTTCATGTTGCTCTTTGATGTGGAGAAACAAGCTCTGCTCTGAATCGAACGGCTCCGTGCACTTCAAACACTTAAAGGTTGCGCCTCCTTCGGGCAGCTCCTCCACACTCGCCTGCTCATTTCGCATGTGCCCAGCACTGGCCAAGTGCTGGTGAAGGTTGCTCTCTGTGTAAAACGATTTTCCACAGAGTAAGCAATGAAAATGTTTTTCTTTTGAAGGATGCTTCATGGCTATGTGAACATTTAGTCCGCTCAAACCATCTGCTAGAAAACCACAGTCATCACAGCGAATACGTGTTGATTCCCCAAGGGAAATTCCTTCTGACTTCTTCTTTTTCCCACCACTTGGTGAAGAGTCTGCTTTCAGTGTGAGCTCACTAGCTCTCACTGCACCTGACATCTGTCCTTCTGCAGAATGGTCAATGGCCTCCCCATCTTGATGACTTTTTAACCTCACTATAGATGAATCAAACTTGCCAAAATTTTGCATTGCCTTTCCTTTATCATCAGCACTGGTAACTGTTCCTAAAGCCTCATTACTACTTTCTTGCATGCCCTCAGCTGTTGAGCCATCTGCCTCCCAAACGTTGTTATTTATAGTTACTTCAGCTTCATGTTGTGCTTCCATAAGGGCTTCTTCCTCCTCCCCAGTAGGATCCTCTCTAAAACTTCTGTCACCATCTAAACTATGTATATTTTGTACCATTTCCCCAGTGTTTCCAGAAAAATTTGATTGCTCTACTGCACTACTTGTTTCTGGGAGACTTAGCACAAGTGGGATATTTTTCTTCAGTGATTTTTTTTTGAGACTGTCTTTGTTCCCACACTTTGCTTCGGGGTTTTCGCTATTTTCTTCCAAGCTTTTCTTGCCTTTTCGTGAGTTCAAGTTTGTGTTACTTGATCTATTTTGATTTTTTGCAGTGCAATCATCATCTGAGTTGAGCAGCTCCTGACCATGCTTACTTTTCTGCACCTCGCAAGTACCTGTTTCTTTAACTGATACTTCCTTGGCAAGTGCAACTTTATCTTTCTGAGAAGTTTGCTGGAATCCTTCACAAAAAAGATTTTTCCCTCCATTTTTAGACTCCTCATCAAGTTCATCTCCTACTTCATTTCGGGAACTGACATCTTTAGAGGTTCCTTGAGACGCATTTTCATCTAACTCAGTACACTCAGTTAAGCTTTTACTCATGTCATCAGTTTGTGCTGCATCATTGGCACATTTTTTTTCACCTAAATCAGTTTTTGATTCTCCTGCACTGTGATGGTTCTCCTCTTGAGGCAAAGCAGTGCCCTCTTTTGCAATATTTGCTGTACTTGTTTCCTCCCCAGAAGAAGAATAAACATAAGATTCTCTTCTTATTTTATGTTTCTCTGTTGCTGCATGCCTAATCATCTCTCTGCGGGTAACAGCATAGTAGTCACAAGCCATGCAGTAGTATTCAAATTGTTTTGTATGTTTTCGCTTCACATGCAGCTCTAAAGAAGTAGCAGAATGAGCGATGAAGCTGCAGTGTACACACTTGTTGCTTGCACCTGTTGCTCTTCTCTGGAATCTTGGGTCACTGTCTTGAGCAACCTCTGCTGGTTCCAGAAGCACATGCTGGTTTAGATTTAATGGATTGCTACCAGGCTGCAAATCTGGCAGTCTACTGGTATTTATAACTTTTAGCTCAGCATCTGCTCGCTCAACTTCCTGTTTGTCTAAGACAGAATTTTCCAAATCTGATGATTGGCCACCATCCTCAGCATGTTCATACAAGGCAGTCATAGGGCTGTTAACCTTCTTGATCATGGACTCAAAATTACCTCCTTCAGGGCTAACAATGATCTCTGAGTTCTGTTTTCCACATCCTTCTATTTCAACACGACTTTTGTGTTTTTTGGTTGCGCAGTGGCGTTCCATATCTCCTTTGGTTACAGTGTAATAATTGCAAATCTTACACAAATAGCTGTACTGATGACTGTGCTTTCGCCTGATGTGAACAGTCAAATTCGTAACACTGGAGGCCAAAAGACCACAATGGGTACAGGTCCTAGAAATAGTGCCTCTGGGTTTCCCTCTTTTGGGTGCATTAGCTAAAACCAATTCATTGTCACCGATTCTTTGATCAAGTGGAACAAATTCCTTATTTCTCGATATTTCTGTTTCTACAGAAGAGGGTGAAACACGTATAATTTCTTTATCTAACTCAGTATTTCCACTCCCAGAAATGGAAGTATCTACCACTGGTTTAATACCACCAACACCAACACAAACCTTTACAATACATTCTTCAAAACGTAGTCCAATGTTGTTTTTCCTGGCATTTTCAAGATGCTTGCTTCTTTTGATATGCTTCTCCATTCCTTCCTTACTGAGTGAGTAGAGATTACATGCTTTGCAAAGGAAGTGATACTCCTGTGCATGTCGGAGTTTTATGTGCCTTGTAAGAACTGTGGAAGATCTTGTCTTATAAAAACACTTTTTACACTGAAATTGGGTTTTATTCAGAACAGAATGTTTTAGTTCATTTCGATGATTTATGAAGGAGGAGTCTGAAGTTTTTGCTTGCATTGATACTTCCATTTCCTTTGCAAGTCTTTGGCTATTGTTTGGTACTGAGTCAGCATAAGTTACCACTTGCGAAGTCTGATCACTGTTATTCAATGGAGTTGCTTGCTGAAATAAGGAACCATCATGTTTCTCATTTTTTTGATGATTTATCAGCTCTTCTTCCAACTGAAAAAAAAGAAAGCAAGTTGGACAACTATGGGACATATTATGGACTTGACTCATATGGCTTTGAAGGTTAATCACATTTAAGGTGGTAAAAGAACAGAGTTGACAATTAAAGCTACAATCACCCATCTGGTGTTTACTGTCCTGACAGTGTTGCTTTGTGTCTTCCCTGACTTCAGAGGAATAACTACACATCTGACAATGAAACTGGATCCTTTTTGTATGAAGCTTCGCGACATGAGTTTCCAAACTTCCTTTGTCCTGAAAAACATGACCACAATCCACGCAAGTATGAAGAGCACCATGGTCAGCAGTAAGTTTAACACCAGAATCTTTAGCATCTGCAGTGACAGAAGAAAGGGTATTTGGCTTATCTTCAGTAAGATCTTGAATTTCTGCAGTAGTATAACAATTACTTTCAGCATCTGTTTCTAATTCTCTATGTGACATAGGGCTTGAATCATCCGGTTTAAGCTGTGTGCTGGAAATATGCCTCATGTCTACTGTCAAAGTTTCAGACTTGTCTCTCTTACTATTACCCAACAAGTTGTACCTTCTTTTAACCTGCCTTTTTAATCTAAAAGACCTACTCTGTTCAAATGAAGACCTTAACAAAAAGAAGTTTCTTTTATGTTTCAATCTATTGAATCTCCTTGTCCTGTGTAAACTGTTAAGTAGCTTTTTGGTAGTTAGAGGGAGTTCTGTTTTCTGCAAGATATTTTCTGATGGTCCTGGCATTTCTAGTTTTTTAGTATGGCCTTCATCATCTCTTTCTATACCAGAAGAAAGAAATGTGTCTTCTGCCACAGCATCTGCTTTTTCAGTGGGCATATTTGAAGATGGTATCATTTCAACAAGTTCACTGCTGTCCTTTTGTTTAGGCAAGCTTACTTTTGAGCCTTTCAGTGTAGTGCAAACACTTAATTCTTCTGCATCAGCAGTTCTTGTCTTTAATTTATTGGTCCCAGGTTTTGCTTTGACTTTACTGTCTTTGGTTGCAGTAGATTGTTGGTTTTTAAAGGATTTTTTTGTCAATATCTGTACAAATCCTCCCCGTGCGGCAAGATTTTGGCGCCGAAGATGAGTCTTGCCAAGGAAATGAGAATTCAGGAGATTCTCTTCAGCACTCTGAAAACCACAAAGTTCACAACAAAACAACTTGGACTTCTCATGATCTTGTTTAACATGCATATGCAATGTTGAACTACATTCATCTGTGCAACTATAGTGAGGGCATGTTTCCTCTTTGGATGGTTTAGAGAGGTCTTCTTGTTTATGGTTTTCAATATCAGAGTAGGCAGGTAAACACTGATCACTCGTTTTGTCTTTAAGATCTTTGTCTATATTTCCAACTGTACAGACAACATTGATTTTTTCTGAAGAAGGTATCTTATCAGGAAGAACAGCTGACACCTCTTGCGAATGTTTATTTTCCTTGTGAATTTTCAATATGGAATCATCAGCAGCACATCTGAAATCATAATTCAAGCACAGGATATCTGAATTAAATATGTCACTACCAGGACAACTGGTGACTCCTTCCGTTTTCACAGCTCCAGCTATCATACTACCTGCTTCGCCAATTAAAACTTTTTGCAATTTCCTTCCACTATCTTCCATGTCTTCTGAAGAACTCTGCTTTCTTTTTCTGGAGACATTTTCAGGTTTGTCTATTTCAACGACATCCAGGTTTGGTGATCCTGACAGTGCTCTTTTGTTTGTGCCATTCTCTTTTCCTTTGTTTTCAAGGTCACTGAACACTAAATCTGATAGAAGTTTTGTTTTCTGCTGAGATGAAGAGTCACATCCAGCAGTCTCTCTTGATGTATTTCTTGAGGATTCTTCTTCTGTCAACTCAACTTGTAAATTCTCATCAACATCATCCCTCTTCATATTTTCCTCGCCATCCATCCTTAATATTATCAATTGTAGATCATCTGGCTTTGCACCTACAAAACAAAAGAGTTATGATTACTCTTTTATGAACAATCAAAAGTTTTAAAAACTATTGCATTATAGAAAATTAAAATCATGGCAGGAAGACAGACACATTGGGACATATAAGGCTACATTTTCAGCATGGTATTTAAACCACCTTCTAGGCACTTGGTTACAGAGCTCTCACTGTGATGAGCACCATGTGAGCAAGCATTAGATTCAATAGTTTTTGTGTAATCAAGTAATCTACTGCACATTTAGATTTAGGCAGACAAGCCCAATCTTTGCTTCTGGAAGCATATTTGGGGCACAACATACTAACAGCTTTCAGGTCATGGAATGTTTAACTGTTCCTGAACTACAAATGCAGGTTCTGAAATTTAAAAGCTCCAAAGAGGAAACAATCATGACTAAAACAACAAGCAAAACAAAGCCAACATAAATATTAAACATCGTAAGTATGTAGCTTGCTTTCCTTCCTCTGCTTAGGTTACCTGCTAAAGAGAAAGAGGGAAAACATAAATAGAGCCAGGTTTTAAAAGAATATGCCACAAGTATAGTTTCCCATCATTCCTAAAATATCCTCTAAAACTTCATTTCCCAACTGGGGAGGAGAGAGGAGGAAAAGAGTCATTAAATAGCCATGCAGAGAAGGCTCCAACCATCCAAATCCAGCTACCAAAAGCTTTTGCTCAACTGCTCAGTGTGACCTTCCTGTTCCCAAAAAGATGTCACCACTAGAAAACTGATGCTACCAACACAGTTTATAAGAGGGATAGGGGTGGGAAATCAAATCTTGACATTTATTACCTTCTCATTTTGATATGAAGCAACTGAGAATTGAAAATGCATTTCATTTTAACAGATGATTAAATACTAAATGTTTATCTATGTGCTTTACACTATGATTTAAACATCAATTTGCTGCAGATCCAAGTATTCAGTTTTTTGTTCAGTTACTCATTGAATGAGGCCATGACCACAATTGTAAGTACTTCCTGACAAGATTAAGTAATTGCAGTGTTGATACAGATAACGTAGGGTACAAAAAAACTATTCAAGTACATGCTCAAAAAAAATAACTATGGTTAATTTTGACGACAAAGTAAGAAAGTATTAAACTGATAAAATAGATTCAAATCAGTCAGACTATGGAAGTAGAAAAGTATTTTCTGCTTAAGAATAATTTGTGCAAGGCCCCTAGGGAATTAAGTGAACATTAGGTGTGTACATTGAACAGTTTTTCAACTGTAGGTCGCTCACTGACCTAAAGCACTGACCAAACCTATACCGAGCTAGTTATACCTAAATAACAAGAGAATAAACACCCCCAGAACACAATACCCCTTTGGAGGATCACAGCATTGCTCCTCTAACTGATTCTTATGCATTATTATTTTTCTTTTTTCACTAAACTATAAGAGAAACTATCACAATTACTCAGAATTAAAAGTCAGGACTATATTCTCAGCTGGTATAACTCAGCATATTGTCAGTATAGTCAGGACCAGATGAAGATTTTGAAGTGCAAGCTTACCCGAAAAACGTTTATGAGCACTGTTTGTGATACAGAAAAAAAAAAAAAAAAAGATCAGATTAAAATTATGTTGTTTAACTGCAGTACAGGTTTATGCATATAACTTGTAAAATATCAAGTTACTTCAGTGATGTGTGTCACAAGTCCATCCTTAAATGTTTGCACACAGCAGCCGTGGGTCCTTTGCCTTGCTGCTCCTCCACAGCAGCTTCCCAGCCCCCCACTGAGACCTGATCATTCCTCCCTTGCATGGCCTGGGGAAGAAGAGCAGTTTTTCCTCTGTTGTACATGACAATTTGCAATCTCAAACCAATTCTCCATCTTCTTTATAGTATACTTTTCTCTCAGACCATAAGATTTATCAGAACACTTGTCCAGCGGTGAACTAATACTGGCATTGAACATTTCCACTATCAAAGGTTGTATCGGGATAATTAGAGGTTTCTCCATCAACAAAAATGTGACCTTTTCTGCCACTGCCATGCAAATTCAGCTCATCACCACCAGCCACTCACACACCCAAAAAAGATGGTTGATTATCTGCATACAGTCTCCATAGGTTTAGCCTGGTTTTTTGGCATTTGTTCACAGACTTTCCAATATAAGTTCATCCTGCTCTGTGCTCAGATTGCAATCCCAGTTCTGGTGTCCACCCTTGTCTTCCACTCAACGGTATTGCACCAATTATGGATTTTTGTTTATAAAAGAAGTAATTATTTTCTCTATTTTATCTTTGTAAATTGTTTATAGTCAGAACTACAAACTAGTTGCTAGACAAGTGAAAAATGCAAAGCATAAATCTCATAGGTGATGCCAATAAATTCAGTATGAAATTAAAATAATCAAATATGTAATTCAAACAGGCTAAGCAGCCTTACACCCCAGACTTCTTGCCTAATTCTCCCAGTTCTCCAAGTCAGTAGTAAATGGAGGCACTTATCTCTGCCTTCATTTCATGACAGACTTCTAGCAGAGAAACCAGGGATCACTCTGTTCCATTTACAGGCAGTAGTCCCAATGAAAACAGCCTCACATCTAGCCCAACTAGTAAGCATTATCAAGCTCCTCAGCTGCACAGCAGGATAGGTGTGGCAACAATTAATGATACACCTTTACCAATTTCATCACTGCCTCACATCTGAGTTTCCATGAAAATAGTCTCCCCCTGTACACACTTCCCAGAGGTAGATTTGCCTCTGTCCCACCCCCATATAATCTGTGTCATAATATCACTACATGGAAGTCTGCGCCTACATAAAACCATAATCCAGAAAGAATTCTCGATGAAAGAAAACAACTATGAGGTGGTTGCTGCTGTTTCTCTAAAATTACCCCTATATTAATTATGCTAAGGAATTAAATAGCTTCCAATTTCTTTTAGCTACCTCTTCAAGTTGCCTGTAGGACAAGAGCACACAAGAGATAGACACTTAATGACTACTGCCACTACTTTTTCCTGGGAACAGTTAACATTTTGCTGAGCTCTGGTCAGTCCTCCACATCTCATATAAGATCTAGACCATAGCACTGAACCATGTCTCCATTTCTTCCTGCTACAATCCTTGTTTAGATAACACTGCTGTGCCTCTAACACAATTTCAGTAGAACATACCTCAGCTTCCTTGATGGCAGAACAGTGCCTCACACCCAAAGGGAGCTGTGGGCTCCTTCCTGCATGAATTTATTGCCCAAATGATTATCACTACTTGAAGAAGGCGTTCAGCATACCATAAGCTTCCTCTAGGCAAAAGGAGCCTATAGTGCTTCCTCTGCTGTGAGCTTCTCTCCTGAAAGCCTCTTCCCAAACTTGCCACAGGGCAGGAGGACAACGGCAAAGACCAAACTGGTCATAAATCTGGGTGGTCCTAATCCTCTGCTTGCCTAAGCCAACTCACCTCTGCTCTCATCAAAGCCACCACACTAATTAAGGGCTAGCCTGCAGCTGATATTGTAATATCGAGGAACCAATACACTACAGGAGGCATCAACAGCACTCAAAGTTTGGATAGTCCCAGTGACCGCATAAGGTTAAATGGATTTCTTTTTGCAAAGTTAATCTTGGACTAAACCTTAGTCTGGCACAGGGATCATCATCATGAGCAAAGAATCAGCATCTGGAATACCACTAAATTAATCTAAGAACACACTCTACATGTAACGAGTCACCCTCTGTAGCCACGGCAGCTTAAGCACGTGCTTAAAAGTCTAACTCCTATTTATTAGTGTGACTGAGTAAGCCTTTTGATAGCAATGTAATGCTGGCAAACTTGTCCAGCAGTAGGGGTAGAGATCAGCTCTTCAACTACCTTATTCATGGACCACCAAGACTAAAAACAATGCAAGGTGCATGCTCTCATCTTTTAAAACATTATCTAGTTACATTTTTACAAGTAACAAGTACTTAAAGCACAGCGATACATAACCACTTAACGTATTACATAAATAAACCAGGAAGGATTTATACAGGGTCCCAGACTGTGACAATGATATGGCCAGGTACAACACTGCGGAAGACCAGAGCACAGGATCAAATCCAAGCTAAGTAGACAGCAGTCAAATCTTCAGTATTTCCATAGTTCAGAAGCCAATTCTGTCAAACAGAGCTCTCTTAACATGGTATTTGATGTTCAAAATGAAGCTGTTCTAGCTCAAAAGTAGGTTGACTTTTTGTAACATAAATCTTTTGTTAATGTTCATATAAATCAAGTATAGCTGAACAGATTCTTAAAGGATATGACCAAAAATTAATTTGCCACATTAGCTTCAGGTTAACAAATTCTTCTGCTTGAAGACAGTCATACATTACCTAATGCATTTTAAGGTTCTTTGCAGCACACTGCTGTTCCTGAGTTTTGGAAAGGAACCTGTTGTGACCTCAAAATTTTTGTGCAGAAAAAGCTGAGCTCAGTAATTGTATTGGTAATAAGTGCTATAACATAATGCTTTTCTTCAATGATTTCTAAATATCAGAAAGAAGTGAAGCATGATCTTCAGAAGCAAAATGTTACATACATTACATCTGCATAGGCCAAATATCCAAATCTTTATAGAATATATTAGGTGACACACATTTTTAAATTGCAAGTACATAATAGATAGTATTTTGGCTATGCCACATAAACCAATTTAGCTAAAGATTCTTCTCTTTCATTCACTGGGATTTCCAAATCATCAGAATCGTGGAGTTTTTGCTTCAATATTTAAACTAATTTAAAAGACACCCCACAGTCAAAATTCTGCGCTATCTTACCACCTGTAAAGAAGAAAACTAATACAAAAAAATTAGAAAAATAGCACTTCTTGAGTTGCTACCACCATTTTTTATCTGATAACAATGCAGATTTTTGTATTCTTCATACAAAGCTTTTTTGTATATTGATATAGTGCCTACTACAGTTCTATACACAAGCATCAGTCATTTATGGACAGAAGTTGTTTTCTGTGACGGAAATAGAGAGCATTTTAGTTGAGCATTTTAATATTTTTCCAGTGGTCACAAAATAACAGTATATAATGTCTCTGTGCCAAAAGGTGAAGACAGTGCAGCCCAGCTTTTCAATGTAAGATGTACTTTGCCCAAATCCTCAGATGAAATTTAGAAAGTGGTAATCTTATATTAAGATCAAAAGAACAAGCAATTTAGTGATGATCTGTAAACCTGTAATAAAATGCAAAGTCCCTTAACTTGATGCTCAATACAATTTTATTTACTTCTCGGTTTGGTCATATGCCAAGGGAAGGGGTAGGGATGTGTAAAGAAGAACCCAAAGAAAATATACTAAAATATACTAAACTCGACTTCTTTTTTAATTTTTTTTATACTAATCCTGGCATTAGAATTTCCAGAGCACTTCTCAGTCACAGTACTATTGTCTCCAAGTGCCCAATCTGCAGTGTTTGTAAAGGATGTGACATATGGAAAACATAGTTTCATTTTTTTTCCAATAAAAATTCCCCTTTTCAGACAATTAATTCTTTCAATGAAATCATGGATACAATGAAGCAAAATCATTTTAATGAGCTCCTTAACTAGCCTGCACAAAACTGAATATGAACTACTCATCTCAACATACGACCTCTGTGTCAAATAAGCATCTTCTCAGGGGCATAACATCCTTCCTAAATCAAATCATGCATCTGTCTCATGGCCTCACAGTTACCTCACTTCCTTCAGAGAGACTAATCCAAGCTAACAGTCTCCTCAATAATGGAATACAGGAGACAATATGGTTGTTGGTTCAAATGGAGCAAGATCACCATTTTCTGAGGAGTATTTGATGCTATCCACTACCAACATTTGTTTTCCCTTGCAGCTCAAAAATGCCTGTTCTTCATGTAAAGCCACTCCCTTTCCTAGGACAACAAAATCTCCACAGGAGACTTTGAAACAAGCTGCAGACTTCCAAGACTGGAGACTTTGAAATTTCCAGACGGATCTATCCACAACAGTTCAAGTACCGAAATAAAAAGCCCCCTGACAGTCATCACCTGTGTACCAATGAAAACGGTGAATTATCAAATTATCTGCACCCTTTAACTTCATTTTCTCAGACCCACAAAGAATTGTAATAGCATCACGGCGAAATGCATCCTGCAATACTATTCACATCCTGCTTCCTTCTGCTTCCAAACTACTCAAAGTCCTTCCAAGTGGGCAGAAATTGGCAACATAAAGGAAGTTCTTGTGAATTCCTGACATAAGGAACATATTCTTTAATTCATACCAACAGCAGCAACAACAAAAATTAAAAGGGAAGTCTCCCTAGTTTGTCATCCCCTCATTTCAGGAGGCAAATGCTGCTAAATGCAGCAGTCACCGCTGATTAGATCACCTTTGAAGAGGAAGTCAAAAAAGACAGATATAAATATACACTTATTTCAAGTGCTGTCAGAATCAATAGGCAAGTATATCCAAGACAGAAAATAAGAGGAAATGTACTAGTATCTCCTAAAAACCCTTAAGTATCCTCCAGACTTTAATTTTTTTTAAATTTAAAAAGGTCCACATATTGTCAAATTCAAAGAATTCTACCTGTTTCCAGAGCAAGACATGCATATAACAACAGCAATAAAAATATCCAATAGAAACTTCTGAAGATTCAAGAAAGACCTCATTCATATAGCACTGTGATATTTATGTACGAAAAGAACTTTTTAAGTATTCTCAAAACACTTTACTTCAGAGAGTTCATCAGGTCCACGAAAGAAACTTCCAGGAAAGAAATGTTCATTTTTTACATACAGTAATAAGTCCTGTAGTTTGTGGGAATTCTTCAAATGACATGGTTTCATGCAAGATGCAATTCTCACCAACTACACCAATTAAAACTAGAGAGAAGCCAAAAGTAAAATGCAATTTGAATCCCTTTCTACTGTTGGCTGTAGTACTCTCCTATGTACAGTGGACCACACTAAAATTCATAAGAGGAAATACATGGGCACTATCACTGCCATCTGAAAAAAAAAATGTTGGAATTCTTAACCTCTTCCTGCACTTCAGCAGCAAAAGATAAAAGTAAGTTGAAATTGCTGCTACTTGCACACTAGCTCTTGTAAATTTTACCCTAGAAACCTGGTCCCAGAAGCCCAGGCTCTTCTCTCTTTGAAAAAATAAGGAGCATGAATTTCCTATGAGGCTATTCTGATGTTTAATATTTGTGAAGACTTACTACATTTCCATCAACTTTTGCTCAAAATGAAACCCAAAAAGACAAAAAAGGATGGCTTTGTTGGTTGCTTGCTTAATACTACCTCATCATACAGAAAGCAACAAGAAGCCTTCATCATCACAGCTTGGGACACATTTGTCTACCAACTCAGCTTGAGCAGGCTGAAAAGGGTGAAAAGGCCAACACAGATGGCTAGCTCTGCTGGCTGAGAACCAAGAACCCATGTTTTAACAAGCAGAAGGGAAGTACAAACTAGAAGAAACTGCAAGTTGTTTTTTTTTTTTCCAGGGAAGAAGGAAAAACAATTAATTAAAGGTAAGCTGGTAATAGTTGGAATGTATTAAATAATTAATGCATGTATCCAAAAAATTCACAGCTAAATAAAATAAATATTGTGTTAAAAAAAAATTAAAAATAACAAAACCAATCACATTCAGTGAGAAGTCAGGACACCAAAACTGTAGAAAAAGGCATCAAGGAGAGAAGATGACAGAAAGTAGAAAGGGAAATTTAACATGTTTTAAATACTTGTATTTTGTGTCTGATCATTTTAATTGCCTTGCCTGAAGCAATTTAATAACATTCTACTGAGGTAAATCTGGCCCACATGGTTTAGCTTACTGTATTTATCACCATTTAAATTACTGGAGAAAGAATGCATATAGCAATCTTGTGTATATGCATATGCTTCTCAGTACTGTGCATCCTGTTTTCCTCATCTGCTGCCTATTCAAGAAGTGTGGCTGAAAAGAGCTGCATGAGTTTTTGGATGAAGTGCTAACATAAAGACTTTGGACTTTTTGTGTGACAGGTTAGCAAAGTTTCCAGAAAAGAATACAAAGTGTACATACCCTTCTAAAGAAAAGACGTTAATAAAAATAAAAGCATTCTGATGACACCTGGTGGCCACTTCACACAAGGAAGTAATTGCATTTTATCTGAGAAAAGCAGATCAAACAGAAACGTGTTACATGTTCTCTTGGCAAGCATATCTGTAGAAATGACAGCTGATATTATCAATTAGAGTAGATATTCATTAGAATATACACATTTACATGTCTGTCTAAATCAGATTATTAATGGCAGACACAGACATACTGAAAAATTTAATTATTAGAAACAAACCCAGTTTTTCTCTTAAATTAAATATAAGTGAGCACACTAGAAGTATTTCAGTTCAATCCTACAAGACACAGGAAACCAAATTTTTCAGTTTTGATTTTCCAGCTTGGTTGCTTACATAAGGCAGAGGGTGGTGGGGGAGAAGCACAGTGGAAGCAGAGAGGGCTGCCTCACACCAGGATGCACTGGGAAAGGCTCTGTATAATAGATGTTGTCCCAAATCCCTCCAGCATAGCCAGTCCTCCAGCACACTTAAGCAAAGCGAACAAACCAGCCTTCTCTTCTTTGTATTACTGGATCTCTAACAGAAAGAAATTAATATCCATCATTAGAAATTAGTGTAAAAAGGTGATAGCTGTACACAGACCTCAGCTATGGAGAGGGTAAACCCTTAAAATGCAGAGGAAAAGCTGCATGTCAAATGATACCTTTTCTCCTTTGTAATACATGCAAGCAACAGTGCTGCCGTGTCCTCTGCAACACATAGGGCAACTTTTTTTTCCAATAACCTTGGATGATTGCCACTAAGACTTAAACTGTGCCAACTGTGCAAAGCCTGGCTTCCTTCATAAATAACTGTTATTTGTTTTCAGGTGAACAAACCTATGCTTCATCTGTAGACACTGCAAACCTTTTAAATACTTCTGTACTCTGCACAGTTCAGGGGTTATGACTGAATTTTATTCTAATTTTCATCACTGCCTGTGTCGACAGATAGAAACCAATATAAGACAGCACTGGGAGAGATACCAGTGTGACAGAGTCCAAGTACTGGTCATATGAGATGATACAAAAATTATTAATGACTTCTGTGGTGCCTGTGATATCAGTCAAGAGATACTACTATGGCATATTATGGAGCCTCTTCCCTTCCCCATCCTCAAGCCCCTCACTAGAACTATATGCCGTGCAGTCACAAAAGCCTCCTTCACTCCAGCTGAGGACCAAAAAGAGGGTGAAGGCCAAGCAGGCTCCCACTTCTCCCCAGCAAAACACACTCTTGCTCAGCAGATGGAGAGTGGAGGTGAATGAGGAAGGAGGCAGTGCTACTTGGGACAGAGAAACCAGGGGATGCCACAGCAGCATCTACCTTGTACTGAGGTCCATATAACAAAACCACATCTTCTCAGGATGGGTCCCAGGCAGCTAGAACTGAAGGAGAGAAGGAACTGGAGAGAATGACCTGGAGAGAAGCAACAGCCATTGCTGACACCATCATTGCCATTTACTAGTCCAAAGCATTCACAGTACTGATATTTTGGGAACAAATACCATGAAGGTTTCAAATGCCACTGCTTGTCAACAGTATTCATTACCCTCCATGTCTATTTCTTTCAATGCAACAAATTTTTTGCCTACCTAAATCAATCCCTGAAATTCAGCAGTCTTCCAGAACCAGCAATATGCCTAAACATTGCATGGTAGCAGCAGGACTCACATGAGGCACATGTTCAAGTGCATTTCCATCCATGGGGTGTAAGAACAGGAACATTTGTGCTGGGGACCACTTCCCTAATATCTACAAAAATTGTCGAGCTTCACTCTGTTCTAGGAGCCGCACCTTGCTTACCAGACTTCTGTTACTTGAGTATCAAGTGTGCAAAACCCTCTCCCTATTTTGAAGAACACAGTTTAACAGCTACACAGGACTACAATGCATTTCCTTCAGTTGGTGGTTTATCATAAACTCGAATATCTGGTCAGCACCCACAATATCAAACAGCTCCCCGGGAATATATCAGCAATGGAGCCCAATGTGAGAGGATTCTCTTCTTCCCACCAGAGCCTGGCAACCACACAGAGACAGTGCTAAGCTGGCCATCAGCTGGCATGATCAGGGTGACACCACAGCCCTCCTCATCTGCAGGCTGGGAAGACAAGTGCCAGGTCAACTTGGTGGTCCCAGGTGTGGCCTTTCTGCTCCCCAAAGCCCTTCTGAGTAGGGAGTATGGCATGTTGCTGGACCCTTCCCAGACAGCTCCTGGCTTCACAGGAAGTCACAGCAGGACCATGAGGTGCTTCCCTGGGCAGGGGACCTCGGGAGTGGAGTCAGAGCTGCAACTTTGTCGTGTGGCCTCTGCATTTCCTCAATACATCATCACTCTCTCTCTCAGGAACACTTTAGGAGAGTGTTTTTACTAAAAATACTACTAATTCTCTGAAACGTACCAAGTTGAAATCAATCCCATGAACTTTCCTGAGATCAATATATTTTAATGAACACAGAAAACATACTCTGTAGCAACCACAGGCAAGTACCCAGAGACCACGCTAGAGTAAGAAATTGCACCTGCTCCAACACTCTCCTGGCAGGAAAAAATTGACATATCACTAAGCAGGCTATTGCTCAGCTCAAACACCTCGAGGATCTGGGGGACCTTATGGGTGACCTGCACGGTGACTTACCACAGCAAAGCACAGCTAGGACACAAAGTCAGATCTCCACACCACAGACAGGGTAGGGTTTTGGCACTGCACTCTCAGCTGAATGAGCAGCTCACATCAGAGAGCCAGCCTGCTCCTCTGACAGAGCAATGCGGTCACAGAAAGTGGACTGCAAGTCAATTGGGCTGCCTCCTATAGCAAAGGGTCCTAGTGTTGCCTGTTTTTCTCTCAGTGGATAAAAATAACATTTAGTCATGTATATCAGTCATCAACAGTAACTTTCCTAGTATTCACCCTGGGAAAAACTTTACAAAGTTCTATAGGACTTCTTTTCCTAGTTTTTATCATCAATGGAAAAGAAACAGCAGTGTAAAATTAAAGCTTACAGATAATGGGTGCAAAAATGTCTGTTTCTGTCTCTTACAGCAAAACCTAATATTAAGCGTGCTGTTCCATCATGCACTTCCAGAAGACTTGAGCATTACATCCTATTTTCCTCCAAGAACTCTAATTCAGATTTTCACTTTTTGGTAAATTCCATAAATATTTGATAATCAAATGCAACTTCTGTTTTGTCAGCTATGAAGCCTTCTTCATTCTAAAGCACCACATTTTTTAGCTTTTTACACAAAACAGGAAAGAAATTCACTTCTAATGGTGACTCAGCAATTTCATTTTACAATTTAAAATACAATTACAATTTTCTTTTTATTTACAATTTAAAATTTTGCAGCAAATGCACCGTTTTCACAGGATTAAATATCTGATATTATTTCTATATACTAAACAACACAGAATATTTTACTGGTTAAATCCCTGTAACAGCACAAATCATGGCAATATAAATACACAAAGGATCTTATTACAACCATTACACTTTTCTCATCAATCTCATCTTGTGCTACTGCACTAAGAAGATCTAAGCACAAAATTCTTCCCTCACAAAATTCTCCCTCTCCCCAAATCATAGAATTGTTTAGGTTGGAAAAGACCATTAAGATCATCAAGTCCAAGCAGCATTGCCAAGTTCTCCACTAAAATATGTCCCTAAGTGCCACATCTACACATCTTTTAAATACCTCCAGGGATGATGACTCCACCACTTCCCTGGACAGCCTGTTTCAGGGTTTGACAACCCTTTCAATAAAGGAATTTTTCCTAATATCCAACCTAAATCCCCTCTGGTGCAACTTGAGGCCATTTCCTCTTGTCCTATCACTTGCTACCAGGGAGAAGAGACTGACCCTCACCTGGCCACATCCTCCTTTCATGTAGTTGTAGAGTGTAATAAGGTTTCCTCTGAGTCTCTTTCCTCCAGGCTAAACAATTCCAGCTCCCTCAGCTGCTCCTCATCAGACTTGCACTCCACAACTTTCCTCAGCTCCACTGCCCTTCTCTGGAGATGCTCCAGTACCTCAACGTCTTTCTTGTAGTGACTGTAACAAAACTGGTCACAGGATTCAAGGTGTGGCCTCACCAGTGCCAAGTACAGGGATACAATCCCTGCCCTGGTCCTGCTGGCCACACTATTTTTGATACAAGCCAGGATGCCATTGGCCTTCTTGGCCACCTGGGCACACTGCTGGATCATGTTTAGCCACTGTCAAACCGCACTCCCATATCCTTTTCTGCTGGGCAGCTTTCCAGCCACTGAGCCCTCAGCCCATAGTGCTGCATGGAGTTGACGTGATGAACTGCAGGACTCGACACTCCACGCTGTTGAACCTCATACAATTGTCTTCAGCTCATCTATCCAGCCTGTCGAGATCCCTCTGCGGAGCCTTCCTGCCCTCCACTCCCATCCAACATGGTGTCCTCTGCAAACTGACAGAGGGTGCACTTGATCCCCTTGTCCAGACCATTGATAAAGGCATTTAACAGGACCGAGTGGCAAGCCCTGGGGAACACCCACTGTGACTGCCTGCCAGCTGGATGTAACTCCATTCACCACCACTCTCTGGGCCTGGCCATCCAGTCAGCTTTTTACCCAGGCATCCTAAATCTGCTACCTATGTTTTATATTACTCAAATACATCCTAACATCTAAATCCAACTGAATTCATTGGGAATAGGGCCTTTGAAAATCAAAAATTTCTTTAGGTGCTTAAAAAGGATTTGAAAAGTAATGCCATATATCCAGATTTCACTATTTACCCTACATAACTTGGTATTCAAAATTGAATAAAATTACATAAACCTGTATTTTTTAATTAAAATTAGTTTCTATTTTGAAAACTCAACCATTAAGAATGCTTAGCTGTATTAATAACTTCTCCAGGATGCTTCAAAAGAAAAATTAAGTTATAGTATTTTTAATAACTTGTAGATTTTGAAAGTGCCCAGTTATAAATGAAAGACTACAGAATAAAGGTAGCAAATGCACAAATCCAATGCTATTAAAAGGCAGACACATGAGATCTCATGTATCTTGTGCCATTTGTAAAAAGGTTGTTTTATTATCAGTGTAACTAATCACAATGAAGCCATCTCTTACAATCAAAGTGATTATAATGAATTTTCTTTACAGCTACAGGGAAATGGGATTTGCTGTTCCATATCAAACCAGAACAGGCTGTATAAATTCTTCTTCATATTTATTGTTAAATGTAACTTTTATCTATAAAATCAGCCATGAAATATTAAAAATTGAAACAACAGAATTTATATCCTTTACTTAATTTAGTTTAAATGGTCTATTCACTAAAGAGAGGGAAAAAAGGTTACATACGTATTATAGCATGCCCTCCCCTCTCCCCCCTAAGTGTTTCCATTATAAACCGCCTTGTTTTAGGAATTTATAACACAGCCGTAAAAATCCACTTCATACTTAAAGTTGGTATACTTTTACAAATTTAAAAAAAAATAGTAAATCTGTTCCATAAGGAAGGCAAGAAAGATGAGAGAAGGGGAAAAGCAATCAGACTAAAAATTTTAATGTGTGGGCACTTAAATCAATCATCAAGAGCAATCTACTGTAATTCAGGCCCGTCTTGGCCCCTGCCCGAGGAAACATTGGGAGACGGTCAGCTGGATGCACCAGAGCCCCTGGGCGAATGGACACCCGGTACTGATCTCCAGCTGGTACTGACCTGCCAGGTTCAGGCTGGCAGACTGGGAAGGAAAGCCTCCCTATCCTACTGCTATCTTCTAAAGTCATCTGTACAACTGGAAATCGGACAAATGGAAAATGAGAACAGCAAAAAGCATTAAAATCAGCAGTGTTGGAGAAGAGACAGACAAAACACATCACCACATCTTAAAAATGAGAAACAGACAGGACAGCATGTAAAAAGTGAAAAGATATAAGACTTGAGAATTCAGGAACTGAAGACTGAACAACATATAGTACAATGAAAACTACAACAGAAAGATAAAGGCAGACAAAAACCAGCAGAAGTTCATGGAGGCCAAAGTATTAAAGGGTACAAAAGACAGAGTGGAAAACAATTCATACATAAGAAGGTAGACTCCAAAATTAAGGACAAAATAAAGTAGTAACAAGAGACAAGTAACCTATGATCTTAACATGCAGGCTACAACCTAGCCTATTTTCTACTAGCAGTATCTTATTTTCACCTTTTTCCTAGAGCACAACAAAAAGCACAAAAGTAAAAATGTACCTTCATTTTCAGTGTCCCCATTTTACAGTCTGAAAGGAATAGAAAGAAAGCAAATGAGCAAAACCCTGCTTTGGTCCTCACAGTGCAGCTGGTGAACTGGACAGGCTGGTGGGAGCAATGTCCAAGCTACCCCAGGCAGCTGCCTGCAGACTGTCTCAGGGGCACCAGGGAAGCTGGCAAAAACCTGAAGTCCAGAGATGTTCCCATATGCCCCAGGAGATGCTACAATCTTTTGTTTAGAGGAAACTACCAAGGCCATGGGTTCCAACATAGCCTTTATTTAGTCTTCAACTAAGTTTATTCATCAGAAAAACCTGTCTGAGCGACTCTTTAACTACAGACTGTGAGGCCTATGTACACATATTGCAACTCATTCCCAGAACAACACAAATAAGTAAGGTTTATAAATTCATTGGTTCTCTAGAGTGATTCAGGCTTGAAGGTAGTCACAAGTTTAAAAAAAAATAAACTTCACATAAAGATCTTTTAGTGGACTAGATTAATCTGGCATACACAGGCAGCAGATGTGTAAAAAAAGAAACACAGTAGAAAGATATTACCTACACACTCTACCGCTACACACTCAAAAAAGGTACATGAGCAAAAAGAACTACAAAGTATGATTTTTAAGGATCTATTCAACATTGATATCACTATTTTTATATAATTTGATTTGCAGTAAAGATGAGCAATGAGGAACAAGAGAAAGAATGAGAAAGTTGGTGCTCTAAGACAACGTATCCTTAAAACAACCAGACTCAAAGAGCAAAGGCTGCAATTGTAAAATCAGTTACCAGTTTAAGGAATTTATGTCAGATCACCAATAGCAAAAAAAAAGATGCAGGAAAAGAGAAGGCTGAACCAGGCAACAAAGATGCTTTAAGGGATTGGGTGGTCCTATAGCACAAAAATCTGCACTCAATTCCCAAAATTCAACAGTCCAAAATCACTCAAGTACTCAAGTCTGTATCCACCTAGTATGCTGGCCAGCACTGTACTGGTCAATGTCAAGATTTTAAATGTCTGGATCAGAAAGTGAGACCTGGAGTCCCATTTAGGTACTGGTATCTCACATACAACAGGGGGACATAACAAATCCATCCCCTTCTCAACCAGCACGGGACAGCCTCATCAATTAGAGAGAGACAGCAAGCAACCTGCACAAAAGAAAGAAGATACTGACTCTACAGAACTATTACCACATTATGTACCTCTCACGAATCTGAGAAGTACCTACAGTCTGCCTGATGCAGGAGCACTTTGAAGCAGGCACCTAAGCAAAGCCTCCTCCAAACCCACTGCAGTTGCTCAATGGTGTCCCCTACTTCTGAAAACAGCCTGCGTATCTGCAGGATTTGTAAGCTTTCATGATGATTCAGTAGAATCCACATCCACTCCAGGATTACTTTTATATTTTATGTTATAAAATGCATAGATAATGAGACTATTTCATTTGAATTCACTGTATTTATTAGCATTTATGGTCAAAAAGTATCCATTACAGAAACATGTATTGAACAAACATGAGCAAGCATTTATTAATTGTTCTACCTGGCAGCTCCTATTTAGTGGAAGGACACTGCAAGAGTATTAGGAGCACTTTGCGGAACTATTCACAAACATTTTTTAAAGCAAAATCTCAACGATAGTGCATTTAATAATACAGCATATTTTACAAAGTACTGGAATTTCAGGGAGTACTAGTCTTTAAAATGTGCCTTTAAATTACCCCTATTTGGAATGACTGGCATGACTGTGTTAGCTATACATTTTAACATTGCTTTATCCAGTCAGCTCACTAAATCATTAAAAATATACACGACTGAGATTCAATTTGACCTGCAGTGACTCTTTATATGTACTCTCATGTCTCTGCCCTACTGAGTTGGCCTACTATTGAACTACATCTCTAACAGTACAGGTTGTATTTGACTGGGTTGGGAGGCTGTGAACATTCTTAGATGTTTTTTGGTCCTTGGTGGTACAGGCATGAATTTTAATTTCCTTTGCCCTTCTAAGTCTAAAAAGATACATTATTATATGTGTGTGGTGTATGCAATAGCCAAGGAGGAGGCATGCAGAGTAGTTAGGGTGTGGAGTATTTCAGTTTATACATCTGAATGTATACATAAATGAAAATTACTGTTTTGCTGCAAATGTATGCATAGATGCTTTTCTGTCTGGTATTTGTCTCGTCGTAGTTATAAAGAAAGTTTCTTGTCCTTAGCCCCATCTTCGTTATTTCAAAAGTCCTTCTCAAAATATAGGTAGAAGGACGTAAGAAATACATACAAATGTTAAAATCCATTGCAGTTACAAGCTGTAACAATACTCATCCAAACAGTAATACCAAGACATAATTTTGTATGGAAATCATTGTTTCATATGTTTTTTTTAATGGAATCCATACAGTTACATGGTATTTAAGCATTTCCATAGGAAACATTCCAGCAAGAAGTTTGAAAAGTGTGGATATCCTGAGAAGATTTCTGATTTCAGCAAAGACAGAAACAGATTGTTGTGGTGCCATTTGGATGGCCTAAAGAGCTCTAGTATGGTTTTATACTTATGTACATGTGAGTTATCTCTTCAGTCAGGTTTTCAAGCTTGGTCTCAATTTGGAAGAGTGTGGCCAATGCTGGTTTTCCGTTCAGTGGGTTAGTGGTTCAATTTACTTAAACATTTGGATTTGCTGTAAACGTTTGCTATAAACATGTGAGATAATCCATGCAGAGCTGGCTTATCAGGAGAGGCTTACTTTACTTGGACTGGTGGTATGTAGCATGTTGACATCACTTGAGTGTTTGAGGGAGATGCATGAACTGGGGTGATCTTTCGATTCTCATGCGAAAGCATCAGACTTACTATTTCTGTAGTGTCGGGGGGGCTGGTACCTCTGGGAAGCACTGTACTGGCCGGAATGTGTGTATGCTGTAGCTGAGTCATGCCTGCTATATGCCCAGAGTTCACTGGAAGTGCTGGCATTCCCTGCTCAGTGTTCTGCATCTGTGCAGGAAATCCTGCATGGCTGAAAAGTGTCAGATTTCCTGGTGTGTGGGGTGCAGGTAGCAAGTGCAAGGCTTCTGAGAAGCACTTCTCAACATTCATAGGATGGCCAGCACACGTGCACATCTTTCTCCCCAAAAAATATGATGTAGGAATACAGCCCTTTTGCATTTTGCAATGCCACGTGATCTGTTGACATGGAGAAAAATTCCTGTTGCATGCTTGTCTTTCACTGAATGTTTAAACAAAATCATACATTATATTTAAGTTGGATTGTTCAAAATCCTTGAGAACAGGATAGCAAACTCCAGAAAGTCGATAAAAGGAGAATGTTGCATTTTCCTAGTTCCTTGCTGTGTAACATTTTCTGCAGGGTTGTACTGACATTGGATTTGGGACACAGAATAAGCAACAAAGACAGCAATGATCCTTGTGTTTTGGGTTTTTTTGTTTGTTTGAGTTGTTACTTTCGTCTTCTTCACTTTCCATTTTTAATGCCAATGAAGTAAAGTCTGTTTTTATGCTCCCCATGTAAGGCAAACAGAGACTTACCTTACTTTTTAAAGGGAAGGGGATACTTGCTTGCCTCGTGTCATATAAATTGTTAATAGGATATATGTTTCTGGAAAATCAGAATGAATAAATAAAAATTCTAAAGAAATCTATAAACTGCAGCTTGTTTGTTTGTGTGCATTGGCAGCTCCAGAATAAAGTACAATAGTGATAAAAATTACTAGTTTAGCCTGTATATAATTTCTTGTGCAAAGCCTGATTGTTCTAAGTCAGACCTAATGTTTTTTCTTTTTTTTTTTTTTTTTTTTTTTAATTGAATCCAGTGCTAGCATAAGATCTAAGTTCAAAGACACAGTACATAAAAATGTTTTCTGGATTTTGTCTTCAAAATCTGCCAACTTCCTTTCTATTGTTCTAAGTTTTATTGGTACAACAATGGACTGATTTGAATTGCATTTGGTTTTTTTTCTTCCCTGTTGTTCCCATTTTCATTTTAAATTATTTACAAGTCTGAGGCTTGGAGATGAGAGCCTAATGAATGCTTTAAAAAAATAAAACCTTTTTTAAGCATGTTATGCTTCATGTTTTGAATTTATAACCCAAGCCTTAATGAATAGTTTCCTAGTTACTCTCATGTTAGAATTTATGAGCTGTCCTATTTACAAGTTTTACCTATGCAATGGAAAGATAATTCCTGTTTACCTTAAATGAACTGTTATTGTTAACAAGCCTGAACTGCTAATTAGGAGTAATACAACAATAAATATTATGTCAAACCTTTTAACAGTGTGAAGATGCAATATTTAGTTTTTGAGCTTTTTTCTGGTGCTTTCCATGTGAGCATACAGAGTGTTGTGGGTTTTGCTATCTCATATACATATTGGGTTAATAAAAAGTATTATAGGAAAAAACTGTGGCCTGTAGGTCCTCACAGAAGTGGATTCGCTTCTATCCTGCACTTAGGGTGATACGTTTGTGCCCACATGGTATGGTATTACTATAAGCCTCATTGTTGCCAGGCTTCAGATAGGTGGCAGACATGAAAAAACTCTTATGGCTTCATGTATATGTGCATGTAGTATTTTGTTAACAGTTAAGTTATTCTTCTGAAAAAAATAGCAGGAATAGCAGTAGTTGTTTTGGTTTTGAGTGTACATTAATGTAATTTAATCAGGAAGGAAAGAAAACCTGGGACTAGAATTTGATGTCATTTACCTGACTATAAATCGGAATATTTTCATTTAGTTTAACAGAATTTTTTCAATTTGTGTCAAAATGATCAAAATCAGAACCTCACAGAAGCTTTCCATTTCATAATGTGTGCATACAAAACCAAAGACATAAAATTGGATTTTATTTTTTTGTGCAAATCTTACCCCAAAAACTAGGTTGGTTCTTGAGCAGAGTTTTTATTATACAATGTTGTTACTTGTTGGTACCAGAAACTTGGCAGATACGTTATATGAAAAAACCCTCACCTTTCTTATTCTTCAGTTGTTTCTGATTAAGTGTCAAAGCTACAGACTTGTGGATTTGAGTGCCATTCTAAATCCAAGTAGCTCGAAAATTCTTGACAAGTATTGTATGTAGGCTTTGTTCCCTGACTGATTTTTTTTGTCACCCAAGGAGTTTGCTGTAGGGATGACAACCTGAAAAGGGAAGGGGAGGAGGAGACTGAAGAGTAAGGTGATATAGGTCTGACACTGGAGGTGTCTCTTCTGCTTCTCCAGAGCAGACATCTGATGAGACATAAGGAGCTCCTTCTCTCCAAACCCAAGAACCCTCCTTGGGCACAAGGTTATTAGGTACAGTAGGTAGTTGTTCAGAGAGACCAAGTGAAAACCTGACAGTGCGTTTTGCTAGCTCTGTTTAGGCTACTTAGGTTCCACTTCCAGGTAAAAATCATTCTGAGCTTTGCTGGTAGAGGCTGACTTGCAGGAATGCTTTCTCTTTTACTTCATTTGCATCATCATGATTTTAGATATTGCTTGTATCAATAAAGTGTATTTAGAAGGAGAGTGTTGAATAAACCCCCCCCCCCCCAAGAATCTGTACCTTTGTATTTTATATGAAAAGGGTATATATATCCCATAAGGGAACAGATTTTTGAGGAGGTGGCTTACAGGCAGAGGTGATATATTATGCTAGCTGTTGTAGACGGCAAAGTAGGCAAACTTGCAGGCACACAGGCTTGTCTTCGAATCTGCTATTGGTACCAGGATTATTAAAATATACTTGAAATGAAAACAAATTTCATCTCTCAAGTTTATATTTAAATGTTGCATGGAAGTGCAGGCATGTAAAGAGTATGTCTTTTTTGTCAAAATAATTGTCAAATATTTTATTTTTACATTTGTTGTAAGTACTCAAAGGTCTTTAGCCTTGCAATTACAGAGTTTTGGGCTGACAGTGCTGAGAAAACTTCAGTTGATGTCACTGTGGCCATGGTTTCATTTTTATTTTATTTTTCAATTACTTTTCATCCTTATAAATTATGTTTCTGATCTCAATAGGATCTGTTCTGGGAGAGCAGAAATACTTCACATAATGTTTAAATTTTGTTTGAATAAACCACCTAGAAAATGCAGAAAAAAAGGGTATGTAATTCCTAAAACAAAAACGTGGTAGGAATTTGATGTTATAAAAGATGATGTTCATAGTGCTGGATTTGTCTAAACCATCAGAATTGCCAAGCATAAATAATTACATAATTTCACACTTTCCAGTGAAGTCAGACCCTGATTAAGAAGTTGACAGCCTGAAAGAGTCCGCTCTTTGACAGTGATGTCTGTATTCCCTCAATTTGTAGAGCCTGCATCTAGGAAAACAAGCTGAGCTTTAAACCTTTTACTTTCAGTGAGAACACTTATTGACAAAGGAGAATATTCCTTTTATTAAAAAAGTTTTCGTACTTTAAATGCACAGATATTTCAGCTTTTCTACTTTCAGTTAGTGTAGATTTTGCTGATACCAGGTCTTCTTGCTGTCTTGGTCCTCACTGTCTTTCAGTACATTTGATATTCATATTTCTTTTTTATTCCTTCTTCCTTGCTGTGCTTTTTTTCTTCCTTTTCTTAAACAAATAGACAATATGGTAATATGGACTCTTAATAGGAAAAAGGCATTGTTTAACTCAGTTGGGGTACTACTAATCCAGTCACCAAATGTAACCATAACACAGCATGCATTTTAATTATTAAATATAATGGAAACTTTGCATTTTAAATCTAGAGCTATAAACCACTTGTTTGAAAATGCACAGTTCAGCACTATGATTTTAGCTTGTAGTGAATTACAGGGCAGTATTCTTTGATCAGTTATTACAAGTTGAAGATTAGTAGCATTCGCTGTTTGTGTTAATTTTGAGAGTACATATAAGGAGTCACTGCAGGTCAAATTGAATCTCAGTCGTGTATATTTTTAATGATTTAGTGAGCTGACTGGATAAAGCAATGT
>JAWWEW010000078.1:92203374-92228820 GCA_035583185.1 Anabacerthia variegaticeps
CGGACACCGCCGCGCGCGCGCGCGCTGACGCGGCCTGCGCGCCGCCATGTTGGTCTGGCCGGACATCGGCCCCGGGAGAGCGAAGGGGTGCCCCGGAATGTGCGCGCCGGGGAGGCCGCAGCTCCGGGCCCCGGCCCCGAAAGCGCCCACGGCAGCGCCCGGCGCTGGGCTGCCGGGTGTAACCGTGCGGGAAATAAAGTTGTGGTTCCCGGGGTCTCACCGTGCGTGGGCGCTGCGGCGAGACCTGGCTCTGGTCCCTGGGAAAGGTGTGCGGGAAGGGTGGGAATCAAGGCGGGGACAGCACAGCACCGCAGCCCTTCGCAGGGATGGCCATTCGGCCGTCATACAGATTGTCCAAGGTGTCCTTAAAAATCTCTCAGGGGATGTTGTTTCAGAACAGAAACAGCTGAAAAAGGCGAAGGGGAAGTAATTTGTAAAGTATTTAGTGTTTTATAAGCTCATGAAGAAACTGATGACGGAGATCCTAAATGTTCTTTCCCTCTTTCCTAAGCTAGATCACACGATAAAGTATAATAACCAAGTAAAGAAGCATGGTCTAAAGCATCTTGGGGCATCTGTGGTGGCATGCAGTTGCTTTTTCACTGTTGCTTCTGATTTTAAAATACAGGCTTCCCATTTATGTTCTGATCACAGAGTATTTTTTAGTAGACAGACTATCTTAGTTAAACAGCATTTAGTATTCTTCAAGGCCATGGCAGAACACTTCATCGTGAATATGTTTGGAGTTCACTTTTTCCAGTCCTACAGCATGCTTGGGCTTGCTAATTAGAACTGACAACTTAAAGTTCTCTATAGCCGATTATTCACTGGCTAATCTCACATAGGTTTGTGGCACAGCAATGCCAATTTTGTCGTGGGTTGTAAAGACTGTAAGAATGGATTGAGAACACAGCAGTTCCTATGGCCTGAGCCCTTCATCGAATGAAAGTGGAGGACCCAAGGCTTCACCCTTTACCAGAGTCTTGGGAAAGATTGCCATGAATGGACAGAGTTTAAAGCAGTAAAGTACCTCACAGAACATCAGTGAGAGAAGGCTGTCTCCTTGTCCTGTACCTAAGGGTTACAGTACAGAATTTAGTTGTCCTGTGTATAAAAGGAAATCTACACAGAATACCACTTAAGTTGTAGTCAAGATATCTGGGACTTCATACATATGTATCTTTAATAGTTTGAGAGACTATGGAAACCATTGGCAGTTTTAAGAATGATATAATTAAGAACAGTCTAATTTTTCTTGATACTTTTCAGCATGGGGGAAATGGGTAAAAATCTTTTTATGTCCCTCAAGCTCACTTTTTCTGCAGCTTACAAATTCCTTTCATATGCCTAAAAAGATTTGTAGGTCTCAGTTCAAGTAACACCAAGATAGCCTGCCTGGTCCACCAGTTATTTCACCATCTGCTTACTGAGAGAAACATACTGGAGAAGAAGGCACGATCATGAAAGCCAGAGTTTTATAACTTGAGATATTTCTAACAGATGAAGAGAGGCAACATATTTTAGGAATAGCCTGAAGAGGGAGCCATTGGTATAGGAGAAGCAACAATTAAGGCAGAATCACCATTAAAAGAAAAAAAATTTGCCTCTAAAAAAATAATAATTTTTTAAATATTTTTAAGCACTATTTATTAAGTTTTTACAGACATCCCTACATTTAATGTTCTGGCCTAAGTATATACATAATTTTAAAGCGGTGCTGAAAATTTATGTGGTTCTGCGTTCTGAAATACACTGTTATATTAAAATGCAAGCCTAATAAGTCGATTAATTAGTAAAGATTTAATTAGTTAATAGACTAGTTTATCAATGGATTGTAAAGACAGAATATATTGATTTTCTAACTGTGTGGCATTAGGAATGATCCTGCAGTGCTGTATTTCTACCACACCAAAATACTGATTTCACTGGAATTGTTGCTTGTTTAAAGAGTAGTACCAGCTCTTTACTTAGCTGTGTAACTTAAAACTCTACCTTTCCTACTTAATATTCTATGTTTGTTCATGGATCAGAAGCACACAGCTTTGTGATTACTTTTACCAGAAACCAAACATGCAGCAGGATAAAACCAGTCACAATAATAATACTTACTGACTCTGGATTACAGGTTTTCACACCAAATTAGTTTAGAAGAAATAAGCCCATGACTCATTGATGGTCATGTAGGTAGAATGACAGTGGCAGGCTTTCTAAAGGACACTGTGAGGTGTCTGGGGATAGTCAAGAGTGGACAGTATCGTGTATAAGGGTTTCTTAACTACCATTGTTTTGTCATAGAGTAGTAAGTTTTTGAAGAGAAACTGCATATGTCTTTGTTCTGACAATGCAGTTGCACCCATAAGGAAACATGAAATAGAACAATTAAGATATAAACACCAAAAACCTTTTTAATGTCAATTACCTATGTATATGTATATGTATACACATATATACCTTCCCTTTTTTAATGCAAATTATTTTGCCTGTAGAAAAGACAGTTAACCTTTGAAAAGCCTTATGAATGTGATGACTTTTCTTTCCATTGAAAAGTGGGGCTAAATGTTTCTCTCAATTCTGTTCTTTTTAATTTAGTGCATGAATTATTAGGTGTATACTGGTGACTGAACAAAAATGCCCTGCCATTCCCTTCTGATTCCCGTAAGTGAACGTTCCCAATATGTCAGTGAGATAAATGTATGGGTTCTTAGATAATCAAACTGAAAGACATGCTAATCAGAGTCATATACTATTGTGTGACAAAAAAAATATCACAGATAGGCTTTGAAAAATAGAACACTCTGCTTAGGCTTTCTTACAGGGCTTGGGCAGTGAGTGCTAGAAGTGTCAAGGTGTGTGATTCAGGGAGCAAAGTGCAGTATTCGAGTTTGACTGACATGCTGTTCAAACTGGTAAACTTGGTTGAGTCATCATCCCTGGAGGTATTTAAAAGACATGTAGGTTTGGCACTTTGAGACATGGTTTAATGGTGGACTTGACGGTGCTAGGTTAATGGTTGGACTCAACGATCTTAAAGATCTTTCCCTGAACAGTTCTATGAATGTGCCACAGTCCCTTACGTAGTGCCAGTGCAGCACTGCTGTGATTCATAGCTGAGTTCTGGGCACTGCCTCAGCAGAATGGCAGCCTGGGGAAGAACACAAGTGCCTTTCTGGCTGGCTTGGCAGGCCCACAAAGGCACCAGGCCACTGCCAGCACCACACTTTAGCACGGTTTGACTAAGGCAGCGTGGCAGCAGCTCTGGTACGGGTCTGTAGGGAAGTGCCATGGAGGGCTGCCCCTGTGGAGGGACCCGAGCTGGCATTTCAGTCCCGACAGCCCCTTCTGTAGAAAGGGATGGAGGGCGAGCCTGCACACCTCCGCTCCACCTGCTCCATGACTTGGTGGCTGGGCTGGCTCTGGAAACCAGAGGACGGGTGGCCGCATCAGGGCATGGCTGCACCTTCATGCAGTCACCTGCCAGCAAGAGCACACTGCTGGTGCCACCCACATACACTCTTTCACGAAAGGCTGCACCTTCTGACTCACTTCATGGTACCCTCTGGGCTCACAGCTCAGTTGTGCCAAGTAACTTGTTTGAAGTACAAATAGTTATCCAGTTTCACCTAAACAAAATGCTCACCTGCTGCTCACCTTTTGATATTTTTTTTTCTCTTGTGATGCAGAGAACGTTATGCAAGCAGGTAAAAATGTGATAAAAATTATGTGGTTTTCCAATTTTTCCTATTATTGTAACTGCAATATAAGTATTTGAGGAAAATGAGAAGGAATCGTACAGGCTTTAATGAAATGCTTAGAAGGGATCTGTTTGAGCTTATAATTTCATAAAATTTACAAAAAGATTTTTGAGCTGTTTAAAGAGAATAAAAGTTTTTCAATTTAAATACTATTTATAGGAGTTTAAGTTTACATGCAGATGTTACAAGAATTTGAAAAAAAACCAAGATAGTGCTTGAAGTTCCCCCACTTAACAGAAGAGAAGAACAGTACCTGCAAATCCTTTTGTTTAGCCCACGAGATGCATTGTCAGGGCCTGCTTTTGCCAGTAACATTTCAGGCTTTCTATTCAGCTCTTGAAGAAATGAAACTACTGAACTTGTTCCACCTTTTTTCCTACTGCAAAGAACACAATGTGTGGCTTAGGTGAATTTCTACAAGCTTAGCTTTTATCTTTTCTGCTTTTGTATTTGGATAACTAAAGATGTAATTGTAGCAAACCTCCATCCCCATTGCCTTCCTATTGGAAAGCAAAGTCAGTGTTTATGTAGAGTTTTCAAGGTCATTTTTTTCCTAGCAAAAATATGATCTGATGTTAAAAAGATTGGACTGTCAGCTAAGACGTTATATGCTTCAGTGGTAAAGTGCTGATCTTGCAAATGGCTGCATAGCAGGTCCTTGAAGCCTGCAACACATGCGAGACATGGAGATCTACATGTGCACTGGGAGGTATCTTCACAGAGGCACTTGAGGAGTCAGATATGATCTTTATCAGATCCTATAATCTGAGTTGCATTTCTCTAAAGCCAGGTTGCAGTCCAGCCAACAGTCAACTGGCTATCTACTCAGTGTCAGAATAGCTAATATCACAAAAATCAATAGTTGTAAATGGTCATAGAAAGCAAATGTATATAAACACAAACAAAATGTTTTGCCTGCGCAGTACAAAACATGCAGACAGGAGACATCACTTAGGTCTCTGTGCATATGGCTTTCTAGATACAAACATCATTATGAGTGTACCAGTACAAGGGATCTGTTTATTTTGTTTTCCATGCTGCCAAATACTGAGGTTACTTGAAGCAGAGAGCCAGAATTTTACCCATGGACACCGTCTTTTAAGTCTTCGGGCTGTTCCATCCAGAAAATCTCAAGATACACCACCACCTATTGAGAACTGCAGGTAAAGATTATTTTCCCTGGGCCCATAAACTTCTGAATGCACTTTATAGGGCCGACTTGGCAAAGGCACCACAGACTGTCACTGCTAGCTCATTCACCAGGAATGAAGCTAGAACAGCTTCTCTTAATCATCATTATGTTATCATTTGAAGTAGTCACTGGAATATCAGGTTGCTGAAAAATTGAGGATGTTATCCCTGTCTGTGGAATGTGATGCCTTGTCATGAAGGCCGTAATGCATAGGAGGTGAGTAAAGCAGTATTAACTCTTGAATTTCTAAGTATAAAAAAAGAGTGATGCAAACTTACCTGAAATTCACATGAGGACTCTGCAATCAGTTGCATCTTCACACAGAAGCGTATGTGTCAGAAGTGTGTCATGTTGAGTATTTTCCCGTTTCTATTATAGATTACAGTTTCAATTCTAAGCCAAGGAAAAAAAAATCCCCTTCCACAAATAAAAAGAAGTGGCTAGCATAATCTTTGAATTATTCTTACAGATATTTAAAAAAAAAAAAAAAAAAAAGAAAATTGTAACTGTGTCTGAAGGATGGAGAACATGCAATTGGCTGACACTTCATGTTATTTCACAGTGAGAGATCATCAAAAGGATTTTGAGACAGAAAGCAACATCAGCATTACCCACACATATGTGCACAGTGTCAGGTTTCTTTTAACCAGGGCTATATATAAGTCTGTCCGGAGACCCACACTGCCAAACCTCCAAGGATTTGGTTTTGTGGTACTGTGGGTTTTTAATAGGAATTAATTTAATTTTAATAATAATTCATTGCAGTAAAATGAGAGTCATTTATTACCCCATACTATCTGTTATGTGTGAAGATGTCCAACATTCCAGTATTTACAGCTCTGCCACTGTATAATTAATCTTGCAAACTCACAAAACAAGTTTCTCAAATAGACAAATGTCTCAGATATAAACATCAAGTCTGGTACATTATGCATCAATACATTAACTTTAAGATTTAATGTGCTATCAGATCAAAAAAGAACATGCAAAAAACAGTCATTCTATATGAAATATAGATTTAATCCTTATTTTTCATCTTCATATAAGTCAGTATATTATCCACCTGGCACATGCATCCAAGTCCTGTTAGAGCTATCTCCGCTAACATAAGAATGTGTGTAAACTGTTAGCTTTAGTGGAAGAATTTCCTAGTTACACTCTGAAGTTCTCAAATGCTCATCAAGTGAGGAACATGACCTTTGCTGTCAGGATACACCTTGTGCAGTGTGGACTTTGTAGCTCAAGCAAGGTTTTGTGGGGATTTTTTTCTCCTCCCAAAGGTAAAGTTTCCTAGCAAATAAAATCCAAATTCCACACCTAGTTATGTGTTTGCACTTTCATGCATTTGTTTAAGTCCACAGAAAATCACAGCTGCCATTCCTGCCTTGGGAAGTAAGTGAATATGGCAAGTTTCACTCAAAAAACATGGCTGGAATTACATAACAAAGTGCAAGCATTCTTTCAGATAGTATTTGCAATTATTAAAACTCTGAGAGCAGATAAAGTAACTCGGCACTGTCTCCATTTCTCTCCATCAAAACAACGCATTGCAGGCTAGAACCAGCTGAAAAGCTTTGCAGGAACTTCTGATCCTCAGGCCTGGAAAACCCTGTTACAAAAGGCAGTGACTCTTTCACTTACCTTTTTAGAAAGCAGTGGAAATGTTGAAATGACTTCTAAGTGACTTTAGAAAGAAGACACACTATTCAGGTTCACAGCTGAAAAAAAATCTGCAAAGAGCTTCCAAAATTGTATACCACCACACTTGCATTGCTAGCAGGTCAGTTTTGATTTCCTGGTCTGTTTTTATGTAATTACAGAATTACTGAATCACAGAATATGAGAAGTTGGTAGGACCTACAAGGGTTATTGAGACCAACCCTTAGCCCTGCACAGGACCATCCCCAAGAGTAACATCATGTGCCTGAGAGTATTTTCCAAACACTTCTTGAATTCTGTTAGGTTTGGCGCTGTGACCACTGCCCTGGGGAGCCTATTGCAGTATCCAGCCATCCACTCTGGGTGAAAAACATTTTCCTAATATCCAGCCTAAACGTCCCTGACACAGCTTCATGCCATTCCCTCAGGTTCTGCAACTGATCACCACAGAGTTCAGCGTGTGCTTCTCCACTTTCCCTCACAAGGACGCTGTAACTATAATGAGGTCTCCCCTCAGTCTCCTTCAGGCTGAACAGAACAGTGACCTCACTGCTCTTCATACGGCTTCCCCTCAAGGCCCTTCACCATCCTCATTGCCCTCCTTTGGACACTCTCTATAAGCTTAATATCTTTCCTATATTGCAGTGCCCAAGACTGCACACAATATTCAAGGTAAGGCTGCCCCGGTGCAGAGCAGAATGGGACAATCCCCTCCCTTGACCGGCTGGCAATGCTTTCCCTGATGTCCCCCAGGACATGGTTGGCCCTCCTGGCTGCCAGGGCACTGCTGACTCATATACAACATGCCATTGACCAGGACACACAGGTCCCTTTCCCTGGCACTGCTTTCCAGCATCTCATTCCCCAGTCTGTTTGTACATCTGGGCTTGCCCCATGCCGGGTGCAGAATCCAGCACTTTCCTTTGTTGAACTTCATAAAGTTGGTGATTGCCCAGCCCTCTAATTTGTCAAGGTCTCTCTGCAGGGCCTTCCTGCCTTTGAAGCAGTCAACAGCTCCTCCCAGTTTTGTGTCACCTGCAAACTTGCTCAGTATCCCCTCCAGTCCTGCATCCAAGTCGTTTATTAAGTTGCTGATGAGCATGGGGCTTAAGATGGAGCCCTGCAGAACCCCACATGTAGCAGTGTTACAGGAAATTATGTATTTGTTAAAATTACCTGCAACATGAAGGTGTTATATGTATATGATTCTGAAGAATGAAATTGAGAAGGTCACTGAAATATTTGGTAGTAGAAATATTGGTAAGTAGACAAATATGCACTCTGTTAACACATAATTGTTCAGGTTTTTCTATTCTGTTTGTTTAAAATATTTATCTAGAGACATACCTCTTAAAAGGCATGTTTCTGCATCTCAAAATATAGACATACAGGGAATTGGACTTGATGATCCTTATGGGTCACTTCCAAATCAATTAAGCTTCACCTTAGGATGATAATATAGGCAAAGTACCACTTTTGTTTAGTTCTGACCAATTCCAGAGTCATTACCTTCCTAGAAAAGAAGTCTTCTAAAAACAGATATATTTGAGAAAGCAAGTGGAAAGAAGGGTGAGAAACTGCAAATGTTTTTTTTAGTATCTTAGAAAATCCCATGGTGGAAATTAGTTGGCAGGGAGTGTTGCGGTTATCAGAGAGGACAGTCCCTGGCGACAGCTGAGAATAAGGGGGCACAGTTACACATGCTTACCGATATGTGAGTTTTGCACACACAGGCACCCCATGCACCCAGTGGTGAGCCACACAGAGACGAGTCAGGGAGACCAAACAGGATCTTTGAAATGAGAAGATTTTGTTCAGGACTTTTTTCATGGATCAGTATTTAACTTTACATGTTACTTGCAGGTGGAATTTTCCAGCTGAAGCAAGGGAACTCATGGGTCCTTACTAGCCACTCTGGCACAGGCTCCTGTGTCACTGATAAAGGCACAGTTGCACAATCTTGCCTGTCTTAACATGAACTATGGACATCCTTAACTAGCAAGGTGTTTTATTACATTTTGGGAAACAAGCTAAAGGCCATATTCTGAAAGGAATAACTAGCAGGAGTCAAAGTCAAACTTCTTGGGAGTAATGTTACTGAAAAGGAAAACTATAACTGCATGAATAAGCCTAATCTTCCACTTTCACAGGCTATGCAGATGATGACCTGATTAGTTCTCAGTCTCAGGAGGCTGCTCAACTCTCTATGCCTTCAGCTCCTATTGTCAGCATCTTATTCCCCATTTTAGCTGACACATTTTTTAATATTCTCTTTTGAAACGTTACTTAAGGATTATAAGCTGTATTTATCTAACATGAAAAAAGCAGCTTTCACACTTAAACCCACTAATTTTAAGTGGAGATGAAAAGGTTCTAATTTATTCTTTCACATTAATAATGAGTAGGAAAATATGATCCCCCTCTTGACCACTCAATTCCCTACAACATGGATATATAGCCTAAAAAAGAGGAGACTTGGGGCAATGTACCAGGGAGATGGAAAGACCTTGAGGAGTTATGTATAGGCACCTAGTACTATTAGAAGTGCTCTGGGGGGCTGCAATTCGCCGACTGCCACTCCACTGGAGATATATTTCTCAGGTACTGTAGGATACTCTCAGTGTCATTAGGCTTGCTAATAATCATAATTCATTGAGAGCAACCCTGCAGAGAAGAACTTGGGGGTTTCTGTTGAATGAAAAGCTGGACATGAGCCAACACTGTACACTTGCAACCCAGAACGGCGACTGCATCAAAAGCAGCATGGCCAGTAGATCGAGGAATGCAATGCTCCCCCTCTGTTCTGCCCTTTTAAGACCCCACCTGGAGGTCCATCCAGCTCTGTGGCCCTCATCACAAGAAAGACCTGGACCTCTTAGATTGAGCCCAGAGGAGGACAAAGAAGCTGATCAGAGAGATGGGGAACCTCTCCTACAAAGACAGGCAAAGTTTGGGCCATTCATCCTGGAGAAGAGAAGGCTCTGGGGAAACTTTGTATCAGCTTTCCAGTACTTAAAGGGGACTTATTAGAAAGAGGGGACAAACTTTTTAGTGGGGTCTGTTGCAGGAATAGTGGTTTTAAACTGAAAGAGTGTAGATGTAGACTAGATATATGGAGAAAATTTTTTACAATGAGGACAGTGAAACACTGGCACAGGTTGCCCCATCCCTGGACACCTTTAAGGTCAGCTTGGCGGGGGCTCTGAACAACCTGATCTAGTTGATCCTGCTCATTGCAGGGGGCGTGGATTAGATGGCCTCCAAAGGTTTCTTACTGCCCAAACTATTCTATGATTCTATGATCTTTAAGATCCCTTCCAATGCAAACCCAAATCCTTTTATGATTCTGTGATCCAAGTCTTGATATCTCTGTCAAGCTGTCAAGGATAGAGGTGCTGCTGTTGCTTTCCCATTATTCAATCCTTAGTAAGAAAAAACCTGAATCAGAATGAACAAGATATTCTTTTCTTTTTTTTTTTTAAGTCAATGACTGGGTTGGATCTTGCAAGTGTACATGTATATATACATATAGCTACATACATGCATATGTACACACACTAGTGTACATACGATTTCTGTCATTAGGTGGTCAGAATTTGAGACTAATATGCTCTGAGATGGGATATGGCGTATCTAGAATAAGGCTAACAAATAAACTTTAATCCTATTTCTAACACTATTATTGAAGAGTTGTCTTTAACTTACTGTGGCAACAAATAGCTATTAATGCAACCAAGAAGTAACATTGCCAGAAATGTATAACAGTAGAGATCTTAGAAAAGACAGGGTGGATACTCGTTCTTGATCTAAGAGGGAAATAGTAGCTCTGGATATCCCTGTGGGTGGGACTGGCTTCCCAGGTGCTTTCCTTCATGGCTAGGAGAATCTGAAATTGAAGTTTGCTGCTATTTATCTCTTCTGAGATTGAAGGAGGAATGGAAATCATCTACATAACTCATTGGTCCAACTGTTTCATGCACATGGTTTTAATTTGACAATAAATGGCTATTTTAGAGCACAACCTTATTTCAGTGTGCTGTTCTGATAGTGTCTCTGCTTATAAAATTTTGCTGTCTCTGTTGGATCTGTTCTATTTGGCATTCCAAAGAGCAGCAGTAGGAAATACATAATCCCATCTTCAGTTCCACTTAGTAATGCTGTAGAACATATAGACAGCATGTATTATAGTGATATTTCAGAGAAGTTATATTCCTAGAAACACAGTCTGCATACTTTTTCATGGGGAAATCTGCCACCCCCATCTCATCAAGCTTTCTGCTCTTCTGCCCAATATGTCGTATGTATGAGTGGCAGTTTCTTTCAATGATGTTTGAAGCTAATTTTTAAAGCCTCTGCAAATCCAGAGATTGCAGTGTTTTATGTCAATAATATGTCTTCAAATACTTTAGCAAAATTCACTCATGTACCTCTATGGTGTGATAGCTTTTAAGCATGGACCAATCTTCCCTGAGCCCTGTGCAGACAGTGGAGTACTCAGCCCTGCAACATTCCGTCCTGGTTCCTAAAGGGTTTTAATAGGTGAAAGGAACTGAGAGACTGCAGAGGACTTGTTCTGGAAGTTGATGTAGTATAAAACAGAGTCTTGTGATCTTTTGGCTTTTGGTCCTTATCTTGGAGTCTTCTCTCTTAATATGGGCACCAAAAGTTACTCTGCAGTTATGCATCTGCAGTGCCAACACAAGTAAGAGACTGAGCTGAGTCCTTCTCTTCCCCTTGAACACTGCCAGCAGCCAGCAGCCATAATCAGCTCTTACAGCTGAACTGTGAGCCTCACAACCCCTAGTAGGTCTAAAAATTGATGTTTATTGAGAATGTGATTTGAAAGCTAAGTATCCTGGATTACTACTGTTCCCAGATCTCTTAAAAGGCCAGCTACTTTTATGCACAGCTCCTAGGAATTTCATGGAAACCTGTTTATTTATGTTTTTTAATTCAGCTGAGGCTTTTGTCCTAGCAAGTTCTCACATCATCTATTCATATCAATTATCTGCAGTACAATATTCCCTTTTATAGACTCCACATCCACATCTTTATTCTTGAAGGTTTTTTGCAAGGAGGTAGCAGGAGAGAAAGATCCAAACTACTTTCTGTAATTTAATTAATATCATTTGTTTTAACAGTAGGAATAACACTACTGGTTCAGTTGATTTGGTTGTATGCGAATTAATTACATTAGAGTTAAAAACCATATTTTAAAATTAAAAAAATCTAGACTTGAATTGGGTGTGTTGTGCTGGATGTTTTGCCTAAAGAGCAAATAGAGCTCTCAACTAGTGTTTTCATTTCAAAATGTATCATTTGCATTTGATTTAATTATCAATATAAACTGATGCTTTAAACATAATTAACAACAACCTGTTGCTAATTGGGTAGAAAAACACCCTTTTGATGACAGAACAGATGTTTACAAAAACTTTTTTGTATTGTACAAAAAGAAAGTCCATGAAGGAAACATACTATTTAGTGATTCTTAAAAATGCTCACAGCCCAGTAAGAGGACATTTGGATGAGAGGAAAGGGAGAATCCAGACCTGGAAGTGTTTATTACTCTTGCAGTTTTATTGACCTCAGCGATTATACCCATGAATAGATATTAATAGGCAAGTCTTCACATCAAATTCAACAAGTTAATTGCATTGCCTTTCCTATTTAAAGCAGTCTGTGAAGGACAGGGAAGAGATTAATTGGATAGTGGATATTTCTTCAAATAATCACATAAATGAAATTTTTTATGTAGTTAGGAGGAAACTATAGTATTGTGTATTGCTCGTATTCAGAAACTGGAATATGAGCTAGGCAGTATCAACATGGTGATACTACAAAACAGAAATAAAGTAATAAAATAGGTGTAAAAATTCCCTTTGTCCTGAATTCTGAAACTAGTATGTGACATGTTGCGTTCAGCAAAATGGATTATCCCTAACCCTAATTTATAGGATTAGGGATAAGATCACTTGATTGACCATATCACAAATGCACATCATTTAGTAGTATGCCGAGTAATAGCATGGCATTTCTTTTTTCCCCACCAATTCATACCCACTGAATATGTGATTTATGTTTTTCCAGATCGGGAAGTTAGAAAGTTTAAGACTAAAAAAGTGCTTTGCTGATTTTCTTGTGACGGTCTATCAGTTGATAGTCTCTGTGTGGGAAGTTTCATCTAAGTGTCGATGTAGTTTTGATATCTCCAGGAAAAAGGCTGCAAACAATTTGGTTCCTTCAATATAGTTGTGCCTGTGAAGAAGGAAAGAAAGGCAATTAAGCCCTGTCAGGCTGTTTTGCTCTTAAAATTAGCAATATAGTCGAGTAAAGTTTTCAGAATCTTCAGAGGAATTTGCAAGATTGGTAACCCCAAAATAGGACCCAGTGCACAGAAATGCTGGACATCCTTCAGTTTGGTACTTCTCTGTAGGATTCACTTCTGAAATTTTTTTCAGTGCTACATCCCCAAATTGCTATTGGCTGTAGCCATAAGTGTTGAGGCTGTAATGAGGGAAAACAAAAAATAATTTCAGAATTATTGTAGTATTCTCCAGTTTCTGGAGTTCAGCACAAGTGTTCAGGCAACACACTGAATAGTATCTTGCTATGGTGGCTCTAAGAATAAACACAAGTGGCTATTTGTGCCACTTTAAGCTATTTTTTATATAATTACACTAGTTTTGGTCCCTGAAATATAAATACATCTTTATAGCCATTAATACTGAAAACCATCAAAATCCTTAAATACCCATGAGCCATCCATGACTGGCATGCATCAAAATGGATGCTGTGACAGAAGAGTGCCCATCCCCATCACCATTCACCAAATTTCATTGTCATTGAAATGAAAATTGCCAGTGTACTATGTTTAAAGACTGGGTAGACACTCCATGAAATGTATATAGTGGTATGCAATAGATTGGGAATTTTGCCTTCTATTTAGCACAGCACCAACTTTGCTAGAGACAGTAGTTTCAGACTGTCAGATGCACAGCCAAGTTTCCCACCTGGCCATAGTCATTCATGGGTACCAAGGGACTTCAGTTCTCCCCGCTTCTCTAGCAATACAAACAGGTAAATAAAAGAAACCTGCTAATTTTCTCATTCTGAGAGTGCTCCCCATCATCAGCAGCTCCAATCGGAAGCATCATCACACTTTTCTGCGTTATGGTCTGAAACATTCTGGCAACAGGAATTGTTGAACCGTCACAAATAAAATCTGGATCTTCTCCAAAAACTGAAATACATGGGAACAATAAATTAATGATTAAGTGAAATCGAAGTGCTTTTTTTTTCTGCAACCAGATATTTAAGCAGATAGCCAATACTAAGAGCTTCTGAGTAGAAATGGTTTTGAATGTGTAGCCAACTGATTTCACTAATGACCTGTATACTACAAACCTCTGGTTTTGTATCAGTACAAAAATAAGGAAATTAGGTCTTTCAGCTACTCCTATTAAACATACCCCAATTTAGCAAGGTGTGAAAGATGTTGCTGGGTTGTTCTATCAAACACAATGAGATTTATAGGGTAAGTGGCTGTAGCACTGAATTGGGAAACCTCTTTTCCTCTGTTGAGGAGCACAATTCCCCTGCACACCTGCAAACACATTAAGAACTGGAAAAAAAGAAGGAACACACCTGTTTTTATTGCCCTTCTTGCTGCTTTATATGATAGATCATTAACATCAGCAAACCAGGGTTTTGCACCCAAAGGCATAGACACTTTCAGTTTGTTTGGACTGTTCCTCTTGGAAAAGACACCCTCCAAGTGTTCCACCACCTGCAGAGAAAACACTTTGCAGCCAGAAGCTTCATCTTCTTGCAACTCAAGCTTATACCCACATTCCCACTTCTCTTCAAAACAAATAAGTGCTAGAAACATTCCATTTACTAGAATTCTAAATTTGTGAGGTGCTAAGAGGGACTTAGTTTACACAGTAGAGGCCAAAGGTTTATCTCTTACCTGTTGTTTCACAACCAAAAGGTCCATGTGGGGGACCAGACGAATTGAGAATTTGCCAATTACTTTTGCTGGAATGACTGTTTTAATTCCTGGTTCATGAAAAGCTCCTTCAATCCCATGAATAGAGAGAGAAGGGTAATGCCATAGGTGCAGAAGTATTTCTTCCTTCAAAAAAAAATTTTGAAATTATAAGGGATGACACTGGAGCCATTCACAATTGATATAAACTAAAGTGAAGAAACAACTTTTTCCATTCAATCCATGTTTGATTTTTAATTTAAACCCATAGGCACATATTTTCATGTTTTAAAAATACTACTACATTCAGTCATAGAAAGATTTGGATGATAACAGATTTTCACGCCAAATTAGAAAAGTGGAGCATTGTCTTAAAGTATCTTGATAGTAAATTTTTCTAGTGCAAAGTAGAATCAAAAGAACTTCTGATCTGACCATTTGTTTATCCTGGAACATCTCATGGGAAAAACCATTCAGTCAGCCCCCTCCCAGATGATACCAATGAAGAAATTCTACTAATGGACATTAAATAATACAATGGGCAAGACGATAATTTTCAGTATCCAAGTTTTTCTGAAGAAGATGCGGAGGGGAAAGAAAATTATTATTCTAAAGAAGGTAGGAGAAATATATAAATTACAAACTGGTCTTTGTACAGAACCTCAGGGTGCTGCTGCTTTCCTTCCACTCCTTTTTATGAGACTAGACCTTTACCTGCACATAGAATTTATACCACTTCATCCTCATATAGGTAAAACATCAAAACTCAGGTAGTGTAGTTACATTATAGTTCTGAATTACTGATTATTACAGTCTAGCTTTAGCTAATGCGGAAGCTTTTTCATGGATATAAAAACATCCATGTTAGTAGATCTTATACCAGTATAATTAGGTTACTGATAAAAAAATTAATCATTCCTTTCCCTCAGTTCCCCCTCTTGTGCAGAGAGATCTTTCCAAGGCAGCCCTTACCTGCAGTTTTATATTTAGAATATAGTTTTTAATTGCTGGTAAGGAGAGGCTCATAGCTTTGGATGCTTTTTTTGGAAAACATCAATATCTATATTAAACAAATAAAGCCTACACAGAATATATCTGCCTAATGCTGGCTCCCATTTTTCAGAGCTGAACACAAATTCTTTCCTACTATGTAACCTAAATACAGACATTTTAATGCTTATTTTGTTTGGCTGGCTAAGCTTGGGGGGAGAGAAGGGGTAGGCAAGGAAGGGAGAGCGATACTGTTAGTTTTGCATTATTCCTTTTCATTGATTATTCATATTTCAGATCATTTTCCCCAGATGCAGTGCCTTACATCTTCAGCAGACTAGTTTTATTTACCTTTTACTTCTCAATGCTCGTTTATTTTATTTTGAGTTTGCCATTGACTGAAAATATCTTTCAGTTTGGCTTTATACATAAATGCTACAAATGAGCGATTTAAATTCTTTCTGCAGAGTATTTATACAGATTTTATGTTACCTTGGTGCCAAAGAGGAATTTTTTCACACCACTATTATTTTTATGTTCCTCTGGATCAAATTCAATCGATTCATATAATTTCTTCTCCTCCTCTGTCAGGGCAGCAACGCTGTCATAGATTCCAGGGATCTGAATACAACCTGTGGTATCCACAAGGCTGTCTACAAAATAAGATAGAGATGTCAAGCGAAGTGGGACCTATTTCTTCCACCTGGCAATCATAACACCCTTTCCCTTCTACATAACTCTTTACCAAATTAGTATGCCTAACAACTAACAACTGTTTACATCCATCAAACTTGAGGTATTTTCATATTTATTAAGAAAACTATCGAGCTGCTGTTTATATGTAGGGTCTGGTATGTCAGCCCAGCTTCTGACATGAAAACATCATCTCACTGAGATACAAATCAGCATTAAAAAGCCAGGTTTCATTATATGTGTATGTATTAAAGTTGCCAGCAATTTTTAAATGTTCTTAATTGACACAACTGATACCAGCTTAACATGTTTGAAGTTCTGGTCTTACTGGGGATATTACCTTGCTCAGCTGCTGCCACCATAGCTATGTTGAGGTTTGCAAACCTGGGAATCTTGCTTTGATTAGGCTTGCCCTACTCAGATCAATTAAAAATGTTACTGATCAGTAGCCATTGCTCCCCAGTTACTCCCCAGCCGCGATCTGTGTTATTACCCAGCAGAGCTATCAGGTCTGTCAGTGGCTCATGAATGATGCCGCCAAAAGTTCCAGAGTGAAGGTCCTTGCTGCCACATTCAACCTATACCAAAAACAGTGGTTACATACGAACACTCGCTACCTTATTCTTCTCTGAGTGTTTGTTGCCCACAGTGACTGGTTGTTTAAGTTTTTTAAATGAGATCACAAATTAATAGAAATTATTATTTCTTTCTATTTATAAAATGAAAAACATGTCAGGAACAATCTGCTTTGGTAAAGAGAAAAGGGGCTCTGTTGTCAACCACTAGAGAAAGAAATACATCTGTCTATAGCACTTACGCATTTCACAGAATCACAGAATATGCTGAGTTTGAAGGACCCACAAGGGTCATCGAGTCCAACCCTTAGCCCTGCACAGGATTGTCCCCAGGAGTCACACCATGTTCCTGAGAGTATTGTCCAAATGCTTCTTGAGCTCAGTGCTGTGACCACTTCCCTGGGGAGCCTGCTCCAGTGCCCAGCCACCCTCTGGGTTTGAAAGTAAAGATTCCTCTCTATTCCCTCTTTTGCTTCAGTAAGATTAAATACATCATAAGTGAAACATTTGCATATTATTGTATCTAACGTTGGAGAGTAAAATCTTCAAGTTGTCTATCCTTTTCATTTAAAGCAAAATCTTCATAGCAAAGGCAAGAATGTATCTTACTTGTTTTACATTAAGAATATATGTCCAACTTTAATTCCAGATTGCAACAAATAAAAATTTATAGGTCTCTTGAATCATATGGCTTTAGAATAAAGGCATTTTGGTTATTAAATGAGTTTTTCCCAGACACATTTCATACATGAGTTTATCATAAAATATTTCCCTGCAACAAACTTGTTTATTCTTCTCAAAATCTCATTACAGCTATCTGTCTAGTAGCAGGCAGAGATCATTTTTAATGTTTTAATGGCATCATTTTTTTAACCAATATTTAGAAGAATTGACTCAAGGCTGCCAAGGTTCCTTTGGTTAAAAAAAAATTCATTCTTTTTCAGTCGTAAAGGTTAATGCAGATTTTTTATTAGTTCTTCAGTTCTTTAATCTTCTTTCTGAATTCTTTTTATGGTTCATCAGGAAGCATTTCCAGATGAGAAATTTCAGCTCTTCATTTCACAGTAGCTCACGTTGACTGCTAAATATAGCACATTGGCTACAGTGCACTTTTATTCGCTCTTGTCAATGGCTACAAAGATTTTGTGTGGCTTTTAAACCCTGAGATCCAAATAAACTGAGTTCCTTTAGGCAGATTCATTGTACTAACCGATATCTGATGCAAAAGGTCAGGACAGCAGAAGAAATGATTTTGGAGAGAGTTGGAGGGGGTCGTAGGGATGATACTGCAAGAGAACAGAGTTGATGTGCAGAGAGAAGGATTAGAAGAGACTGGGAGAGTGGCAGGAGAGTAATGGGATAGGAAAGGGATCAAGAGGAGATAGGTAAGTGGAAAAATGATGATTGAAGAGAAGTTAATGGAAGTAAATAAGGTTAATTGAACTGAAATGAGGAGGGAAATCTGTAGAAGCCAAAAGGGATGCAGAAGAAAGCTCTGTAATTTTAAATATCAAGTTTTCCCTCAGTCTTTCTCTTCATGCAGATGTAATTACAGCTGCATCACTGCTCTCTGTCAGGGGCTAAGTTCAAATGAATCTGTATTCTTTACCTCCACAAAGAAGCAGGCATTTCCCCTACTCCCATATGTAAGGGCAGGCTTCTTGTTGCTGAGCCAGAGGTTGTCCGAAATTACAATGTAATCAACACCAGAGAAAAAGCACTGGTTTTCTTCTTCAAGTAACTTTTCTAGCCCCAAGGATCCTGCTTCTTCCATGCCTTCAATCACAAACCTGAAGTTCACTGGCATAGCCTAAATGGATGTTAGAAAAGTCTGGGTAAGAAACAACCATTAAAAAAAAAAAAAAAAAGAAAAGAAAAAGCTTTAAATTTAGGAGCAGGCAGAGTGGCTTGCTGTACACATTGTGCTAGGAAGAGAAGGAGAAGGATGCAGGATATATATCTTGCTTCAATAGAAAGGCCAGTGATAGACACATAAAGGTTCCCAGAAAAAATTGTTCTTTTCCTCTTGTTTTTATCTATTTCTTTGTTTTTGAGAATAAGTGATATCGTTTTTCCTACTTTGTGTTTTCAGAACACTTTCTCGAATGTCTCATTAAATGGGCTTTCTCTCAGTACTGTTCAATATTCTAATTGGGAATTCTGTGTAATAATAGTTGCGTTTTCACAGAAAATTTCCTGCCTCTGGTATTTCCACTCTTACTGCCCACACAGGAACCACTGGCTGTGGTTTTCCCAATATGTTGTCTATCACAACATTTACATGGTGATAAAAATGTTGCCACTGATTCTACTGTACTTATTCCTTTAGCACTCATGGATTTGCTTGCCTGCCAGTTGATAAGGATGCATTTCCAAGAGTAATTAGGAGAACTTATTATGCAATAGTGGCAGTTGGAAATGCTGACACATCCCATAGCAGATATAAATCTCAACTTAGTTTCCTGTTACAATTCATTTTCTCATTACAGGTTTTAAGATGTTTTCTCTTTTGATTCAATGCTTGGATTAAAGGCAAGTACAAATGTGTAAAATTAAATAAACTCATGTCATGGATGGATTCATTGATGGTTCATCAACTGGCCACAAAAATTTTAGAAACAAACTATTCATGAATATTGTGTGATGGCCTGTGCTGTTTGCTAGAGAAAGGCTTCAAATGACAAAGATTTCTTTTTGTTTGCTTGTTAACATGTCAAAATAGCTATTAATAATTTGAAAAACTGGAAAGATGCAGAAAGTCACACCCATAACCATATCTACTTACAATAACTACTCTTTAGGCAATAACATGTGTGTTTGCTAGCACTTAAGAGACACTGAGGTCTATTCAGTACTATAGATGTAGGAAAAAACATGTTTCTAGAAGGTTGCAAGAGGACTTTTAAAAGAAATGAAAACTTAAAGCTCAATTTATGCCATAATGTCATAAAAGTGGCACAAAACTGTTTTTCAGCACTCTGAAAGAATATGTCATGCAAATTCACCTTAGAGGATGCTAGTTAACCAAGTTAAAAGCTTAGAATATATGTTGGTTTAGATTTGCATTGGGGATACAACTATCCCAAAATTAGAAAATTATTAGAAGATGACTATGCTGGTCATTGTAGTAATATATGCAAATGTTTGACCTTAGGATATGTCAGTCTCTGAGTGATTGTATTTGTGCTTGGTTAATGCACCCATGAAAAGCATTTGTTTTGATAAATCCAATCCACCGGTGACATAAAAGTCCCTTATGTAGGAGTATTTTTAGATACTTATTCTCTTCATACAGACACATAAATTGAAGGTGTCTTGTAGGCAGCAAAACCAAGGATCAGCAGACTGCAACAGCAGAGATGAATCTTCATGACCATTCTGTGATATCTGTTATTTTACCATTTTAAAAGCTCTCAAGAGAATACAGTATCAAAGTTGTGTAATATATGTAATACATATTGAATGCTTCCCCATGGGTTTTCCTCTTCAGGGCAATGGCAGCAATACTGTATTTACATTGCATACAGATTGTTCAAAATAGAATTGCTTAAGGACAAATTCTAACTGGAGTGAGACCAGTTCTCCAAATGTTGTAGTAGAAATAAGCTAGTATTTCAAAATGTATGTACTATGTTGTGTCAAAGATGTATCATCTAACTCACAGGAATGAAAATACAGCCCTCCAGAGATATAATAAATAGTTAATAATAGTAATAATAATGTCCTCATTGATACATACAAATTTCAAGGCTCTAAATGTTTCCACTGCATTTATCCAAGCTAGGATAGGTCCCTTATTGTCTGTTGCTCCACGCCCGTAGAGGTTTCCTTAGAAAGAAAAGAGGAACGTTTTTAAGCAATCTTTGAATTGTCTCTCTTCACTGTAGTCAGAAATTCCAGTTGTCACAGAAGCTGTAACTATGTGTGAAGTTGCAAAAGATTCAGGATTTCATTGACTCATTTTAGATAAGGTGATGAGTGTTCAGGTGCTTTCCAATGAACTGGTACACTTTTTTTCCTTTCCTTTCTTTAGTATACATCATGCTGTGGTTTCCGCTACATGCCAATTTTTGAGCTTGACCATTTCTTCCTAGGAACTGTTTGTTCACATCAGACATGCCTGAAGAGTTTGCACAGTATGCAACTTTGGGACACATCAGCCAGACCAGGTAACAAACAGCAAAGACCCTACAGATAAATGCCATGGCAGAAGTATGAAGCTTCAAGTGTAGGGTAAGTACCTCCTTTTTTGATTGTACAGTTATACACAGGGACAGATTTCAGTTTCATATATGGTGAAAAACTTCCGTAGCAGTTCTCACTGGATACACATGGGAAGCAGAAATACCCCAGCAGGGCTGTTTGGAATTGGTCCCAGCTGATGAGAAAGAGCAACTTAACAGTTATAGCACAGGCCTGGGAATCAGGATTTCTGAGGTCTTATTTATCTGCTGACCTTCTGTCTGTTACTTTTGTTCCTTCAGTCAGCTGCCTGCAATGGAAGGATGATTACATTGAGGGGGTGGCCTCGCATTCTTCCAGTGGGAATGCTCCTTAGCTCCAGCATGGCAGGTGGAAGTACTACAGTGGCAGCAAGGAAGAGGAGAAGGTGCAAGGGAGGATAATGGTTGATGCAAAAATCCAACAAGAATTTTTAAGCAGAAATGGATTTTCTATTGAATATTCTATAAAGCAGCTTTAACTTCCTGTGGCTCCTCCACACCAAATATTAGGCAAGATTTCCAATGCTTCCTCATGCTTTTATTAAATATACAAGAAGCCTTCCCCCCCCCCCAGAATCCCAGTTGCGTATCTAAATAATGATATAATGATACAAAACTTATGAATAAATACACACCATCGATTTCAGTGAGCGTGTAAGGGTCAGTGTTCCAGCCATCTTCCTTTTTGGCAGGCTGCACATCCACATGACCATAGAAACATACGGTGGGGTTTTGTGGATCCTTCCCCAGTTCCCCAAGAATCACAGGAGGCAGTGGGAGGTCCTGGCCATCAGGCAACTGTAGAGAAAGATTTAAAAAAAAAAAGAAAAAAAGGCAACTGAGGGAAAAAAAACCCTTTGAAAACTTACAAATGTACAAAAAACCCTGGAATTCTCAGTACTGAAAATACTGCTACATACTCAATTAGCTTTGATTTCATTAAGTGCACAAATTTGACTGAATCGATCTCTAACCTATTCAGAGAAACTAAGACTTTTCTCCCCACCTGTTTAAATTCTGCAGGGACTTTATGGAACTCTTCTAACATTTTATTTTCATAAACACTCTTGTTACTAAACTTTCACTTCCCAGCACCAGAGAAGACATTGCTGACTGTGTGCTATAGACTGTTGTGACACTGAAATAGTCAAAAGCCACACAAATTCATTTGGGGTTTGATTTCACCACAGACAGAGGGCAGGAGGCCTATAGCTTCAAACACAGAAACAAAATAAAGCGTTGCTAGCAGGAATCAGCAGCAGCTATGTCAGACTGATTTGAAAACAAGTTAAGCTCTAACCTAATCCTGTAATGTGCCTCTGTGCAGAACAGAGTTCTATGTGGCCCAATTGCATTCTTTAAAACTACCAAATGACATAACCTGAAATATTATAATGTCACTGTACTATAGTGTCCGTGTGCTAAATCTCTCAGAATCTTCCCCAGAAGCCTCAGAGAAAGAGAAAGGGAGTCACTATTATTGAACTTTTGAATTCCTGGTAGAGGAGAAATGTAAAAGCCCAGGGCAGAAAAGAGCCCCCAGCTACAGCAAGGTAAGTAAATTAGAGACACAGGTTTCTCAGAGATGAATTCTTCTTTTCCACCAATCATTAAGAGAATAGCTTGCATCATCAGAAGCTCCCAAAACCTAAGACAATACTTTAGCTAGATAATCCTTTCCATCTGACAATATTTTTCTTGTAAAACTGCCTTCCTCATATAGAGACTTCAGTGATCAATGATGCATTATCTCTCATGCTTCACTACCGAGAAGAATGTAGAAACAAACGCTGGTAAAAACCTCAGTCCTTTTGCCTTTTCAAACTGTTTCCCTCCAGTTAAAAGTATTGAATTCCCTGCTGCAGAGATCATCTATTTGCATTTGGATTGTCTGTGTGCATCCCAAGTACGTTCTCAGACAGTCTGAGGAGGGACTGATTTCTGCAGATATCATGTGAGTACAGGGCTATTGCTACATTGATAGCTAGATACCAAAAATGTCATAATGTTATGTCATAACATACATATACATAGCACTGAATGCAATGGTAGACCACATGCAAATATGATGTTTTAAATCCAAGAATCAGACAAGCACCTGATGTGATCCCAAGTTCACTAAATGAACAGTGGCTCCCAGTGCTGCAAGTCTGTCTGCTGCCAACACCATCATTCGTACTACTTCTTTCCTGAGATCTGGTTGAACAGAATCGCTTTCCACTGCTACCCATTCCTTAAGAACCTGCACAGGAAGAAAAGTGCCGTTAGAAGACCCGGAATGTTGTGGTGTTTTGCCCTTGACATCAGAAATTTCACACTGGCAGATGGTTTCCTTTCTGTATCATCACAGAAATGTCATGGATGCTCTAAGACTTCAGAATAGAGAGGAATTGCTTAGATGTTTCCTCAGGGCTGAGATTCCTGGTTTTCTAAACTGGGGTGTGTTCACACTCAGGCATTCACATCATCAAACATTAAAATGTGGTGGAAGAGGAGGCAGAAGCTGACTAGTTTGCATTGTAGAAATCACATTATGTACAAATTACCTTGGTGGTCCTCAGGAGGATTCTGAAGTGTTCATAGCTTTAAAGCATAACTGATACTGACTGAACTCATTATGTGTCTGCCTTTTCACAGGGTTCTGACAAAAACAAAAGCACAAACCAGCATGGGACCAAGACTTCTCTCCTTGTCAAGAACAGACCTAAAAAAATCAGTTCTGATATGAAGCAAGAGAGTGAGCATCCTATCTGGCCTGCATCTCCCATGCACGTGTATTTTGGCTTAGTGGAGCATCTCTCTGCACACACTCAAAGGATGCCCACAACCATCTCTTTTGTGGAAGTCCACGCAAGTCTCTCTTTCACCATGAGTGTCCCCAGCACAGTCAACCCCCTTGAAGCCTTGCTTTGTGAAGAGCATGTTGCACTTTTGATGCCAGATCTGGGACCCTGCTCATTACCTTACTGGTAAACACTTCTCTGGAATGTAGAGCACAGGCCTCAGGGGCACCAGCTCTGCAGTCACCATTTCATTGCAATATAGTTCCTACCTCAATGAAATCATGTTGATGTACATCAATGTACTGGAAGATCTCCATCTCCAGTGCTGAAGAGGATGAGGAGGACATTACTGCCTTAGTGAGCAGCACAAGGCTAAGATGGATGTTATCTGAAAGTTAAGGATAAAATTCATCATTACAGACATCCTGCAATATGCACTTCTTTTCAGTGCTAGAAACCATGGATGATTACAAAGTGCTGAGCCTATCTATGTCTCATTTAATCTCTTCAAGCCAGAAGAAAGTGTACTTGAAATACTTTATCACATAAAGCCTTCGAAGGACTCACAGTTAAGTTCGTGAAACAAAAAATTGAAAAAATTACTGGAGAGTGAGCAGCTTTACAGTTTCTGCTTTAAAAGTAAATTAGGGGAAACATTTTCTAAATAAACATTTCTTGCAGCAGATTTCAATGCATAAACTGTATGTTCTGGGAAGACTTGCAGCCAGCACCATCAGCCCAGGGGACTCATCTTTCTTTTTTATTCATTTCCAGAATTATAGAATGTCCTGAGTTGGAAGGGACCCACCAATTCCTGGCCCTGCACAGGATAACTCCAAGAATCACACCATGTGCCTGAGAGCATCATCCAAACACTTCTTGAACTCTGTCAGGCTTGATGCTGTGATCACTGCCCTGGGGAGCCTGTTCCAGTGCTCAACCACACCCTGGGCGAAAAATGTTTTCGTAAACCTAAACGTCCCCTGACACAACTTCATGCTGTTCCCTCAGATCCTGCCACTGGTCACCACAGAGAAGAGATCAGTGCCTGCCCCTGCTCTTCCCCCTCACAAAGAAGCTGTAACTTTAGTGATGTCTCCCCTCAGTCTCCTCATCTCCAACTGAACATACCAAGTGCCCTCAGCTGCTCCTCATATGCCTTCGCCTCACTGTCTTCCTTGCCCTCCTCTGGACACTCTCTAACAGCTTAATATCTTTCCTATATTGTGGCTCCCAAAACTGCCCACAATACTCAAGGTGAGGCTGCCCCAGTGCAGAGTAGAGCAGGACAATCCCCTCCCTCAACCAGCTGGCGATGCTTTGCCTGATGCTCCCTAGGACAGGGTTGGCCCTCCGGGCTGCCGGAAGGAGGAAGGAAAATTAATTCACTGACACACACTCGCATATTTTACATGAATAAGGGAGAATAAGCCAAACACTGGAGAATATTAGACAAAAAATAGCTTTTGTGTTTCAATAAGAACAGTGTGAATACTGAAATGCTTGATAAGTCCATGTTATAGTTTCAAACCTTTTGAATTCCTTCCAAAAGCTTGGAGGCAATGCATTAGCATAACTACAGTGGTTAA
>JAWWEW010000078.1:92228920-92253032 GCA_035583185.1 Anabacerthia variegaticeps
AACTGCTTTCCCTTGATCAGCTAGGTGGGTTACTTTGTCACAAATGGAAATCAGGTTTGACGAGCACCACTTTCCTCGCATGAAGCCGTGCTGGCTGTGACCAGTGACTGCATTGTCTTTCAGGTATTTTTCAGTACCTCCCAGAATAATCTTCGCCATAACTTTACCAGGCACTGAAGTGAGACTGACAAGCCTGTAGTTTCCAGGATCCTCCTTCCCCTTTTTGAAAATTAGGACAGTGTTTGCCAGCTTCCAGTCAACTAGGACCTCTGCGGATTCCCAAGACCTCTCAAAAATCAAGGGTGTTTGCAATGACATCAGCCAGCTCTTTGAGGATTCTGGGATTAATCTCATCAGGCCCCATAGATTTGTAGGGGTCCAGCTGGAGCAGCAGATCCTGCACAATTTCAGGGTCAACTGGGAGCTGATCATTCTCTCAGTCATGGTCCTCCCGCTCAGGACCTCCTTGGTCCAGCATCCACGTTGAAGACAGAGGCAAAGAAAGTATTAAACACATCTGCCTTGTCTGTCCCTGTTTGTGAGGTGAACATCCACATCCTGTAACAGGCTGATGTTATTTCTATACTGCCTATTGCCATTAATATATTTGAGAAAATTTTTTATTGTCCCCCGTATTTCTGGCCATCTGAGCTTTGGCCACATTAATTTCCTTTCTACCGTAGCAAGCAGCATTCCTGTATTCTTCCCATGTCACCTGACCTTGATCCACTGGGCATACACCTTCCTTTTTTGGCTTATTTCCAAAACAATATGCATGCTCAGCTAAGCCAGCCTTCTGGCTCACCGGCTCTACTTCCAAATTTGGGAATTGGCTGCTCCTGTGCCCTTAGGAGGTGATGTTTAAAAAGCGACCAGCACTGACGTCAGCCTACAGGACAGCTGCTTTTCCAAAGGAGAGCACAGTGCAGTAACAGTGACCAAAAAAGCTGCTCAATTGTATTTGTTACTGCATTTTTCAGTCTAAAGGGCAGAAATATAAGAGGTCCATGAGCTGTCTCCATGATTGACAAGAACATAACCCTGCACAGACAGGAGAACATCGCATACCAATGTCTTAGCATGAGCAGGCCTATTTCATTGTCACACATCTTAAGTAGTTCTCAAGAAAACTCAAAATCACTAAGGACATGCAAAAATAATAGAAAGATGAATATTTAAAAGTACTAGAAAAACATGTCTTAGCATTCAGGGCTTGTCATAACCTAACATCATGATGTAAAATGGTATGATCAAGCTAGCAAGGGACTAAAATCAAAATTATCTCCTAAACTTCCCTGTGTAGCCTAAGTAGGTTCTCTGAAGAGTGATTTAAATCCCTGCATAACTTTATTAATTATCAGGAAAGCAATTTATTCAGATTGATTCCTCATAATGTAAATGCATATTTAACACATGAATCTATTATATTTTAATTGAATGAATTTAGATAACACTGAAAAAAATTAATGTTTTTGAACTAGCAGTTTGACAGAATGAACTGACTGGAATACTTTATCTAGATTAGCTCTGTTATCTCCACTCTTCACATTGCTTCAAGGTCAAGATCACAAATCTGAAGCTCTTCAAGTTCTCATTTAGTTAGTACATCCAAACTCATTATGCTAAACCAAAGTCTGCTTTGCAAGTTAAAAAGTTTCAAATTAGGAAGCATTGTGCTTAAGAAGACTAAAATGGACTGCATCATAGTTGAGAATCAGGGCTGTGTTTTTAATGTGCATGCTTTTGTTTTCCAGGACACAAAAAATAAAGAAAAATTATTTTAAATGGCTTATTCATTTAGGGATAATAGCTTGTAATAACTTTAGCTGCTCTTTTAAGTGCATATTCCATATCAAGATGCACCATCATGGATTTTGCTAAGACATAAGAAATCTAGTGAGCAATGAAGTACTACAAGCCAGAAGTCTGTATCCTCAATTTTGCAGTAGTTTCACCCCAAAAAGATATGGTTGTAAAATGCATGTTGTAGACCTCATTCCATTCTTGAAGTGGAAGAACTGGAAATACAAGCCATCTAGACTTGCTGACAACCACATGCCACTGATCAAGAGATGTCCCAGTTTCCTACCAGGAATTATCATTCCACATCAGGAAAAAGATGGAAGAAGCTGTTTTGTTTTTGTGGTGTACAGATACCTTTTTTTTTTTTTCCAACTGCCTATTCATGAAGTCATCTTTATGCCTTTTTAGGCTGCAGAGTTGCTTTCCAGGAAACTGCTGCTGCTGACTTAAGTTACTTGAGCAAGGGGAAATAAAAATTAGCAAAGCAAGGATGTACAAATCATTACTTTTAATAAAACTCAGCTTTCAAATAAAGTAGCTATGCAGTTCCTTCAAGTTGGACTGGAAGGGAATCTGGACAAGAAAAGCAAAATTATCTTGGTGTTGTGGGCACAGTGTACAAAGGTGATCCAACTACTTAAGTATTTTGACAAAACTTAGCTAAACGGAAGCTTGCAGGGAAAACCTCACTAATTTACAGCCACATGCTCTTTGGGCCAACTGGCAGTAAGCTGGGCCCCTACCTGGTTACCCTCTAAGAGGCAAGTGGTAGGCAAGTAAAACATGGTTGTAAAGAAGAAAAAAAATCTTGAAGCAATACTTGCTTATTGCTTAGACTAAGCTTCAGCAGGCATGTACCGAGTTGGTACCGAGTATTAGGTCCAGCTAAAATTCAGGTGCTTACCAGATTAGCAAAGTTCATAACCACATCCCTTTTGATAGTCTTGCTTATGCTTGCTTGTAAACAGAGCTGGCACATCTCTTCTCTGCTCAGGAAAATGGGAGACTGTAGCTGTTCACATTTGTAAAGTTGCTGCAGGCGTAACTCCACCCTAGACAGACTATGCTGACTGTAGGCAAAGGCCATAAGGAACAAACTGCAAAACTGGCAGGAAGATTTTTCCAGTACTTAACATTGTGTAGGAGTTCCTTAGCACAGCAAAGATACATAGCAGCTACCCAGGCTAACCAGAACCACCTGAAACAGATGCAGTCTTGCCCTCCTCCTGGGGGTATGCACCATCCTCTAGCTAAAGATTGGTCTGGCAATTAAATCAGTTCCATTTTGCAATCTAGAAGTCTTCTAATGAGCATCTCTTGAGGGGTATTAATTATACACGCTTTCATGCTATATATTAACTGGAGCTGGCCAAGCCTTTCAGGAAACTGGTGAAAGTTCTGTGTGGGAAATGCCAAGTGGCCTTTGCACACCCAGCAAGTGGTGCTGTGAGAGTTTGTGCTTCACTGATGCATTATCAGCTCACACATTCTCTTGTGTCAGACACTTCCATGTTGTACAACAGTGCTGTTATTCAAAAAACTTGGGCTAAGCAAACTCTTCATCATACCATGGACAAGCACTCAACGATGCAGCAAGCCAGATCTCTGCAAACAGAAGTCTTCAAGGAGTCAGGTCTGAAGCAGGTAGGCTACAGAAGACACCTGTCACCATTAGCCCTTTCTGCCTGCATTGTTCACTCAGGTCAAGCACTGTGGTCACCTCCGGCAGGGACAAGACAGGTTACAGCTAAAGCAAGTTCTGTTGTTGCAAGGAAACAGATACTACTGATCTCCAACTTTAAAATTATACATCTAAACAAATCTGAAGTCCCATTAAATATCCTAAAGTACTGATTACACTAGCAGCTTACTAACATGTGCATAAAGAGACCCCTGCATTTTGCTTCATCCAAAGTTCCATTTTAATCTCCTTTTTAGAGGGTTCTGGCACTTACCCCATGCCAAAGTATTTTTGCTTTATATTCAACAGTATCTGCTTTTCTGCCTTTTCTACAGACTCCTTTAGATACTTTCTTCTGTTTTGGGCCTCTTTCACAACTCAGCCATGGTGTACTTACCTCAGGAAATGTAGGACGCAATGCAGTGTCTTCAGTGCTAATTAACTCATTCCCAAGAGATTTGTTACAAATGCAACAGGACAACTAGATATACTTTCTGAACATAGCTCAGAACACAATTTATCAACACTTAACAGTTTTTCTCCTGCCCAAATAGCTTTTTCTTTACATTTTAAGAAACTAGTATTACCTCAGTTCAGGATCTGGAATTGTCTTTTCATGTAACAGCTACCCCATTTAGCAAAGTCTGAGGTCTCAATTCAGTACCCAAGAAAGATACACAGGGTAACTAGCTCTAGCAGTCAATGTAACTCATCTCAGCATACAGATGACCTTCAAATATTCTGGTATACCAGTCTTGTCCTGTGTGCACCCTGCATGTTGTAGCAGAGTAGTTCTACTGTCACTCAAAGGTAACAACCTAGCAGCTAACTACCCAGTGTTTGTGCAAGTGCTGGGTGCTCACAGGTGCTGACACCCATATGTGAATTGGGTCTGACTGTACCCAAGCTGCAAGTGCAGAGTTTAATGGTACCTGATTATCTCCAGCCATCAACCTCAATGACAAACCAAAAAAAAACAAAACAAGGAAGAGAATCTATAGAAGCTTCAGTGAGACCAGAAGACTCCACCCACTCCCTTGCAGTATCATCAGCTGTGCTACAGTGTGATAACCTCGCTTACAGAACCAAAATGAAACATTTTGAGCTTGTTTTCTCTCAGGGGAACAGGATTTTGCAACATCTGCTTCAAGCCAAGAAACTGTAATGGAGCCAGAGCTTAAGAATGAACACTTGGATTCCCAGGACACTCCCAGGTCTGTGTAGCCATGCTGCTCATTTGCCTCAATAGCCACAGAAGCGTCCCTCCTAAGTTCTGTAAATTGCTCTCCCTCCCAAGTCATTATTTGATCTTCAGAGAGCAAGAGCAAAACTACAGCATGATTATTTATTATTCTTTTTTGGTGATACAAAGGCAGTTTTACAAAAATGACCAGTAGTCATTACCACAGTGAAATTTGTTATACCCTGATTCACTGTAAATTGAAACCTGCAGGCAGGCATAAACTGCAAGAGACAAACTGCTCTTCCAAATCACTCAGTTAGCAAAGACAGATGTCTCACTACAGCTTGAACACATTCCAGTGTAACCCCATAATCTCTCACTGACTACTTACTTCCTGGACATACCCAGGAATAAGAACCTTAAGTTTGTCTGGCAGTTCAGCAACTGCTGTGGCTGCTTAAACTGCTGAGAGCAAACCATTCCTCTTGTTTTGCAGGAGAAGTAGATGAATACAGCAAACTGCAGTGATACAGAGGAGACCAAGATGCAGCTCAGGACTGCTGACCAGATAAGGAATAGTCTTGTAATTTAAAGTAAGCATTTAAAGAAGTATTTTTGGTATATCATCTTCTTTGTCAAATGGAACTGCATGCTTCCCTCTTCACCACCAAAGTGATGGTGGTGGAGTGTTGGTGGAAAAGGGGAGCCATGTAAGTTTGGTAATTGATGACATTTTGTAAGAAAAAGACTTCTGACCCATAAACCAGAAGGTAAGGTGTCTAACTTAGTCCTTCAGCTGGGAAACTTCATAGAGATAGGCACCAAGCATCTTCACCCCCTGAATGTAGTTGTACCTGGAAAACAATACAGCTTCCATTAGCCTTAGTTGAGCTGTATTTCTAGTAGATGTGCTTTTTGCAAAGCCCACACTTCAGTCCTATGCACATGACAACTACAGGCATTGCTGCTGCAGACAACAGGCACTACTCCCAAGCTTTCCACATGTCCCCTGGCAATACAGAAACACCACTCTTGAGGTAGGGCGTAGCCAAGCTTAGAGATCAAAGTATAAAACCTGCTTCTGCTTTCAAGTGTTTAAAGCAAGAAGCAATAAAGAAACTAGTTACCCAACCAATCATTCTCTACTAGGGAGAAATGGCACTGCCTTCCAGAGAATTAAAGAAAAGCAAGAGTTCAATTCTTAGTGTTTTACATAACACATGACAAGACCCACAGTAAAATCACCCTGGCACAGGGATAAGTACTCTTACCTATTTAACTTCTCATTTTGAGAGTGGGCACCATCATCTGCAGCTCCAACAGGAAGCAGCATGACATTCTTCCCTGTTGCTTCTTGGAAAGTAAGGGTAACAGGAATGCTTCCTCCCTCCCTCGTCAGGTCTGGTTCAACTCCAAAAACTAGACAAGTGATACTCTAGTCAGTTTGAAGTTATATTTGTTTTTCCAACAAATCCTTACTTAAACAATCAAGAACCAATCACATCTGTACCAGGTGCTGGCCAAATCAGCCAAACTGCACAGGCCACAAAATGTGGAGCTTCCCCCAGCAGATACAACACTGGAGTATTGTTACTTTCAGAGTTCAGTTCAAACAGTTACACACCAGCACTTCATCTGAAAGCCTGTTTGTACTCCAACACAAGTCAGATTTACTCTAGCTGCCCTATCAAAATCAACTAAGAATTATAGGATGACTAAGCTTCAAGGAATTTGGCTGAGAGGTGATGTGAACTAACAGTCTCAACCTTATGCAAAAGCAACACCACACCAATGGACTTGTTCCAGAACAGTATGAATGAACTGGATATCCAGTTTCTTTCCTTCCTCTACCTCAGACTTCAATTTAAGGAATGCACATGACATGCTTCATTAATTAGGGAGCCAAAGTTATTAGATAAGTGCTGATATTCAGCAAACACAACCTCCTCAGTGTTTCTTGAGGTGCTGGCACAGAAGCTTTTTAATATCACCAATGTCAAATGAAAGATCCACTGACCTGTCTTCATCGCCCTCCTGCCAGCCATGTAGTGGGGATGGTTGAAGTCTGACACCCAGGGTTTTCCACCATGGCCTAAGTACACTTTGAATTTGTTGGGACTCTGCAGCTCCGCAAACTTTTTGTTCAAGTAGTCTTCAACCTACAAAAAAGATTGGACAATCTTATCTACTGCTAGCACTTGCAGGAACACTGGTAAAGTCCATATTCTAAAAGCATTTTAGGGACTTGCAGGTCACAACAACTGTGCAGCGATACTTTTCCTATTGCTCTTTTTCATATTATTCCTATGATTGACAGCTCTGAAGTCAGAATATCTCCTTCAGGCAAATAAGCAGTATACCTTAGAACAGTTAACCAATATGTCAAACACTTATGCTTTTGAATATGCGTTTCTGGCAATTCAAGTGCCCTACAATTAAATTAACATTTATTCCTAAGCCCTTTGAGTTTAGAGAAACTGGGTAGCAGATCACAACAGTCTAGTGTGGCACCACCATATAATGATTCCCTCAATTATCTTGTGTTGAGGTGCAGAACAGGGAAGACAGTGGCAAAGTAAATGAACAGAACTGCTTTAAAAAACAGAAAAACTCTTCCCCCAGGCATAGGGAACAGGAGAAGTTTAGAGACAGTAGTTGTTTTGATACCAGCAATCCATCTTAACATACATGCTTCGTAACTTCTTCAGGAGTCATGTTTGGAACAAGCCTGATTGAGAACTTGCCAATCACTTTCCTAGGAATGACAGTCTTGGCTCCAGAGGCTGAGAAGGCTCCTTCAATTCCATGAAGAGACAAGGAAGGATATCTCCACCTATGCATAAGGATGTCTCTCTGCAGAAGCAAAGAGAAAGATGCAAGGTTACATGAAGTTTGACAGAGTTCCCTAAAGTAATGATCTCTTCAATCTAATAAAGAATTTGCAAGAAACAGTGCTCTGTCCCATGGAGAAACGCGGCTCACTGAAGTCCACTCAGAAGCTGTTACTGCCATTAAGCACTCCTTTTGATACAACAGCTGGATTCTCATCACCTTAATCGATTCAATAGCTCTAGTTTGGCTTTCTCCTAGTTTTACAGAGCTTACAGGATGTGACCAGTCTGCTTCTGAAAAAGACACAAGCACCATCTATAAGGTGCTCAAGCACAGTGTGTAGGGAGTGCGTAAGTAGCTCTAGTCCCCACTGCCTCCAGACAGGCAGGTACCTTCATCACCAAGACTCGTGCTGAAGTTCACACATTCTCTAAAAGCCTCACCACTGCGCAGGCTGAGGCACACAAGTGTGCTTTTCTTTACATTATCCGTTGTATTAAAATGCCCGATCTCCAGGCTGATTAAATTGACCACTACTGCCTTCCAGGCACCCTTCCTGCATTTCCTCAGTGTTGCCTTGGACACAGCTGGTGAGCACACTGGACCCTGAGTTGAACATAGCTGTTGAGTTGTCCTGTACAGACACAGCTACAGTGTCTCAAGCCTGAACCTCACTGCAGAAATTCAAGAGACCTGGAAATCTGGTGGCCTTGTAGGTGAACAGTTTGGTTTGTTCCAGGTACAACATGTCTCTAATCTTCTCTCATAGCAAATGTAACTGTCACAGTTCAAATCTCTCATGCACATTGTTTCTCACTTGGAAGTTACACCTTTCTCACCTCTCTCCTCTATCTCTCCTTAGCCCTAAAACTCTTCTTGCATGCATGCAGCTTGGAACAACCTTAGCTAGGATTTCAGTTTCACCAAGACTAAACAGCTTCAGTTCAGTATCACATAGAGCATCTTGCCAGCTCCTCCTTATATACAAGCTATAATTCATCCATTACTTTATAAGACAAGGCTAAACAAGGAAGTCTGTGTGATCCCAGCTGATATAAACCTGCACACGTAAAGACAAGGTTGAGGATATAAATTGTTACTTATACCTATTTGAGCTGAGTTTGAAGTCTTCTCCTGACAGCACTAGGACAGAAGACAGACCTGCACATGTAAACTTGCCGTTTCCAACATCTGTGTCTGCTTTTTATGACAGAAGATGTATTTATATCTAGAGTTTTAAAATTAGTATGTAATACCTGTATCTTGCAAGATTCAATGATGTTAAAAGCATTCATTTGGAGAGCACCCACGATGAAGATTTAACTCTGAACTTCAGTTTATTGAACATGAGCCTGTTCAAAGATTTGGGCAGCTGCCTAGTTCATGACTACACAACAGTCTTTCCTTGCCAGTCTGGGAGGATGTTCAGTATGTCAACCTCAAATTCATCACAACTAGGTTTCAAACTATTTTTTCACCTAATGAGCAATTATCTCTAAGAAGTTACTTTATTTCTGAAAACCCATTGAACCACCCACAGATTTAGGAAATCAGATGTTTTGTGTAAATGTGCTATCTGACCTCTGGAAAACTGCTAACATTCTTATCTAGCATTAAGAGAATAGCACTAGATAAAGAGAGTTCTGTACAAATTTGAAATGCTACTATACAAAGACTAAGGAGCAAATTTAAAGTTGTCTAGACTGCTTGTCTTAAACATGGGATAACCCAGACTAAGTTTTCAAGCACCTAACACTAGCAGTTCCTCAGCAAAGAGTTAAGTATGCAGTCAGCCATAAAGTAGGCAAAAATATCTTCAAGGCATTCTCACCATTTTAAAGACACCAGATGAATCTTCTGCCTACTAAATTACTTGGTAACTACACATGTATCCACAGCAGCTTGTTTCTGCCTTCCACTAACATAGATAGCTTGATCTAAGCAGGGTAGGGAGGGAGGAGTGCAGCACACCTTTGCATCATGCAGGAGTCTTGCTGCTCCTACATCTTTTGCATATTCTGTCAGGTCAAAATCAATATTCTCATATAATCCCAGCTCCTCATCAGTAACGGGTGCCACTGCTTCATTAACACCTGGGATGAGAATTTTCCCTTTCTTGTCTACAAGACAGCCTGTAAACAAGAAACACATATCAGTATTCAACCAAAATATACAAGGTGTCATTGCTAGGAACACTTTCCTTGGGAAACAGAGGTCTTGGCTTTCTGAAAACTCCGTAGATGTAATGAAATTCAGACCTCTACCTTGCAGACCATGCACCACTGAGCACGGAGGGCACTTACAGAATTTGCAGCAATACAAAATGCGCACTTTCTTGCAACTGTATTTAATTCTACTGCTACATTTGGCTGGCTGGCTGAGGACAGGATTCCAAAGGAGTTCAGTATCACATCCATACCAGAGTTTGAGAAGGCAGCTGGTTTAATTAACATGCAAATTTGCAGCAAGATTTTAGGAGAAGCTAGAGTAGATAGACAACTTCTTGGCAAGACTATCACCATATTTCTGTATCTAGGGCATTAGCCTTGCATACCTGGCAAGCTCCATTTCATTGGTCATTGCTTTGCTGGTGTAAGCAGCCCTTACCAACCTCCCTCCCTGCAAATTTACTCATGCTTTAATGGTTCTTATTCCCATTTTAAATGCATTTAGTGAAATCCGCTTTTTCTTACCCATTAGAGCAATGAGATCTGTCATGGCCTCATGTACTGAACCACCATAAACTCCAGAGTGAAGGTCTTTATCACAACATTCCACCTGATTGAAGTGAATTAAGATTCAGGTTAATTTTAGCAAGAAGATACTGTCAAATGCACCAAAGACCTTTGCCCTAGCTTTTTTCTGCATGTATTTTGAGAACGCATCTGGTTTTGAAACGAGACCACTCAGCTGTAGTGCATGAAAGCAGATCTGCTTTTTTGGCTCTCTGGAGTACATGCCCTTACTACTGACCATCCCAGCCTTGGGGACTTCAGTGGTGACACCTCTTCCTGCACTCGAGGATCTATCTGGACGAAGATATCTACACTATGAAACAATCCTCCATAGAGGATGCTGGCTTATCTTACTTCATACATCTGAAAGCTATCCCTACCACATAAGGATCAGGCAGGGTAATAAAGTTTATTTAGAAAATGAGGAGAAACCCTTCTAGTAGTCAGTTTCATCTTTTCTGAAGAAAAAGTATTGTCATGACAAAGTTTGAGCTACCACTCTCTTCTTCAGTAGAAAATTGAGTTTAATAATATGAGTTTTGCAGTGTGTCTTAGTACTCACCTCTATGAAGTAGTAACAGATGCCCCTCAAGCCATAAGTGATACAAGGCTTCTTCTTGCCTAGCCAGTAGTTGTCAGAAATGCAAACATAATCCACATCTTTGAAGAAAGTCTCTCGTTGAGCAAAAATCAGTTCATCAAGGCCTTCAGATCCTGATTCTTCCATACCCTCTAGGCAGAACTTAATATTTACTGGATACTCCTTTGAAATGAAAAACAAGAACAGATTGATTTGAAAATGCTGGACTACTTCAGCAAACAGTAATTTTCATTTGTTGTGCTCAAAGCAGAAAAATGGACATGGGTAAATTAGTTCCCTGACAGTGGAATTTGTTAACTATACACAAACTATTCTAAAGTTTGGACTGCTGAGGGCATTTATGCCACCCTTCATTTGATGGAATTCAAGCTCTTCAAAACAGTTTTAACTGAGCTCTAGAACAACTTGTTCTCAAGGCCCTTAACCATGGGAACACAGCAGAAGTCTACAGCCAAAGGTAAGCCACCAGGCTAGGAAAACTAATATTAACCAAAGAAATTGCATGCCACAGTAGGAGCATCAGAGCTGCCCTGTCTATCCAGTCTACCATATTCTATACACCTAGACAAGAATTGAGAACTAGTCATTCTTCTCACAAATAATAGGAACTTGTCTGACAAGACAGAGCAGATACCCTGAGCTATTTCTGACTGCACATTTTCTTGAACAGAAACAGCAAAGCTCACAGGTCAGTGTTACTAAGTTGACCTCTTAGAGCTGTGTGGTAGTGAGACATTAAAAAGGTCAAGGTAACTTGACATACCTCAATACATGATACAGAGCATTCTTGATTACTCATCCTGCTCCACATGCTTGCATATGTATCTTTCTTCCTACACATTTCATTAAAGGGAAATTGTCTAAAGTGCAAACCAAGCATCTACAAGACTACCTTGTCAGCAAGTCAACTCAACCCTACTAGGACATACGGGAATTTGCAGGACTATTGCATCATTCCTCTGATAAGCTGAATAAGCAGGCTTCCCTCACAAGGGTTGGTGGCTCAGATTTGCTAGACTCAGCTGCATGTGAAAAAAGCAGAACATGTTTTAGGCACACACCTGGTTAGTTTGTTGATAAGCCTCCAAGGCATTCAGCCAGGCAAGCACTGGACCTTTATCATCTGTTGATCCTCTACCATACAATTTTCCTGCGCAAACAAGACACAAATTAAACCGTGTGGAAAAAAACTAGGATGAAGCTTCATCTCTTGCCTACAGGAGAAAACATCTTTTTGGATAATCTTTTAGCCCTGCTTATATAAACTTTCATTTCTGATTCTTCAGAAGTTGCAATTTTCCATCCTGCTTCATACACTCTTGCAAGTGGGACAGGTACACGACTGCAATAGTTCTCCCACTTACAGAGCTACCCCATCTTTTCCCCCAGCTGCTCCCTGGATAGAAACCAAATATAAGCCTAAAAAGATATAACTGCCTTATCATTCACAATAACATAAGTTTTCTACAAACACAGTAGTAAGTGTATAGAAACAGAAACCTATCCAGTATTAGCTTCAATTCAAAAATTCTTTGTTTGAAGAGTAAGAATTCAGTAGCTAGTGACAAATCAGTTCACTGGATTCTACAGATAAAAGTGGATCTCTCTAGAAAGGGGTTTAGTCAAAGACAAGTTTTATAGGCTACAGGGAATTCCCACAAAATGTAGCATGTGGGATCACAGAGGCAGGTATCATTGCAACTCAAAGCTGTGGCTACAATACCTATGAGCACCAGTTGTAACCACCATGAGAGAACAGGACAGACACCTTGCAAGGTAAAGAGCTATTGGTGATTGTCTCCTGCACTGCCAAGCTGCACACAGACAAGCCGCAGCCCAAGGCAAGTCTAGGTCTTGCTATCAGATGAGATAATCCAGTTTAGTAACTTGGACTCTGCTGCCTATGACCAAGGGCCCAAATAGAAATACTAGTTACCACAGATACTCCTTTTCCTGGCAATCATTAACACTTATGCCACACGAGTGGTTATTGTCCTTCTATTCATATGACCTTTGACACTAACAATGAGAAAGTGGAACAAGGAGGAGGCTGTTGGTAGCACTAGCTTTAAACAGAAAATAAAATTTTAGTCTTCTTGGCTACTGGCAACATGTTGTTTCAACCAGAGGTACTTCACCATTTCTTCATCCCCATTTATGGGAGAGGGACACTTCTCTGAGCACTAGCTCTGCAAAATGCAGCTTCTGCAGTACTCATAGTAGCACAGTTTGCCACTCCTGTCTCCAGGCATAAAGAAGTTGTGTTGAATACTTTTTCCCAGTAATGGTTCAAAATCCCTGTAATCTGACATGCTCTTAGAGGCTGTAAGTTGTGAACAGCACAAGAATCTAGTTCTAAAAAGCGTTCTGCTAACAAGCTGTTAACATGGAAAGCAGCATTTAAGAATGTGCTGAAGCTAGAAGGAAACAAGCCCTGAGAGCACCTCGGATTTTGCAGTTCTACTTCTTTACTATTTCCCCTCCTGCACATTTTTACCTCAACAGTATGAAATAAACACTCATACCTGTTCTTACTCTCCTTCCCCCTTTCAATCAACATCATAACTTTGAAACAATTGAGGAATACCACGATTGTTAAAGAAGCATTCATCAGTTTGTGAAATCCACTGCTCTTACCATCTCTTTCTACCAGTGTGAAGGGCTCACTATCCCAGCCATCCTCTAGTGCTGCTGGCTGAACATCCAGGTGACCATATACACACACTGTCTTTTTGCGTGGATCTGTGCCAAGTGTTCCCAGAACAACTGGTGGTAGAGGGATCTCTGATCCATCAGGCAGCTAAAAATAGGCAGGAAGAAGTTTTATTCAAAAGTGGAATGTCAGAGGGGCATGTTTTTATCAGATAAATGAATTATTTTAATACTATGGAAGTTATGACATTAGGGGAACAGAGAGCTAAATAAAACTAAGCTACTTAAACTGATTGCCAGAAGGCATGATGGCATCATGCCAGTTAGCTTCCTGACAGGTCCCAGTAACAGTCAAAATCTTCCAAGCCACTTGGCTTTAAACTAGGATTCTTACACTAGATTTTAGCAGAGCAAGCTGACTGCACACCAAACTGCCATATCTAACGATGATAAACTCCAGTCAATACTGCATTCTGTGTTGCTTATCACTGCACTTTCATCCCGTCCACAGTATAGCACTCTAAAAAAAATTTTCTGACAGTAGTGTCTCTGAGTGTAACACATGCCCACACCCAAATAAGAGCTGCATAACAGCTGTATTCCTCTACAACAGCCTACACTGTTAAGCTAAGGGCAGAGTAGTGCTGATGAACTCTGTTCAAGAGTTCAAGAGCTGAACTTGGCTTCGTCCTTTGGAATACCCCATCAGCAATTATCACATGCTGTTCTCAGTCAGCATATATTTCCCTTCCAGTGAACACACAGTTCTACACACTGCTCAGCAGATCAAAATCAGCTTTGACTTTTTGCTCATATGGGCTCCACCAAACTCCAATTTTTTTATCACCAGGTTACATGGTCCTTGGCCAGCTGCAGCTGTACATGATTAAAGCACTACTGTAAGAATTTACAGTAATCAGTACACAGAACAAAGTGCTGTGCAGCAGTAAATTTTATCAGACAAGTTCACCAGTTGCTTTACATTGTCCTTCATAGATATAGCAGCAATGTACATAATAAAATGGATAGCTCTGTCTAATACCTAATAAAAAACTAAATACTGAACTTAACTTTTGCAGCTGGATTAAAGTTTTCTAAATAAAAATGCTATATACAAAACTCTAAGTCAGTTCTTGCTACCAAAAACTTAGTGGTGAAAGGAACAACTTTGTCTCTGAAATAATTGAAACACTTTTGATGGGATTTTAGGCTGTACATAGTAGCAGAGCTAGAATTATCCTACAGATTGCCTCCCAAGAGGGCACATGAAATCAGCTGTTTTCCTGCTGGGACCTGCAGTGCTACAAACAAGTGTAATCCAGCTGCCAAAGGCAAGAACTGCTCAGAAGATCCCGATACATGTAGATTTCATTCAGCAGTCTTTCCCACCAATCACAGTGATGATCTCCTAAAACTAGCAAACACACCAGTACAACAGGATTTTTAATGCCACTATCCAAATGCTAGTCTAACAATTTTGGTATGGATCTTATTCTGTGGCATGTAGTGAGTAGGCACTTTAAAGGAGGAGCACATCAAGTGGATGGTTCCTGAGGATAAGATTATCATTATTGTTCTCATAAATACATACATTTCTCAGGGGAAAAAAAGCAGTCTAGATAGTTAAAAATAAGGAGGTAACTCGCTTTTTTAACAATACTTTTGTATCTGGTAAGGGAACAATGCTAATCCATGACAAATGTAACACTTCTGAAAGAGCCCAAAGGTCTTTTGGAAGATTTATTGAAATGTCAGTCAGAACCCTTACACTCTATGGGTCTAAAGACCAATAGCAGCCTGTTGCTAAAAACGTCTGACACTTCTGTTTGCAGGTGCTCTGCAGTTAGAAAAGTATTTAAAACACTTTTAATACAATATGCTTAAGTGATCTGGATCCTAAAGTTCACTATAAAGAAAGGTTTTCAACAGAAAGCTCAGACTGTGTAGCAGGAAAGACTTATGCTACACCCCAACAGGTTCTTCCTTTCCAGGCCACTACCCACAAGACCCTTGTGTGGTGATCCTGATCAGAAGACCATCAGACATCAAGAAAGTAGTGATCCACACAGTTAACCCGAGTACACCAAAGCCTGTGATATGCTATGCTGCACATACAGGTTTGCCTTCCTGCCTGTATCTGCTGTGCAAATCATTAGACTGCACGATAAACTGAGCCAGCTGACTTGTAACCTGAACGCAGTTCCCACTTGGCACTGGTGATGACATCACCTGCACATCCTTGACTTTACCTAAAAGCGTATCAAGAAGTTCTCATGTGAATATCTATTTTGTTTGGCAGTAAAGTCAATCAGCATGAATAAATGGAATGGTATCACATTCCCACGAATGGCATCTGCACGGGATGTTGCATGCTGGTTGGGTGCCTGCTAGATGCTGCAGGGACATATGAATATCTATATTATCCTCCTTCTTTATAGTGGTAACTAATAAACATAATTTGAAATAATATTTTCTGGAGTCTAAGTGCCTTCCTTACTGGGAACATAAGAAACCAGCACCTTCTTGTGTAAAACACATTGTCTTCTAGAGTCATTTTCTACTAAGCTGACATGGAGATACTCACATACCTTCTGTTTCCCAATATCCATAAGTTGGGTTGTGCCTCCCAGTCGCTCAATATCCTTTGCAGCAACCTCCATCATGCGTTTGATTTCACCCCTCTTCTCTGGCCATGCTGACACGCTCTGGATTGCCACCCAGTCAGCCAGGCGCTACAGAAATGTGGAAGAGCTACAGGTTTTACTACACAACAGGCACTACACAAATACAACACCTTGTGATTCAACAAACACTCTTTTGAGTCAAGCTTAAATTGAGGTAAATCAGCTCTGTCCTCTGCTCAAAGAAGTACTCTAATCATTAATATTCTTCATAAAGTTCTCTAAAACCTCACTCTCCTACAGCTGTGTCTGCAGCTACATTAGGTCTACAGATACATTAGGTAAGCTTAAGAGTATGACAGCTTGTGCATACTGTGCCTTTTTGGTTGCTGTTCTTTTTGCTCTCCCCTCTCTCCAGTTATCTGACATTGCTCTCTCTTAATGGGTATATTATACAGTTGGATTGGACCACCTAACTTTCAATATCCCATAGCTGCCCATGCTGCAGGACAAAACTCAATGAAAACTTACCTGAACATAGAGGTCCTGGTGTTCATCAATGTATTTAAAGAGGGTTTCAAGAGACATTTTCTGGCTAGAGCAATGTGGAAGACCCTGTGACAGAAAAATAATTCAGTCTTCAGAAGTTTAAGAAGCAAGTCAGTAGTCAAGCAGCCACAGAAGACTTTCACCTTTCAATTGCTATTGCCACAAACCAAGCTGTACTAATATAAAACTTGAGGCCACTCCCTTTCATGAAATCACCCAGTGAAGCAGCTAAACAAAAGCATATTTAAATTTCAACACCACTCTTTCTGCCTCTCCCCTCAAAATAACTTTCAAAGTGAAACTGAGCAAGCTTATCTACAGAGATACTTCAATGAAATATACACTTTGTTTTACTGGCAAAAGGCTTCTCAAGTGAAATGCAACTTCAAAGAGTAGAATTCATTATGAGTTCAATAGTGTGCCATAGGCTTGAATTCTAGTAGGTAGGTCCAAGCACCACACAATGCTCTATAAGGGAGGTTAAAAGCAGGCAGCTTAAGAACTGTGCTTTCTTCCACTTTAAAGTTCCAGCCTGCCACTCAGACTTCCCAAAAAGGGTCAGAGAAGCAATGGGAACAGAAGCTAGCCCCAGCAGGCCATGAGCAAGTAGTCAGTGACTACTTCAGTGCTACCACTTCCTTCTTTTTAGTTTCAACTGAAGTTCACGTGGGAAAACCCAAGACCTCTCCCCTTCTCAGTTTTCTGTCTTCCTTATCAGTCTGAAATCAATACTGAAAAGACATACTGTCCACTCAACCAAAAAAACCAACAAGTTTAAACTCAGTTCTCAAGTTAGAACTAAAGATGGAGCACCTCCTCTAAGCTAGGAAAATAATGAGCTTTACAAATCAGAAAATGGATAAAGTTGGAAGGAACCACTGGAGATCATCTGATTTAAGCTCCCTGCTCCAGCAGGGTCCCCTATAGCACACGACTCAGGATCATGTCCAGGAGGTTTTTGAATACCTCCAGAGAAGGATGCTCCCTGAAATATGCCTCTGAAATCCAAGGGTGTGGACCAGGACAAAAATTCCAAAGCCCATGTAAAACACTGAACAAGCATGTTCAGCAGCATCAGGCACTGTGATTCAGTATGTTGCTGAGTCAGCTTTATGCCAGATTCTTTAAGCCTTTCTTCTACTTCGACACAGTAGTCACAAGACAAGCATGATAGCTGTTAAAGCATCTGACTGCTTGTCTTAGGATTTCGTGAACAGCTGACAACTCTACATAGCTGAAACAAATACTTTGAATGACACAATATACTACAACACAAGGACCACCCCAAATTTAAAAGACTCACACATTTTCTTTCAAGCAGGGTTGTACTTGCACAGATACTGGTGTTTAACACAGAGAAATCTTTTCCCTCACCAAAGATAGCTTCAATTTAATTTAAAGCATCCATTAAGTTTCAATTTGAATAAGGAGTTTTAAATACCAATTAGAACAACCCCAAGCCACCAGACAGGTCACACTTCCTCTTCAGTATCCAGAAAAAGGGAAAACCAAACACCTTCAGAAGGACTACACAGACATAACCAAATTAAAGGAATGCTTCTCACTGAGGATGGGCTTCCCTAGTGAAACCACCATCCCCAAGTGCAGGGAGAGCTCAGGCATGATTCACCTGGAGCTTTACAGAGAAAGCAGCACACAAGACATAGTTCAGTGCATCTGACCCTCCCCTGCACTCAACCCGTTCCTATAGCAACATCACGACTCTCCTTCACAGCACAGACACAAAATACAACTTATTGCATGGAGGCTCATATTCTGTCCAACACGAACAAGATCTGAACTATTTACTAAGGCAGGAACTGCTTTAAATATCACCTTAAACAGTCTTAAAAATCAGAGGGGCACTGAATCACTCCAGTCACACTGCAGGAAGCCTGGTCCAGGACGCCTCAAACCTGAAAAACTAAGCGCTGCTCAGTGCACAGCAAAAGGCTGGATGTTACCTCCCCCTCTCTCTTCAAAGGCAGGGCCAGAACTTCCCTTAAGTCCTTCAGACTGGAGCACTGAACCCTTCACAGCTATGCAGGAGAGACTCCACTGGTTCACGCTTTCACAGGACTAGAGAGCAGCTGCACTTCGGAACAAGATAACCCCAGGGGCTGTCAGTGCACCAAGACACCCTGGGCCTCCTCACCCACAAGCATCATTAGAGCCCCAGAGCAGAACAGGGAACCAAGTTAGGAGCGCACGCAGGTCCTGAAAGGTTAAATCTGGGACTTCCCAGGGTTTTGCAGCACACGGGCCCGGTGCGGAAGGGAGGGAAGCACCCGCGGGCTTCCTAAGGACGGCGCGGGGGGCTCGGGGAGAGGGACAGCGAGCGTGGGCGAGGGGCCGAAGGGGCGGCGGCACCATCCCGCCGGGGGGCACCACCCTGCCAGGGTCGCCCCGAGGCCGAGCGGACTCTTCCTACCGCGGGGCACAGGCAAGGCCCGGCATTCCCGGGGCATTCCCGGGGCCTCCCCGCCGGCCCCGGCCCCGGCCCGGCCCGGCCCCCGCCCCGCACTCACTGCGCCCGCAGTGCCGCCACGTCCCCCGCGACAGGGCCCAGCCACCGCTCCCACAGCGCCTTAAATAACCTCCGCTGGCCCCGCCCCGCGCCGCGCACGCTGCGGCCAATCGGCGGGCAGGGAGGGCCTGGGGGGCGGGGCTTGCGGCTGTGCCGGGCCGGCAGGGGCCCCTGCGGGGCGGGGCGGGCGGCCCCGGCGGGCTGGGGGGGAAAGGTATAGAGATATAAGACCGGGGTAATAAGGGTAAATTAACATATAGGTGAATGTAGTGTGGGGGAAATTAACGTACAGGAGAATGTAGTATGGGGGAAGTTTGGGGGGTCGAGGGCAGAGGCTGTCTGGACTAAGTGAATTATTCCAGTCGAGGACGGGAGTATCCTTGTTATCCTCCTATGGGTGTTCTTTACGTAGGTCTAGATGTGGTTTAGGAAGGTTCATAGTGATGCCTAAAATCCTGGGAAACAGGAACTCCAAAACAAACCCATTAATGGAGATAGAGAAGTGTTTTTATTTAGAAGCTTCTAGGTGCACACCAGAAGTACACACACAGGTGGTTCAGTGATGTTGCGGTTTTTATAACTTCAGTAATTACCATATATGATATCTAAAACTAACCCTTAGTACCCATTTCCCCAGGTGCCTACCCTGAAAAAGCTCAGAGCTGCCCGCTGGAGCCTTTCCAAGGGCTCTGGGCCTTCTGTTTTGTCTTCAAGCTGCCTTGCAGCTGCTTCTTCAAAACACTGTGTCCTTGGCAAAACGCAGAAATGTGTGAGAAAGTGCCCCGTGGTCTCTAAAGACCACCTAATATGTGAGCAATCCAGGGAAACCTGCATAATAAAATCTACAAAATACACTAAAATCTTTAGGCATCAATAGAATCATAGAATTAGTTACAGAATATCCTGGGTTGGAAGGGACCCACAAGGCTGACCGAGTCCATCTCCTGGCCCTGCACAGGGCCATCCCCACGAGTCACACCTGAGAGTGTTGTCCAAGCGCTCCTTGAACTCTGTCAGGCTCACTGCGGTGACCACTGCCCTGGGGAGCCTGTTCCACTGCCCAGCCCCTTTCTGGGGGAAGAACCTCTTTCTAATATCCAAACCAAACCTCCCTGACACAACTTCAGGCCATTCCCTTGGGCCCTGTCACTGGTCACCACAGAGAAAAGATGAGTGCCTGCCTCTGCTCTTCCTCTCATGAGGAAGTTGTAACTACAGTGAGGTCTCCCCTCAGTCTCCTCTTCTCCAGCTGAACAGACCAAGTGCCCTCAGCTGCTCCTCATACGGCTTCCCCTCAAGGCCCTTCACTGTCTTCATTGTCTTCCTTTGGACACTCTCTAAAAGCTTAATATCTTTCCTATGTTGCAATGCCCAAAACTGCACACAATATTCAAGGCAAGGCCACCCCAGTGCAGAGCAGAGTGGGACAATCTGCTCCCTCAAGCAGCTGGCGATGCTTTGCCTGATGCCCCCCAGGACATGGTTGGCCCTCCTGGCTGCCAGGGCACTGCTGACTCACATTCAACGTGCCATCAACCAGGACCCCCAGGTCCCTTTCCCTGGCGCTGCTTTCCAGCATCTCATTCCCCAGCCTGTACTTTCATCTGGGGTTGTCCTGTGGATGGGTGGTTGGTGATTGTCCATTCCTCTTAATTTGTCAAGGTCTCTCTGCAGGGCGCCTCTGCCATCAAGGGAGTCAACAGCTCCTCACAATTTAGTATCCTCAATTGGATAAGGGAAGTGCAGTATGAGCAGTAAGATGTGAAAGTGAAGTAAGGTCACCTAATGAAGAGTTCTCTGAGCTCCTAACAGTAGCAGACAGTAATAAAGTCATTCCACGTGCAAATTACAAAAAAATCAGGTAAAGCTTGCTGTTACCTTGTGCTTGCCCTAAATTTAGCCCTTTTCAGATTGGAGCTGTTGAATCTGCTGGTGTCATGAGTAATAGCACAGCTCTGATGCATATAGTTGTTAGCCATGCATAGATGTAATAATTTGGTATATCATACTGGTTTATAGACACTGTTAAAATAAATGTGAAAATGGTGGCTGGCCCTCAGCTGTAGTAAAAATATTTGTTACCTGGATTACTGAGGGTGGTTCATCACTCTGTCAAACCTGTGTAGTGTGCTTCCCAGTGCCACAAACATTAGGAAATATGCTGATGAAATTTGCTGAAGCCATAAAGCTGGGAGATGGAGTCAGGACAGGGAAAGAACAACTCTAAAAGGCTGTGGTGAGTGTTGTCCCATGTTGCAGGCACAGCTCCAGTCACACAGGAATGATGAGGTGAAACTAGCACAGCAGATCTCCAGGGGGCTGCTCAGATGGTCAGGGAAACTAAGGGTCTCTGAGCATATGAATTTGGTTTAAGTAACTTAAAGGACTGAGGAAAGCCATGGTTGCAAGCATGCTTTGCAAAATTACAGAATCACAGAATGGTTTGAGCTAGAAGAGACTTTTGAAGGTCATCCAGTCTGATGTCCCTTCAAAGAGCAGAAACATCTTCAATTACATCAGAACTCCATCCAACCTGACCTTGCATATTTCCAGACTGGTGTTAAGGCTGGGGTTAATGCACAAGAAGAAGCAGAACAGTTATTCATAGTGGCTCTAAGAGCCTGAGGGCATCCCCTCCCCTGCAGGTTTGGCTACCTGGGCTATGGGCCAGCCAGGGATGGAGCAGCAAGGGCTGCCCCTGTCCCACCAGTGACAATGGAGAGACTCACAGGCAGCCAGTGGGGAGGCAGCAGCCAAGGGCTTCCTCAGCCTGTGGGAGTTGCTTTTAGCTGGACTGCCAGTGCTTGGCCCCACCTGAGCTACAGCTCCAGTCCGGCCACAGCCCTGCCTGCTCTAGCCATGGGCTGTGTTCACAGACTAATGCCAGCCATTACCTGTACCCAGGGAGGTGCCTGGGTATGGGGCTGCCCTGGTGCCTCACCAGATACCTGGCTCCTGGCTGGGTGTGGGATGGGCCCTGGCTGCCAGGCTCTGCCCTGACAGACACCCATGGGGAGCTCTTGCCACTCCTGGGACCCCAGACTCTGAGGACACCCTGACACCAGGACTCTAAGCACTGCACTGCTCTGTATTGGTGGAAGAGGAGATGCCAAAATGTACTGCAAATGGATCAGTGGAATTCAGAAACTGGCATAAAGTTTCTATCCACATTTATATTAGGAAAAATATTGCCCATGTGCAATAGGGGAAAAAAAGTTAAAAAAAAAAAAAGGGGGGGATGGGAGGCGAGAAACTGCCTCTAAAAAGCCGTTTGTTGCATTTAGAAAAGATATTAAGTGACATAACAAAGGATGACTCCTGCTGACCTATTTTCATTCTCATGTTACTACTTGGAAGCAAATTTTGGTACTTTTTTCCCACATTCTAAAAAACACCCTTAAACAAAAATAAGAATCAAGGACACAAGCTGCCAAACAAAAGCATTGGGGAACCATACAGTGAAAATGTTGTTTTCTTCAAGCCTGTATCGATCTAAATCCACAAAGCATTGTGTGAAGAACAAACATAGAAACCACACAGTAACTTACCCGAGGGAAAACAACAACAACTTTTTTTGAAAGATAACAGACCCAATTATCAGCTTTGAGGGCCTTGTAAATTGTCTTTATGGAAACACAGTTTTGTTTTACAAGGCTGTTAATTTGGAGGTGAAAAGAATATACGCATACATAAAAATCCTTTGGGAACAGTGGAGAAAGGAAGGGTAGGAAAAGACACATTTATCAGAAATGGTTTAGGTACAGGGGATGACAAAGCAAGGTACTTTATAAAGAAAATATAAGGATACTCAGCCTTCTCTGGTCCAGGCAGAAATATCTAAACATCTAAGCTGCTCTATTACTTTTTTTAATATGTTGTCCTTGAAATAGTTTTGTTCCAAAGAAATTATTTGTGGGTACTTGTGCCATTGCTTTTAATCACAGGGATGTAGCATGTATGAGTCAGCTGAAGCAAAAGCAGCTGAATAAGTGAGGGACCTGAAACCTGGCCTGGAAGAGAACAACTGTGTGAATCAGCCTTTTGGATGACTGCGGACTGAGAGCCATGAGGATGTGGGAGGCCAACAGAGCTGTGGCCATCCTTTCTGAAAACTTCCATGCAAAATGATGAAATGGGAAGAAAGTTGCTATGGATGCTACAGTAAACATGCAAAATCTCACCCTCACATTTTTTGAAATTATATTTCAAGTGGTGGTTGTGTCCTTATATGCAGGTGTATGGCATCCACAAATTTCCCATTGCTCAATTTTTTTGTCTTTTCTGCTAAGTGGGATAAATACATAATAGTTACTTTGCTGTACTTCTCAGAAGAAAAAACAAAAAACTGAAAAAAGCTGAAATTAGTTGTCCTCTGCCTCTTTATTGTATCTTGCTACTTTCTGCTCCATCTTCCCTTTTCCTCTTTATTTTGCATGTTTCTGCTTAGATGAGTCACAAGCCCAACTTTCTACACATTAGGCATTCCCACTACATTAGGCAGAGTGCTAGAGTGAAAGAAAAAGAAAAGGTTGTGTGTATACAGGTATGCAGAACAGTGCAGCTTTGTTGGATTTATTTGTTTTCCTGCAAAAATTAGTTTTTGGGCTGATGACAGTTGTAATTGATGTTTAAGGAATTCCTCACTGGTTGCTTTAATCCCTTCTAAACATAAGTGTGTCCTATTTGTATCACATCCATGTACACGCCTATGTGGACATTTTGACTCCATTAACATTGTTTACTTCAAATACACCCACTTCTGCCGGGGTTGATTTTGTTGACTAAAGGTGAACAGACCTGCTTGTACCTGGAAATTTCCTTGCCATTGACATTCCAAGAACGTAAAACTCACTGTTATAGTTTTAAACAGTCAGAATTCCTTCCAACAAGTTTAGAGCCAACGCCTGAGTATGGATAAACAAGTTTAA
>JAWWEW010000078.1:92253132-92352590 GCA_035583185.1 Anabacerthia variegaticeps
CCTAATTAAAGTTTTTTTTCTAAATTTAAGGAGAGGGATTATTTTATTTCTTGGCCAATAAGATATCTTAGTTTTCCTCTCACTCACCTATTACCCCTGGCTTTTCAAAACCAAGTGGCCTCAAAGTCCAATCTTATTTAGAGGAATAACACTGAACTAAAACAAATCCAAGTATCATTTACTGTCACTCTTTTCCAGTCAATACTGTGACTCCAGAAGTAACCTAGCTCTGACCTCCAAAAAAACAGGGCTGCTTATGTGATGTACTGTAATTGCAGAATGCTGAAAATTTAGGTATGTTTGTGGCCTTCCTAATCTATATATGCATATGTGCCCATGTAGTAATTAGTGAGTTTGATCCTCACAAGCTTCTTCTAACAAGAGAAATAATTTTTTCTTTTTATAACAGGTAATTAAAGTGCAAGGCAGATTACACTTAACCTGTGTAGAAAATGTTGATGTTTATGTGAGGTAGCCCAATGTGGGGTGCCTGTGTGCCTGAGTCCCTGATAAGAATCCTGTTGGAGTGCTCCATGACATTTCATTGGACTATCCACCCAGCTTTTGCTGTTGTAAACATAAATGTGGACACAGAGGAATGCTGCAGTTGAGACAAGTACTGAATCAAAGTCTGGAGCCCTGGTCCTCTGGTCCCTCTTCCCATTCTTGCATAATGGGGCCCTACTATGACATGGAGCCTATGTGGCTCAGCAGCCCAAGTAACAATAAATACAAAAGGACTCTTCTCCCTCTCTCTGCTCCTTCCATCGCATCCCTGTATCCCACCATTTAATGGCTGCTCCTTTCGTCATCTCCAGTGTCCTCTCACTATACTGAGCCTGGCAAGTGGAGGATTTACATTCCCAGGGCACATATTTCCTGTGGATCCATCCAGTCCAACTCAGAACAGAGACATCTGCATTGATCTTCCATGAGCCCCCATGGTGCTGTGGAGCAGACAGATGTGCCTGCCTGTGCTCAGGGTGGCTCTGTGCTGTTGTGCTAGGTTGACTTTCTGGCTTGGTTGCAGCAAGCTTGAGGAGCTCCACCCTGTGCACTGAAGTGGAGGGTTGGATGATCAGGATGTCCAGCATGTTTACAGTTCTTCTCCTTCCTCACCAATCCCTACAAACCTCTTCCTGTCCCCAACATCCTGACTTAGCGGTTGATGCATTAAACTTTTCTGCAACTCTGGTAGCCCCTATTTCAGTAAGGTTGTACCTTTGCTGTTAAAAAATGCACTGGAGAGTTTGTTGCAACTTCAGTTCCTTCAATATCTTCAGAAAGTACCAAAACATCCTGGATTACTCTAAACCTTCAGCAGTCACTAGTTGCTAAACTAAGCCAATTCAGCACACCATAGCTTGTGAAGTCTCCCATCTCAGGCACTGGGATTTATCTGCAAACCATGACAGGGAAAAGTAGAATACAAGCGTGTTTCTGTGCACTGCTGGATAGCTCTTTGCTCCATTTTTTTTCCTGGCTTTACACAAGGTGGTTTTGCCCTTCCCCATAAGTGATATTTTGCTGAGTTTGTACACTGCATTGCAACCTGTTTTCCCTGTTCTCTTGTCAGGATGAAGCAGTGGCATGTTTGCAATGTCACTGTCAGGAACCTCAAAATAAACCTGGATAACCTGTCTAAAAGGTTAACCTCAAATTAGAAAAAAAAGAAACCTCTCTTCTAAATTCAATGTGCAAATTGCCCAAATATCAATGTGCTTTTGGCAGCATTCTCCCAATTCCACTAAAATTGCCCAGGAACATGCAGTCTTTCTATTTTGAGGATCTTGTGCTCAAAGAGGGCAGGTACTGTTCCCACTTCTGATTCTGAGGCACAGATGAAAGAATGGTATGAGAGGCTGTTAGTAAATTGTTCTTTCCCAGCACCTTGGAGGACTGGCTTGCAAACTGCAGAGCCAACATATCTTAGAAAGTCATTGAATGGGCATGCCAAATGATTTCTTGTTTGCTGAAGTGTAAGTTCAGCTGTGCCAGTGCTCAGGAAGGAGTAAAAGATGCACCCTTTGTTCATTTGTCTGTTCCTGTGTCCAAGTCACTAAAGCACTGCTTCTGCCTGCTTGTCATGGGACTCTGCATTAATATAATAAATCAATGGCTCAAATGGGAATGGTGAAAATGTGAGCCGTGTAACAGGCACATGTAATGGACAGGCAAGAAAAGGGTCAATAGCCCACCTAGATGTGGTCTGACTGCAAATGAGAACCACAGCCTTTGGAGACTGCTTCAGTTCAAATGCCAAAAAATTTATCCTTTTTCTTCTTAATCTCAACTCCCCTGTATTTCATCCCAGTGTTTCATCCCAACACCATGGCCAGTTTTTCCATGCTGAAAGCGCATGGAGCATGCCATATGCATGAGTGGATGTCATTTTCAGTTTCTCCTTGAATATATTTTGGAGTGTTGGGAGACTTTATTTCAGTCTTTTATAAGTTGTTGATTTGCCAAAGTGAAAGAGAAATGTTAAAGTGAGTTGGCCAGCACTGCATGCTCTTCTTAATGAAATGGAGCCTAAGTGCTTCCCCAGCTAAAAGTTTTCTCCAGAGATGCAGATCTGCAGACTGCTTTTCAGTGTCTGTTGTGGTCTTACTATGCTTCTATTCCCCCTGCCTTTGTGGATCTCCTCTCTTCCCAGACTGAGGATCACATTCAGAATAGTGCAATCCCTGGTTTTCATTTTTGGAGACTTGGTATGAGTTCTTTTCCAAAGAACATACATGTGTGCATCTGTACAGTATGAACTGAGAGCACAATTTATTTACATGCAGGAAACAGCATGTAAATAAAAAGCAATTCCGCTGATACTGGATCAAAATTAAGGACTTTTTTCTTTTTCTTTTTTTTTTCCTTCTTTTTTTCAGAAGAAGCCTCTTGGTAGTGGTATGGGAGAGGGACTCCTACAACAAAGACTTGTGAGGAGAAAGGTTGTTGGTGGTAGATAACTAAGGGCTATGAAGAATATAAAAGGTAAACCACTGAAGAATAAGAACTGAAAAAATGTAAGTAGGAAATTAAAATAACAGAAAACAGAAGACAGGAAAAAGATGACAACATACCTGTTCAGGGAAAAAAAAAAAAGTAATGCCAAATTAATTATAAGAAGTTCCGAAGCAAAAACTTCATTACAGAAATGTGTTTTTGAAGCTTATGTGAAGTTCTGCTTTTAAGAAAAAGGACAAAATTTTGATTATCCATTGCACCAGTGTAGACAGGGACAACTAACTTAAGTTAACTTAACTTAACTAGCTAACTTAAGTGGGGATTTTTGTAATCACACATCTTTACAGATGAAAGCCAACTGAAAACCATGGGATAACTCCCACTAACTGCAGTGGCCACTGGCTGCCACCTGTAACAAATTAAACTTGTTCAAAAGATATGTTATTGCCGTATAAATATGTCCCATTCAATTTAGTTTCTCATCAAAAGACAACTCACAAAACCCAATATGGGCTGGTAGGAAGAGCTGCTTCAATGCCAGATTTTAAAAGAGCATGGGAAGAGATGGAAAGGAATGTTGCATCTCCTGAAAGGCCCATCTGCTGACTAAAACATACACACCAGCTTGGCTTTGATAAGAAGGAAAGTCTCCTCTCTGTTGTTTTTGTGTGAGGAAGTGTACAAACAAGTAGTGTATAAAGACTGTCCCGGCAGAAGAAACTATGGAAATCCATTTCTGAAGCTTCTCAGCCACCAACAGCTCTGCTCAAAGCAGGAGGCAGCACCATGGCAGCCCTTTATTATATTGGTTGTTGATACTTGTGTAGCAGTGACCCCTCAGAAACAGGCTTGGCCCCCAGAACCACTCAGGTTCTTGGAGGATGCTTGCATGTAACAAGAGGAACATCATACAGCAGTGGCACTGCTGCTGCTCAGGCAGCCGGACAGAATCCCACATGCAGATTTCTTGCTCAGGAGTAACACAGGGGAGTCACTCACACTAATGGATGCTTAACCTTGGTGTGATTATGAGCTGTTCATTGTAAGCAGTACACAAACTGACTAGTCTACTCTTCCCTGGATGAATGTCAGACAACATTGGATGCATGCAAAATAACAATGCATTACTTAAAGAAAAGCTAATTACATGCAAAGTCTGGTAGAAAACTGAATTTCACTAATGGATCATTTTGCAGCTTGCTCCATGCCCACCCATTCATCGTTTGCAAAGAAGCTGCAGAGAACAGCTTCAAGGAAATAACTGAAAGTAATTAAGTTTTACAGAACAGATACTGAAAGTCATCCATGATCTTCCTACATTCTCATTCTTTTCTACTTTGGATTTGGATTTTTAGAAGAGAAATCAAGAAATGGACATACTCACATGTAAATGCACTGTGATCTATTGTATGTGATAGCTGCATTTAATTTGATTTTTAAACATAGACTACTGTAGTATGCAGCCGTTGAGGCAAATGAATAAAGCAAAACAATCAGAAAAATGGTATAAACTCAGATTTGCTTATTGAGTGGAGAAAAACAGCACAGATTCTCCCTGGAAAGTCAATTTATAGTTTACAAAACCTTTCATGTGCAATATCCTAAGAATCCACTTGGCGGTTACTTGTCCCTACAATGGAGATGCTTTTTTTCTGAGAATCACTTGTTTGCTTTCCATTTCTCTTCTAGTTACAGAGAGCATACAGACCTCTGGAAACAGCTGGCCTGCCTTTTAAAATCTATGGCATTACAGGAATCGGGCAGGTGGACTTTGGATATCATAGATCACTCTTGCCAGTAGAAACATTTAAAATCAGGCTGGTGCAAATTCCTAACAAAAACTTATTTCAAAGGTCTGCTGCCATAGAGCTGGTCTGATTTTAATCTATATGGCAATATCGTAACTTTTCTGGCAGTATCAGCTGTAGAAATATCTTCCTAATGGGCTGGAATATATGAATTGAGTTATCTGATTAGAAAAGATGACACAGTTTTAATTCTTTTGAGCTGCCACATATCTAAATCATCTGTATATTATGTAAAATATTCTGCCCATTTAAATTACTTTGAATCATTCATGTAAATAACAGCACAATACCACAGGGAATTAGCTTATTAGATGGAGGGGGGTTTTATTTTCTACATAACCCTAGTGCAGCTTCTAAGTATTTCTGGAATTGCTTCAGACACTCATAAAGGGAGGCTACAAAGAGCCAGATTCAGTATTGGCATAATGAGATCACTTGGCCTGGGCTTGGTGCAAGTGCTAGAAACTGCATATAGAAAGACTGGAAAAGAATGTCAGCATTTTCCCTTCTTTGTTCTCCCTTTCACGCTCCATGGGCAGACATACAACATGGCACAGAGCAGCAAATTCCTTTAGAGAGCACCCTCTTAGACTAGAAAAACTGTTCTCAAGTCACTGACTCCAACTTCATCTTACAGAATTTTCATTTTGGTGACTGGCAACAGAAAGAAGCAAAGAATGTAGCAGGGAAGCAGTAGGCAATACTGTGTTGGACATCATCTGTGGTACAAAAAATACAGAATATATTTTGCATCTTAATTGTTCCACCTCATTTGAAGAATTACAAGTAAACCACAATCCACCACAGTGATTGCCAAGGTATCTGACTGGGTTCTTCAGGCAATACTGCTTCCAAATGAGAGGGAAAAGGTGACATGATGTTAATAAAGAGTTTAATTGGAAGGGGATATATGAGAAGAGCAGGATAGTTAAAACCTGCCATGCAGAATCTAGAAAGTGGTAAAAGGGAAGGAGAAAATAAATACCTTTGGTTTTCCCAGGCAATTCTGCCTAAGAAATACCTGACAAAAGTAAAAAGCAAACAGGACAAAACATACTCCAAATTCTTTATTCTGTATATACTTGGGAAAACCTTTTCAATCCAAACACTTTCCCCTGTTTAAATTAGTGAATTACACTATGCTTTTCCCTTGCCCACAAAGCTATACTCTGCATTTTATGTTGTGCCATTTTTCTGCTTCTGGTTCACAACGTGACCCAATAAACTCACTGCTCTCTGACGCCATAAAACTTCTGTGAGTAGTTTGCAACATATTCTTTTTGATTAATGGCATAAATGAGAAAATACATTTGGATTCCTCTGGTAGACTCACTACTCTGCAGGAGAATTTCACTGCCTAAAGGACATAGAGTCATGTTAGACCTATGCCTAACCATGTGATGTTCTTTAGTTACTCAACTTGGCCGAAGGAAATCAGAAAGAAATATTTGTATGTTAAAATAGGTAGATCTGAACAGCACTTGAAAGTTTCTTAAGCTCCTAGCAGGAAAATAGTAGGTTCATACATACCATGTGAAGGATTAGCAGGCACATACCCTATTCCCATAGACAACCTAAAACTAATGACTACAGGTGATAAAATCAATCAAACAGAACAATAATTCCTAATGAACAGGTTTTACATTTTATTAACTTGAGTGCCAAGGTAGTTCTTAATGACTGATCTACTTTCTTTCTTTTAAACTCTCATGAAGAATTAAGTAATTAGCAAAATAAGGTCTAACAGCCTAATACAACATGAGCCTGCAATGCAGTTTGTGTCTGAAGGTGATGAGAAAGTGTGGGCTCAGCAGCTCCTTGGTCTGAGGACTCCTCATGGCCCTTGTGTGAGGAGCTGCTGAGCCCACACACAGGCAGACAGTACAGGTAGACACCATGCTAGGCTATTCACCTGGCTGTGCCAAGGCATTTCACTCCTGGCCACTGAAGTCTATGGTTGTTCCATCTCTGAACTGTCACCAGCAATGCACAATTTTGTGATGTGCCCAACACAACAAAGAAGAGATCAGCTTGATGTTGACATCGTGCTCTAACCAGTAATTCAAAGATTAATTGGGTAGGAACTAATACAGTTAGTCCTGATTATTTTTACTGCCCTTTACATTGCTTGTCTTATTTCAGCTTCCACTAATTTATGTCCATAAACTTTAATTCTCAGTTAAAATAAAAATAGGAATATATCTTCCTTTAGCAACACAGGAATGCAATATGAAGCAGTCACATTATAATATATACAGGAAGCAAAGGTCTCTGATTCAGGGTTTTTTTCAAAGGAAAATTTCTATGACACAGAGAGATACATATTGTACAGGGGATGGACTACAATTAACTCCATCAGTCTTAAGAACCTTGAAGTGTAGGGAAATCTAAAACTAGCCTTGAATTTTTCAGCTTGCAATAGATTGTTAATAAAGGCAAAAGCATCTAGTCTTTTATCTTTTACTAAATCAAATCTTTCTGGGTCAATTCTTGATCTGTTCTGAAGATCTCTGCGTATATGTGTACAAGAAGGTATGTGTGCACAAGCACATACATATTTACCAGGTTTGCCCGACTTTTCACTCTCACTGAAGTCAGTGAGGTATTTGAAAGTTCAGAGACTGAACAACTAGATACAACCCTTTCCCCAGCCTGAATGATATATAGAAATATTTTGGGAAGATGTAGCTTTATTGCCTGCAACTGACTCCTGTGGGATTTACCATAAAATGAAACTAGTATACCATCCGAGTGTCATGCAACTTGTATTTGCTTCATTAAGTTCCCCTCATCTTATACTTTTACCTTTTTTTATTAAAAACATTATTAAAACCATATTAAACTCTATGATTATTTACCTAGTCTTTTTCTTTGTATTTCATAATTTCAAAGCAGCGGACACCTGCATGTTAAAGGTAGAATTGCTCTTGCTATGTGTAGCAACTGTTCCCAAACCAAAGAGGAGGATTTGGGCTCCTTACAGACTCCCAAACGGAGTGAATTTTAGCTGGTATCTTGGGAGGAAATGAAAAGTTCTGTCAAACATACGATGCTGCCTGCTGATCCCTGATCCTACTGTCAAGGGAGCAGTGGCAGCATGTGGCTGGGGTGAAAAAGGGGACAGGACTGCTTCTTTCTGCAACTATTTCCATTTAGATCACCTTACTCATATTATCTTATTGCATCCTTAAGGTGCAGACTTTTGATACAGCTGAGCCAGGGGGACAGTTCTGCCTCCAGCATCCCAGAGTGCCTGGCCCTGCAATGTGCCTCCCTGTTCTGCCAGCATGGCTGGCAGCACCCCCAGGGCCTGCTGGCTGAGGCTGCTCACTGGGCAGCAAGGAGTATCTTTCAATGGGGGCTGGACTAGGCAGGCAAGAGAAAAAGGAAAATAAGGAGGTGGTGGTGGAGAAGGAGGAAGGAACAATCTTGGTTTTTCAGCAGCCATTAGAGCTGCTCAGCTGTGACACCTAACCAAGCGGGAATTCTCTGTATTTTGTTCCTAGCTTAAAGTCAGAAATATTATTGAAACACAAATAACACACATACAGAATTTCACAGACATGAAATGAAAAAATGTAATATCCTTTGGGATATACTGAGTGACAGAGAAGCCAAGATTCACACTTTAAAATATATGTGGGTTTGGTAGTGCCTAAACTATTACCCAGGACCAAGCTTAGGGTACCCAGCTTAGGACCAAGCAGTGGGTAGATACTCTGATGCTTGACTCTCCCCCACCATCCGCATCCCTCTTACACGTGGGGGGCACATCTCAGGATTGTTCCAGATATTGGTGTGGCAGATCTGCAGTTTTCCCAGCAGTCATTGGTTGTATACAACAGGTTGGCTGTATTCAAGCCTGGCTGGTGTCCCTACAGAGGAATGGCTAAGCAACTCTCCCTCTTTCCCTTCCCCACTTATTTTCCTAGGAATTTCCAAATGAATACTCTAAACTGGTCAGAGACAGCTCCTGAAAGCATTTTGTATTAGACTGAGAAATAGGATTAAAAGTTTTCAGTTTCTAGCTGCCTAAACAGTTCCTAGCTTGCCTCATTCTCAAGAAACAGACCATATCACCAATGCCTCAAAAGAAAACCTCTCAGTAAATGGATCAGGGGGGAAAAGAAGAAAATTTGAAAAGGATAGCCAAAGGCAGCCTCTGCAGGTGAAAAAACACAAAATGAGATAGTGGAGAGATGGAGCAAAATACACTAATGATAGAAGATGTGGCTTGTGATAATGATTCTCCCTCCAATTCTCTTTGGAGATGAAAGTGGTTTTGCTCTCCTTGCATTTCCCTCCCCACTTCTAGTCTCCAGAAAGCTGTAGTATTTTCAGCAATACTTTTATCTTTCTATTTTCTTCTCTGCAACAGTCTGCCATCTACTTAGCTGTATTTCAAGCCTTCCTTTGCAAGGTAGAGGAGAACTGCGCTGACCATGTAAAAGGTGTGAATAACAGCAAGCGTGATGCACTTGTGCTTTTCCCCTTGCTTTTCTGAAAGGTGAAAATAGATCATGCCAATAGAGACGTCTTTCTTTTCAAAGACTTGGCAGGGAGATATTCTCATTAAGTTGGGCATGATGGAACAGAATATATACCCCTGAAAAACACCTCCTCTCCAACAGTGAACTTTCCCTTTTTAACATTAGTTTACTAACAAAATGTGCACCAGAGCAACTTACCGACTAAAATAAGTCTATTGAATTAATATCCATTGGTCCATTCATGGACCGTATTCTGCTATTCTTACTAATTTTGGATAAATAATTTACCCTCAGAGTGTTTTCATTAACTGCAATTCATCTTCCAGCTATGGGATTGCAAGTAGCCTGAGGTAACCACCCATAAAGGGAAAAAAAATGAACCTGGTCCTTTTTCATCATATCTGATGGTAAACTTGAAGCAGATACCCTTATTACTTTGGGCCAGACTTTAATAGATGAATTTTCACACTGAAAACGGTGATAGTGAGATGCTGTCAAGTGAGAGTCAAGGGCGAAAAAAGTGAATGTGGTGGTCTAAACAGAGACAGTGAACATCTGCACCTGAAGTGAGCAAAGGATGTCAGGATCCTCCTTGCTGCACAGGAATAAACATCTGGGTCTTTGACCCCGTGGAAATTTTAACAAAGTCAAATATATTAGGGACTGTCGCATGGAGCTGACCCCTCCTTAAACAGGGACACAGTCACAGGTACTCTCTCTGCCGGACGGTGGGGCGACAATCCATCGTCACCAGCACCCTCGGACCATGCACACCCTGCCTGCCCTCTTTTGGCGAAGCCTTCAGCGGGGCCGCTCCGCGGGCGGGTCGCGGCTTGGGCAGGGGAGGCTGCGGGGAATGCAGGGGAGACCCATCGGGGCGGCGCGGGGCGCTGCGTTACTGAATGGGCACCTGGGTCCCTTTTCTCTCTTCCTCCGTTAGCTCCGGGACGATAAAACCGGAGAAGTTACTTTAGAATAAACAACTTTTTTTTTCTTCTTCTCCCCCCGTCCTCCCCCCCCATTTATCGGGAGGCGAAACTTTTACAAGAGGGACCGGTCCGTCTCCAGGGTGCCTCTTTCAAAGTGTCGGGCAGCCGCCTGGCTGGGAACGCGTTCCCACAGCAGCATCCATCACCCTTCAACCCCCTTTTATTCTCGGGTGAGAAACTCGGGGCGGAGAGGCGGGGGGCGCGGGCAGCAGCCGCCAAGTGGCTGCAGGGGCCGCTTGGCACAGAGCAGCGCAGACAAAAGCCGGCGGAACTACGTGGCTTAAATTCAAAAGGGGCGCTCCGGGCTCCGCCAGGGCAGCCCCGTCCCGGGGAGGGGGCGGGCGCGGCGGGGCGGTGCGGGGGGCGATGGGCGCCGGCGGGGAGCGGGACGGGCGGGCGGGGGGCGCAGCGCGGAGCCCCCGGGCCCCACCGCTCGCTCGGGACCGCAGCAGCTGAAGCGGCCGCCCCAGCACAGCCCCGGCGCCACGATGAGGGGCATCCCGGGCTTCAAGCGGCTGCGGCTCAAAATCTGGCGGCGATGCGCCCTGCTGCTGCTCCTCCTCTGGGCTGCCTGCTGGGTGGTGGTGAGCGCTGCGCTGTTCCTCCTCCACAGGAGCGTCTTCTCCGAGCGCTGCACGGACGAGAAAAGCCACCGGATCTTGGCCAGGCTGGTACGTGCCCCGGCGGGACGCGGGGCATCCCCCGGGGTGCCGGGCAGGGGGCTCCGTCGGGGCTGCGATGAGCCGAGCACCCGCACCGGCTCCGGCCGCCCGAGGTGCCGCATCACCGGCGCCCCCCGGTGCGCACGGGCGGCTGCCTCCTTACCTCCCTCCCTTCCTCCCTCCCTCTTTTCCTCCGTCCCTGCCTCCCTCCCCGGGGCGAGGTCAGGTGCAGGCTGCGGACCGGCTCCCAGGCGTGGGATGCGGGTGCGCTGCCCAAGCGCTTTGGAAAGGGCAGCTCGGTGTGCGGCACGCTCCGGAGCGGGGGGAAACATTCCTCCGGGTGTTGGTTTTTTGATGTCTGTTTTTAGCCGAAAAGGTGTTTGGACAAAAGTCGTCCTTCAGAAGTGCCGAGCAGCTTGTGTCACCTTCTTTATGTCTGGCGGGGGTTGGCACGTAAGCTGCGATTATTCAAAATCCAAGAAAGAATATTCATTAAAATTTCCCTTTAAAATATTAATAAGCAGATTTAGGATTGTATAGGAAACACTTTGAGAAGGGGAGCAGCGTGGGTTAATGCTTTGAGTTGAATATTGTTTCTTAATTAGGGTATCAGTAGTACCAATGTTAGGTGGGAAGGGAGGAATCCTAATGGGAATTAAATAATCTATTACTGCAAGCAAGGAAAAAACCTGATCATAGATTTTCCTTAATTCTATATAATAAAGGAAGGGCAAGTATAGGCAGCAGTCCTGACAGAGTGTTTTAAATGACAGTGAGTTCCAGTTTCTTTACCCCAGCAGCCAGCTTGAAGGACTGCTGAGCTCAGGTTTGCAGCTAAAGGAATGATTCCCGCCTCCTCCTTCCGTGGTTGGGAAGAGGACTAGGGTATGGAGGAGCATGGAGACACCAAGAACAGGCAGGTCCAGGTCCTTGCCATCACTCTCTCCAGGTGGACAGAGACTTGTTGCTGTTCTTCAGTTTGGAGATTGTTAGGGATGCCTTCAAAAGCCCAGGCAGAGATCAGGTTTCAGGCACAAGCTTGGAAAGTTGTACCTATCACTGAGTGATAACTCAGTTTCAAACCCTCCTTCCAGAGGAAGAGCAGCTGGGATTGCTGTGCTCATCTGTCTCTCTAGGTAAGTCTTCAGTAGTGTCATTAAGGTTTGTAAAGCAAGTTTTCCCAGATGATGTTAGAAAGGGATTGTCCTTCCAGTGAATACTTAGAAAATTAACTTGTCTTCATCAACCCAAAATAAGTATTTCTACATCTTCTGAGCACGGCAGAAGTTTTGCAGTTATAGAAAGTGCAATAATCTATGAAACAAATAACCCGATAACTTGAGTCTCACACCTTTTATTAAGCAAAAATCAGCCTCTAAGAAAATCTATCCTACTAGTGATCTCATATTTTCAGTAGGATACAAGATGAGCTATTTTAAGCAAGTGGATGAAAATAGCCTTGCCAGTCGCATTTCTGAAGGGTTTATTTCCTTATTCTGAGTAAGGTGTACATCACTGCAGACATGAACTGCCCTGGGAAGGCTGAAATAGCACTGGGCATTTTTCAGGGACCAACTTGAACTCTCAGAAAAATCACTCTTTCCTAATGCCAGTCTCATCTTCATTTACACTGAACACACTAAATCATAGCAATCAATTTCTGTTTCCTCTGGAGAAATCAATTAATTTTGATGCCTTCCAAGCCTGGCTCGGCATTACATTTACGCAGAAGTAATAGCTAACAAGGCAGAACATCAGAATCAGATCACTGATGGTGGTACAATGAGTTATTTACATTTATATAAATCCTTAGCAGGATTTGCATTAATTTGAGCTTTTACATTGATTTAAACCCAGATTTTTTGAACTTACCTTGATAAGTATACTAAGGACATTAAAAATTATGTAGCTCATTTTAATCAGAAACATATGAGCAAGTCCAAACTATGCTTGTGTTTGCACTTTTCTGTAGTACAGCTGCTTCTCTATAAGTATTTTGGCTTAGTATCACTTTCACATTTTAGTTTCAAAAATCTGGCACTTAGTACCATTCAAAGGGTGATCATAAGGTAGATTTAAAACTGTCTCATTGACAGATCACAAAATGTGTTCATTTAAGAGAGGGATGACAGTGTTGAGGACCGTTTCTGAAAGATTTATTTGGGGAATTGATTCTTCTTTTTTATCAGGAGTCACCATGATGATATACACTCTTGTATAGTGATGTTTGCGGTTAGAGCAAAGGTTCCTGGGTTGGCAAATAATAAACAGTCCATCTTTTCATGGTGGGCTAATCTGTATCACCTGTTTTCAGTCCTCATTTTACAGTCTTTTCATACTGTAAAATGCAAGTTAGTACACTGGGGAGCACAATAGTATAAGCTATGCCAATATGATGGAAGATTGTCTTATAAAACTGTTTGTCTTTGGAAAGGATTTAAGGGTCAAATAATTGCTTCAAGATGAACTAGTAGTGCAGACTGTGCCTAAAAGGCTGGTAGAAAATTGTTCAAACCTCTTGATTGCTTACTTGAGGGAGCCTTTTTGAAATCCTTGCTTGCTTTGGTGATCAGCAGAGAATGTTACTTTTGGAAGGCTGATCTGTGTTTCATCACTGTGAGACCATGAACTTCTTAGTCTCTTCCGCATATCCCAGTTTGCAAAACACTGCACAAGGTCATTGTAAGAAGAATATGATTCAGATACTCTTTGTCAGATGCTAGGTTAATAATCAAAGATTTAGAGGTGAAACTAAAAAAACATCAGACAAGTCCTAAACAGAAACCAGGTTCAAAAACGACTTGTCTCCTATGTCTGTGAAATGTGAGACTGCTTTTCCACAACCACTTTTTCTCATTAATGCCATTAAGAATGACATGGTGTCAATGCAAGAAAATAAGCTGCACATTTACATGTTTGACTACAGGTCATGGGCATGTGTTCTTATAGATGCAAGAGGTCCATGCTTTTGGACCCTCTAAGAGTGAAGTTGATGGACCACAGGAAAATTGTCTGCAGGGGAAAGTGTTCACCCATGTGATCCCAATTACATGACTAAGTTCTATATTCTCTTACTGTAGCAGAAGACTTGTGGTCTCTCAAAAGAGTTTTAAATGTGCTTATACTTACAATCCAAAGAAAACCCCCAAAAATTCCTTCTGTTTGTAATTTTCTTTCTAAAATTGTTTAGAGTTCCAGATGGTAAGAACTGCTAAACTACTTCTGTTAAGAAAACTGTATTTCTGACTTTAAAAGGTAGAGTAAAATTGCATTATGTTCATGTGAGTAGATTTTTCAAAAGCAGGAGCATTGATCTGCATGCTCTGAAGTCTGCAGACAGCCCAGTGAGTCTGCTCAGCCATCCTGATGTGGATGTGGATACAGATGCGTGTGTGTATTTCACACATGCATGAACTCAGGGTTGGAACATTCATGCAAGATTTTGCCTACCTGGCTCTCCTTGTTGGCATTGAATGTTTCTCTTTTGGGCTGGGAAAACATCAAAATATAAATAAATTTTATGCCTGTCTGAACTGCCTTCAGTGAGCTGCTTCAGTCAATTCATCAACATTCTTGGATTTTAGACTTAACCCTCCACCCATTCCCTGGTGAATAGTTTAAGGCTGGACTCTAAATGTTGCTTGGCATCAGAACATAGTCCTCTGGTGTACACACCTCAGAGACTGTCCTAAGAAAACAATTTACTTGAATGTTATGATCACATTCCTTGTGTTTGTACCAGCAAGTCACAAATGAGGTGGGGCTCAGGCAGCCATTGCAAGTCCTCCACAGGCAGGGGGACCTGCCAGCTTGTTTAAATGAAGGTTCAAATGCCAGAAAGCAATGAAGGCAGCTGACACTGTCAAGCTGCCTCACAGATGTTTGGCTTTCTACACCACCTCATCTATTCCCCTTTCACCAGAGACCTCTGCATCTCCTCTACTGATTCACCCAAAGCAGTCCCTACAGCTGCACTTCTGAATGCCCACAGGAATATATTGACTACCTCCGCTCTTGGAAATGCTATTATGGAAACAATTACAGGTTGAGGGAAGGACTGGTGAGGGAATCCTTGCAGTTCTTGTACTAATTTGCATTGACCATTTAACTATCAAGCAGCAGTTCTCTTGCGTCCACAGGCTTATTTCTTTAAAATTAAAAAAAAAAAAAAAAAATTAAGCATTCAAGTAATTAATATTAAAATGTCACTTCTGATAATTGCATGTAAAACCTGAAAAGTCAGTTTGTCCCACAGCATTTATATATTTTAAAATTCTGAACATTTTGGTCCAAAAAGCATTGAGCACAGCCTCTGGTGTTTCCTGGTAGTGCAGGAGGAGATTATGGCAGCTTCATTCAGCACATGTTGAGTGCAAGGCTAAAACATGCAGAGCTGTGGAAGATCCCAAAAATCCAGCTACCCATGGATTTTTCTGTAGTTTAAGTGGGGGTGTCTGAGTTATGCTCTCCTGAACCTTCCAGAGAAGTCCTGCATTACTCTGGTAGTTATCTCCTGTGCCTTAAAGGGTTGCAGCCCATAATCTCACATAGTGGAGCCATGTGTTTTTAAAGTTTATCTCACTCATGTGTGTAAAAAACTTAAGAGTAACCAGTCACAGAGTCTATTTCCTTGCCCTCGAAATCCCATCCTTTACCATCCCAAGAATACCTGTTTTGAAGGAAGACTCCCCTAGTGAAAGGCCTCTAGAGACTTCTGAAAAAGCATTGAATGATACAACAGTTGTAGAAGGTGTGTGTTTGCAGTTCCATGACTGCTGCAAACCTCTCAAGCATAGGACTGTTGCTCATTATTTGTCTTTCTTCTATGTGGTCCATGGGCATGTGGCTCTGCTATGAATATTCTGCTCTTTCACTCCAGTGTCTTGACTACAGCAGTGGAGCCCTGACTGGTGACCTCTGTGAAGACCTCTGCGTGGCACAGAAGCTGGTGTACAAACACTGCCTTTACTATGACAGAGGTAAAAAGGTCATTCAGGCTGATTGGAGAGGCCAGCCCATCATACTGAAATCCAAAAAAGAAATCTTTTCCAGCTACCAGCACCTCAGTATGTTAGAAGAGGTGGAAACACAGGATATACCTGAAACAGAGCTGCTGCTGATGGTAGCTTTGGAGGTCAAAAATGCCCTGGGGCTAGAACTGTCTAATAATACTGTGGGGCCCCTGTGGACAAGGCAAAAAGGACCACGTTGGAAAGCACAGGTGGCCAGCATGTGGTCCTTGCTCCAGCAGGAAGAATATATCTACTTCAGTTTGCTGCAGGACTTCAGCAAACACGTGCTACGAATTATTGGCTCTTGTGGACACTTTTATGCTGTGGAGTATCTTACAGCTGGACATGCCTGGCACAAAACTCTTTTTCCCTTGGAAAACGTGATTGATCCCTCCCTTACTGGACACAAAAGCAGGGTGAGAGCCATCATTGGCATTGCACTCAGCTTTCTGGACATGGTGCAGCATTTTGATAATGATTTCTCTCACCGACTTCACCTGTGTGACATCAAACCAGAAAACTTCGCTATCAGGCATGATCTTACGGTAAGTTAGGTCTTGGGGATGGTGTCGCAACAATGTGAGGTCAAATTCTAGTCTGAAGGTGGCTGTGTAAAAATAATGCTTTCCTCCTCGTGCAGCTTTTGGCCAAGTTTTTGCGAAAACAATGCATTTGCGAGTGTCAGGGGAGATTCTCTACTGCTTTTCCTCTGTAAAGTGTACAGCCATGTTTCAGAGCACTAAATCCTCCTGCTTGCTTTGAGAACTGCTTGCTCACTTCTGTTTTGTTTCACCTCCTCAAAGGCACCGGTACCGACAGGGTCCCTTGGATGTGGTGAGGGATGCCTCCTGAAGGCAAGGGGATCTCAAAAGCTGTAAATGAAGCTGTAATTTGAGTCATGGTAACTATTTCTGGTAGTAATGCTGAAAGGAAAAAAGTGTTTGAATTTGAAAAGTAAGGCTGAATTCCCTGCTCTGATACAAGGGGAACTCCTCACATTCAAGCAGGCACATTTGTGCTTCAGTGTTCAGCCTGTCTGCTCTGGAAATTATCCAAGGACAGCAACATGAAAGTCCCTGCTACTGTTACTCTTTGGCTTTTCCTTCTACAGCTATAACTCAGACCTGAATAGCTGTGCCTATTTTCCAAGCAGTGGCGTAGCTCATCGTGACACTGCTGCGTGTATCTTACATTCATTCTGTGGACAGAAATTCCTCTGGTTTTGGTTGGAATTGTGTCTACAGACTGGAAGCACTGTGCAGTGAGTAAGTGTTTGAACTATGCTCCCAATTTGCAGTGACATCAGTGGACTTTCTGCACTCTGAGTGAATATAAAGCATTTTCAGGGACTTTATTACTATTTTTAGTACTCACGAGTGTTAATATAACACTTGTATCTTCAGAGGACTAGACAAATATTGCCTAAACATAGAACCATTAAGAGCAGTTAAAGTGCTTCCCCTTCACCCTTTGCTTGCCTCCCATTGTTTATTCAGGTGCAGTACAGCAGCTGAATAGGGAACGGGTGAGGAGCTACAGCAAGAAGCTAAAACAAGCTGTACCAGTCCTCAGGCAAAGTGAGGTACAGCAGGCATTCCTCGAGGCAGGCTTTGCCCAGCATTCTCAGTTGTGCAGGCCTGTGGCTGACTGGCTGAGCACACACCAGAGCATCTGTTTTGCAGCCTACTCACAGGAAAAGAGATTTCATTTAGGAAAAGAGGAAAAATACTGGATGTGTCTTCCCTTATGAGTCCTTTTGGTGAGCCTTGCTTTGCCAGGATCTTCCAGTGACTCCAAGGGTCCAAAGAGACAATAGTAATTTTTCTAGTGTAGGCAAATACTCTAATTTAGTATTTATAGAAGAATTAGTTTTTAAAAAAGTGAATTGCTGCTCACACGTGGCTCTCCCAGTTGTACATTACTTATAGCTTGGTGATACTGCCTCACCGGGCTGGGAGACAGGAGATACAAACAGTCAGAGAACTGAGGGTGAGGGGATGGACAGATCATGGGGGACAGGACAGAGTTTCTAATCAGTGATGGAGGAAGCAGAGTAAGAAGCAGAAATTCTACATAGTTTTACCAACCAGTTCCAGAATGAGAACACAGTAAAGCAGCCCTTTCTTTGTCCCTTATGTTTGTTTTAAGCAATTTTTTCACTTCCTGATTTCTTGTGCTCTGTATAGAAAAATAATAAATCCCATAATAGTACCACTATTCGTCATCACAGTAATGAGACCTCTAAAGCCCAAAGAAATGTGCCTGGAGTGCACTAGTTTTACTTTGAGGATTATTTTCAAGTGGTGGGGATAAGCCTCCAGCTCTCACTCAGCCTTCACTTGCTCTCCTGCAGCACAAAGAGGAGAGATCGCTGCCTGGTAGATCATCCAGGAGAATTTTAAGCTGCAGAGTTGGAAGGAGGTGTGGGTGAATGCACAGTGCTCTTGGAAAGCTTCCTCTTCTAGTAGCCCCTCAGAAAGAACTGGAAAGATTACAGCACCTTAAACATGACTTTAAATCAGGTCAGGAGCCAAGCTGCATCCTTCCCGCATTTCCTGAGGTACCTTCTTCATCAATTACTATCACAGCAAATCCCACCAAAATGCAGCTGTTCATAGGTAGAGTGTTACCCAGGTCTGTTTTCACAAGGACTGACTAGATGCCCATGCCTTTCTGTAACAGATGAACTTCAGGGGAGCCACTTTGGCGACTGTGTGTTTGGGAACTAGGGCTGGTTTTCCCGGCTGAGCAATGGATCAAATTGTCAAATGTGCTCAGTGCTGGCAAAGACCTCACCTGGGACCTGACGCAGCAACCCTAAGACTGTACTACTTTCACTGTCTCTTCTCAAAAGAACTGAACAGCAAAACTGCAGAGAGCTTAAGGAAGTAAAGAAGAAAAGAAAAAAAGATTTGCCTGTTCAAACGTGTGAAATTCCTTGGGCTATGTCATCATCATAAAGCTCCAAAAAGCCTAAAAATAGTTGAGTTTTAAGCTATGCCTCATTTCTTTAAGATTTTTCCCTGGGGAAAAAGGACTAGAATAAAATGGTGATTAGACCATGTTCTTTTTTTTCCTGTGGAAGGTTTATTTGGCCTTCTACCAAACCTTTTTGGTAGAAATCGTTAGTTTCTGGGGTTGATCCAGTTGCTGTTCTATTCACACAGTTCATCTTCCCCCATTATTTGGGTGGTTGAGTCTTAAAAATGAGACTATCATTTGAGGCCAAGTAACTTTGCTTTGCCCAGGTCCCAGACATTTTCCTCCATGAAAGTGTGTGTCAGATGCTGCAAGGGAGCATCCCTGATCTTGACTGCCAAGTGTGAAAAGCAGCTGTGAACCTTTGCTTGTTGCACATCCAGAATGACTCTGAAGGCAGTCTGTCTTCCCTGTGGTCACCCACATGTGTCCCACATCAGGCAGCTGCCATCCCCTTACTGGAATCCTTTCTTTCCCTCTTTATTGCTGTGATTTTTAAAGTGAAGCATTCATGGATGGAGTGACACTGGGACGAATATTGTCCACAAATAATTTTCCCATTCCCCGTGTCATAGGTATTGGCTGTTTTTGCTTAAAAAGTGGTATTTATAAGGCTAGTGCAGCTACGTCAAGTGAAATATAGTCCTTTCATTGTGATTCCAGTTCCCCACTGGCAGATACTCTCAGCACAGCATTTCCAGAAGCAAGCAGCAAAGAACACCTGCTCAGCCCTGTCCTGCAGGCTGTGCTGTGCCATATCTGATGAGCTGTTTTGATCCACAGGTGGTAGCCATTGATGTGGATATGGCCTTTTTTGAACCCAAAATGAGGGACATCCTTGAACAGAACTGCACAGGAGATGACGATTGTAATTTTTTTGATTGCTTTTCAAAATGCAATCTGAAAATCAGAAAGTGTGGAGCACAGAGAGCCAATAACAACTTGCAAGTGAGTAGACACAGCTGTTTTATGCATCCATTTCTTTTGCAATCACATTGACAGTAAAATGCATGGTATGTACTAGGAGACTGTGAGATGAAAAGAGTCAGTTTTTTAAATGTGCCCACATAAGTGTCAGTCCTGTTTGGAAATCTCATCTTGAGGCACACAAACAGATCTTTCTATTCACTAGTTGCCATGGGTTTGTGTAGCTGTTAGCCCAATGCCTCGGACAGGAGAGTGGAGTAGGAGCAGGGGATTAGCATTGCCATCTTTACAGATAGTAAAGACACATCCTCAATTTGCAGCTCAAATCCTGTCTCCAGTTCTGGGCCCCTCACGTCAAGAAAGACATTAAGGTGCTGGAGCAAGTCCAGAGAAGGGCAGCAGAGCTGGTGAAGGGTTTGGAGTGCAAGTCTGATGAGGAGCAGCTGAGGGGGCTGGGGTTGTTTAGCCTGGAGGAAAGAAGTCTCAAGGGCATCTTCCTGCTCTTTACAAATACCTGAAAGGAGATTGTAGTGAGTTGGGGGTCAGCCTCTTCTCCTGGTAACAAGTGATAGGACAAGGTAAAATGACAAGTTGAAGCAGGAGAGGTTTAGGTTGGATATTAGGAAAAATTCCATTATTGAAAGGGTGGCCAGACATTGCACCAGCCATCCAGAGAAATGGTGGAATCACGACCTCTGGAAGTGTTCAAAAAACTTGTAGATATGGCACTTAGGGATTTGGTTTAGTGGTGGACTTGGCAGAGCTGCATTGACATTTGGACTTGATGGTCTTAGAAGTCTTTTCTAACCTTAATGATTCTATGGTTCTGTGAAACTGTCCAACTGTAAGGAATGGTTGTGGTTCTCCACTCTCCAGATGTACAATGTGGATGTAGTGGAAAGCAGTGTCCTTGGGGTTCTTGACCCTGAGATGGAGTGTCTTACAGCTCACCCAGTTTGTGTTTGTGGGGGGCACTAGCACAACAGAGAGGCGAAGGAATGTAGCTTATTGGCCTTTTGCCTTCTTCTCCCATTCCCTCACCCTCATCACTTGTTATGCAGAATCATAGAATTGTTTAGTTTGGAAATGGCCTTTGAGATCATCCAATCCAACCTTTAATCCAGCACTGCCAAGTCCACCACTAAATCTGTCCCTAAGTGCCACATCTGCCTGTCTTTTACCTCCTGGGATGGTGACTCATCCAATTCTCTGTGCAGCCTGTTCCAATGTTTGACAACCATTTTGGTAAAGAAATTTTTCCTAATATCCAACCTAAACCTTCCCTGGCACAACTCAAGGCCATTTGCCCTTGTCATGTTGTGTGTCACATGGGAGTAGAGACCAACCCACACCTCACTAGAACCTCCTTTCAGGTTGTACAGACTGATAAGGTTCTCCTTCAGCATCGTTTTCTCCAGGGTAATCAACCCCAGCTTCCTTGGCCCCTCATAGGGTTTGTGAAGTGCAGGAGCAGTCTGAGAAGGAGGAGCATTTCTCAGCTAGAGGGTAGCCTTTGTGGATGTTCCTTTTCTGTACCTTCCTCTTTGGATGGTTAGAGGCGTTTTGGATTCAGATAACATTTTGCTACAGTGCCAGGGAAGCAGCAGGGAATTAGTTGTAGCTTCTGAAAGGCAATGATCTGCTCTTTTTCCTTTTCTCAGGTAATTTGTGACAAAATATTCCGTCACTGGTTTTCCCCAAATCTCAGAGGACCATTGGTTTCCCTCCCCCTGCAGCTGCAGCTGCAGAAAGCTGTGCAGGAGTGTGCTCAGCCAGGGCACATGGACACCACCGGGCACCAGAGGACTCTGAAATCTCTCTCGGAGTTATATCACCTGCTTCAGGTCACTCAGCGAGAACTGCAAAGGATGGAGTAGACACAAAGGGCAAGACTGCAAAGGCCACATGCCAGTGTCCCTGCCATCCCTTCTACCCATTGTAAATTTACAGCACATGGATTGCTTTTCTGCTATGCAAATTAAATTCATGGCTGCAGGTGCAGCACATCCTGTTAATATCCTATCAAGTGTGAAATTGTTTTACATTACCTGACTTTTCTTGCTTATTTTCCTGAGCTAGTGCTATCCATCTCCATCAGCATTCAGCAGACCCCTCACTTACCAAGAGCTGTAGACACTGCTCAGATAGCATCTGTCTAAGTGTGGTGCTCAGAGTGAGGATGCATTTATGGAAAAAGAGTGTAAGTGCGTGCAGTGGAACTAATACCAATAACTAAAAGATTGGGGGGTAGGTTGTGTGGATAAGTACATGCACGGTGCTTGTTTTAATTTCTCTGCAGAATGAGGGGTTTTTTAAAGTAGGGACAGTGTACTCTGTGTGAAAAAGAAAAAGAAACTCAGATAGGGAAATGTGTTGTCACATGAGCAAAGAGTTTCTTTTGTATAGAGCAGTCCTTTCTGATGTTCCCAAATGCATTTTCTCTGGGGCATTGCATTACCTGTACCATAGCTAACTTTCTGGGGAGAGATTACATAAAGGTACTTTGGGCTTTTCTAGAGCAAAATAATTATACCCTTGCTGAGTTCCCATGTGGGTACTCATATTCTGCAGTGGAGAGGTATGAATAATGCCACTGCATTTTCCCATGTGAACAAGCCCTCAGGCACTTGTACATCAGAGCACTTGATAAGAAGCACTCCTTTGCCAGAGAGCAGAATTACCCAGGAATGTCAGCAATCTGTTCTTTGCAGTGAGCAGAACAATATCCAGACCCAGAGTTTTCTTCCACAGTATATTTTTAATGAACAAAAGGAAAATTTTTGTATGAATTCATTATCTTGCAATGAGTTACATAAATAAAGATCCATAGATTAACTTAAAATCATTAACTTTGCCTTTCAAATGTGTGTAGCTGTGGGTGGAGAATCTAACACACAGGTTCAGAAGACATTGCGTGTGCTTAGGCCCAGTACTGGGCAATGTACCCAGGAGCTGTTTTCGGCATGAGGATATTAAGAACCCCACAAACAGAAAACCCAGCAGCCTATATGACAGCCCACAGCTCAGAAGGACTCTTCAATGTTAAGACTTACAATACAGATCTGTGGATGTGAGACATGTAACAACACTGAATCTGTTTCATCTTTATATCCCTCAGCCTTATGACAGCTGTGAAGCCTGTGAGAACTAATTATACATAAACTTTCAATTTCTGGAGTGGTTCTTTCAAGTCATGTTAAAGACTGCCTGTGACCAGAAAAATGGGAGCTGCTTAGGAGACCCTGACCCCTTGAATTCCAGAACTAGCCCTGCCACAAAGTCATGAAATTGATAGAAAAAATAATTAAGGTAAATTAAATAAATTATGGTAAAGGGTTGGGGACAGATAAAGGATCAGGTAGAGAGACAACAAGGAAAAAGAGATGAAGGAGAAATAGAAAAAAGAGTAAAAAACATGGTCCCCTTTGTGAAAACATGTTTTATGATGCAAGACTGAATTAAGTGGCATTCAGTCTGAGGAAGAAGTGACTGAAGACAAACATGGGAACTCTGTTCACAGACAGAAAGAGGCTGATAAACAGAGAAGAGGAGAGAACTGTCATGTGCAGATTTCCTTGGTGGATATGACCAGCAATGAGCCTAAACTGTAGCAAGGAAAAAGATCACGATAGACATTTGTTAAAGACTTTCTGATAGAAAGGAAAAATGAAGATATGGCACAGATCATCTGGGAAAACTTCAGACTTCAGAAACCGTGATTTCTAACTACAGGCAAGAGTGTGTGCATGTCAGGAATTATCTACATGCAGCTGTGTCAATGATGCTCCCTTGAGGTAACTTTTTATCTCCAAGTCCTGTGATTATGTTATTACCAGTTTATATTTGTGCTCTTGTGACTCCCTCCCAACAAAATCCCCCCTTCTGAGACACAAGGATACATAACTCTCCTTTATCTCATATATGCAAATCCATGGGGTCCCCTGGGAAGGGAAGGCACAGAGATCTCAAACTGTGCAAATGATGCTACAGAGCCAGCTGGTGTGATCAAGGTCCATGTGTTCCCTACACAACCTCCCTGCTGACAGCACTGAACCTTTTTAGCCGAGGCGTGACTCAGTCTATAACTCTGCTGAGGAACCTGAAAATCTTACACGCCGTTGCGCTCCTGCTTCCCTGGTCCCGTTCTTTGCTTCTTCCCAAGCTCGGAGGGTGCCTTCAGGGAAAAGCAAGCATCACACAGAGCTCCCTGCTTGGCAGTGTTATGCTCCACTATCACAGGGCTATCCTTCCCATTTTCATGTTTGCATTTGAGACAGGTTAAATTTCTGTTGGGTGAGATGTTCCACTTTTAAAATGGGCAGAAAAAACACAGTGAAATGAAAACTGGTAGCAGCCAAGTGGTGCGAGTGGAATGTTACTCTCCTCAGAAGGTCCTTCTCCTTGGCAGGATTTAGGAAGGCAAGCTGCCTTTGACAGATTTCTGCAACCCCCTCAAGGCCTGGCTGCAGCCACCTGCACCTGACAGGGATCTCCTTCGACCACACCAGACTTTCCCAGGACATTAGGTTTCACTTCTCTTCAGGATATAGAGAATAATCCTCAGAAACCTCCCAAAAGCAACACAAATGGGTTATTTGTACTTGGCTGGGCTGTGAGATTGCATATCACTGATGCAGCCAGCTCTGGCTGGCTTTGGTACACACCTTCAGCAATGAGCAGAAAGACAAGGAGAACCTGGCAGGCTGTGTGAGCACAGAGCTTGATTCTTCACAGCCCCGCATGTACTTTGTAAAGTCACTAAATCCTGGGAAATGGAGGAAATACTACCAGTGAAGCAAGTGAAGCAGTAGAATTTAATTAGCACAGGTGCTGATGACCGAAACAGAAACAAAACAGTAGTTGTGTCTTTATCTCCCTGGGACAGAAATGAACGAACATTAAGACACCGGTTTAGTTGCCACTTACATTAAGGAGGCAAGTGCAAAATATATGGTTTTACAGCCAGAGTTTTTTGGTGGAAATATCTATTTTTTTAATGGAAAAATATATACAGGGGTTTGACAAGAAGAACCAGGCCTGGTTCTCCCTTTTCATACTGCCTTGGCAGCACTGCACACTAAATATATCCCTGGTTGGAGAAGATACCCAGCAGAGGGCACAGCCAGGTCAGACTGGTGTTGAGTGAGAGTCTTGTGTGCTGCTGAATGAGGGCTCTCAACACCATTTATTGCAATACAACAGCCAGGAGTGGGAGCTGGGAGATTCTGCCTTGAGGCATTCCTGGGCTGTGGTGAGAAAATGAAGAATTGCCCAAAATTTTTGTTTAAACACCAAAGCTCTCAATTTAAAATGCTTTTAGGCCAATTTTGAAAGTGTTTAACATGATCAGTTTTGTCACTTTCTGTTTGGAAAAAATAACAAGTTATGTTCTAGTTTAGTTAATTCATACTGAGAAAGTTTGCAAAGCAAAAAGACAAAGATTGAAATTTATCACAATTTAAAAGCCAGTGTTTTGTCTGATCTATGCAGTGAAGTTTGCTAGTGTCTTCAGCGTTTTCTGATTGCTTTTCATTGCAATTCAGATGAGAAAATTTATGAAAGCTCAAAATCTGTTGCAGAAACTTTTTCACCTAGATCCAGTGGTCAGATCCAGAAACGAGGAGGTCCACATATAGTCGTTGAAGGCACCTTTGCTACCCACTGCATTTGTGCATACTGTGCATGCTGTTAACTTGGGCTGCAATGCTTTGTACTTGCTTTTCCTCTCTTTCAGGTGTCTCCAAAGCACAATTCCTACTCACATCCCTCTTTGGTAGTTAGTTCACCGTAGGTTTGTGAAGCCACAGACCACATAAAATTCTTCCCGCTGTTGATCCCTTCCATATAGAAGATGACTTATAAATGTTCACTTATAGGATTTGGTTGTGCTGAGAATGGCCACTTTAGTCTAAAATGTCTGTTCCAATTTGGTTGATCGCAGCCCCGTCTCTCAGCTCAGTCAGTCTGTTATTGAATCCTTTTTGCCCTATAAAAGTGGCATTACCTTGTGATTAATTTCTACCACTTGCTGCAGCAGTGCCTTACTCAGCAACTTTCTCCCCATATTTATGACTCTCTGTGAAATGGGAATGGCATTAAGTCATTGTTTATTCCTTCTTTGCATCTCAGTTAGCAGCATGTGCTTCAACTCTGCAATAATCATTGTCTGTTCCCACATTTTACAAGAGGTGAGTCCACTTGGATGTCTACTTTATCTTTAAGAAATCTTTAGGAAAGATAAATTCAAGATTTTCACAGAACTACTGCTTGATTTTCTCCAACTGGCATTTTATGCTCTGCAAAAAACCATCTGTAAACAATAGTCCTGCACCAGGGTGATGTAAAACAGAGCAAAACTCCTTGCCTCAAAGGACTTACGTGGTTCCTCTTGTGTTTTATGGTTGACTAAATGGTAACTGACCCAGAAAAGTGGGTCATTGCTATAGCCAGGTTTTTTCTTATAGAGATTACTACTCCTTAGTGTGAATTCCTGGATACCTCCTTCACCGAGACCATTCAGATACTTTGCTGAAGGCACCACTAGAGATAACAACAAATACTTGGGGTTGGGAGAGAAGAGAGAGAAGGGTTTGTTTTCTTTTGATTAGAAACATCAACTGAACAAAACACTTCCTAAAGGTGAAAAATGGGATCAAAAACTTAAAAGAGTTTGTGACTCCTCTCCCTCTCTGATTTTTTTGTTTCCTTTGTTATAGTGTAGACCCAAGCTGCCCTATTTATTTTTATGTAGTTTAAAAAAAAAAAAAGCTTCAAGAAGCCACATACCAGGATGTCTGTCTTTTAGCAGATCATATTGCCTTATGCAGTGGGCAGGAATATGATAAATTGCAGCTTTTAATGAGTATCAGGCTGTAACACGGGAGCCTTGTGGTTGTAATATCAGTTTACGCATCTGGACAACCAACTATAAAGTAAACTCATAACCAGTACCAGTGGAAACACACAATAAGATTAGCTATCTTGGCAGGCACTCTTGCAAGCCTAGAACAGATGAACAATGAAATTCCTCCATCAGGGCTGACCTGTAGTGAGTCCAAGCAGTAAGCAGAGTCACTCTGCAGGAGCCTCAGCTGCTGCCACTTTCTTGGCTCCTCAGTGAAATGAGGATAAAGGCTATCCGGCTTTCAGCAGCAGACAAAAGGCAGCAACAGGTAGAGAGGGAAAGAACAAGTTGTTTGGAAGAGTGAATATCTGAGGCAATGGAAATCAGAACTAAATCTAATAAGAGAACTTGTACTGAAAAATCAGTGAATGTCAATAAAGTGGTTGGGGAAAAAAAAAATCCCAAACACTTCTCTCGTAGTTCTTTAAAATAAAAAAGAATAGTACAGTGGATATGGTGCAGACACCTCCAAAGCCATTTGCTGTATGTGTCTAAAGATCTGTCAGGTAGACTGCAGAGCTGTATAATGACATCTGTAGCCTAAAGGCTATACAGAATAAAATAACCTAGCAAAAGCTTTTAAATGTACTATTTACCTAAATGGAGAAAACTGCCTTAATTAGTAACACCCTATGTCAGCCAAAAAAAGAGAGAAAAGAGTCCTTTGCTCACTAAGTGTTATTATGTCTGTAAATTAAAGTATGGCAAAATGCTGAAATCCCTGAAAGGCTACACTCCATAATCCTGTGGTTTACTTAAAGTTTTTATCCTACAGGCTTGGGCCCCGAAGCAGCAGAGTGATTGCTGAGCTCCTTTAAATGCTGTGATTCTTGGTGCCTTCTGCAGTGTACTTTGAGCTCCTTTTCCTGTACACTGGAAGGGCTTTTTCCTATACTACAAAATGTGCCTAAGTGATGTTGGCAGCCAGAAGGATGTGCATATGATCCAGCGCATAATCACTTCCACAAGCATCTGCTGCTAGTGCTTTCAAGATATATGTAATCCAAGCTGGAGACTATTGTGAATACCTCTCATTTTCCCTTGCTGGTTCCTTAGTGGTTTGCTTCTAGCTAGTTAGAAACAGAAATCTCCCATCCTGCTTAAATTGGTTATAATCTCTCCAAGATTCATGCTACAGCAGGAAAAGAGCAAACTGCATGGAGTTCAGGATGGGTTCATTCTCTTAAAGGTACGACATGCAAAGCTGCAGGAAAGAACAGATGTCAGTTTTTGTCTCTAAAGAGGAGGTTCTCTGTAAGTAGCTGAAAAAATAGTTTTTCAACCAATATCCCATGTACAGTTATGAATTAACATTTGTTTGTACCCGAATAATTAAAAGCCCTCTGCTTCTTTCCCATTCCAAAGAAAATTGAAAAATCACTATGTGTTTACTACAAATTTCACAGGTATGCCAATTACTTCTTTCCCATTTCTATGGCAGACATTTCAGGTGGTATCTTTGTCCCTAGAAAATTGATTTTTTCCCATTATCCCAAGAAAGTCAATAGCCAGGAAAAGACGGTTTTAATTTTTTTCTCTTGTTCAAGGGTTATTAAGCACCATTCTAATCTTGCAGGGAGTTATCAGTGACTAAATATTTATTACATGAAGCAGGGCTCATTTAATGGCCTCAAATGTCTAAGAATAACTAAATAAATATCCAAGTAATTACTTTAGTGTTCAGAATTTCTCTTTTAAAGTAATGATACCCGTATTAGCCTATCTGATTCCAGATTACATATGCACAAGTTAGTGCTTTGCCAAACCTATGGTCAGATGTGGGTTCACATGGATTCTGCCTGCATCTGACTCCTGGCAAAAATGTGTATCTGGAACAGAGCACAGAAGAACACAAATAAACCCTTGCAAACTTATATCCACGGTCTTTCTTTTAGCCATGGTATCCTCCTGTTTGCAGAGTAAAGGCAGCATGTGTGCACACAGATACTTATGCATCAGTTTGTTGAACTGTAACTTCATGTAGCAAATGCTCAGTGGAAAGACCACAAATGCCTGGGGTTTTATTTTTCATACTATATTCTATATAAATTGGGGAAATGCAAGACTAATTAGAAATATGAACCAGCATTGCACAGTGTACAGAAATAATGAAAAATTAGCAGAATTTTTAATCAAATTCTTCATTTTTACCCATTGATTTCACTGAGCTTTCTTAAGTGATTAAAGAGTTAATTTTTTTGGATTAGATCCTAGTCTCCAACTCTTAGAAAATATTGGATAAACAGTATTATGTTAGCCAAACCAATATCACTGAAGTCATTAGATAATGCAAGTATACTACATGAATTTCCATTGCTATTTCATTAGATATCTTTCAAAAGTGAAGAAAAGAAGCCAAGAGCCAGACAAGATATGATAAGCTCTACTGAAAAGCCTGCAAATGAACTCTGCAGGGACAGATCTTCAGTCCCACCTCATTCAGTTTGTATCCGTTTTCCCTTGAATATGAAGTAACATGTGATACTAGCATGTTTTAAGGCTCGAGCTGAATTTACACCAGCATAACTCCCTGGCATTTTAGTGTGTGCTATTGATTCATGTCAGCAGGAGTGCAGGGGCTCCTTGCATTTTAAATGGGCAGAGGTAGGACTAATTTGAGCAATAAACCCATTTAATAAAAGGAGAATACAGACATTTAACCATAGCCCAGTGTTTTTTATCTTCCCCTAGCTTTCTCTCTGTAAAGGAAGACATATGGCTGCACCCACTCAGATGTGATCCGGGGAGATGCAGGACCATGGACCAGCCCATTGCTATTGCTCCATACACGTTGTCCCAGAGACGATGCCCACTATGCTGGCAATGATGCTGGGCTCTGCTCGTGCCTCAGGAGCCTCCTCTTGGCTCTGGGGCAGGGCAGGGAACTCAGGGACTCAGTTCAAGGACACTCCTGCAGCTGGACAACAAGCAGATAGATCAGCCTGACCTGTATGTTGAAGCCTGTAGCTCAGCCTCTCTCCTCCACTAACATTGATCATTGGGCAATGAGTTACGAGCATTCACTCTCCCAGTCCTTGAGTGCAAGCTCACTGGGAAATAAAAGCTACTTCTTTAATGGATCTTTTTTGGGTGCTGGAAGATGGGTCTCTAGCACTGTTCCCAGTGCTGAAGTGTCTCCTTCAGGAAAGTCTCTTTCATCACTGTGGCCATTCCCAGTCCCACCACAATGCTGGGGTCTCACTCCACCACCCACCATTCTGCTGTTCTGGCTGCAAAACAGTCTTTTCCATGCTGAAACTGGTGCCTCAGAGGAACACCACACTCGTGCCAAGAAGGGCAGTGAAAACATAAAACAAATGTGGCACCCCAGAGATTCCTCATCTGTTGTTTTCACCCCATCCCACAGCTCCACGATTTTCACAGCCTTCACACAAACTTTGCTGAGAAAGACTTACTCTCACAATAAAGACTGCTGCTAAAAGACTGTAGAGGTGAATTGAATACTATCTGCTTTTCCACTTGGGAAGAGAATAAGAATTTTCTGAATAATCTGTACAAAATAAGGCAGTCTTCTTGGAAAGTGTAAAGGAAGGAGGGCTCCATTCTTTCACATTATAGACTGCAAAGCACAGTGAGGCAGTGCCTAAGTTATAGCCCAGGAGTTCACAAAGCTGTCAGCTAGGTCAGATGCCATCTCTGTAAGCAACAGGGATTTAAATGCAGGCACACACACCTGCCTGGGTGTTTGGATAAAAGTCTGGTAGCTGGAGTGTGCAACTACACGGCTATAAATATTTAAACTAGCTGTTCTGAGTGCATGTTCTCAAGCTGCAAAGATGCTGGAGTGCAGAGCTGAGCTGGAACAATGCCAAATCAATAGGTATGGGCTTTTAAACGGTGCTTCTATGGATCTCTGCAGAGACTTCTGGTACTATGAAGTGCTTGCTATTAAAAGCAGAAGATATCAGTATCTTTTCATTAGAGGAAGCAAGCCTTACAAACAAAAGACCCCTACATCCCCTCTCTTGCATAGGAACAGGGAAGATTATTGAGAAGAGACTGAGAGGACTGGGCTTGTTTAGCCTTAAGCAGTGACTGCTTCGTACAGCTAATTGGACCGTGTACAGAAGATGGAGCAAATTGTCCTTGGAAATGCCCCATGGCAGGACAAGAGACAACAGGCACAAGCTGAAACACAGGAAATTCCAACTCAGTATTAAGAAAAAGTTTTGTACTGTGAAAAGGGTCAAGCATTGAAACAAGTTCCAGAGAAGTTGTGAAGTCTCTGTCCCTGGAGATATTCAAGCTTGACAGGACAAGACCCTAAGAAATCTGGTCTAATTGGGCCACCCTTGAACAAGAAGTGGCCTCCATGTCTCAGTGCCAGCATGGAGCCTTGCAGAAATGTCAACCATAGTTTTAAAATCAGAAAAGCATAATGGCATTTTTAAGCTATTATTATCCCAAATACCCAAATGTTTCTTCTAACTGTGGCTGTTATTCATATGAAGAAGCCCAAAAGCATGTATTTGGTTGCCATCTGACAAGTACCCCATTCAGTTGTTTCCAGGAATCTTCTACTCTAAGCTAAAGCACAGATTTCACACTCTGACCTAGCCAAAGCCAACTCAGGCTCTGAGGAAGCTGAGGAATGGGGAGAACAAGAGTTTTGTGAATGCCAAGGAAAGGCAGAGTTGCACTGCCAACAGTATGAATCCTCTGAAAAATTATTGGATCCCAGAACTTAATCTCCATCTGACCTTTGAGGACAATATGATCATTGTTTAAACATTTTGCTGTCTTTAGCAGACTAAGTGGATAAGGGCCTCACTCTGCCAGGTGCTGGACAGGACCAGGGTAATACACAATGCCTGAGTTTGCATTCATGTTAGGCCTGCTCTGTAAAAGACCTTCAGGGGCAAGAGTGGATATCAGTATAATATATGTCCACTGCAAGTCCTTGGCATGAGAAAAAAATCAGAATCGAGCCTAACAGTTTGGAGTACTTTTCAGTGTGACTTAGATTCTTCCTCCCAAACAGAACCTCAGTGCTGAGAAAATCCCAGTGCTCCTTTGTCTTCGGCATAACTGCAAGGTTAAGGACAAAAAGAGCCCAGCCAAGCACTAGAGGTACAAAGGTTTTAAAAAGTAGCTGTCATGCAACTAGCAGAGAATTATAAAATAAATTCTGCAGAAATACAAAAATAGATGTCTTTTAGTTGTTCAGATGAATAAGACATAGCACGATTCTAAATAATATATCACTATTTTTAGAAGCTTGAATGTTATTGCTTTTTTCCCCAAAGAAGCAGTATATGTGGCAGATACAAAAGGGTTGTTGTTTTGTGTAAAGTGTTATTTTTTTTTAAAACATTATGCCAAGTTGCTGTTTTCAAACACATGTCGATGCTGGGAAGAAATAGGCATGCATCCATCTTGCCTTCAAGCCAAACCATTTAGCCAGAACTGGGAATACTGTCAAACTTTCTCAACCCCTCTCTCTCTTTAGTGCAACTGTATAAAGCAGCCCCTTGCACAAATCTTTATGAAAATAACCAGTAAAAATATCACACCACATGCTTCCCTTTGTCAAGTGGAAAATTCTTTTTAATACTTCTAGAGAAAGGTAATAGATAAATAAGAAACATTCTCGTAGTTGTTATAAAGGGATATGTGTCAGTCTATAAATCAATAGCTGGCTCAATGCCACTCACTTCTGAATGGAAACCGACTATTTTTGCAGAGTTCTGCTCACAGCAGCTGAGCATCAATACTAACTAATGTGTAGCTATTAGGGAAAAACCGAGCATGACAGCGCAAATCACGGAGACCCTGATGAAGATCTCTGCACATGGCTGCTTCTTCTAATCACCAGCAGAATTTAATGAGACACCTGCAGTTTATAGACACTCTTGTTCCAACATAAATTGCCCTGAGAGCACAAAGTCTTCTTTTAAAAAATATTCTTCAGAAAACCATAAACCACAAAGAGTTCATTGTCGCTAATAACGTACTCCTCATTAATTTATAATGGTATGAAACCACAGTCCCTCATACATAACCTACAACAGATCTGAACATTAAGTCAAAGGCTGTTAAGATCTCCTAATTAGCAGTTTTCCACCATTTAGGCTTTCATTAATAAAACAGTGCTAGAGACCTTGAAATTGACCCCTTGCAATGCTGCAAAAACACTAATTGTTCATAAATCTGACCCATATCAGGCGAAGGAGAGGATGAATGCATCCCATGGGTCTCTGTGTAGGAACAAGCTCAAGCAGGCTGGGATTCCTCCTCTGCTTGAAGCTGCAATGGCATCCAGCTGATTGTAGCCACAGATTCTTCTGCCTCACCTTCCACTTCCATTGCAGTGAGAGAGCAGATTGGACTGCTGAAAAACAGAGGGAGTTCATTAGAATGCCAGAAAGGATAAAGGTTAACAATACCTTGTCATAGCTTATCATATTTGAAGAGAGGAGGCAATAAACCCCTTGTTTTGTAATCAGCAACATGTTCTTTGCTGCATGGCAGAGGAAACAGAGAATTGCATCTGCTAAGAAAGAAAACAAAACCAGCTCCTCTGAATCAGGAAACTCAGTGAGTGAGAAAAGTCTTGTTGCTGAGAATTAGGGATGTTGTCATCCACCAAGTCAGCAGCTAGAAATCACTGGCATGAATTGCAGTATCTGTGGGGCATCCCGGGGCTCTATTGTCTTGAACCAGAACATGGTGTGGCTACAGCAGAGAAGCCTGTCAAACTCTCTTCAGCAGGTGCACAGGCTTCCCAGGAATTCTGCTACAAGGTGTTTTGTTACCACTGACAACAGCATTTTGACTTTTTAACATCCCAGATGGGTACTTGAGGATCTTGATGTAATTCTGTTTCAGCCTGCAAGTATCTGAGAGTTACCTTAAGACTTTCCTTAGAAGGACCCTCAGAAATTGTTATTACATTATCAATTATGATCTGTGTTTACACAAGCTTGCTGCCTGTAGGAGGAAAAAGATTTGTGGCATTAGTTAGCAGAACAGCATTTAATAACAGCATTGAAAAGAGTAATGGAGATTTCATTCTGCTCCTCTTTTGTTGTCAAATATAATCTCTTTGTCAGTGGCTCCCTCTCTGATATTTCACATCCTCTTCCCTCCACGGACAATAGCTGCATTTCACACTGTGCCAGTTGGTGTAAATAGACAGATCTCCAGTGAAGCTAATGGAGCCAAGGATTTTTACAGTCTGAGGACCTGGCACTGAACATTTTAAACTGGCTGTGCAGTTCCATCAGTTATCAAATGGGACATGTCAGAGAGCAACTCTGAGTCAGACAGAATAGTTGTCTAACAGCCTGGCTATCAGGAAAGCCACAAATGCCATCAGAAAAACAGTTCTGCTGGAACTGAGAAGTATCTTTAACAATATGTTCCTTATGGAAAAGAAAGGCAGCACATTTTTATTCCTCTCACATTATTCAGAGATTTTCTCATCATCAGAACAAGAAAACAACAGAATAGTCTTATTTGAAAAATATTTTTTTAATTAAGTGGAATCTTCTTATCCAATGGGATCGAAAGAGAATAATGTTTATGGAATTTTCATTAAAGAAAACTTCTTTTCAAAATAGTACAGACCATTGGGAGAGAAAAATTAGCAGTCAGATCCTCACTGGCTGCAATCTGGCATCATTCTAGTGACAGACTAACATCTCGTCTAGTGTCACAAGTGAAATTACAGTCGAGTTGTGCTCTGAGATATGCATTTGTTATGCACTACCTCGTATTTGTTACTTGTTACCTCAGGGCAGAGAAGTAAATTCATTTTTATTAGTGAGAAATATTCAGGTGACATCTAACAGTGAGCTTCTTGAATGTTTGGCCTTCCTTAAAAATCAAGACAAAAATTGCCTAAAAAAAATACATGTCAGGGATTAATCAATCCTTAGTATTTCAAAGCCTCATTCCTATGGCCTATGTGAGTTTGTACATGCTCAGGCCTTATAAACACAGGGTCATTTCTGTATCACCTGCACCCCAGGGGCCAAGCCAGTGGGCCCCCTCCACCACCACAGCTGAGTCTGTAGCTGTATAACAGGTTAGCTTGTGTTACAGCCTGAGCCCCCTTGGTAAACAAGTTCCCAGTCAAGTTCTAAAAGATGCAACAAACATCCTACCTCTAAATTACAGGAAGATAATACTGATTTTGATTTTTTTCCCAACATTTTAGTATTTCCCCATGCTGGAATTGCGTGTTGCTGTTACAGCCCCCAGGACGCAGAGAACCCCACAAACAATAATCCATTTATCTTTGAGCAATACTGCTACAAAGCAGAGCTTCGCTACTATTAATTTTTTAGAGGTATTTCAAACAGCTGTCATTCATAGCAGTATTTAGGCATAGAAAGGACTATTCGGTTACACAGTTATTTGTAATGTTAGAAGTCACAGGGAGATAGGTACATTGCAAGTGGATACTCCAGCTAAGTACTTATATCCCCAGCACAAGTACCTTGTAGCCTTGGTCTGAACTGCCATGCTGAAGGACACAAGATGCTTGGAGGAAAGGTAAGAACAAAACCTCGAGCTCTGGGATAGAATGCTTCCAGCATTACCATGCCTTGCATTGCCACCTGGGCTGGCGTCCTGCCTGCCCAACAAAGCACACAGAAGCCCAAACTAGTGCTGGTGTTGGCAGCTCTAAAGCACCAACCATCTCTGTGGTCTGCAGCACTGGAAAGAAATCAAGTGCTGGGCATCTCCATGATTATCTCTGTGCCTCTCTCCTTCACTCCTTTCAGAACTGGGGAAGAAGAGTTGCTGCAAAGCCTCCACTAGAGCTGCAGAGACTGGAGGTGAGGTAGCTCAGACACCCAAGGCAGCCTCCCTGGGGTCAGAAGCAGGCTCAATGCAAGCTCATTTCCTTTCCTTTGCAGGCTGTGAAGGTGAGGTGGCACTTGGCAGTGTTCCAGAGGGAAGCAGGTGATGAAATATGTTGAAGCACATACGCAGTAGGCACCAATGGAGAAACAGGTGAATAAACATCAAATACAGAATGCAGAGAACAGAAACCCTTTTTCCTATCAGTTGAATCACAGCTGGGGGGCCCAGACTAATTCAATTAAGAAAGCCAGAATACCTAAGAGACAGAGGAAAAATCTGAAACTTAGCAGGAAATCTGTTCAGAGGGAAGCCACCAAGTGAGCTGGTGACAAAAATTACTCCAAGGTGTGGAGCAGAGCCAGGGAAAACAGAAAACAGTCAGTCAGATGCTACAGGAGACTCGGGGGATAAATTGCACTAAAGAAGTACAGTGCTTCTTAGGATTCAATTCAAGGGTACTTAAGTATTATTTTCTAGTGCAAAGCCTCCACAGCCAGCTGCAATATTTTTGTCAACTTTTTAAAGACTGAGAAATACCATTTAATCAAAGCAAATATTTTTTTGGGGAAAAAAAAAGGTATCTGCCTTGAGAAATATCCACAGGAATATAAAACTAACACTGAACAGATGTGTATTTCTTTTCTAACTCACCTTCTAGGCTTAATGTCTAGAAGATGTTGTTCTGTGGCTGCTCAGCAAAAGCAGCAGTCCTGCAAATGCCAAAATTCTCATACCTAGAAATAGCCCTAATTTGGGAGCTGCTTCAAAGGATATCAACCCACAGTTCACAAATCCATTTTGCAAAATTGGCACTGTAGAAGTCTCAACTCAGATAATGATTTTCAAAGAACAGACTCATCATTTGGAAACTGGAACAAAATGGGGCTTTGAGATAAAGAACTCTCCATAACATTTGGGATTCCTCTGTTGCTGTGAATGACATCACTACTCTGAAAAAAATCCTCACAATTTTAGTGTCACTCTCTAAGGCATTTAGAAATATGTCTATATGTCTATGCCTTCTATTAACAGAGAGTTTAATAGCTATAAAGTATTTTTTAATAAACAAAATCTTCACATTTTTCAGTACTGAGATCAAAGCACAAGCAATTCCTATAAACATTTTATTTGAACCAGCATTAGAAATCAAATTGGCATTTGTTGTATCATTTGTCCCATTCTTATGCAAAAGCCTCTTATTCTGTTTTGTGTATAATTTTATTTCAATTACTGTAATTTTGGTTGCAACTAATCACACACATTAAAAATCAGCTAGCTTTGAATAAGCCTTTATAAAAATCTCGACACTCTCTGCTGTTCATTCTTGATATCTGATGCATTAATGCACACCTGATTTAAAATGCATAGTACAAATGCAGAGTGCTAATTACAGCAAACCAAACTGCAATCAAGATTTTCATGGCTCTGCAGTGTGTGGCGTGGCATTCACCAGCTGTAGCTCAGACTACATATAAGCTCTTGTTCCTTAATTTATTCCCAGCCATTAGCTTCCTTGGGAGCAGGACAGGAGGCTTACTATGTTCCCTGGGAGAAAATGGCACTGCAAGACCATATGAACTCAAAACCTGAGGTCTAGTTTCCCACCAACCAGATTCCAAAATGACCTCTCAAGGCAAGTACATCCTCCCCTCCAAAACCCCACCAGGCCATTTTATTGTTAAAGGATATTAAATATTTCTAAAAATGAGTCGGTAACATTTTCTTTTTAGAGCTACAGTTAGATAGGGGCCATATTTGCAGACAGAACCTTTTCATTCCTCTGAGATGCCTGATCCCCAGTGTACCAGGGAAGTGCTCTGCAGGCTTTGAATTGAGCCTGTGATTTCCCCAGCACAGCCAGCACAGCTCCGTAAGGCAATGCTCAGAAGCAATTGCTAGATCAGATCCTGAATTTGTACTTGACAATGTTCAACTCATAAGCACAGCAGGTGGGTGGGAGAGTTTGATGGCTTTTGGACTGTGTGGGGGAAAGGAAGAAATAGACTTTGTATTTGGCGTGAAAATGATTAATCTCTTCTATATTCTTTTAAGTTACAGCATGGATGTGGAGCGAGAGAGACTTAGATTTTAATCTTTTTTACTGAAGTAAAATAATTGAAAGGGTTTCACAAACTCATTTATTTCCACATGAAATATTCAATTTAAGGAATTCTTGAAAAAGTGTTTCAGAAGTTAGCGATTTAAAGCAAGCAGCTGCATGCTGATAACAGGCACTTTAGATCACAGGAATCCACTCAGCAAAGGAACCAATTTTTCTTTCTAATTTTGAAAAAAAACCCCACTGGCTAGAGTGCTAGCCTGAAATTAAAACATGGATCCTCTTATTTTGCAAGAGAAATAGTACAAAAGTGGGTTGAAAGAGCTGAGGCTCTTTTAGTATCTCACGAAGGAGAATTTACTGTGAAGGGAAAAGCTACTGAATTCTTCCTCCTCTAATTACTATTCATTTATTATGCATGGACAGAAGACTGAAGGGGTGCTGTTCATGTGGGTATTTTAAAATACTGACTTCATGCTCGCTCTCAAAGTTATTGTCACGGAGGGGTGATTGCAGTGGGTTCCAGGTGCTCCCCCCACTCTCTGCAGACCACCCTGAGCAGTCCTGAGTGGCGTCTGTCTGCCAGCCTCAGAGTGGAGACTCTACCACCCCTAACATCAAATGCAATAAGTGCTTATAATGACTTTTTTCCCATGTAATAACCTGTTCTTGTACCTTAACCCCTGACAGCTCAGGTTTACCAAATCAAAAAAGGCTTTATCACGTGAGTTCATCAGGCTAAATCTCTGCTGTGAGAATTTTTCACCCACAGATGTCTACTGTAGCATGTGGGCCCATGATTTTCTTGGCAACTTTTCAAAACTGGGCTTTCCCAAAATTATTTCCATACCCGCTCAATAGTTGGATGCTCAGAGTCTTGCAGACTTGGAGAAAAAGATCTGTGAGGGCATTCAGGGTTCAGAAAGTCCCACTCATATTATCAGTATTTTAATTTGCCCTGAACTCAGACTTAAACCCAGAAGGAATCATTAAATAATGTAATCTTCTGTAGATCACAGGCTTTCATACAGTTACTCTTTGTTGAGGCCCTAAAAATATTTGTTTGATTACTCATTTCTTCCATGTGAGATTTGATTGTTGATTTGAAGACATCCAGACGTGGAAAGCCCTCTGCTTCTCTTCCTGGTTTGTTCCAGTGGCTAATCACTCTCACTTGGTTCTCAATTAAGTCTGCCTGATGCTGGCTTCCAGCCATCTGTTCTTCCAGTGTGTTTCTCATGAAGTAAGACAGCGTTGAGTAAGTCAGGGTCAGTCCCTGGCACGCTACATCCACTCAAATGAAATGCTGTGCAAGAATGGTTGTTGGCTTTTTTGATTAAAAAGAACTGTTTGCATATTTATAGAAATGAACCGAAATTTTTTAAGAAAACATAATGAATTAGTGTTTTATATAGCATTTCAAGAGGCATTGAGCACTATATAAGTGTCTGGGTTTGGTTTAATGTTTTTTTAGGCAGGTATTATTGAGAATTGGCAAAATGAAAAAAAACCAAAACTATGTATTTGTTCTTCTGCTTTATATAATGAACATCTGCATTCTTGTCTACCTCAAGTGTCTGTTTATGAGGTTAGAGAAATGAACCGCCTAAGGAGTAGGCCAGAACAGTACTGAAAACTCCAAAGAAATTCCAGATGACATTGTGGCTGACTAAAGAGCATGAAATAAAACTCAAAGCTTCACCCATCTCTAACAAAACTCATAAGAAAAAGTCTTAAAGACCCAGCATCAATAGCTATAGTTTTGTTTCTTCTCTGCCAACTCTACCCTGTAATCAGCATGGACAGAGAAAAAGGCCTCAGATACCCAGAAGCAGGAATTACTCAAAAATGCTAAACATCATCCAGCAGAGAGAAGAAAAAAATTGTGGGTCTGCATCCGTTGAAACCAGTGGTAGTTTTGTCCTCGATGCTGATGCTTTACTGCTTTGATTGAAATATTTCTGCGACACAGTCCCCTCAGACTCAAGAACTGCCGATGTCACCCCCTTTGTCAATGTCTCTGTACTGGGGTGGGTCCATCTGCTGTCTACAGGCTGGGTTTGGAAGGACGGTAGCATAAGGAAAGACATACTGAAAACCTGAGACAATCCACCAAACTCAAAGCCCACAGCAATGTAAAATCAGGCTGAGAGCCCAGGGGCAGGAAAAATAAAAATATTTTTTAAAAATCCCAAACAACCTCCAAAGAACTACTCTAAAAAGTTTCTGTCATCTTTCAAATCCAAGTTTCAAAGACCCCTACAAGACAAACAAGCCGAGATTTATTTTAATAACTGAGAATAATTGAGACAATGGTCTAACTTTTTATTTTCTCCACCATGAAAAGACAGCACTGCACTGAACGAATCATTGTGAATGAATCAATTACACAATTACCATTAGTGTGGTTGTCCAATTACGCTTTTTCATGGAGCTAAAGGAAATCAAAGGCAATCCACATGCATTAATGTGCTGCACCTTTTCTGCAGGATGCTCTAGCATTGCATTAAGTGCTATTTCTAAAGACTGCCTGCAGCAGATTTAAATTCTGCTTGGGTTGAATAAAGGAAAGATAATGTTATTTCAGACTCTTAGAGTCATCTGGGTTTTGTTTTGATCATATTTCAGAAATATTTGCATGCTTTCCATACATACTGTATGAATATTTTTGTAACATAAAGTTCTCCTTTCTAAGGTCATTTATTTTAGTTTTGATGCAGCCACGCTGATAAATAGGAGACAAAGGGGCATGAGAACTTAATTCCCCATTTAATCACAAACCCTAAGCAATAAAATACTCCAAGTACTAAGAATAGTTTGGGGCCAAATCCTACATATAGAAAACTAGCAGTTTCAAGGCTCCTGGCCAGTGTCAGTCATGGATGCACCCCCCCCTGTGTTTTCTTGGCCTTTGTGCCCTCAATACACCTACTCATTGGGCAGTTCTGGCAGTGCCTACTGGGAACGAAGTGCTGCGGTCGGCACAGCCACCACAAACATTCCTGTTAGATGGCTTCTGTGTCAACACTAGCTCTGGCAGAAGCGGGAAGGTTTTGCTGGTATGTCACCCTGTCTTGGGATGCTAGAGGATCAGTTTCCAGATATCCACATAAACAACCGGGGGAACATACTTTTTGGCAGTGATCACAGATACAAAAGGATGTAGAAGCTGGAAGAAAGATAGTGGTGCAATCAGGGGAGGAACATCATCCACATGAAATATGGCACATTCCCTCAACCTTGCACCCTGGAAAAGCCACTGCTCTAAAAGACAAGTCTCAAGGTGCTTCTTTCAAAGGCCCCTTCAAAGTAAATCTTGAAAGAGTAAAAAACTGGAAAACTTCTTGGTACTCCCTGGATTTTGCTTGGGCTGATACAAGTGTGAAAGCCAAGGCAGGGGTACGAAAACACTGATTAGTGACAGAGATTTCTGTCTGGGAAATTAAGCAAACGTCAGACTGGAGTAAGACTGTGGGAGAGAGTGAGTCTTGTGGGACAAGCTGGCACTGTCTGATTTTATGGGACACACTGAGCTGCTCACAAATAGATTTCTGGCATGTCCTCACAGACAGAATTAGCTGGTCCCTGTCCCAGGAGTGAATCGTTTCCATGCAACTCATATAGCACCATCAACTAAGCTGCATAAACATTTCAAGCCTGGGGTGGGGATGTCAGGGCATCATGGGAGGCACCTGGCTGGCCAGGGCCTGGGTACCAAGAGAGATCAGCACCTTAGAGCAATGAGTTTGCATTCAAAGACCATTCCTGTTAAGATCTTTTCTGACATTGTATAAAGGGCTTGTGGGAAGCACTGGCTGGCCCAAAAATAACACAGGGCTGAGTCGGAGCATGGGAGCACAGCAGGCACCTGCTGCAGCTGCTGACTCGTGAGCACTGGGAAAACACAAGCTGGAACAGGGAACCATGTTCAAGTGTTAGCAGGGATGCTGAGGAAGAGAAGAGAGGATGTTGCTGCCTAGCCAGGGCTGCAGCTACATCATCCTTCCTGAAAGCCCTGCCATTCCAGGGACATCTGCCCACAAGTGATGATGGGCCTGGTACTGCTCAGCTGAGCTGATGTTCCTGGGCAGGGAAATGATGGCAAGGACAGAAACACCCTGGAGCAGGGACACCTCAAGAGACTGCCACCGTGGGTGACCCACTTGGGAACAGAGCAGGAGGAAAAGCAACAAACAGCAAAGAGCAGCAAAACATCGTCACAAATGGGAGTTTGCAGCTTTGTGAGACAGCACATTGTACGCACAGCCAAGAAGCAATAGAAGCTGGTGCAGAAAGGACAAAAATGAGAAAGACATGAGTGAGTATATGAGCTGAATACCTATGCTCACAGTGTTAAGTAAAAATATTTTTTTACTCCAAGAATAAACATTAGAAGGAAAGGGTAAAAGAAATCTAATGTGTACAGCTATGAATGAAATACCTCAATCTTAAAACACCAAAATGGGAAAAATAAAGTTTATTTCAATTCTTGTTAAATTTCCTTTTCAAAAGACACCTGGCTTGGATGCTCTGAATGCATTTAATCACATCTCTCCTATTAAGGAAGAATAAGCAAACTAAACCATATGAAAAATTGTTACTGGCCCAAACATGATTCACTAGGAATGAAAGCCAGCCCCATTAATTACATTCTGTGGAGCATTCCCAAAAGTGCATTATTCACAATGTAGTTCTAAGCACATTGTCGTTCAAGAGGCAGAAGACCCTCATTTGGATGGAGGCAGAGGGCTGTGCCTTTGGACTGAGCAAGCATAAACTCATGGGAGAGGAGAGCGACAAAAATTATATAGAATTCAATATGATTGATTAATTACCTTTAATAGAAGTGCCATCATAATCATAAAGGGAGGCATAACTAAATATGCAAAGAACTTAATGGGAACTGTGGCACAGAATCAGTTGCAAATTTTGATACTTCACAGCTCTCTGCTCTGTTCCTGCCTGCAGCCTGTGGCTCCAAATATGTGTCTGTTCTAAGTTCATCAAAAGAGCAAGTGCCACATACAGTGATGCTATGTGACTTTTAAATTTTTACAGACTTTCTGAGCTTATGTGACTGTTATATCTGAAAGTGATAAATCAACGTATTATATCTTCAAGAAATAGTGAACTACTGCATAGATATCTTACCCTACATTCACAAAAGTGTTAAAATACCACCCGGTGCATTCTATGCTGAACACTTTTTTTAATGTTTTTTAATTAACATGTTAAGCTGTTTTATTATTCTGAGTTATTCTGAAAATTCTTGCCCTGATTATGCAGTAGCAGGCATGTGCAGTTGATTTGAAGGAGCTAAACTTTGCATCAAATTTCCCCTGGGTACTGTGTGAAACTGTACAATAAATGAGTGTTGCTGTAACTTAAACAGACACTGACTCTTTAGAGACATGAAAATAAAAACTTTGTGGCATTAAACTATGGCCCTGACATGTCTATTACAAAGTCTGATAGTTTTCTTCTAACAGTAGCTCTCTTAAAAATTAATGATGCATACTTTCCATGCTATCTCATTACTGATGCACAACTCAGTGGGTTGAGATGAGATTCCAGCTAGACTGCTACACTCTTGGAGTATGGGGGATTGGGCTTAGTTCACCAAAAAGCTTTTCTTCTGCTTATCTTTTCTACTTATCTCATCTACAGAGACTCTCTGAGAGATCTTCCGCTCCGTGTTCTGCTTTCTAGTTGTCTATATGACTGCTTTACATCTCCACCTTGGGTTAAGAGTACCATATGATAGCATGAAAATAAGGCTTTTTTGACTGAAGTTTGGAAAACACACCAAGTATTTGAGTCTGTGAAGCAGAAAAAGACCCTTTTTCTATACCACCTGTTAAAATTTCCACTAATATTTGAAAAGATCCCAGCAGATGAGAATATTTCTCCATAAAGTTGCAAAAAAAAAAAAAAAAAGTCTCTTTAGAGTATGGAAACTCACAGCGTAATTGTTATAATAAACTCCCCTGGGTTTATTATCACTAACAATGCAGGAAGTAAGTAGCTTTTAGCCTTTGAATTTAACTCATTTAAAATCAGTTAAACTCTGTAGTCATATGTCAAACATGCAAGCCAACTTTCTAAAGGATTGTCTCTGTGATTTAATGTGACTTGCCACCTCCCACCCAACTGGCTCCCTCCAGCCCAGAAAAACCCTGGCAAAGGAGGTAAAATCAACATTCTGACCTGAAGGATGGCAGATATGGCTGTGCCAGGGGAGTGCCTTAGATTTCAGTACATGCACCCATGCCAGTGGCCAATGGATCCACATCCAGAATTCCCAGGACAGATGAAATCCCAAAAATGGTATTGTTTTCCCCTTTACATCTGAATGAGTACTGTATGTGCTTATGCTGCTAACACCAATTGATTCACCTCTAAATGAGAATTAATGAATATGTATGCTCAATACCAAGCTGGGCTGGCTGGCTGCCCAGGTATTGGGAGCTATGAGTTTTCCATTACTGGAATGCGTATATTCTCACTGATGTGCAGTATTTGGATTTTATTGTTATTTTTCCTAAATTAAAAAAACCTGCAGATGCAGAATATTCAATTAGTACTGTGAGACTGAAAAATAATAACCCAGGTTTGGTCAATAGGACAATGTGCTCACTTTGTCTGGGTGGCATTTCAGTGAGGGCATTCCAACAGGAGCTGCGACATGTGACATAAAATGAAAAGTTTCTGTCAGCCTTGAAAGTGTCTTAACTCCCAAAATATATAAACTTATGGAACTCAGCCTTACTTAAGTCTCTCTTGCAATACAAAGCGTGCTACAGAAATTTCCTGGTTAACAAATGCTTGAATTTACCGTGCTGGTCACACATGCTAAAAGCTGCACAGTAAGCTGCAGAATGTTATCTGCTTTACAAAGGGTCCATTTTAATTCTTTCCATACTATTTTCAATTCTATGAATGGAAAATAAATTAAGTTAATTTTCTGATTTTTTTTTTTATTTTTTTTGAAGACTGAGAACAAAATGGTATCATTTTGCATTATGATTTACCATCCTATTTTCCCTCTTCAGCAGAGGTTTAATTGAGTTTCATTTACCTCATGTGCTTTGAAATACCCCAGAGCCGTGAGGCTCAGTTGCAATAAAAATATTTCTGCAGCATAATGTAATAAAAAATTCAACATAAAAAATTAAATAGGTATCTGCATCTTTTTTGGATGTGTAGGCATAGGGGTTTCTTTCTAACACCTCCCAGTGGAATAACCCTTCCTATTTCTATTCTGGAAAAAACTTTGACACTGAGCAATATTAGCTGATTTCATGAAATCATAGAATGTTTTGGGTTGAACAGGGCTGTAAAGATCATTTGGTTCCAACCCTCCTGCCATGGACAAGGACACCTTCCACTAGACCAGGTTGCTCAGAGTCCCATCCAACCCATCCTTGAACTATTCCAGGGATGATGCATCCACAGCTTCTCTGGGGAGCCTGTTCCAGTGCCTCACCTCCTCACAGTGAAGAATATCCTCCTAATATCCAATCTAAACACAACCTCTGTCAGTTTAAAGCCATTCCTCCTTTTCCTATCACTACATGCCCTTGTAAATAGTCCATCTCTGTCTTTCTCATAGTCCCCTTTAGGGGAAGGTGCTCTGAGGTCTCCCTAGAGCCTTTTCATCTCCAGACTGAACAGCTTCAACTATCTTAGCCAGTCTTCGTTGCAAAGATGCTCCAGCCCTCTGACCATATTGGTGGCCCTACTCTTGGACACGCTCCAACAGGTCCATGTCCTTCTTATGTTGGTAGGATCAGAACTGGATGCAAAACTCCAGGAGGGGTCTCACAAGAGCAGAATAGAAGGGAAGAACCTCCTCCCTCAACCTTGTTGGTCCCCATTCCCCAGTACTACTCGCTGGCTGAACTGAGACAGGCTGCCAGCTGCTTTGGAAGACAAATGTTTATTCACCCTAAAATCTGTGCTGCAATACCATGCATAAATAAGGGAAATGCACTTTATTGGACTGTGGAAGTTAAGAATCGCATAACCATGTGCTTTGTGTATATTTATGTTAAAGTCTAACTTTGGATCATCAGCCTGGGTTAACAACTCCCAGGCACACCTGCAGAGCACAGACTGATGTGTTGGAATAGGCTGGAATGTCCCTGGCACATAGAAAAGAGTGAAAGTTTTACCTTCATTACTGAGTTGGCATCACCCAAGATTTCATACCATAGCCACCCTGCAAGCTGCAGCTATCAGCACACTCCACCAGCTGTTGATTTATTTACATAGTAGTTGATGGTTTAATAGCATTTAATTAAGCTCAGCACAGTCAAAACCAGATAGGCTTTGGCAGCCTGTTCCTGTCAATGTAAATCGAATTTTGTGTCATGGACAAGGGAATCAGGACAACAAAATGAAAATTCTGCCTCGTGCACCACCATCCCCTGGTACTTGGCAACAGGGAACTATGGAATGCTGCTGCCCAATCTGAACTGTCTGTACTAGAAAAAAAGTTTCATATTACATACCCTCAGCATATTTTTTAAACACCTGTAGTGAAGCATGGCTGTATGTATGGATGTGCCTACACACACATACCTGCTCTAATACTTATAAAAAGGTGTGTCTATATATATGTGTGTGTGTGTATAAATGTACGCACATATTTGGCTGTTCTCACACTGTTCCTGAAAGTGATTATATAATCCCAGACAAAGAGCTTCCTGTAAGAAGATCGGCCACATTAGCCTTCTATACTTTTGAACTGCTCTTGCTGGAACATGCTTAAATCCCTTTCACACGTTGGGTTAAACAAGAAATTTGTTGTCATTGTTTTGAACAATAAAAAATTTGTTGCAAGAAGCTATGTGTGTGCCTAGTGGATCTGTAAGCTCTTTGGGAACAATTTTCACATATTTTCCAGCAAATTTGGACTGCCTCGTCCCAGATTCTAATGCTACCCTGGGGGGATTAAGCTGTTCAGAGTTTGCATGAAGTTCTGCACAGATCCCCGGGAAAACATACTTACTCATCCTGGATGCAAATTTTTAGGTGAGAGGTTGAGTTGCTGCTCCGTGCTGTCCATGGGCCAGCAGAATAACATAGTTTTGCAGAGACAGAACACTGTATCATTTTCAGGGCTGGGATGAGACGTTTTCCTTAACTGGTACAGGAGATGCCACAATTCTCCACGAAGATAGGATGAGCATGTTGATGCACCAAAATATGCAGCCCAAAGTGCTTAGATTGCTGTATTTACTAGCTTACTTCATGATATAGTGGCATAGTACTTTCAAAGGTTTTAATCAGACTGTTTTTAAACCATCTGGTTTGAGCCAGAAGCTGGGATGAAGCTGGCACCAAAGGAACTAAACAGCAAGCTTCCCTACCGTTGCAAGATCCTATAAGACAATTTGTAAGCTTCTAAGCTTAGATTTGACAGAGCACTTGTGTATATGCCAATTTAAAGTACATAAAAAGTCCCTCTGGCGTACATCTGCAAAGACAAGGGAGGATAAAAACGCTGTCAACTTAGGAAAATATGTGAAATAAGATCCCTCTCTAGAAATGCATATTTGCTAAATATTGTGCACTCGTTATGAATACTTCAACTTGACAAACACTTGCTGAATTCTGCAATACAGTGGCCAAAGAAAGTTCTCGCAAATGTGAATCTGAATCAGTTTAGACACAGAATCAGATTATTTGAAAACTGATGGAAAAGCTTTGAAACACAGTAAAACCCAGCAGATGTCAAAAGGCTGGTGATAGCTTCTGCCAGTTGATCTCTTTACTGGCATCTCACACCTGGGGATTGTTTTAGCCTTTTATGTTTTCACTTGTTCCAGATGCATACTTATATATTTTGGGGCAGGTGGAGGACTCTGTTTCTTTAATCTTGAGACATCAAGCCAGGAGATATCACACTGGAGGCTCCAGGTGGAACTAGATGTCGAGTAACTGTGCTTTGATAGGTTTGTGTACCTGCCAGAAGTGAGGGTATTGTACCAGGTTAGTAAGAACTGATTAAAAGCAGAAACTGGGATGGGCTCTTACAAACACTGAAGGGCAAGGCAGCAGCAAGGGTTCCTTTGGCATCACCAAATCCTCCCAAGGCAGTCACACCACTAATCCTTCCTCCCCATTAGTGGCATTTCCACGAGTATCACTCCTGCACCCAGCACAGTGCCACTCACGATCAACACCTTCCCATACGTTTACAAGGAGTGGGTGGGGGGTGGGTGGAATAACAGGGTTCTCCCCTACAGTTTAGACTAGGAAGTAGCTGGCAATTTAGGATGAATGAGTAATTTGATAGTTTATTTTAAATGGAAAACATTGGACATGCAATAATCAAATTTTCTGTATTTTGAATATTATAACAGATAACACAAAGCAATGTAAACATTAGAAAATGCAGGAATAGTGTAAAGTTAATTCTATGATAATACTAGGCAAATGTTGGCAACTGACAGCATTTTAAAAGCAACAGTCGGAAACAGATCAGATAAAGCACTAATTTATATAGCATGGTAGAAATGCAACTGCTCTACAGGCTTTTATACACTGTAGGACAAGAAAATGATCAATTATTTATAGTTAAACCTATAAAAGAGTAACTAGTCCTGAGTATTTGAAAATTAGCCTTATATACCAATTTCCAGACAGAATGTAAATATAATTTGATTTCTTGCTGAGCATATTGCTCAAAGTGTTGTGATACTTGTCTTTGCTTGTATTTTTATGGATGAGAAAATGACACATTGTTGAAGTGCCCACTTCCTTTTAAACACTTGCACCACGAAATTAGAGTTAACAGTCATCATTCAAGAAATAAACAAAACAAAACAGAAGTTGTCATAGTAGTAGAGCAAAATCCTGCTTTGAAAAATGAGGTAAATAAAAATACAGATATAGCAATATAAACATTAAAAATTTTTCATAAAGCACATAAAGTTCTATTGCATCAATTCCTTTAGAAAAAAAAGATTTGCAAACATATAACCAAAACAAGTGTTAAACTTCAGTTTTATAAAGCTTGAGTGTAGGAGCTATGGTGATGTTTAATTATTATGTTCCAGGTAACACAGTAATGTTCACTTTAAAACAGTGATTATGGAGCAACAATCATATATATGTGTATATATTTGTAACTGCACCTTCAAGTAGCTCATTGAAGATACACTTATGGTGATAAAATTATTCAAAGGGCATCTATTGCATGAACTCCTGAAGAATGGCTTGTCAATTAAGCTTTAAAAAAATCTTTTACAGAGCAGTTTCATTTCTGAAAATTAATCAAAAATTACAACAAGAACTGGAAAGCTTGAATCAAATTCAGCCTTCAGGTTATTCCCTAAGAGTAAAATTATTGTTTATTTTCTAAGCATTTGACTTGAAAAGGAAAACTTATTTAGGAAAGTTTTACTGATGAAACAAAATGGCCCAGAGATTATAGTAAATAATTAAATATTATATGTTTAAAAATCAGACTTGAAACATCAAAATAACTTGGAAGAATGATTAAGTGGGTAAGCAAGTACTAGGGCAGATATAATTCATTCAAAAACTAAACAATGTAGCTAAATTTCTACATTTATTAGAGTTTTATTAACCAGAACTGTCTGGAGAATTTGATGATACAAGGCTTCATTTGACTGTATTTAATCCTCAGGTTTTCATCACGAAACAGGTACCAATAAGAAATGGAGCAAAATACACAAAGCTCAGAGATCCTCAAGTATGTTAGTGCCCTCTTGGGAACCTGAATGGAGGAAAACACAGAAGTTTAGATCACAGAAGTAACCAAAAGACAACTCAGGAGGTTCCAGTGGCTCAAGCTACATGGCCCTGAAAAAGAACACTGTACCCAGCAGAGTGCAGGCCTTTAAATATGGGGGCAGGGGAGAGGTGTCTCAAACTCATGCTTAACATCTAGCTACTCCTTTTATGCCAAAGAAAAGCATGAGTCTGTCCCCAGAGAGCGGGGGATTGTCTACATATGGATAAAACCAGAATGAATGAGAATGATTTAGTATTAGAATTACATGTTCAGCATCTTAAAATGTTAAATACTTCTTTCACATTGCTTTATTAACACACTCCAGCAAAATAAAAAAAGAAAATCAGGATTATGCTGTGATTTCCTGGACAAGTCATGAGGCTGTGCAACCTGGCACATTAGTCATAAAAACTGACCCTTTCTGCAAGATAATAGTAAAAAATGTTTTTATTGTCATGAATTATAGAATGAAGTAATTTCTGCTGACTACATCATTGCACTCCATTGTAAGGCCTTCTCGCCCATAAATCTTAGTACACAGTAAATTTGAAAACTTACAAGTAATTCTCAAGTGTTCAAATGAAATCATGTATTCTGAGTGCATGTGTAGTAATATATAATAGAGGAATTTAGAGCAAAGCTTTTCAGAATCAAAATTTAGGCACCCATCCAAGAGCAGAAGTTATTTTAGCCCTACTTTTTTTCTTAAATCATCAACACCAATGAAGAACTCCCATCAGAGGGATTCTTAGAAATCATATTTTAAACCCTTTATGGAAGACACTGTTTTCACTCCAGAGTTTAAGCATTGCCTACCATGATCAACTTCATCCTGCACCATTTCTTTAGTAAAGTGATTCCTTTGTAGACAGATGATATCATCATGATGATCCAAAAGAGTTAGAATTGTTATAGACACATGATATCATTTTAGTAAAAGAAAAATATTTAAAATTTGTAAAAAGCATACCGAGAGTTTTCTTTCAATGCTCCAGAACATACTAAGTGGAAGGCTTACTTCTTTTGGCTTTCTTTAACTTCAAATAACCTTCTTCTTTCTGCTCACACCAACCAACCAAACAAAAAAAAAGGGCAAAAACTGGTAAAGCAAACAAAGCAGTAATACTAAGCCAACAGTTCAACTAAAAAAAGTTGTTTCTAGTGAAATGCTTAGTTGAATGCGAAGTAATGAATAAAAGTTCCTATTTTCCAACATAAATATAATTTATATGTACAGTTGCTAAGTAATTAAGACCAGAGGTACTTTGAAAATACCCTTTAACATGCTGGCAACCATGACTTTCAAAACAACTGATCATTTTTTTGTGTCCAAGCTTGAAATAATGACTAAGGCTTACTCTTCAGAGAAGTGTTTAGTAGTGTCCCCAGTTAGCGCCACTGAATTTTAATCTGAAGAGGAGGAATCAGACTAACGAGCACCAGTGTCCATCCCTACCCCAGCTAACAGATGGGTTCCTCTCCTATTCCTGAGACTCCAGCTGAAATTTCCCTGTGAGCTGTGCATCCACCACACTTAAGTCCAGCAGTGGCAGTGCTGCACTGGCAGCGTGGCAGGCAGGCAGGCAGGTAGAACTTGCTGTCTCCTGACAATTCCCAAAGTTATCTTGCAGGGCTCAGGCAGGTACCTACACTACTCACAGCCTGCCTGGAGAGTGAGGAATGCACAAGGCACTCGTGACTCCTGACTGGGACAGGACAGCACCCCTTCCCCATTCCAGCAGTGCTGCCAGACCAGCTATAAGTTCTCTGCTTGTCTGCTCTGCCCAGGTGCCAGAGGTAGTTCCATGCTCACAAGCCATAGTGTGTCTGAGTCATTCCCAGTGGCAGGCAAAGGACGTCAGCACCTTTATTTGTATTGTGGTGGAAATCTCCCTTCAATACTCAGACCTCTGAGGTTGTTATTCTTATAACCACAGGTATTTTTAGTTGCTGATTTTCTTCTCTTTGTGAGACTGACTCTACTGCTGTAACATTGCAGTGCTGGGCCTGTAAGTAGTGACTCAGTTGTGGTCCTGTGGAAGGGCCTTTCCCAGCTGCAGTTGGATCGGGCCAGCTCAGAGCAGCTGGGCTGGCGCTTCCCACACCAACTCCTCTCTTCCCTGCTGCAGCTCGAGCTCCAGGTTATGAGTGTGTTCCTGCAGCAGGCCCCTGGGGTTGCTGTACTGGACTTTTCTGAACTGCACTGAAAGCACAGACTGTGTTCTTTTAATTACAGATAAAACTTCCAGAATTGTCTTGTATTTGGCTTTAAAAGCATAACAAAAAGTCATTTCTACAGAACAGTGCTGAATTCAAACCCTTTAAATGAGACTCAGAGCCACTGAGAATGCCAATAGTTATATTGGGCAGAATAAAACTGTTTTCTGTAGAATCAGAAAATCTGCTTCAGAAACAATCATTAAATATTTTAGTAGTATCTTTCTCTGGAGATAAACATTTTAAATGAACACCTGAAGTAACATTATCATAGCCAATGGTTAATGTTAGTTTTATCCTGGTTAGGGTTAATTTTATCCAGAGTGTGCTCAAAGAGATTTCTTAGTGTGCCCATTTTAAATGGAACATGCTAAGATGAAAAAATAAATTTAGATTTCCTTTTTATCTCTTAATTTAGGTCCTTCTGGACTAGATTAAGGGGTGTATGTGTGCGTGGGGGTTTACCTGTCTCCTTCTGGCACAACCTTTCTTTACAGATGCTTCCATATTGCTCTCATTGAGTGATGAAGTCAGTGTTTCACATGTCAGATACTTGTTCTCTGTAATCATCTGAAAGGATACAAGTTTATACCTTCATTAGCAAAAGACCCCCACAAAATTCTGAACTAGTTTCCTAATTGCTAAAATTATCTTTTTCAAAAGGTGCCCTCATAACACAAAGTTGAGATAACCTACCAAACTACATGTTACGGATGCAAAAAATGATAAGCACAAGACATTTCATCCATCTGCCCAATATATGGGATACCATCCTCCTAAAAATTGCACTGAAATCAGCTCAGCTATTTATTTTATTGAAATGTGGAAAGAATCATAGAAAAATGAGGTGTATAGTACCTCTAGCTGTCATGTAATCACGATTTTTACTCAAAAGAGAGCTAATTTCAAAGATAGATCACCTACCTTTGGGCTCTTTCAGTCAAGTTCTGAGAATCTGAAAGACTAACCACCCAAAAAACCTCTCTTGTTCTAGTACTTACCCATTCTCACTCTGAAGACTTTTTCCTTATGTCCAGCAGGATTTTTTCCTGTTGCAACTAGTGCTTTTTTTGAAACTAATTAGACTCGTATTTGCAAAACTTCCATGTTTGTCTAACAGCACAATGCCTTACACACAATTGCTGACAGCACTGCACAATTGATGAGGTTTAAGATTCCTTCCAGAGGAAGAAATTAGTCCATTAACATGATTTCATATGAAGACAGGCTGACCACTAAAATATTTTACCATATTAACCTCACACGATCTTGGCAATCTGATAAACTGTCTTAAATAAAGGAAAATGAATTATCCTACCTTAAAAGTCCCAAAAAAAAGAAGTGTGTATCTCACATAACACATTATATCATCTTCCCTTTCAGAAAAAAAACCATCAGTGGCTGAAAACATTAACTTATACAGTAGAATTTTAGAAAACTATTGAGAATGGTGGTAGAACATGATGAAACTCATGCTCTTTATTACTTAATGTTATTTTTGAATATACCCAATTTGTGAGAACCAGTGAGAATGAGCCCTGTTATTTACTGTACCTGTTCAAAGTTAGATTTGTAATGATGACTGGCTGTCTTAGCAGTATAATCCTTAGAATGGCATGATGCTGTACTTTCTTCACTTTTGGCGATGTAAACTGTATTTTTGAAGAGAGATTCATTAATATTTAACCCCTCTCCTTTATTTGATCTCTTTGTTTGTTGCAGTAATAAACTGGAATTTGGCATTTCATTGTCTAATTTACAAATCTGCAAATGCACTTCCTTTGACTGGTATTGTTTCTCCAGAACTTGCATGGTATTTTGACTCGTAAACTTTTTTCCTCTTGCACTGGAATTGAGAAATTCATATGTATTCAGACTGGTGCTCGATTTCTGAAGCACTGGCCCAACCTTCTTACGATTGAAAGGAAAATTTGCCTTTTTGTGACTGACTTCACTTGAATTCTCACCTGAAGCTGAGTTTTCAGAATAATCAGAATTATTAGTTTGTCCACCAGACTCTGTTTGCTGTCGAAATACAGGAGTACCATGTTTTGTGTGTGTTTTTGTTCTCAGTCCCTGAAATATGCTGCTGTCAGTGGGGTTTTTGACTGGCAAATTTTGAATGTGTTTGAAAACCTGAGTTATGCTGGACTTGTGCACAGTCAGCACAGAAGATGAAACACCCATAACTTTTACTGGTGAATGTCTTTCAGTATTTTCCCTTTTCTTCCTATCTGTTTGATTTGCTGCCTTTCCATTCATTTGACTCAACCTTCCTTTGAAAATTGGTATAATTTTGCTGACTTTTGGGGGAGGGAGTTCGGAGGCTGAATTTACAGGTATTTCTAAAGATTTCGCAACTGGCAACTCCGGTACTCCTGGTATTTGCTTGTTATTCACTGATTTCTGTGTTGCTTCAGTGCTAAGCTCTCCTGTGCCCTCACGGCTACTCGAAAAACTGCATGCTCCTGGCTCTTTGATCAAACGCTCCATCCAGTGGCTGTTTTCCGTACTGCATGGTGAAGGAATTCTAGGCAAAGACGGGTTCCTTGGAGTAGCCTGCGTTAGAGATACTACACAAACCATCTCACTATCCAACTTCATATGCTTAGATTTTATTTCCTGCAATACAACAAAAGTTGCTAAATTGAATTAACTGGATTTAAAAGTCTTATAAGTGTCATCTAATGCATCACTACGTGACATCAATCTAATACACATCTCAATATATAAGCATACATTTCCCTATTTTGAATGAGAATTACTATATTTTTAAACAACATTTAGTTGTCACTATAAATTACGTTGTTCTTTTTCATCTCCTCCAGTTCTTTGTTTATAAACTATGCTGGAATATCGTATTTCTCAGAAGGAAAGACTTAAATTACAGTCATTATCTTGGTTTAGTGCTTTCCAGCTGGATAATGTCTACCCCTTTTGAGGTGGTCTGCAGAAGGTTTGAGTGACAGGGCTCCTTGTCTCTTAAAACTTCTAAGAGAATCTGTATTCTGAGCAAAAGACAGTTTGGATATCTTTAAAAACTGTAGATGACAAAGAGATGCCATTCTAGCTTTGATCACTGAAGAGACATAAACAGGAACTGCTTTCTGAAAGAGGATTATAGTATTTTAGAACCTCTGCAACTTCTGTCACTATTTTTTGTTCAGAATTAATTACTTCATTTCTTCTTTTACACCTACTAAAGAAATTTGAGTCTCAGCCTTTGTCACAACCTCAAATTAAAGGAGTTTTGATTACTTACCTCCTTCTCATCACCAGACATGGAGTAAATCTTACCGTTTGACTTTTTTTAAAAGCTTAAGTTCACAGAAGTTTCTGTTTTAATAACTTTTTAAAATAATAATAATAATAATTAGAATCATGAATGGTTTGGGTTGGAAGGAACCTGAGAGGTCATCTAGTTCCAGCCCCACTGCCAGAGACAGCAACACCTTCCACTAGACCAGGTTGCTCAAATCCCCATCTGGCCTGGCCTTGAACACTTCCAGGGTTGGGCATCCCCAGCTTCTCTGGGTAACCTGTTCCAGTGCCTCACCACCCTCATAGTAAAGAATTTCTAATATCTAATCTGAACCTACTCTCTGTTAGTTGAAAGCCATTCCTCCTTGTTCTGTCACTACATGCCTTTGTAATAGTAACTATTATTATTATTACTACTACTAATGTTATTATTGCTATGAAAGAGATGTGAAAAAGTTCTCGATATTCAACTGTTAAAAAGCATCTATAGAATTGCAAATACTGATAGCAATACCAAGTCAATTTTTTTAATGTATTTGTGATATGAATAATAACATAACAATGGCAAATAACAATGTAATTTACACATTTAATTAAACATTAAAGGATTGATAGTTGTTTGTTGTGAAAAGCATAGTTATAAGCTCTTACTGTGCTCTGAATATGATAAAGACCTCTTCATACCATGATGAACTACATGCCATTAATTGTTTATAAAAAAACCTCACACGCACCGCAGCCCCGGAGAGTTCCTGTGTAGCATAAAGTGCTTTACTTGTCATCTTTACTGGGAATCCACATAGTTGTGAAAGATTGCTCTTCATGTCAGAAAGAAAAGAGTTCACTACACTTTCTACATCTGTCCTAGGGAAATACTGCACTGGCTGACTCCGTATGCAACTTAAAGGGTACCTGAGTAAGTGTTAAGGGACACATAGTTTCTTTATGTTTTTACAATTGCTAATCATCTTCGTTGTGAAGAAAACATGAACAGGTCTAAAGCTTTTCTAAAAAGATGAACAAAACCACTTAGTTTCTTAAGGTACTGAAGCTTACAAAGCTACAGGACTTCAGCGTGATTATACCATACTAGCCTACAGTAGTAAAGATTACTCAATATAAGTAATCCTTGGTCTAGTCTTTCCAGGCAGGAAAATTCTCTTTAAAAAAACAAATCTTTGTTGGCCATCTTTTTACAGGAATTTAACTCTTTCTTTTACATCACCATTTAGAGTGGCATTATGATGTTTACAGAGGCTGAGAAGCAAATTGTTCTATTTGACTTACTGTTATTCAATACTCAGACAGAGAATTAACTAAAGAGAAACAAGTCTGTACTGGCTTCTACAAAATCATCAAAGAAGAAAATGTGGTGCACTCAAAAATGAAAAGCAGAGCTTTGCTAGAAATGCAGTAGAGGAAATGTAACAAAGATATTCTGAAAGGATACGTAAAGAACCTTTCCCCTATTGGTCTGAAGTAAACACTCAAGTATATTTCTCTCTCTTCAAGCTCCTCAGGAAGAATATATCCATACTTTAAAAAGCCAAACACAAATGTGTATTAGAAATACAAACTCAACAGGCACAAAAAAAGGAAGGGAAAAATGAAAATTGTATATGTTTCTTACCAGACTCTTCCAGTGCATCTGAAAGTCTTTATATGAACGAAAAGGAGATTCTGGAGGAATTATGTGGCTGATGTTTATGATCTGACCCATTTTCATGCTGTGCACAGGTAAAGAAGGGATGCTTAGAAAAGGCATAAAAGTCCAGCTGAAAATATACTGGTTTTTTGGGGAAAAAAAGTTTTCATACAAAGTATTCACAGATTATTTTTGTCTTTTGAGGACTAATACCTTTAGCTCATAAGTTTATGACATAACAATAACAATATCTCCTGAAGTGTAGAAAAGAACTTGGCATCTACAAGTCTAATTTCTCTTGTCTGGAACACTCACTACCAGTGAATGTAAAACAAAGGCAAATATATCATTGCTTCTCACATTTTATGATGAAAAATCATAGGCAAAAGTAGAGAGAGTTTATGGCAAAGATGGAAATATTTTTTCTTTAAATTGACATGTTCTGCTAAAATTATACTTGAGAAAAATTGATGCTTTGGCATACCACATAAGCAGTACAAAACTGAAATAATATTTAGATGTGTAATTTATGATTCATTGGTTAATTTTTCTCATTTTCCATAACACTGAGATAGTAAACGACAAAAATAAAAGATTCCTGAATCTGTAAAACAGACTGCAAACTTCTTATCAGTGTTCTTTTCACTAGTATCGAATTCAGTTTGTAGGACAAACATTCCAGAAATTGTTTATTTCTGCTGAAATGTAAACAGATTCCTACCTTGGTAAAACATAGCACCAGTTACTTAATATGGAATGTTGGTGAATAACTGTATTTTCATTGCTCTCAAACAGCTTTACAGTGTTTGCTGCAATATCAAAATCTCCCAGCTTAAAACAGAAAAAAAAGTTATTTGCAAATATTTCTACAGCAGTCTAAAACTAAAATTTTCCACAACAGTTATGTATTGCAATACACTGAAGCTTAATACATTATTTTTACTTTGTCAGCTCACACGGACTGGTTATTTCAGAAGATATTCCTGTTATCAGGTTATCAAATTGCACATTAGCTTATGTTAAAGTCTATACTTCCATAAGCTATACAAGGTTTAAAGTTTGTTTAAATCAGTGAGATTTAAACTTTATTTGAAATGTTTTAGTAAGTAAGAGTACAGAAGTTTCTCAAATTGAGAGCTGTCTCACTTCCATGCACATCTTTTAAAATTCAAATCGGAAACCCATGTTTGACATTCTAATAACTGTGTATGTCACTTTGCCTAAACAAGTGCAAATATCCAAGCAACAGAATTATTGGGACATGCAGTTTCATCATTTGAGAAGTCTGAAAACACCACACATTTTCACAACGTCAAAATTTGACTGTAGGAGACAATCAAAGACTGAGATTTGAGGAACATTTTATCATTCTATGGTCTACCAGGATTTGCATTTATTCACTGACAGAAAAATCTGGACATTTCTGTTTTAAAAAGGCATTGAAAGGATGAAACTGATAATGAAGCCACATCATGATCATTTCCATCATTGGTCTCTACCATTTGGGAATTGGATTCCTATAGATAGCTTTAATGTTTATGCTGTCCCAGGCAGGGCTCAGGAGAAATCTTATTCTTCTATTCTAAGAAAGAAGAGTTTGGATCAGAAATACTAACCTTAGAAGAAACCATCAAGTCTGACAAATATGCCCCTGCATGTATGGACCATACTCACCAAAAGTGACATGGCTGTCACAAAGGATGGTAAGTTTTCAAACTCAACCATGATTTCTTAAACGATTTATTTATTATGCTTACAAGCATCATAGTCCTGTTTGCCCCAATATTTTGGAAACTGCATATAAAATGAGGCAGATTCCATGATAATCATATACAGGGACTTTAAGCATGGTTCTGACAACTCATCTGTAGCTTCAGTGTTGTTACTCAAAACTGTCTATGTCCCACACTGAGACTGAATGCCTTCTAGAAAACACTGCTAGAAGGAACTCTAGAATCACAAAGACACTTCACTACTATAATCTGTTAGCATTTTTGAAAGGTCTCAGCATAAAATCTTAACTTTATAATGCTCGCTAGAATGTATCAATATAGATAGAATATGGATGTCATGCTCTTATAACAGGTGCAGATAGTCAATTAATACAATAAATGTCTCAGTGCAATCAGAAATAAGCACTTCTATCCCCGTCATGCTAATTGGAAGTCACTAAACAGAACAGATGATGAGATTAACAAGGCAAACACAGTCAAAGACAATATAATTGCCTTATACCTCAGGGGGTGGCAACCGAATGGAACAAGCCTCCACACTGATGCAAAGTTGTCTCTCTGACACATTGAGGTCTACAACTAAATTAAAAAAAAAAGCACAAAGCCCTGTTTTGAATTACAGTTCATCTCTTAGGCCGAAAGCTAACCCAAATGTTTATTTACGGTAATTGTTAGTCAAATGCTGCATTTGAAAATCAAAAAACTAGATTTTCTCAGCACGGAAATTAAAATCATGTGCATTTTAACTATGAAAAATAAAAATAATAATGAATTACTATCATGCAGTACATCTTCCTAAAAACTCAAGGCTGGTTGTGTAACTGGATGGTCAATACTCATTTCCTTGATACACGAACATCCATTTTCAAAGCAAATGTAGTTCTTATAACCATTTGTTACACTGAGTCAATCAGACCAGTATTATGCATCCAGAAGTTGTCAATAGGAAAGACTATAGGAGCAAGGCAAGCATTTATTGACACACCTCCAGAATTTTCAGCCAGCTCTGAGTTCCTCAACATATGTCCCTGTTACAAATTTAGACTCCAACATCCCCAAACATAATCTTTAACTTTTATACTGGAATAAAAGTATTACTTTGTAATTTTTGCAATAGTTCAACAGCATGCTTTGTGACTTCAGTTTTGTGAAAGGCAAATGTAGCACATACTGGACAGTGACTATAGCTCATTTTCCTATCTGTTATTACAGAATTATTTCACATCACCTGCAAGACTCATCATTTGAGACAAGTGCATTTAATTGCAATAATCAGAACTTTAAACTGGCAAATTTCAACTTATGGCTGTAGATTAATAGCATTAAAATTACCTTTTTTTGTGGGTAATTTTTCAAAGGTTCAGTTGAGCTGACAGTTATTACACACAGAGTATCATCTGCCATCAAATGTATTTTGACAGAAGTTATTTCAAAATGAAAACCAAAGACACTGTGTTGGTAATACCAAGATCATGGAAGTACACCTTGCTGTCTCACATTTATCATTAATAGAATGTGTACTTACCCACAGCATTCTGCCTTCCTGAATGAGACAAAAAGTCTTTTCCTTAACAAATAAAATAGATAGGCATTATTTTCTAAGCCGTATGTTTAAAGTCTTTATGTTAAAAAAAAAAAAGTAGAAATCACACAGTTCTGTTTGTGCGTCAGGAATGCTGAAAGGTAGGTTCCTTTTAAGGAGAGAAAGCCCCCCTTTATCAATTAACTTTTAACTGATTCATGAATATCTTCTATAAAAAAGAAAGATATGTAAAAGTATATAAGTGGACAGCAATTTACACATCGTTTTTCCCTCCCTGTAAGGAGGTACTACTTTTAATTGACCTAGGAACATAGAACTTTTTAAATTGACTAACAATTAATACATTTCTCACAGTCAAAAGCAAAACTGTATAGTATTGCTAGTATTACTACATATTTTACCAAATATCATCAGTTTCGCCCAGCTTTAGCAACATAAAGGATTAGACAAGCTGCATGTATCAGGATCACATTGCTGTTGGTCAATGTCTGTTGAAATAAGCTTTATATCAGCTACCATCTAGCCCTCTACTTCTAGCAGCTACTCCTGAATCAGTTGATTTCATTCTGAGAGCCATATTCTGAAGCTCCTGAGAACAGGATACTGTGGCTGGAAATAAGAAAACAACATATACATTTTTCTCAGAGTCTATTTGAAATGATGTATACAAGTGCTCTACTTATTACGAGGACACCACAGTATCTGAAGACCATCTGATTTTCCATACTTTGGTAATTCACATTTATCCTACACAGGACCTAGTAGAGAGATGTCAGACAAAGGAACTATAATCTGAAAAGACAGAGCTTGGTAGAAGGAGAGGGTCTGACAAAAAACCACATCTGTATTAGAAAAGCCTGCAAACCCCATGCAGAAGTGCCTCTGCTGAGAGCAGGAATCTGAAAAACAGGCCAAATTTTTAGAAGACATTCACTGTTCAACAATATTTGGCTTGGAAATTATTAATCTGGTACACTGCATTCAGTTGAAATAGTTATTTGATCTGTTACAAAGATAAGAAAGAAGATGAAAACATGAATGGCATGTCCATTCATGTCCATTCAGTTTATTAACTTGAATCATTAACTTCGATAAAGGAACAATAAAGATGCAATTAAAGAAAAAAAATAATAGGATAAAGTAATGAAAGAATTTATTATAATGAATGAAATAATTTGGAAATGAAATTATGGGAAATAATTGCAACAATAAAGAACTGAAAACTAAATGCTTGATCCCTGACCCAGGTAAGTCAAATACCTTGCACCAAGAGATGACCAGCTTTGTTCCACTTGGGTGCAAGTCTGGCTGTAAGTGTGTAGGAGAGACAGGTTTGGAGAATGGCTGGAGTAACTGTTTGTGGTTCTTCCAGCTAATAACAACAGTGAAAAAGAGAAACATACATTATTAATAATTTAACAGATTTTTTTCAAAGGCCTCAGTCAAAATTTAAGTAAATATACTGCTACTGCCTCTTGGAGCTAAATCCTAGCGTACATCACACATCTTCACTTTTCATCTACTTAGCTACAAGAGGAAGCTAGTGCAACATTTGATGTAGGCACTTAGATTTCATGCATCATCAAAGTAAGGCACACTACAGCTCCTATAATGTTTTCACAGGGCTGGTAACAGACTTGGAGGAAAGATTGACTATCTGGAGTACTTTACTAGATGTGCAACTGTTTTCAGATAATAGGCACAACATCCAAAATTGACATTACCTCTGCTGTCAAACTCAAGACCAGAGACATTTTCTTACAATCACAATAGATAAATGCATCTCACCCAGCAGCACCACTTGCTTGACTGCCTGTTCTGCAGAACTTTCTCTTGACCATTAGCACTGGTCAAGAAACAAATTATAATGGCTTAAAAAGAATTAACCACATCCAGAGGGATGTTTCTAATGAGATCCTGCAAGGAACTGCTTGCAGCGCATGGTTATTAAATATACTCCACACTTCTTAATTGCTGGTGTTGGAAAACCTAACAGTGACAGGTAAGCTACACATATCAATAGAAAGCAGTTTTGCAAGATAAGCATATCTGAACACTACATGTCTTACTAATTTGGATATGCATTTGCACTTCTTGGAACAAAGTAAAATACACCCAATTGGCTGTGCAAAGGAATTATGAGGGCTACCGGCTTTGACTACAGTCTTTTGATTCAGCAATTCTAGTCCATCCACACATACATTCATAAACGCCACAGATGTTGCATATTAGAAGAGAGTAAACTATACACATAATGGTCTAAAAATAGATCAGCTGTTAAGGTCAGGGGTTCCATTTCTTCTCTGTGCTTTTGCTTTGTTTCCCTGAGACTGTCCTGTACAGGCTGGGTAAACCCAAAGGTGAATGGGGAGACAGTTGAGCTGTCTGAGCATCCCCCACTGTGGAATCTGCTGGTGGAGGGGGTGACACCAACAGGAGAGCTGCAGGTCGTTGGCCTGAAGGGCAGGTTGCCAATGCCCCTACACAGGATCAGGATCCCATTGCAATTGAGAAATCTGGGAAAGTTGTTTAGGGACTTCTAAAAACTTTTGGCTCTGACAAAATACACTTACTATACCCAGACTTATAAGATGTATTTTGCCTATGGGTCAACTTTTTCACCCTGAAACTTGGCTTCTGTAATTCAAGTTGCATGGCCTATGAAAAATATTCATCTCTAGCAACAGCAATTGCAGACAAATGTAACAGTCTTAAGAACTATGTCATATTTCAGCACTTACTGTAGCTTCTTGTCTCTCTACATAGGCTTGACATGTTCCTGATTTGTAAAATGGTATCTAAAAATAACATTAAAAGAATAAATTAAGTGTCTGGAATTAAGAGGTGTTTTAGCAAATCCTAAATTAAATTCCGGTACAACAGTGACTTTGCCTTCAAAAACATGCTACAGAATAGTTAAGCAAACACTTTATCCAGTATTTTACAGGAGAAAACTAAAATTAGATCAGATATTTGTTGTAGTGTAATCTCGTTTCTAGCTAAAGATACACTAACAAGCAAGCAAAAGTCTGTCCAAAGCAAAATTGCAGAACTCTGCTTCTCTCATTGGGAGTTGGGTGGCGTCCTACCAGCTGAGTTCATTCCATTCCACACAAAGGTTCACAAACTCAAAAGGCCATTTCAGTCAAAAGTGTAGAGGACTTAGGGTGTCCTCTACATCACTAATGCACAAAAATAAAAGTTTGCTTTAAATTAAATATTTTTACTTAACCCTGATCCTCAAACAAAACACTTAGAGAAACATACACATATGCATAACAAATACAATTGACCCCTAGCCATAGTTTAGTTCAGGCTGATCAAGAAGCAACAGGTCTCACATCTTTGGGATAAGCTTGCACACTGGAAAGTCCTTGGCTCATGTACAAGGGAGTGAAGATGTCTTGGAAAATATTTCAAGAGGTGTTTTTGAAGCCGAAAAGTACAAGATAACCAGAACAAGACATCAGCACTAAATCAAAGACATCTGTCTTGCCTGTACTACTGACTGAGAGCCAACTACTTCACCCTTTCAATAATCAAATCAGGAGGGGCCCAGTTTGAGCTCTCCCTGAATGTCAGCCTGTACAACAGCTGGCCTGCACGGCAGGTGACTCTCCCCTTGAGCAGAGACCCCTCTCAAGGTTAGAGATTTTGTACCTGAAACTAAGAGATCCTTCCTTACCCAAGGCCAGGAGATCTCTTATCTGTGATCTGCAGTAAGTGGCTGATCACATGCTGAACTCGTACGTAGTAATTATTAAGGCAAATCTTGCCATCAAAGTTATTGAACCTTGCCAAACCACTGTTAAAACTTTGCTAAATTCCATCAAACTCATCAAACTCTGCCAAATTATTATTTTACCTCAATAAAACATACTGCTGCTTCTCTTTTTTAAGTGATGTGCATTCTGCACATCTGGAGCAGTATGTATGTACAGATACTTATTTACACAATGATACCGACCGTCATTACAACTGAAATTTGATTCAGTGTTCCAATAACAGGTGCAGAAAGGACCTCTTGATACAGGAATAATAACTGTCTATAAAAAAAGTGAGAAAAAAATTAAAAACTAGTTTTACCCATTTGATTTTCTCACCTTAAATTTACTTTCCTCACCTTCTGCAAACATAATGCTTTCCATTTTTAATTAGTTTTCAGTGGCTTAGTATAATAAATTGGAGTAGTCCAAGTTACTTGCTCTAGAAGATGTGCAATGGTCTAAGACAAAGACTACAGGCCTTTGCACAGGAACAGAACTCTCCAAAAGCATTACTTTTGTCAGAATTTCTCACTTCTACCCTTTTCTGTTAAATGGAATGACATAAAGCTTGGTGAATGCTGAGAAGCATACATCTGCTTTCCAAATATTCTTTTCACTTAGTCTCAACCCACATGAAGCATTCCAGCTTTGCAGGTGAACAGAGATTAATTTTAACCATTTATTAGTTTGAAGTATGCGGCCTTGTTAGTTTGAGCTGATGAAACTTAAAACATAACAGAAATATTTTTATTTCTCCCCAACAGCCAGCAAGTCCCCAGTCCAAGGAAAAAAACCCTATTTAAATATTTTTTTTTACAGTTTGCCACTGATAAGAATTTTGCTCATTTTATTATAGTTAATTCTAGTACTGCTAAAAAAATATTTGAATAACAACCACCAACAGCTTCTGAAAATAATGGCCCACAAAATTCTTTACCTGCACATCTTTATCTGTGTACTCCGTGTCTCAGCTTCTGGTATCTGAGAATTCAGTGTTACTGTAGCAGCACAGAGTTTTTGCAGCTCTGGCAGATTGACAAAGAACAGAGACTGGTGCCTGGTCTTATTCATGGTATATTGGTGATTGCCTCAAGGCAGCACCTGGGTCTTAAATAAAAAAAAATTAATTCATTTTTATAAGGCAGATATTTGTTTACAGAACTTTGTAAGTATATGGTCTTAGATAAAGGAATAATTATCTTCTGATTAAGAATAGGTAGGAAATATAGCAATGTAGTTAACTAAAACAGCTCAGGATCCTTTTGTGACACCCAATGCATTATACTTGAAAAAATAATCATTTACAAAAGCCAAAATATTCAGAATAAAGACGAGGACAAAAGAATACTGAGTATGTGTATGTACACGTATGCACGCCTCTCATTTTTGGAACTTCCTAAAAAGCACCAAAAAGAACCAAAATTTCAGACTGAGAATGTGATCCTTTGATGTAGTACTAACAAATTTCATGTCAGTGGGAATAATACGAAGTAATGGCTGTTACCTGTCTTGTTGGACACCTGTTTTGTGCTTCTGTGTATTGCACCACAGGCCAGCCTTAGTGTAATGCAATATTTATGACAAAAAAAAATAAACTAATATTTCATTATTTGAATAAAAAGACACATTTTAACCACAACACCTTTCTCAATCAAAGTGTTTCAAAGAAAGACAGGCAGGTAGGAACTCCGTTATGAAAAGCCGGGAACAAACACTGTACACCAGAAAGAGCTGTTTTAATAGCTCTTCCCCCTCTAGACCATTAAACACCATCGGAAAATGGTCTCACCGGCACAGTGAAGACAGAAATAAATATTTTGAGTCCAAATTTTATGAAGTCACCGGGTATTCACCTGAAAAGAAATTTTGTAAAGCATGATAAAAAAAATTATGAACTGGAAATACATTTTGAGTAACAATGTCAAGAACAACTTTGCTCTTCTGATTTTGCTTTGCTTACAGTGTAACACATTAAACAGATGAGCCTCAGCCATATCCTAGAAAAATCACAAGGTCAGTGTTTTATAACTGTAATTTAAAAGAAAATAACATGTTTTCTTGTTTCTTACCCTTAAAGAAAAACACATTTCAAGGGGTTTTTTTCAGCAAGCATGAAAAGTAGAATTTTTTTTAAGATGCCAGCCAAGACTATCACTTCATCAGAAAAATTCTGAAAGCTACAGCTCAAGGGAAAGGACCATTTTAAACAAATAAATAAAAAATATTGTCCTTTTGCAAACCCGGAAAAGAAAGCCTGGGTATTCTTCTTTCATTATGTTTACGGGGGATTTTTGTGGCAGAGATGTTGTAAAACACATGCTGCAACATTCCAGTGCCCCGCTTGCTGTTCGAGGCCAACTCCCCCCGTGGGAACCACTCGCTGTGTTACATGTAAGTTGAACCTTCCCAGACATCTTAAAAGCTAATGGGACAGAGTGCTTGCAAAAGGCTTCTTCCTTCAGGGTAGAGGATAAAGAGAGAAGTACCAGTTAACACAGAACTACCTGTTAAAAAAAAACTACCAGTTAGAAATCATAGGAAATAAACCCAACTGCCTTCTGTGCAAGTAAGACAACCTTATGTGTGTGGGAGAAATTACACCTTTAGATGTCAATAATCATAGCACACGAACTAGAAACCATCACTGAATTCCTGCTGAGCTGAACAGAGCATCAGTCAGAGAATGGCCATCGCTGTTTTTTCAGTCAGAACAGCCAGGCAAATCGCAGCGCTTGGCAGCAATGTTTGCAATTTTCAGCAACAACCGGGAAGATGGGATGAAGAGCCTCCTCATTAAAGCTGAGAGCACCAGCAATGCCAGGGACACAGATACCCTTATGTCAGACTGACAGTAAAGGAGCAGAGGCAGGAGGTGGTGGCTCTCTCGGAGAACTGTGAAGCTGTCCTGTACGCACAGACAGGGTGCAGAACAGCTACCTAAGCGCCAGCTTGGAGCACAGGCGACAGGCCACGCTGGGTAAATTTCAATGCCACAAAAAACCCCAAACCAAACCCGACCCGTGGGTTTGGTCAATCACGCCATGGGGCTCTTGCTGCTGAGGCACCCAAGGCGTGTATGGACGTGGCATGGGGACGGGAAGGCCCTCATCAGAGGGACTTACGAACCCCTCAAACACCTCTGAGACCAGAGCTGAGGAGAGCATGTTTTACCTCAGAGAAAGCTGAGGGGGAGCAGGGTGCCGGGCGGCTGGCAGAGCCCGGCCGGGCGGCGGGGCCGTGCCACAGGCAGGCCCGGCTCGCAGCCCCGTTCGGAGGCGCCGTGAGGGAGCTAGCCGTGAGGGAGCCGGCTGTGGCGGGCCGGGCTGTGGCGGGCCGGGCTGTGGCGGGCCGGGCTGCCGGCGCTGGGGGAACGGGGGTCAGCGGGCGGGCGGCGGGCTCGGCAGCGCAGGGCGCTCGTGGGAGCGGCGGCAAAGCTCCCTGCCGGCCGGGAGCCCCGGGAATGCGGGGAGCGGGGGAAGAGCCCCTCGCAGGGAGAGTCGGCACCCGGGCCGTGGCTCGGCGCGGCCCCGGCCGTGTGTGCGGCCGCAGGGGCAGCGTGAGGCGGGCACGGGCAGCGCCCCGCACCGCCAGCCGGCTTCGGTGCCGCGGCACGGCGATAGCGCAGGCCGGGTGTCAGGGGAGAAACTTCCCCGCGAGGGCGGTGAGGCACTGCTGGGACGGGCAGGAGTGCCGGGGCTGTGCGGGACCTCAGGTGGTCACCCGGCCCGACCCCGCTGCCAGGGCACGGTCTCCCGGAGCGCGTCACGCAGCGACGCGTCCGGGGGGACTCGGGACGCCTGCGAGAGGGACGCTCCACGACCTCCCCGGGCGGCCGGGCAGCCTGCTGGAGTACTCGGCCACCCCGGCTCAGAGAAGCTCCCCCTGAGCTTCCCCCGGCTCGGGCCGTGTCGGGGTCACCCCGCGGGCGGCACCTGCCGCACCGAGCCCCGCCCGCACCGGTCACGTGGGGAGGGGGCGGGGCACCAGGGCGCCTTCCCTGAGGGGCGTCTGGCTCCGCCAATGAGGGCGCGGCGCGGCGGGAGGGGCGGGGCGGGGCCGGGCAAGGTGAGCCCTGATAGGCTGGCGGAGCGGGGCTCGCGCTGGTTTGTGCGGGCAGAGCTGCGTCTGCGGGGCTGCGGTGCGGGACGGGAACAGGGACACAGGACAGGGACAGGGACGCGGACATGGTGGGCTCCAGCGAGGCCAGCGGCGAGTCGTGGCGGGGCCGCTACTACCGCCTGGAGGAGGTGCAGAAGCACAACAACAGCCAGAGCACCTGGATCATCCTGCACCACCGCATCTACGATGTCACCAAGTTCCTGGACGAGGTGGGTGCCCGCGGCGTGCCCCGCACGCGAGGGGCCTGCCCCCGGCCCGCGCCGGGCCCCGCTCGGGCGTGGTACACTCTCCGCCTTGAAACTGTCGGCCTTCGAATCCCAGGGTGAACTTGCAGGAAATGAGGGCGAGGAGGAAAAAAACCTGGAGTCGTGGTTAAGGGCTGAGGCAGTCTGTGTGTCTGTGTGTATGCTGGGTACCAGGAGTGGGGCAGGATCCGTGTGCTGCTTGCTCTAGTGTGCCAGCTGAGAGCAGAATTTAAAGTGAGGGCTCAGCTGGGACCCGGAGCCGTATTGTCTTGTGAACTAAAAGGTCAGCAACTCCTTTCCTCACACCATTACAGCGTGTTGTACTATGAAACAGGAAGGGAGCTTCACAAAGTGGAAGGAAAGTATCACAACATCCGGAATGTCACAGATTTTGGAGTTACTCTAGTAGTCACAGGATCACAAAGTGGTTTGGATTGGAAGAGACCTTAAAGCTCTTCTCATTCCAACCCACTTACCATGGGTAGGGACATCCACTGAACTGGGTTGCTTCCAGACCCCTCCAGCCTGGCCTTGAACACCCCCAAGGATGGGAAATCCACAACTTCTTTGGGCAGCCTGTGCCACTGCCTCACTACTGTCACTGTAAAGAAAAAATTCTTACATCCAGTTCTCAGTAAAGCCACTTGGTCACAGGGGCTTACGTACATATCTGCTGAATAAGTACAGCATGGGTCACCTTAGTCCTGACTTTTTGGCAGAACTCGGCAGACCTGGCATTACATACAAGCTACCAGGTTCAGAAAATTAACTCCTGCACTGGCTGCTGCGGGGTCTGTGCTCTCACTGCTGCTCTAATCCGCTCAGTGCCAGCTGGGAGAGGATGCTGCAAAGCTGCAAAAGTTCAAACTCTAGTGTAGAGTACTAGAGTCAGGTTGAATTCCTTTGGTTGTGTTTTGTTGAGTTTTTCTCTCCCCCAGTTAGTGGTTAGAGTTTTCAATCTCCCACAGACAGCGAGCAGTTGGTGTAGTCATTGGTAGTCATTGTTAATAAAGAAGTATTTTAGTTATTTGACTAAAACATTCTTCTGTGGAGATGCAGAAATACATCATACAGAGAATTTTTTTCACTATTAAATGAAGCTGGGATTTAGATATTTAGAGTTTTCTTCCTTGCTCCCATGAATTCCCAATCTGCAAAGAGAGACTTACAGAATCAATTAGGTTAGAAAAGACTTCTGAGATTATGGAGTCCAACCTGTAACTGTCCCCGACCATGTCAACTAGACCATGGCACTAAATGCGACATCCAGTCTTTCCTTAAACACCTCCACCACCTCTCTGGGCGGTCCATTCCAATGTGTAATGACCCTTTTGGTGAGGAAATTCTTCCTAAAGACCTAGTATCCAATTGAAAAGTGTGTGGTCGACTTATATTAACTTCTTTTAAAATACAGTTCAGATGGGTGGAGACATGACAGATTTCAAGCCTCAGGAGTTCTGTAACCCTGTCTTTATTTTCGTACTTGTAAACACTTGCAATTCAAAGTAGAAATTGAGCATTTTGCAAAGAAAGAGTTGACAAGCAGTTTTTCAAAGGCAGTGTTGACACAGGTAGTATTTCATTCTTAAGCTCTGTGTCAGTGGAAATTGTTTGGATTTTTAGCAAGGTGGATTGTGAAACTGATCTACTGACTCTTCCTTGATTATTTTTCATCTAGTTCTGCCCTGGTCTTCTTCATACTTTAGTTATGGAAATCTGTGGTTATGCAGACAGGGCCAATTTGATTACAGAAGTCTGTGGAACTGAAGTAGCTGTTTTTGGAAACTTGATCAGTTTTGATTGATACATAATTGTATTGTATATTGTCCATATTTGGCAGGGGGAAACAAAAATTCCACACCTCAGAAAAACTCCAAACCTAACACAACACAAGCTAAAAAACACTTGACAAAAAAAAATCCAGTATCTAATGAGCTTTTTAGTTTAAGTAGTTGCACAGCCTCTTCTTTCAGTACATGTGGTGAAATTGGTAAATGTTAAGAGGCACTACCTTGTGTAAATTTTTCAAGAAAATCTTAATTTCAGCCTTCAGGACAACATTGATAATTCAGCAGCATATCACAAGAATTCAGTTTCTAAGATTTGGGCTTTTTGGACAACTGGGGAATGTCTTAAGTCACTCTGGTCCACAAGGGTCAAACTTTAGCCTCACGCTAAACAGCTTGCAGTAGAACATGGCTGGTTTTGGAGCTGAAATTTTGGAGTCATTCTAAGATAAGAAATTAATGAGATTGTTGAAAACACTTACTTGAAGTATCTAAGTCAAGCTGCACTCCTGGGGAAAGCTCTTGAATATTTTAATGTTCATTATGTTGTTGATTTTTGTAATATGGAACCCTTGGATTAAGATACTTTGTAGGGCACTTTTTTAAGCCTTTTTTTTTTCTGAATGCTTTTGATAATTGGTTAACTTATTAAGTGTTATGCTAATTCTTTTGACACTGTCAGACACCCTGAGACATTTACATGTGACAGCTGAGGAGAAATTTGAGCTAGCCTCTTGCTGGTTCATTCCAGAGTACAGTAAACCCTTCTCCAAGTGGGGGTTATGTTAGCTGTTTCAATAGCATTATTGGTTAAACTCAGATTTATTTATTTATTGCAGCTCCTTTCAGGAGTAGAAAAACTTAACATATTTAAGAATTAAATGTGGGCCACTAAAATTTAAGTTCCCATACTACTGAAAATGATGCACTGCTAAAGCATCACCTCACTCATGCTCTTCCCAGGTAGTAAATAAGTAAAAGTATCGGTTTACTGGGGAGTAAAGAAATGGGAACTGAAGCTAACCTCACCAGTCCCACTTCTTAAATCAATAAGCAATCTTTTCAGCTACTGCATTAACCTATGGAAATATTTTCTTATTAATAATGAAGTTAAAACTGTACTGTGCTTCAGTCCTGAAGACACCTGGAGTGTTCTCATGCTTAATAAGTGAAAATGTGCTGCTGCTTTTCAGTGTATTACAATACTTAAAGGGTGTATTTCCTCTGTCAAGCTGTCCTCTTCACAGAGCTTGTAGATATTTAGTGGAACTTGTTTAGTGTTTGGGAACCACAAGCCTTTGTGAACACTTGATTGAAGTTAGATAGTAAGTAGACTGGGGGTGGTGATGTGTGTATGTGTGTTGGGAGTGGTGAGGCTAAGTAGGAATGGAGGCATCACATGGTGTGACCCATGCTAGCTTGGCAAGCCTTAAAAAAGATGATTTGAAATACAAATAAAGTGCTGAAGGACAAAACAGTTGTGTACTTTGACACCTTGTCCTAGCAATTGCTGAAATCAAGATTTCAGCAACTGCTTTTATCTCTTTTTCTTTTTTAAAATGGCAGATACTGGGGAAACTTCGTAACTTGAATATTCATCTCTGAATTTACTTTGATTATCAAAGTGTCAGAGGGGAAGTTAAGAGACCTCAGCTTTTGGAGGGCAGTATTTAAAAGGTCTTGGCATGAAAAACTATTCTTGAAACCAGAAACTTGTATGTTATGTCTGTCATTCAAAGGCTGTTGTACCTGTATTGCAGAAAATTTGGGAAACTGTAATGATGAGGGGAGAGAGAGAGAGAGGAATAGAACCCAAGAGAAACAAATGATGCACAATACAGTTGTTTACCACCCACTAACCAATTCCCAGCCTCTTCCTGAGCACTGATTGGTGACTCACCACCATCCCCATCCACTTTATGGATGGAGCATAACATTCTGTGGTATGGAATATCCCTTTGACCAGTTTGGGTCAGCTGTCCTGGCTGTGCTCCCTCCCAGCTCCTTGTGCACCTGCTCACTGGCAGAGCATGGGACACTGAAAAATCCTTGACTTGGGTAAGCACCACTTAGCAGCAACTGCAGCATGGTTGTGTTACCAACATTATCCTTGTACTGAATCCAAAGCACAGCACTATACTAGCCTTTAAGAAGAAAATGGAACTCGATCCAATATGGAACCAGAACAGGCACCCAGCTACTGGGTATTTCTTTTGCACTTCATCTAAATCCCTAATGATGGTTTTCAAAAATATACCCTCAGAGAGAGATCTTCTCTCCTAGGCTCCTCACATTTTACATGAGCAGACAATTTCTACCCTGTAACTTAAATAGGTGATGGAAATAATTTGGAGCACTCTTCTCAGACTGCATGAGTGAGCCCTTGAAACAAACAGGCATTTGTCTGTCTGTCTTGCATAATAAAGCTGAGGTTCTCTTCGTGTTTCTGTCTCTGTCACTGCCCCCTTTCTGATTCTCATCCCTGTAGTGCAGAAAGTGAAATGTGAATTTGTGATTGCCACTGATGGAGACCTTTGCTAATCTCCCCAAAAGTTAAACTGAACCCTAGATTTTGTTCCCCCAGTATGGGAAGGGAGAGGGGCAGGGATTGCAAATTAAGGTAGTTATGCTTTAACAGTCTTGAACTATGACACTAAGAAATTTGCATGACTCTAGTGAAGGGGAGAAGCGGTGGCATTCAGGATGAAGTAACTCAGACTTTTGACCCAGGTGAGAGCAGCAAGGTTAACTGCTTACTTGCTGTATCTAAAACTTGCTACTGTGCTGCTGTTAGGAATTAGTCTGTGCTATGTACTAGTGATGGATTTATACAGACATCTGTTATGCATGTCATTTAGATTATATATGTTAGTATATTGGGAATGTCCAAGGAATGAGCTAGGATATCTTAATTTATCATTAAAAGCATTTTATTTCTCTTGCACCCCAATTTTACCTGCAAGAACTCTTCAGTTATTTTTATCACCAGGATTTTGGTTTAGGAGTTGCTATCTGTATAGTCTTGTGGGCCTATCCAGTTCCAGAATCTATCCAGCAGATCTTCATTAAAGTAGCAGTTCTGGTAGCAAGCTTTGTTTACCAGGCAGAAGCACGAACAAAGGCCTTGTGTAAACAAACTTTGGGAAACTCATCCAACCATGGAAAATGCTCAGCTTTTGATAGAAAAGTCAGTTCCTGCCCTTTGTGTGAGATATTACAGTTGCTCTTTTTTATTAGGGTAGGTGAAATCTTTCATTAATTGCTTGCATTATGTGCGAGTCCTTTGCAGAGGGTTTGTGAGTTTGCATCATTAAGCAGAAGTGCCATCTAAAAGCAAAGTGTTTAGTTTCCAAGTACTGCTATGTCTAGTAGGTTACCGGTAACATCATCTGGGAGGTGGCTTCAGTTTGGTTGGTACAATGTGTGTGATTCTCTGTACTTAGCCTTGCTTATGTCACAAAACAATGTACCGATTTTCCAGCTGTGGTGACAGGTCTGGGTGGATTTGTCCCCTTCATCTGGTACATGATAGACACCCAGAGGGTTGGTAGAGAAGGTTGATTGCAGTCACTGTGTTGACTAATACTCGGTAGACAGAGGAATCAGTTACTAGTTAGACCAAAAACTAGTTCTGCAGAGAAAAGCTGGAGTGCCTCAGTGATGCTGCCCAAAGCTACGTGATTGCTTTGTAGTGGCACAAAGGAAGGATTTGGGAACACAAGTTAGTACATGATCATTCTGTAGCTGGCAACCTGCAAGTAGCTTGTTAAAGTACTCTGTGAAATAATTTTAATGTAGATGCACTTATATTGGTAGGTATCCACTTGTTTGGTTGGCTAGTGAATTTTTTTGGGAGGCAACGAGTATAAACCATGTGATCTTGTTGACTTGCTGGAGTAAATAGTATTTTATGTGCTTGTATGAGTAAGGTTTGGTTTCATTTCAGTGCATGAGTATAAGTTTACATGCTACTGGTGCTTTATGGGTAGTTTAACTTTGGTGCCTTTTGCTGCTAGTTGATACCTTGTTTGCTAAGCATGTTTTCCAAGGAGTTGTGCCATCTTTTCTGCTGAAGTTGCTACATATATTTTTCTGGTTTTGGAACCACAATTCTATAGTATGGGATTAAAAAACTAACCTAAACAAACCCCCCAAACCCATGTTGCCGAAAGAATTCTTTGAAGACTTAGTTGTGGCAATACCTGGGAGAGCCTGTTAGACCCAAGTTCAGCTGCTTAAGTGCCAGTTCAAGGCGCTGAACTTGAGTGATCCCTCAGCTTATGTCCAGTCCTTTTACTGAATGCTTATCAGAGTGGATTCAAGGGTAGGATTTTGGTGAGCCTGCCATATTTGCACATTTGCTTGCATAATCTTTACTCTGCATGCACTCTTTTAACCTTTTTTGGCTCAGTTGCTGTGTCTAATCTCTCAATCAATTGCTTAATCTTGCTTTTGCTTAGTCATGGTAGGAGTTCCTTGCCCTAATAGCTGTGGTACCTTGGCTCTTTAAAAAGTGTTATGTTGGGATTTTGGTGGGGTTTTTGTGTGGTGGGGGGGTCGTTTCTCAACTTTCTTAGTCTAGTAAAATAAATGTCTGCCTTTAACGCAAAGATTCAAGTTTTGGAGTTCTGGTGCTGCTGGAAACTGGTAGTAGTAGTGTTTTCTTCATCTGTAAAAACAAACCTTATTTTTATTGGAAGAGAAGGTTTGATAGGGGGTTAATATGGTTAATTTGAAGTAAATGCTAACCTGAATGGCCTAGACTAGCAGGAATGTTTATGCCATGTATTTTAATCTACTGGCTAAGCATAGCCTTTCTGGTCAGTTGTGCTCCAGGCAAGATGACACTAAATAGTAGAAGTTTTACCTAATTTTAATCATTTCAGATCCTGTAGTCAGAAGCATTAAAAACTGAGTTGAGTCTCCAAAGCCTTTTATTTCCTCTGATGCTGGTAAAGTGCTAATATCTATTCTGTGGTTGCCCTAATTTAAGGCAGTACTAGTAAGTGCTTTCAACTTGCTTACCTAATCATTCCCAGTGTTTAGTAGTAGTTTCCTACTTGAAAGCTGAGTGGTGAATTTTTGTCATGTTACTTATCTGTTATATGAATGAGTGATTTGAAGCTGAGAAAATTTACTGAACTAGAGCATATGATATATCTTGCAGCATATACAGGCAGAGTTATTTGATGGATTGAAATGTGGAACTTTGTAACATCCCAAAAGTGCATCCTGGGGAAGGGTAAAAATTAATGTAGAACAGGGATTTAGGTTAAGGGAGTGGTGATGGGTTGAGGTATTAGAAGATACTGGGAGATGAATTCTATGTGTCTCGAGGGTCTTATCAGCAATGTGGGTTTGGTATTCCATAGTCCCTTGCTATTCTAGTGTCTCATGTGCTTTCAGCTGTGCTTAAACAGTTCTGAAGTAGCTGGTTTACTCAATATTCATACAATAATTTCTTTTGGAAAGGATCCTTGAAAGTTATCTGGCCCAGCCCCCAGCATAAACCAGGATTAACTTGAAGATGCTCCTTAGCATCTTGTGTGACAGTCTCAAAAAATGGAGAATCTGTGTGCTACCTCACTAACTGGTTTTGCCAATGCTTGGTTGTGCTTTTTGGGACCAGTTTGGTTTTGTTTTTGTTTTGAATTTTGTTTGGTTTTTTGAGTTTTTTTTGTGTTTGCTTTTTTTTTTGTTTTATCTTCCTGGAATGTACTTTCTGCGGCTTATATCTTTTAGCTTTTATCCTTTTGCTGTATAAAGCACTGCTTGGATAAAAGCACACATTTCCTGCAGAAGTGAGAACACAGAATACAACTTCAGATAATAGGCTATTAAAATACAGATGGATCTCCACACAACAGCCTAAATGCTTTAGTTGCCAAGGGTAATGCCTCTTAGTACTGTGTTGCCAATGAAAGAGAGTCTTAGGTTCCTTGATTTTGGCTTCAGAGAGTAAATAAAGCTCTCTAGTTATTCAGAAAGTCTTATATTTGGTCTAGGAAGTCTAGCAGCTGATTTTACCTTTTTTTTAATTTTAGAAATGTAAAAATGAAGAATTTCCATTTTTAGTATGTGAAATGTATTTCAGTAACAAATTCAAACTCATTAAAAATTGCAGCACCCAGGAGGTGAAGAGGTCCTCAGGGAGCAAGCTGGAGGAGATGCAACTGAGAACTTTGAAGATGTTGGCCATTCCTCAGATGCCAGGACGTTGTCAGAATCCTATATTATTGGGGAACTTCATCTGGTGAGTGTGTGAGAGTGTCATTACATTTTGTGTACTGTAATGTTTTTGCATCTAGTTATTTATCTGGTAAATTACCAAAATCAAGAAGAACCACTAGTTTGCTTGGATGCCAGTCCTGCAGCTGTCTGCAAATGGACTCGGGCTGGAGATAGGTTCCCCCAATGTGAAGGGATTTGATTAATGTAGCATTAAGGATGGTCACATCTTTTGCTGATTTAAATTGTGTTACAGCCTAGTTCTTAGATAAACTGAATATGGAATTGTGCCATTTCTGGTGTACCTGTCAGCTTTATAATGAAACTCTGTAGCCCCTGAAGGTGATATGTCAGAATGTTTTCTTGTTGGTATGCAGAGTGACTATTTGTTTGGATGCTTTTTTTTAAAGCTGTGTTTGAAGTTGGTTTGTGAATGGCTATTATAAGCATTGTACTTCCAGTTTGATGGTCTGTCTGCCTGCTCTCTGGCTCACCCCATTTTAAGCTGTATCAGAGTTCCCTACTTGTGGTTGTCAGGTTGTTTATGATCAGTTCCCACCAGATCATCTGTCACTTCTTCTTTTCTATACTGTGCATACCATTTCCTGTGCTTTTAACAAGCACTTTTCTTGCTGTCTCAGGTTTTGAAGGATTTATTTCTAGTTGCATTGCTGCTGCCTTGGCTTCCTTCAGCAAGGGCATAGTTGAACTCTCCTGCATCTTAATAGTTGAAAACCACTGGGTAGAGGTTTAAGCTGCTAGTGTTCCTGTCTGCTCTGCTTTACTGCCCGTTCTTGCTTCTTTCTTTTCCTCTTCTGGTTTGTGTATGTTTTGTCTTGCATTCCAGGTAAATATCACTGTCTTCAGTGGTCTATTTCACAGTAAGATCCCTGATCTTGTTTCAGTCTCAGATCCTCACTGGATAAATGTTACTAGTGTAGCTTCTCCTAATGAGAAATAAGTCGGCTATGGTGCACATTTGGGAACTTGCAGGCTTGCCATATAGTTCAGATGGCAGTCAATGCCAGTAGCGTTGTTCGTAACCTGGATACCAGTTCAGTTCTTCCTTGTTTGGCGAGTGCCTGTTTTCATTTGATATGAAACAAACAGCTTGCTATTTTAATGTGCAAATACAGCACTGACAGGATTATGTACTGTTGGTCTCTTTTTTGTAATAAATGTGACTATGTGAAGTAAAACTTCATGAGTTTGTGAAAGATCATAGAATTTGGGACCTTTGGTCCAGTGGACGTTGGACCAAAACTAGTTGGTTGACTTTGCCTGATGATACCAGTAGACTAGGTAGAAGTAAACTACTATGATTGCAGTTAGTGTATAAGCTAAGGTTATGGTGTGCTCTCTAGAGACAAAGGCAGGGCAAAAACATGGGCACAAAAACCAATGAAATTTGTTGGGGGCTCGGGTTTTACTTCTTTATTGCGTACTGAAAGTGTTAAGGAAGTGATCTTGTTTATGGTAGCTCAAAATTATACACTGACATCTGCTCTCTTGCAAGGCTGAAAGGGAAAAGTACTTACATATTGTCAGAATAAATTACAAAGTCAATTTATTGATAAATAGTGTGTTTTGTTTTTTTTTTTAATACTTTCAGATTTTGTCTAAATGTTTCTTTCTTATTTTCTCCACAGGATGATAGACCGAAGCTTCAGAAACCAACAGTAAGTGTGTTTCTTGAAAAGCCACATTGTTTCTTGTAGGCATTAGGGACAGTGTCTGTGTATAAATGGTATACTCCCAGAAATAAAAATAGTTCAGCTTGATTTAAGTGTGGTGTTTCAGGTTATAGATCTCTTAAACCTGTTGATACAGCTTCAAATTATTCTTCCTCCTAAATGTTATTTTCTTTAATTTGTGTGGCTTCAAACCAGGAGGTTACAAGTGTGATTGCATTATACTGGTGACTCTAGAACTGCTGCTGCTGTGTCTGTAGAGGATGTTTGCTCAGGGCTGGCTTACCGGTACAGTAGTGTATTTAGGAAATAATTAAAGATTATTTTAGAATGAAGCTTGGTAAGACTAGGATCTTACTCTTGCTGTTCGTTTCTTAAAAGTAATCACTTTTGTAATAACTACTAGTAATATATATCAGTTAAAGGTCAGTAAATTTATAGACATATATACTCTCTGAACTGATCACTGTAGCAGTTACTAATTTTATTATTAATTAAGGACTGGAACTAGTATACTAATAAAAATAAGAAATAGAGTAGTTACTGGAAGTCTGAGCTTGTTCCCGCCAAGAATACCATCTGATATTCGTATTTCTTTTGAAATTCAGGGCAGTTTCCTCTTAAGCTGTAAGAGGAGAAATGATAAATGCAACTGAGAAACAGACTGCCCAGTGCTAGTTATAGATAATCCGTTGAGTAAGCTTGCCAAACAAGAACTTAGAGTATTTAGTCTGTTGGGAGTTAAGATGTATCCAAATAACTACCTAAACTACACTTGCTTTCCCTCACTCCAGAAGGAAGTTGGCGTGCTTACCTTCAGCAGGATGTGTGGCTGTAAAAAGACAGTTTCTTTTTGCATTGCACTCTGGGTGGATAATATGACAGGTTAGGTGGGTTCTGTGCCCTGGCTCTCTAGGAACTGTCAGAAAGCCTTGGGATTTCAAATGTCCTGCTTGCCCTTGCACTTGGATCTTTAAAATGCACTTGGGGTCATGTGCAATTAGAATTATTCAAATTAATAAATCTTCCTATAGATTGTACAGACCTACCCACCTGGGATTTGACCTTGCAGTGCTGTTTTCTCTATGGAAACTGAACAAGAAGTCCAGGTCAATATCAGAAACATCTATAACAATTTGACTGATTCTTACACAGTCTGAAACATCACACCAAAAAACCCCCTGAGTTTAATAAGCCTTGTAGATATATAAATTAGTAGCTTTCTTCATGTAGTTAAAATATAAAAAATATTTGTGAATTAATTTAGAGTCTTTTCAATTAGCTTTTAGTCAAGTAATGAATTTTTGTCTTTTAGTGATCTAAAACTTTTCAAATGTAACCTGAGTTTGAAGTTAGCTTCATGGAAAACTTGCAGCAAAATTCTTCTTGATGATACTGGTTTAGGAACCTGAGGCAATGTTTGCTATAGAAACTGCTGCTGGCTAGCTTCTAATACAGGAGAACTGTTACAGGAATTATGAGAAGATGCTTTCCAAATGCATGCATTGAGTTGTTTCTAAATTAGTCCCACCTAATAAGTTTTTCGAAATTGAGATGGAGAGGTCTGACTGCCAGGTTACATATCTTTTTATGCTTTGCTTTCCAGGAAACTCTTATTACCACTGTTCAGTCTACTTCCAGGTACAGTATGACACCTTATGTCAGTCTTGAAGTTCCTCATGACTGTGTTTCTAAAGCTTAGAAAGCTGAATAGCTTTTTACTGCTGATGTCAGAGGATGGTGCATGGAAACATGTTTTGGGGAAATTCCAAGTTGGCATCTGTGTACCACTTTGCAAGTATGTCAGCTTACTAGGTAGATATTTTTCTCATATTGACATGTGTCAATATCTACCAAATGCTTTGTTTTGCACAAGCCTTTATTTCTGGAGTCTACCACATGAATGGAAGACAGTGCCATTGCCAACTGTTTTACTGACATGGATGCCTCGCTTTTATAATTTGCTACTGCTGTTGCCTATCAGGGAAATAAGAGGATTCTGTGTATAACAAGAAAAATCTGTCAGAATTCAGAGGTGGTTGGAAAATACTTTGGAACGCCACTGAGTCAAACTTTGTATAGCTATACCATGCTGACAGTTGCTTACTACTGGAACCTCAGAGGACTGTTCCATGCCCCTCTGGGTGGGGAGCTTGGGTGCTTTTTTAAGTGTCACGTGATGCTGTTACTTAAATGGCTTTTGAATGAATGATATTCTGGGCAGCAGGCCATGACTTTAAACATGTCTAGTGCTTTACTCTTCTCTAGTAAACAAACTTCTTGTAAGCTCTGGTACAAAGCCTTAACAGTACAAACTTCTTTACTTGTCTAGAGTATTACTGGCGAGCTGAGGTGTTCTCTTGCCCTGAATTTTAAGTATTTGTTGGAGTGGGGAGGAAGGACTTCTTTAAGCGATTACTTCTTTTTTTCTTTTTTAACTTGCTTGTCACTTCCTAAACTGCTGTTTCAAAAACTTCCTTCTAGTTCGTGGTCCAACTGGGTGATCCCAGCAATAGTAGCAATTATCGTGGCCCTGATGTACCGTTCCTACATGTCAGAGGAAGCACCTTAATGAGAACTAACACAAGAAGAGAATGCATTCTCGGGGAGCGAATATAAGCAAGCCTAGCGCAATTATGTTTCTGGACAAAAGCCTCATGTCTGAAGAAAAATTCAGCTTTTTCAGAAAACTGAAAAATTCTTTTCTGCTGTGCACTTTTCTTAATGTTGCCTTCTTATCTGCTGCTCTGAAGTGATAAAAAGGCAGCATTTCTCTTTTTGTATAACAATTTTATTCTCTAATGAATTATTTGATAACTGTATTGGTATCTGTGTTAGAATATTGTTTTGTATGTAACACTGATTCTGGTTATTTCTCTTTAATCTGTAATGGGGTCCATAGGACTCTTTACATATACATTTTACAGCTTTAAATGACTACCAAAACTGTGTACATGTATTTGTCTATGTACACAACTTAACTTAAAGAATCATGTTGTCTTCTTAAATGTAGTACTTTTGAATGAAATGCAAATTAAATGTAATGAATAAAACTAAGGGGAGCAGTGGTTATGGGTGCCCCACTAATCAGGCTATAATGAGATGATTTTTTTTCCATTTCTTTTGATACCTGCTTTTATAGTTGTAGATACTCCTACTAGCAAACTGTTGTGTTTGTATCCCATTGAAAAGTTCAGGTGAAATATGAAACTCAATATTTGGTCCAATGATGTCTGTCTCACTTTTGTGAAAAATATGTGGGTTTTTTTTTTTTTCCAAAAAAGGCAGAAAAAAGTAATGCTACTAAATAGTACTATTCCTGCCAAACACTCAGGTGACTGTAAAATTTGTTCTGGGACTTCTAGTTGTCAATAAAATCTTTAACTTTGTCATGTACGTTGTGAGGGGGAAAAATGATCAATGGAATCCGTTTTTGAGTCTTCTGTGATGTGCCCCTTGGTGCTTTCCTACAAGGAGACAACCATTTTCACTGCTAAATACAAGATAACTGAAAGTTTGCATTTTGTGCTGAACATTTTTAGTCATGTGTAAATGATCATGAATAAAAGTTTAATTACTTACACCTGCTGGCTTGAACACGTTCATTTCAAACTTTTTGAAGGCCTTGAAAGCGATGTCGTATTGGGACACTTTTCAAAAGCACCTGATGACACGCCCTGGAAGTCAATATATGTTCTTTATGCAGGGAAGTCACATGTAAGAAGTGAAAAAGTGTATCATGGAGCATTTTCATCAGCATGACCTCAGCACCAACTAGTGACTTAGCAGTGGTCTGGCTTGGCAAGCTCTGCCTCCCTGACATTCATCAGGACTTGAAACACTTGAGAGCTGCCACTTGCAGTGTCAGGGAAGATACATGCAGTTAAGAGTCAAGCCAAATCAAATTGAAAGACACTACACTGTAAACATGAGTTTTAGAAAATAGATAAATAACTGGGGGAGGGAAAGTGCTGTGATTCAGGGGATTGTCTTGTGCATGTTTAGGAATATGTTAATACAGGAATCTGACAAGAATTTCTTACTGAGGGTTTCCTTTCATGAGAATTCCTTCACTCTTGCAGAAAAAAAAGGTTATGAAATAGCTTCAACTGTGAAAGCATTGAGTATCTCTTACACTGGTATTCATGTGTACTGTCAGATTTGATTTACAGATACAGACGTGCACTTACACTAGATCACATCAACTTCTTTACTTTGCAAATTTTAACCTGTAGTATAAATAGTAGTGTTTGGGTTTGTGTCTAGCACTAATTTACTTTGCTCTGGTTTTGCCCCAGCTTTTCCTCTGAAAGGGATGACAAAGAAATTAAAAATTCAGGCCATATTGATGTTTTCATAGGTAACCTTTAAAAATCATGTAATAACTCCAGAGGTATTTAGAATCACAAATCAAGTATTGAGTACTGAATTCACTGTGTTTTTAAAACATATTGAAGTCCATATTTCTAGGTGAGGCAAAAAAAAAAAAAGGTAACTTTAGAAAGCTTAACTTCACCCTGACAAGAATTTCAGACTGGGATAAGTATGTTCACATCAACAGACAGGGTAGTGCAATCAAATAAGGCAAAACACTTGCTGTGAAAGGCCTTTTTTCCATGCTGTGTATGTTTTTTGAGTTTTAATATGGTATAGCACTTTTTGGGTCCCATGTACTGGACGTTCTTTTATGCAATCCCCTGAAGCAATGATGCAAGCTCAATCCCATCTAGAAGTAGTCAAGCTGGTATGTGCAGGGAATTTCCACAACGTGAACCAAAACCTTTGTGAGGGGAGATAAGTAGGCAATGTTTCAAAAACTGATAAAATGCTAATGAAGATGTGCACAGCTTGTTCCATGTAGTAAGTCTGTTCATATTCCCCTCTACCTGTGTGGATATAAGTTGTTCCACAGAGATATACATTCCGGTTTTTAAATGTAAACTGATTTTGTAAACTGATACAGATGTAAACTAAAAAATACGATAGAACTTATTTTCCATCTTAAATACTTTAAGGTTAGAGTTGCTTTCCTTAGGGTTGTCCAACGAGATTTTGTGTGACTTTAGCTTTTGACTATAAAAGGAGAGGAAGAGAAAAGGTGTATGGGTGTGTTGAGGATGACTATGCTATTGAAAAAACAAGTGAACTAAAGGTAGTCAATGTTTTTACAGTCTGACAGCAAAAAGAAAAGAATTGACAATGTGCGTTCTTCTCAGAACGCTGCCCTTTGTCCACGGATTTGATCTGAACGTATTTGCTCTAATTGTCTGGTAGTAAATACTAATTTTTGTTTGGAGAGGCTGGCTTTTGTGCTCAGTGCTTTAAATCGGTTCTTATGTTGTCTGCTTGTACAACCTCACAATATTTATTTGAGCATTGCATTTTTGCCCTTTATTTGCCTGTCCTCTATTGTTCCCAAGAATGCACAGTGGCAGATAGCACCCCCCTAAATGGAGATGGTCTTGGCTGCTTCTCGGTGGCTGGGGAGTGAAGCCAGCACAGCTTGTTCACTTGCTCCCTCTGTGATGACAAGGAAAAAATAGTATGCTGTCCCTTTCTCTGGCTTACTCACTCTGGCACGCTGGCCCGATGCCTTTCCCTGGTCCTCAGTGTTGCACTGCAGTCAGGATCTTGCAGAATGCTGGAGAGAAGGGGGTAAAACCTAGACAAATTTTCTTCAGAGACAGAAAAATGCAGAGGCTCTATTTTTATTTTCTGAATGTTTGATTACAGAGGGTAAATGAACACTTGCTTATAAATTCTTGGCCGTTTGGAGCAAAACTCTTTCTGTATATTCCAGCAAGGCTGGCAATGATTATTAACCAAAACTTGGTGAGAATGAATGAGCTGTATCTGCAGCGTGCAAAACATGTAGGACATTAATATTACAGCATTTTCCCCTGAATATAGAAAAGGATTTCAGAAACAGCACAGAAGGAACAAGAAGCAGGAGGAAGCTCATGCTCCTCTATGCTTATCTTTAATGCCTGTCCACATCTGCAGTGAAGCTAGTGATTGATGAATGGCATATTTGAATTTTACTTGCCTTTCATACTGCATTGCATTCCTTCCCTTGATTAATTCATTATGTGTTGAAATACTTTGAGTTTTTAATGACCTGGCTTATAAGTAGGTGGGCAGACAAGCACATGAATTAATGAGAAGTGTTGGAACATTGGATCTCGGTAGATGATTAATACTGGATTTTCTGTTCTTTCTGAAAAGTAGTTAAACTTGTTCATAATCTTCTTATATGTAAGACTGTACATAAAACAATCCTTGACATTTTCTTTGCAAGCTTTCTAAAAGTGGAGACATATAAAGTGACCACTGGTCCATACTGATGGCTGCTAAAACAAAGCTCAGAAGAGACATGATTGCACTGCAAATTCTCATGTATAAGGAACAGATTTTTACTTTTATCCTGTGTATAATTTCCGTGTCTGTGCTTAAACACTTTACTGCACTTAGGCACACAGAATACTGTCAGTTCTGTTCACTGAGAGGCAAGTAGCACTGTCAGGCAAGAAGAGTTACGCACATGAAAGCTTTAGGGAAGGTTTTTTGGTGTTTCTGAACAGAACACCAGAGAACTCATGTAGACCCCCAGAGTCCAGGAATGTACCCTTTAGCTGTATTACCACATAAATTTTGCCTTTTTCCGTAGACCCTGGTCTGTGGAAAAAGCTGATTAATCCTATTGGAGGGCAAGAATACTCTATCTCTGGAGGTCTACCTACTTAGGTCTTGGATAAATATAGGCTTTTATTAATTGAAAGTGAGAGGTTTTTTACATGTCAGCGGTGGAAAATGCATTCTGGAAACTTCTTCAAGGTTTAGGAGGGTATGGATAGAGAGAGAAAGGTAAGCCAAGCAAGGGGTGGGCTCTTCTAAATGACTTCTTGAAAAAAAAGGAAATACTACTCTTCTGTCACATTCGGTTGTCACAGATTTCTGAAGCAAGTTGATGCTTTTATTGTCACTGATTTGGTCTTAACATGGATGGCAGAGATATCCACAAAGGTGTATTTTCTGTGTAGGTGCTTGAGGGCAGACATGAAAGAAGAGTTTAGCCTGATACTTAGAAGCCTGCAGGGTGATGGGCTGGTAACTGGAAACAAACAAATACAAATACAAAACAAATTTCATTTTTAAACTGAGCATATTCCCAACTTGTATTTATTTGGGTCCATTTTCAGAGTAGTGTTGCAGTTAGTAACATTCTCTGCATCAATCTGAGGAGGACAACCAATTAAAAAATATTAAAGGGAAGTTTGTATTTGAGCAGTCAGGGCTTCTAGGATCAGAATGAGAAAACCTTGTTTTATTTTTAGGTGATTCTGTAGAACTACTTTTTGACCTTTTGAAGGAACAAAGACATTTGAGCATGTGGGTTGTTGTACACTTTTTCTTCATGGTGAGATCTTTAGACGTGAGGATATGGATAAACAAGTTACTAGAGTACAAGATAGGGTGTGCCCACTTGGAGTTAGCTCAGGCAGCTCCTGGTGGTGGGCTGCTCTTTGTCTTAGTTGCATGCAATTTATTTATTGCACCTTTGCTGAAGGCGATATGGTCACAGGCTCGAGAAGCTCAGCCTCTAGTGATGTGCCAGTCTGAGCAGACAAGATTTCCCTGCCTTAAGGTCCCAGAGAGTCTTGATCCAGGATGGTGTCTCAGATCACATGCAACACACATCCACAGGATCGGGTTTGTTTTTCAAAACAAAGGATACTCTTTCATACAGTAAATTGGTGTCTTCAAATAAATGTCAGCAGATGAGGAAGAGCAGGAATACTTGCTGAAGAAACAAGGATTATTGTCCAAGATTTTCTTTCTGAGCTCTGTGCTCTAACTGCCAAGTGCAGAGATTTTTACTCTCTCTTCTCTGCTATGAATCTGGCATTGTTTTTACTATTGGAATGGATGAACTGCTTGAATATTTATCCTGGTTCTTGGACAAAGTTTTGCAGCCTGGGCGGACTCTGGCCTAGTTTAGAGTGAGCTTGGATGTGCATCATTCCTGTAGGCGTAACCTTGCTGGGTTCTGCTGGGCCTCACTTGTGGTTTGCATGAAGCACGAGAATGCAGCTCCAGACTTGTCACACACTTTCATGTGGGAACCTTTTGGTTTCTTCTCGAAGTTGTCACAAGTTCATTATGAATCCCTTAAAAATAGATCGCCTTCCTACTTCCAACTGCTAATATGCAGTTAAAAAAATAAAAAAGCAGCATAAGGTTAGCATTAATAACAAATCACCAAGCTGCATTCCTTTTGTACGTTAAAAATCCACATGTTTTAAATCCATTGCTGCAGAGACTTCACTCGGGTGTGTAAAAAAAACCCTGTGCAAACAGATCTTGTTTCGAGTGTTCAGGAGTTCTAATAACTGCTGAAAAAGGTGTCCATAATGGGGCTTGCAGGCAAATGGATGCGTTTAAATTCCCTTATGAATACAAATTTGTATATGTCTGTGTTAGATTTTCTTTTGTTTACTGTGCAAACTACTGGTATAATTAAAAATCTGAACTATGGAATGAATTAAGACTGCAAACATTGTCTTGAAACTAAACTCAAAGGGAGACACCACCTGTGAACATTGTGATGCACTGTGGCTGGGTGCTGTGCCACAGAGTATTATTTAAAGGTAAGCAAGAGGAATATGGATGTCAGCATCCTATTTTTGATGGCATACTGCACTCTAGTAATTCTGCTTTCATTTTGAATCCACTTGTACAATGCTATTAGAAGAAGGCTAAATTTACTTTAATACTTGTTTTATTAACATAATCAAAAAGGACTTACAGATTTTGAAAGTGTCATATGAATGTTATGTGTTCTGTTATTCATTGATCATATCCTGGCTGTGATGTTAACTTTGGAGGTCAGTGGCCAGGAATATCATGAAGGAAACAGGATTTCCACAGAAATTAGATGTTATACCATAAACATATTATCTTTTTTTTTTATTTAAAATTTTAAATAACCTTAAAACTCAGGCAGTAGTGTTCATTTTAGAGGGATCAACCCAGTCCATGCAAGAAAGTGCTGTCAAAATACTCTGAAAGAAGAATAATGCTTTTCCAGAAATACATTTGTTAGGTATACGTATTTTTTAGTCTCTTGTTGCATAAATCAGCCATGTGTAGACCACAAATCCTTACAAGCAGCTGCTCAGCATATGACAAATTTTGTCTCCTAAGAGGATAATAAAATAAGCATCCTCTTTAATGTGTTACACTATGAACGGTATAAACAAAAAGTAGTATCAAAACAAGTGTTGGTGGCTTTTGTTTAGGTGTCTAAGACATTAGTGAAAGGCACACCATATTCCCTGGTTATCATCCTCCCCCCAGTTGCTCCATTTCATGGAATAATATGAGTCTTGCTATTACAATTTTATGTGCCCAAGTCAGAATGCAAGGTGTTTTGTATCTCTGCCCTAGTAATAAAAATTTCATAGGGTACATTCAATGACTCCACAAGGAGAGAACTTGATTTGATTTCCACTGTAAAAGACAAAAGAAAGGTTTGCCAACATTCCAAATACTGAGATTTGCATCCAAAAGTTCCTCCAGTTTTTAATAATATTGTGAGTTAGGATGTCATCAAGCAGTTCAGTGATTAGAATTATCATAGTAAAATAGAAATAGTGTATGGGACTCATCAGGGCCCTTTACGTTGCTGGCAATAGAAAAAAATAAGAAAGGTAAAACAGGTTTTAATTGGTGAAACAAAGGTAAGTTTTGTTCCAGCCAACAGCATCAAAGACAAAGCACATGGATTTGAAAACTCTCAGAAACTCTTCTCAGTAAGAGTTGTTTTGCTTATGTCCCTTTTTCAGTGTCCTGCAACACTTCACCAGTGCTGATTTTCAAAAACAGAGGATTTCTAGACTTTTCTTTGGGTAGTGACAGTATTCCTGCCTGGCTACTCATATGTTGCAGCTCCTGTACTCTGCTAAACCACCGTGCTCTGGCTCATGAAGGCTCCTCAAGTGTCAGAGGGTATCCTTATTGCTGAGCATTTCAGCAGAGCTTTGTTGCATTGACCTGGCTGGTCCCTTTGAAATGGGCACCACTGGCCCAGTTTAAAGATGTTCTGTACCAGTGAAGCTGCATTCACGAGGTGCCTTGTGCATTTTAAACAAGGTCACCTTCACCCACTTCATCTATACTCTGAGCTTCTTGCAACTAGTGCCACTGTAGCTGCCCTTCTCAGAGGCACAACCACGGAAGAGAGACAGTATTTATTAGATACAAGTGAGCAAAAGTAAACAGATTTACTGAGGTGAAGTCAGTTTTAAGGTTGCTTAATGCCCAAAACTAGTTGGGTTATTGTTCTGTGCTACTGAATGGACTTAGATATCTTCCTAGTTGTTTATCAAGCTACATATATGTAGATATATATCAACAGCTGAAAAAGGAAAAGCTCTCATAAATCAAATTCTCAGACTTACCTGTTCATCTGTGAATACTGAGCACTGAACAGTCCTTTTCTTTTTGAAAACTTCTATTCTGATTTTTACCTAAGAATGACTATCTCTCTTTCACCTTCTCTCTTGAGTCCTGCAGGCCTTCTATGAAACAAAACCTGTGTCTGGGTTTTGTAGGTGTGCCAAAACACAGCTGAGACAGAGGTCTCAGTCTAGACACAAAGCTACTCTGTTGCCAGACAACATGAGCAGTGAAGAACAAAAAAATTTTTAGGAGGTTAAGGTGATCTATTGATTTTTTAACTGGTCCAGATGAAATTACAGAAATCTGTACCATATGGGGTTACATGGCTTTTATAAACTCTGCTGCAGTGTTTTCTTCTTTTTCAAAGCTTTTCCCTTCCCAGCATGAGTGACGCAGAGCATGCCACGGGCAGGGGCAACTGGGGGATTGGTACAAACACCCCACTCAGTCCCACTCCCCCAGTTTTACTGTGCCTTTAAATTGAAAGTTAGGCAGAGGCAGAAGAAAACGCTGCTTTTGGCAAATGCTGGGCCAAATGCTGCTGGACCTTAAGGTCAGGCTAAAATAACAGGGCTCTGAGCCATGGAAGGCCTTGGTCTGTGCCCAGGGAAGTTTTTGGAAGATTCCCACATTTTTAGTGGATTTTATTAGTTTTAAGTACTCAGGGTTCAGGGGCAGAATAAATGCTGCACGCCAACCACACTAGAGGAGATTTCGTATTCATGTGTGTTTCCTCAGTTCTTGCCAGCGCTGGCTTGCTGGCTGAAGGCATTTGCTGCCTCCCACTGTGGCCAAGAGTCTAGAAGATATAGCTGAATTTTTAAAACAAATGTCTGGCTGTAGCGGATTGGGTCATAAAGGTGATGGTTCGGGGCTGCCTATTGTGTTTCCATAATTCTTCTTTTTCTGTTATTATGGCTTTACTTGCAAGACTCCTTTCACAGGCACCTCTGAAGACTGCTAAGCTCTCAGCGCAAACCCTTTCCTGAGGGTTTTGAGAGGCTGTTGAGGGGTTCCTTTGAAGATGCGCCAGGATCAGCTGTGTCACGCAAGTGGGTGCTAATGAGGAGAAATTCAGTGACCTTAGAAGAAAGGCATCACAAAGTTGCACTCTGGGACCATAGGCTGGGATCCTTGCAGTAATCTTAAATTGATGAACTGTCAAAAAGGTTTTCTACAGTGATGAGGAAAATAGTAATGTCAGGGCTTAACTGTAGAGACATAACGAAGCCGGCATCTTGAGTGAGAGTAGTGTTGTCTTCTGTAAAAATTACGATTTACTAAGACATTTTAAAAGAAAAGAAGGTGGAAAAAACCCTTAAGATCTATTTTTTTCCAGACTAATGATAGGTCAAAATACTTTTAGTATTAGAAAATTATTTATAAATATGGAGTGTAATAACAGACAAGAACATGAGGACATTTATTTTAAGTAAGCATGGTTTTTACATTTGGTTCTGATTTCTTTTGAAAAAGAGGAGAAATTATAAAAAACTTTTATCTCCTACTCATTTAGTAAATTTTTAATGCAGTGTCTATGTGTAGAATGATTTTTATATAAATATAAGTTGAAAAAACTTGTTCTTGGTGTCTTTTTTATCTTTTTTCACTGCAGAACTTGAATAAACCTCTTATCCTTTCTCTATCCTTGCCCTGCACTAGTAATAACAATCAATCTTTTTATGGTTTTCCAGGCAGTTTAATTTATCTTTCCTCTCCTTCACAGTTGCCCAAGCAGACCAATAATCTTTTGTTTACTTGAACTTTGTGTCCTTCTGGACTATGTGAAAGCAATAGTCCCAGGACAGAGTCCAAGGCAAAAGAGTTAAATTGACCCTGTTGCATGACAACTCCATTCAGAGTTTTGCTGCTTAATTAACTATTTCTCTTGCCTAAGAGCCATTGTGATGGTTCAGTATCCAAACTGGAAGGAAAAATGTTCAGAATAATGTATTCCCTGAGACCTAAGCCAAGTCCAGAGACACCAGAGAGCAGAAAGTCCAAAGGAATACTGAGACTGTCTTGGGAACAGTGAACTGATTTGGGCTCTACATGGGGAGCCTCTCTCCATTTCCCTGCCTATTGGTGTGGCACAAGCCTTTACCAAGCTTCATGCCCCCAGATTTTGGCAGCAGCAGTGGAGCAGCTGGGCAGCTGCAGGAGTGCTGATGGTACCAGACTCACCTCCAGCCTACTGCTACTCATGGGTGTGTGCATGCCTGAGCCACCATCCTCCCCCGTGACCTGGCTGCAGTTGGGATTTGGGATATACCAAGGCAACTGAGAAGTTAAAAGAGGTGGTGGAAAGTTAAGCTGTTAGCTGATGCCTGCATGGGTCACTGAGCTTTGCCTCTGTACAGGATCACTGAACAGGGATTGACACTTTTGTTAGAGTTAGGGATATCTGCAAAAATGTAGTTGCAGATAGGCAGGGATTGCAGGGAATGACATTGGTTTAGTTCAGCCACACCTGTCATCCCTTTTGGAGCCTAAGCTTTGTGCTTTCTGAAAAAATCCTCCAAATCTGAGCTATGAACCCAACCTTAAACTAAATTCTGACTCCAGCTCTAGCCAGAGTCTAGCAATCTTTGCTGCCCTTGGCTGGAATACATGCTGGTAACAAGATTTGTGCCATTCAAAATCTTACAGGGGGGAGGATGATGAGAATTTAGTGTTGGTGTAACTGAAGCCTTAGCAGTCTAATAAAAAGTTTCTATTCTGCAGATCAATTTTTTTTGTTAATTTGTTTTTAGAAACAGAAAGGAGGGAAAAAATTAGGAATATTAATATTTATGGAAAGCCTCAGTAATAATAATAATACAATCAAAGCTGTTATGCATGCACTGTGCAAGATCTACCCTATTTCCCTGGTGTCCTGCTCACCCTTCTACTGCTCCTCTGGGCCAGTGACTGCAGCTTGTGGGGAGCAGGTATGGCCAGGCGACAATATTCGGGGTCCTTCAAGGGGCTGACTGTGGTCTGATGCAGTGTGGACCTGGGCCTTGGCCCTGTTTAATTTCCCACTGCTGATGTACTGTTGCTGAGGGTGTCAGAAGTCAGACAAAAGTATTGCCCAAAGTCCAAAACTAAAGGTCCAATAAGCCATGCCTAGGTGTTGGCTTCAGCCTGGATTTTCTTAGTATCCAGAAAAAAACCTTTCCATCTGACTTGTTTCCCGAATGACTTCATTAGCCTCTGTATGTGTATCCAGAGAATTCCCAGGTATAAATCAGGCTGACAAAATTGACACCTTGATTATATGAACCATAAAATAGATGTCCTTCTGTGCAAAGTCCCTGAGGGCTTGATCTGGGAGGAATAGCTTTGGTATCTTCTGAGAACATGGACAGGCTGAGGCTCAGCATACCACACAGGTGGGACTAACCTTTTCTTCTAAGAGATGAGAGGCAGGTAAAGGGAGAAGGAATCTGGAGTCTTCTCATTTGGGGAAAAATGCTCTAATGTGCGCTGCTAAAAGACTAATAGTTCTGACAGACAGGTAGTGGTGGATTTAGCCCCATTCTGCTGGAGGTGTCAGCTTTGGGCCAATGGCAGCTGGCATATAACCCAGTTTGCAAATCAGCATATTAGTACAAGACCGTCTTCATGAGTGAGAGTTTTGCAGTGGCCCATGACTGTGATGGATGAAGAACGAGACAGGGCAACGCCTCCATGAGCTCAGCAACCTTTGGCAGTGAAGAAAGGGACCTTTAGCAGGGCCAAGAACATCTGAAATTACTTTGGAACAACATACAGCAGCCCCAGTTTTCTAGTCTGGTCTTGTATTTCAGTTGAGTCCTACCTATCTGAAAAATTAGATGTAGCTATTCAGTATTTTGTGTATTCAAAGCATTGTCTGTGCTGGGTTTTTTCCTCAAAACAATTCATATTTTTAAATAATTATATTTTATAACTCAAAATATCAACATTTTGCATAGCCTTCAAAAATAAATTGAAACACATCAAATGTCACATTTTGAAACTTATCTTGAAACTAGCCTATATTTCCACCAATTGATTTCATTATTTTGCTTACTGACAACTCTGAGCTGATGAAAAAAATTTTTTTCCCCAAAGTAATTTATTAAAAAGCCTAACTAATTACTTTTACAGCTCTTTGAGGAGTTCATCATTGCTAAAGAGCAGCAGAGTTCAACCCTGGCAGTAAAACTTTGGACTGTTTGATTGCCAGAAGCCTATTAATCAGTAAAAGAAGTAAAAGTCTGTGGGTGAGAGAGAACCTAAAAAGAAAATATCTGGATACAATTTTAATTTTAGCCATTAAATTGCCACCCTGTATATAATGTAATTAATTTTTTCTCCCGAGGGGAAAAATACCCGTAATTTTTCTGATATTCAGGTGAGAGTGAAATATTGGAATTGGAAAAGCAAAATTAATCACAGAACAGTAAGTTATCATCCAAACCCAGACCTCAGTCTAGTGAATGGTATAAAGTGTCTTTGCTTTTACATGATCCCTTCCATTAGTATTCTTAATTTATTTTGTAGATAAACCCCAAAAGGTTAAGTCCTTGAGCTGCCTATGCTCTAGATCTAAGCCACTTGTTTATTATGGAAAGAGCATACATCCCCATCCTTGGAGATAAACAGAACTTGACTAGACATGACCCTGAACGATCTGATCTAATTTTAACATTGCCCCTAACTCCAAGGCTGGCCCTGCTTTGAGCAGGGATCAGACTAGATGAGGTCAGGAGGATTCTTCTGACTGAGGTTTTTCTGTGAGTTTGTGTATGTGTACACATACATACATACATGTATGTATGTGAAAAAGGTTATTCCTTGGCTCCAGGCTAAGGATATAATTTTCATACTGAAAACATCAGTATTAAATTTGTCATAAGGCATTTTGGCTAAATCGGTGAGTAGAGAAAATGATTGTCATTTATCTTGCTATTCTAAAGCACTTAAATGCAGAAAGTCAGCTATAGAACAGCCAACCCATGTGAGTAAGGGGCCACTATTTATAGATTTCTCCAAGTTAAATTTCTTTTCCCCTACAGATTCGTTTCTTGAAGGGAAAAAAATTCTAGAAACAGTCCCGAATTATTGGTGTTTTGATATTTCTGACTCCATAACAGGCAAATCTAGAAGTCCTGCCTGCCTGCACAGCAGAAAGTGACCTGCAGCAACACAGCAAAGGTGGTGGCCTAAGACAGTGTGGAGGCAGGTTGTTGGAGTCTCCACCAACAAGTATGACTTGATCAACCTTTTCTGATAGCCTGTTTGTGATTTCCCTAGTTTTTTCTAGGAATAGCACTTAAATCTCATGTAAGTCCTTCTTAAATGGCCATAATATGTGCATTAAAATATTTACACATAGGAGATGAAATACTGTTAGGAGAAAAAAGCCTCCTCGGACACATGATGCATTATTGTGTGGTGTTTTTTTAATGGGCAAACAGAGCTACTCCAGTTTTTGGAACAGTATGAGAAACTCTGAAAGTTAGATGGATTTTGACAGCTGTTTGAAACTAGAATTGTAGCAAGTGTTTCTTCAGTCTGATCTCTGAGCGTTTAATGAGGCTTGGGTTCAGACAGTCTTCTGTGAAGCCTGAACATTTTATAATCTAATGCTCAACTCCATTCAAAGAAAGTTGTGTAAGAAGATGAAAATCACTTTGAAATGGGTTAAAGGAAAAATATAATTGAGAAATAATATAGAAGCCTGATCAGAGCTTAGCATGTTCCTGGTATTACTCAATGTAACCCTCTGTCAGTCCAAAGATTTAATCTATCTTTTGGCACCTATGAGTAGGACACCATAGCAACAAAGAAGTTATTACTGTGTAGTACTGCAAGGGAGGGGAAAACAAAACAAAACAAAACAACCCAAGAAAGCATGGATGGAAAAGTGAGGATTTGTCTATCAGTCAGAAATTTCTTCACTCTTTTTTTCATTCATAGCATGAAGTTCAGGTTTTAAATGTCCAGATAGATGAAATATTTGAAGGATAAGGAATATAGCACTATTTCCAAATTAAAAAAAAAAAAAAAACACCTGTTAGAATTGAATTGTGGCAACTCTATTTCATTAAAAGCATTTTGATTAAAGCATAATTAATTCCAGATATATATGCAATAACTATTTCTGTAGTGGTTCACCTCAGAAGGTAACTGTAAAAACAGCATTAAATGGTGTTTCTGGAGACAAGTTCAATTTATTACCTTGAAATGAAAAGTTTAAACTAGAAATGGGCAAACTGTCATGCAAAATGGCAGTGGCTCATGCAATCCTTTTCTATTTCCTCATTGACTTGCTTTGACTCCTACCAAGTGAGGTCAAAGATAAACTATACTGTAAAATCCCTAACAGCCAGTACTGAAAATCAGGTTTGCTCCCATGCTAGCATTTCTCTTTCATTTCTTTCTCTCTCTTAGCAACGTAGATCGCCCTTAGGAATGTGAGGGCTGGAGCTGGGCCAGGAGAAGGCCCTGGCTTTTGCATCCAAACTCAAACCTGTTGCACATTTTGCAGCTCTAGAGAACAGTGTGCCTACCAGCATTGCTGAGAAGAGCGCTGTCATGGATTTCCCTCTAGTGATGAAATATGTAAACTACAGATCCTTCTACATATCTAAAGTACTGGCACAGTAAGAGTAGTTGTTTCTCCCTTCCTTTCAAACAGCCACTGAGAGGGGAAGAAAAGAGAATCAGAAGTTTATTGTGTCTGGAATACTATGAAGTCTAAGTGCAAAACCAGCACTCTCTATCATGAAGAAAAAAACCCAACCAAACAAAAACCAATCAACCAAACCAACTAATCAAGCAAAGACAAAACCAAAAAAACACCCCCAAACCCAAAAACAAACCCCCTCCCAAAAAAGAAACAAAAAATCCTCCAAACAAAAAACAAAACAAAACCCCCCGCAACATCACCAAAAAACCCCACACCACAAAAGCAGCTTTTTAAAATTAGAAACATTCTTCGCTAAATACACCTCCACATTGGGTTTGTTATTCTGGGTCGAAAACCACTACCTCTTAAATCAAGATGAGTGTCGTAATGTATTTTCTGGTGGAACAAGTAACTCTTCTATCAGTTTTCTTCTTAGTGTTTAGAAAATATCTCTTCTTCAAGCCTGAGACACTATTTTAAGAGCTGTCATTTTATGACAGGGTTTTAAAATTACAGCAGAAATGGGTACTCCAGGGCTGCAACCATAAGATTTAGGTGTGCATTCATCTAATTTTCCTAAGCCAATGAAGAAATTACTCTATGTGGTCACAAAATTAACCAGATTTTTTCTCTTTTTTGTGCTTTTTCTAGAGAGCTGTCCCTTTTGGCATCAGAAGTGTATATTATTTCCTCTGAATAATTTTGAAATTATTGGCTGTTGTCAGATAAATTTGGCAGTGGGAAAAAGGCTTTGGAGATATTAAGTTTGACAGCAATTGTAAAAAAATTAGACAGCTACAAAGGAAATACCTTAATTCCTTAATGCAAACCCTGAAGGGCAACAGTGTAGGAGCAGTTTGTGTGGACATAGGACACCAGTGGGAGGCTGACATGGAGAGAACCCCCACACACTTTCACTACTGTATCATGTCAGATTAAAGAGGAGGTAATATACACCTAGCCCAAGGCGCCTCTTGTGCAGATGTTCTTGGTTGCAAGAAAGTGTGAACAGAGGGGAACAGGGTTAGAATAAAAAAAATATTGAGAAATTTGAGATAGGGATGACTTTTATCACAGTGATAAAAGAAAGGTGGTAGAGTTGGGCAGGAGTCACTGAGTACCGTGACTCCATAGGAGAGGATGAGAGAATATTTGGAGATTCCGGGTCCAACAGTGCTGCAGTAACATCCCCAGGATAGGAAACAGTGAAAAAAGCTGCATGGCTGGTTGAGGAGCTGCAACAGCCCAAGGTCTTCAGTTAGACATTTTTTTTTAAGTGCAATTTTTCCCTGGCCTTGAAGGAGGACCTAGACTCACTGACCTGTTTTGGTCTTTTACTGCCTTATGGCTATTTGAATATTGCCTGTGGTTAATAGTTTGCTGCCTGAGGGCGAAGTGTTGGCATTGCGGTCCCAGAGTTTTTCTTGTAAAGAGTCAATCAAAAATGAAATGTAAGGAAATGGGGCCTCTCTAGTCATGGTTAGTTTGACAAATGCAGAGAAGTGAGCAATTAAATAATTAGGTACCAAAATATTTAATGAGTTAAATCATGAGTTAGCCACAAATTACTAAATGTTGAAATACAGGATAGGCAGCCTGATTTGCATAAATGGCTTGTATCCTGGTTAAAACAACTTTCTTGTATATTATCCTTAGTTCTGTAGGAAAGGCTTGACACAAAGTGCTAAAGTGAGTGAGGTATGGAAAATTTTTTGTTGATCCTGACTTGTACAGTCACTCACCTCTGCCTAAACCCTGCCCTGTGTATGTCCATCAGATGACCAGAGAGAGGAGGCAAGGCAGGGCAGAAGGGATAAGATGCTTTCAGGTAGTCACTGGGGACATGCTAAACACACTTTTGGAGGGTTTCATTGCCATAACTTGCAGCTTTGGTAAGGGAGGTCCATGTCCAGTGTGTCCTGTGGGACTACCAGCTGCTTGCAGGGGGAAGCGCCCCACTCCCTCCAGCTATGTGAGCTGTGGAAGCACAGATGAGATGTGATATGGACAAGACAAACAAAGGATTTTAAGCATCCTGGTTTTGGCAATGCCCAGTTTTTCAAGACCCTGCTGGACAAAGCCTTCAGCCACTAGGCCTGACCTCCGGGCTGTGAGCAGGAGGGTGGGCTGAGACATCTTGAACAGTCCTGTGAGCACGTGGCCAAGTGCTGGGCTGCTCTGCAACTACCTCCAGATCACATAATTTCTATACCTTATCTTCCTCCCTCCTATCCTTTCCTTTTTCCTTTCTTCATCATCCTTTTAGCTTCCCTTTTATAGCCCTTTCCCCACCTCCCACTATCTCCACTCAGACAAGCAGTCTGCCTCAAATCACTTTTCCCACACTGCATCCAGTTTTGCTGCATCCCACCTCAGTTTTGCTACTGGTGACACGCTCAGCCTTGGAGGGCATTACCAAAGTGGAACTCCAGACTATGCAGGCTTTGTGATCTACAGTGTGTCCAAAAGTCCCCTATACAACCCTCAGCTGTGATGTCTGCCCCTTGCTCACACAACTTCCCCTCAGCCCGCTGTGAAACCCAGTTTCTCCCACTATCCTCTCTCACCTCCAGCAACTTCTTCACATCCTGCTGACATAGATGACATCAGCTTGGGCCAGAGACCAGCTGTCTACCTGCAGCCATTATGCAACATCTCATTCCTCCCCTCCAGCTTGCTCTTACAGTCATTCATCTCTCCCTCTGCCCCCACCTCTCTCCCAACACATTATACTCTTGTTATTTAACGAAGTTTTATTCACAGAATATTCAACATGTGCAGAAAAACACTGCTAACAAATATTTAAAGAGCTTCCACTGTTTTTTTAAAATGTATTTTGAAAATATACTTGAAATGTATTTTCTGCAGACCCAGTTGGGGAGGTAGAAGAAGGAGGGACATTATAGCTGTCAGATACTAAGCACATCCCATGCACTGTGCTCATTACAGTTAGTAAAAACTGAACTGCCCTGTTAATTTTAAAGTTCAGTCTCAGTCATCATGAGGTACCTATGCAAACATGCAACAGTCACAGCAAAAGCATCTCCCAAAGCTGGAAGGCTGCAGATTCTCAAAAATAATCAGCATCACTTTTGCAAGACCTCAAAATAATTAAATGTTTGAACTAGTTTCTCTGAGAATTTTAATTTTATTTAAAGAGCAATTCTTCTTTTGTACACAGCAACAAAAATGATGTCTTCTGTGTCAGTAAATTTGCATCCAGGCCATATCAGAAGGCAATTATGCATATTTTAGAAATTAAAATAAATTATTTCTGTGTTTTAGAGTTGTTAGCATCACAATACTGATGTAAAAAACCCCATCCATAATTAGATCTTTTACATTCCCTCTAATGAGATCACATCTCTAAATGTTAATTTTGGATATATTACCATACAAAACTTAAGGGCAATGCACATTTTTTTCAGCAGCACATTAACAGTGTATCTGCTCAGCTTTACTTGCAACAATTAGAGATTTTTGCTTAAAAAATCCCTAGTGTAGGCAAGACCCATAAACTGTGCCCTCAACAAATTATTTTTCTCCTGCAAGTGCACTTGGGACAAGAATCAATGTTATTTGCAATCAGGAAGCCAGTCAAAAATTTTCAAGTCACTTCACAGTTTTCAGTGTAGTTTAAATGGTTTAATAAAGTGTAGGATACAATTGCTGCTGCTGGAACATGGAAATCTTCTCTCCTGTGAAAGCTTAATTAATGAAGATGAACAAAAAAATAAATAAAAAAAAAAAACAACTCCAAGGAAAAAAACCCTAATTTGACAGATCTTTGGCAGGCTTTTCAGGGCAGGCTATGTAAGAACTGTTTGACCTTGTAAACTCAGCAGATTCAAAACGCATGAGAGAGACAGGGTAGGTACCAAGCCTCATTCTCACATTTGCTTCAAACCTGTCTGTTCTAAACAAACTAACATCTTCAAGTATATATAAACCTTTATTAAAAAAAAAAAATCAAAGTAGATTCTGGCCAGATTACTTTTTTTACTGAGTGGTAGCCAAAACACCTATTTCGTGTCAGCACCTTTCTTTAACTACATCTATGTGATGTTGCATGATTTCAGTTTCTTTAAGGAAAGAATTATAACCATTTTGATTTTAGGCATGCAAAAGCTTTCCTTAAACCAGGAAAGCTGGATCAACTCCTAAGTGATTTCCAGCTTTACATTTCAGCAGCAAGATGCCAAAGCAGCTTTGCTTGGCATGTTGATTAACTCCTGTGTCAGGGAACAAGAACAGACCACAAAAGCTTTAGATAAATACCTGGAGAAGAAAGCTGTCAAATTTCAGAGGATATTTACCTGTGTCAGAGTACTATAAAGCAAGGCATACAAAACTGTAAAAATAAGCAATTCCCAGAGATGAGTAGCATGTCACTGCATATCATGGAATCAGAGATGTTTTGGAGAAGGGTGAACATATCACATGTTGTAGAAGCCAGTACAGAACAACCATTCTGAAATGTACCAAAAGTGTTTATCGTGATTTATTCAGCTAAACTTTAGGATCCAAAATGCTTCTTATCTAAACTCATTCTTGATAAATAAGCTGAAAAAGGGGACAGAATCCACAAGGTGAGTAGCTACCAGTCTTTTGGCAAAGGAAAGGGACTATTAATTTTCTTCTAGTAACACACGAAGGAATAATATGTTTCTATGCTCCCAACTATCAAATCAATCACATATAAAAAGAGGCCAGCAATTCTTTTCCTTT
>JAWWEW010000078.1:92352690-92378113 GCA_035583185.1 Anabacerthia variegaticeps
ATGAGTAGCATGTCACTGCATATCATGGAATCAGAGATGTTTTGGAGAAGGGTGAACATATCACATGTTGTAGAAGCGGGTACAGAACAACCATTCTGAAATGTACCAAAAGTGTTTATCGTGATTTATTCAGCTAAATTTTAGGATCCAAAATGCTTCTCATCTAAACTCATTCTTGATAAATAAGCTGAAAAAGGGGACAGAATCCACGAGGTGAGTAGCTACCAGTCTTTTGGCAAAAGAAAGGGACTATTAATTTTCTTCTAGTAACACATGAAGGAATAATATGTTTCTATGCTCCCAACTATCAAATCAATCACATATAAAAAGAGGCCAGCAATTCTTTTCCTTTGAGATTTATTATCTTCTATTATTTGCAGGCAGCAGACTGCCATCCCGGGCCATGGCAGATGCTGAGTGAACCAGGACAACCCATCACCTCCCAAGGACACACATGAGAAAAATGCTATCAAACTTTCTTTACAGGATGGCAGCAGTTCAGTCACACGAGTGGACCATCTACAAGCTGCTGATCAATATGAGTTAATGGAGATTTTGAGAGTGTTTTGTCTCAGGCCCAGGGGGAAAACAGTCTGCAACTGCAGATGAAAAATATTTAAGCTGACAGCAATAAAACCACATGGTTTCTGCAGCTAGAATGGCTTGCCCTTAATACTGGGACCTAATTTTCATAAATAAAAAGTGTTTTTGTAAACATTTTTTTACCACACCAGAAGTTGATATCCTCCATGAAACCAAGGCAAATAGTGAAGTTGCTGACATTGACACAAGACAGATTCTGATGTGTGTTCCACATTGTGTATGTCCTCAAGAAGGTACTGAGCAGCACTGTTGTGCAGTTCCCTTCAGGTTTTTGCAGGAAGTATCTCTTGCAGCCTTGGAAAGTAATTATTTTACAACACTGCTGGGGCCTTTGCTACTGCAGCTGATGATCTACTAATTCATTTTAAATTAGTAGCACATTAAAGCTAGAAATTCTCCCTTCCCTGTTAAACATGGTAGTTAATGTTTTTCTGAAGGACCAAATATATTGTAAAATCATGTAAAGTTTCTGTAGTATGAAGGTTTATTCATTCCTAGAATCTTATTGGGAAAAATATAATTATTTGATGTGGTCCTTTCATGCAAACTTCTCTCTCAGAAGGTCAGATAAGAACCTGTACTTTGCGAGGCCTGTGTTATTATCTGTTAGATGATGATGTGTCTGCTCCTTATCCAGTCATGTTTGAATATGTTCTTTTCATCATATTTGAAATATAAAAATCAGGCATTGGTACCATTGGTCTATAGGCTCAGTAGTGTGTATTTTTTAGTTAATCAAAAGAAAGATTGGAACAATACAGGAAAGGGAAGGTGTTGTAGCACCTCAGTAGTATAAACCCGCAGTTGGTAGGACTAGTTACAGATGGACTGACCATCCTCCCTCCCAGTACGGCACTGGGGCAACAGGAGAAGATTCCTCAGGCCCCGCATGAAGGACATCAATGAAGGCAGCTCTTGATGCTCCAGTTGATGGAGTGCCACTGGAGATAGAATCCTGGCCTAGATGGTTCCTCCATTTGAACCAGTACAGCTTCTTATCTTGTTTTTCTCTTTCCTTTACTTTGAAGGGGAAAAGAAATCTGTGGTGTTAAAATGAAGATAAGCGGGCAAAGCCCTCAGAAACGAAGTTTGACCTCAGAACTGGTCCTGCTGTATGCAGAAGGTTCCACTGAGATGCCCTGAGCTCTTGTCCAGCTGGAATTATACTGTGATCACAAATGTGTTTTGTTGTGGGTTGATGGTTTTTTTTTTTTTAGTTGGTTGATTTTTTGTGTTTTGTTTTGGTTTTGTTTGTTTTTTTGTGGGGGTTGTTTTGGTTTGTTTTGGTTTTTGTTTGTTTGGTTTTTTTGTGACAGTACCATTCAGCCATATATTCAAAGTTATGGTATGTGATGAAAAATTTTGTAAGGGTAACTTTGGATGAAACATGATTCACCTGTATTCAGAGGTTGTTTAGGAACTTTCAGCTTATAAAAATTAATTTTTCTTTAAATTCTAATTAAATAATTTCTGGTTACTTTCTACTGTATCTTGTGCATGAGAATCCCCTAGCCTTTCTCTGCCCTTGTTTATTAACTTCTTCAAGAAAAAGATGATCCTGTTTTGCATTTCTGGAAAATCCCTGGCTGTTCTTTATAAACATCCTGTAAATATTTCAGTCATAACACATTTCCCTTTCATTTATTGTCATTTACCATTTGTTCAATATTGGCAGTGCTGGTTGTGGGTGTGGGATCTGTTAGCTTCAGATTACTTTCTTAGGAGTAGTCTGGTTCTTCCATGGCTTCTCAGGTCCAAAAGCAAAGTTTGCAATTTCAGGCCACAGTTGAAGATGAAAGGGTGGATGTGCACACACAAGCTTTCCACAACAAAAACTCTCTTGTGCAAGTACAGCAAAAGGTCTCTGAATTTTAAATTCTTGGCAACTTGTGAAGACAAACACACTGAGAACAGCTGCTCAGAGACAGAGTAATTATTGTGACTGGTGCCTGCAAAGCAGAGGGGAAACCTTAGTTAAGGGACAGGGGCAAGGGCATCACTGTTAAGCTTCCTGGGGCACCAAGCAGTGTATGACAAACTGATGTGTGTGGGCAGATTTTGCTGTGGGGCTACATACCCCAGTGAGTGCGAAGATGTGCCAGACACTTCTGCGCATGTTTCTCTGGCACAGTTCTATTGCACTGACCTTGTGCTGTCCTGTGGGTACTTTACCTATGAGTTCAGCAAATGGGGATCTAAGCATTAAGGTCAAAGCAGTATGAACAACAGAGTCCAGCAAAAGTCTTCATTGAAATAAATGCAGGCTGTAGCTGTGCGGATTTGAATCATGGACATTTAGGTCATCTGGCCTGTGGATTCAGCAAACGTTGCTGAGTGTCCTCCCCGCCCCATGCAAAAGTAACAGGTCGCACACAGGGTCAGCATGGGCTTCTGGCCAAAGCTGGAGAAAAGCTGCTGAGCAGAGTTTTTGCAGGTGTCAATTTTGATTTTATTAGAGGTTTTGCCTACTCAGTACCAAGTGTTTATGGGCTGAGGGAGCATTATACTTAGCCTGAGCCACAGTATGAATCAACATGATGCTAACACACTGCTTCAGCTGCCTCAGCTATTGCAGATACCTCCTCAGTACTGTGTTGTACATTGAAGTACAACACCTTAGTTTTTCATATACTGCCACAATACTCCTGGAGGTTTATGCCTTCAGCATAAATGAATCTTGTGTTCTTTCTAAACCTGTTTGGATGTACAGAAGTGGGGCTGACTGATTTCAGTACCGGCTTGCTGCAACTTTCTGCACAAACAAGTTTCAGTGAAACATCAATTTATATTTGCCAAAAGCTTTGCTCCTCTGTTCCAGTAGCTAAGCAATTCTTACAAGCATTTAATCATAAAGAGATAGGGTATTCTTGGTTACTGCTTTGGAAAACAGGCATAGCACATGTAAATAAAATATTGAACTTTGTGGTATAAAAGTAATCAGATGCCTGTTCAGCAAGTGGTAGTGTAGAGCTTTCATTTATTATGACTGCCAGGCAGGAGCTGAGGTGAAAATATTAATCTGAGTGAGCCCCTTAGTAATGAACCCTCATTGCAATACTCTTTTTTATAAGGCTGAGATCTGATAGCATTCAATCTTTGTGTATTTATACAATGTCTGTCTAAAGACTAAAAGGAAAAAAGGAGTTTGAATTTAATCATTTTTCTTTGCTCTTTTTTTTTGAAAGAAGGAGGAATGTGGAGCTGTACACCCAGGTTGGTGGCCTCCAATGATGCCAGTTCCAGGGGCAATATAAACAGTAGCAGAAAACCAGACACTTCACTTGCCTACATGCAAACTCCCACTTCCCACTGCCATGCAAAGGTACACAGCCTCACAGGTAAAGGCAAGGCACTGCTGGCTGCATGTCTTCATTGTGGAAAATAATAACAGGAAAAACTGTGGATGAGAAATAGAATTGTGTTGGTGAAAATACTCTAGCTTTAATAAGGCATCTAATAGTTGAAAAAATGGACCACTGCACATCCTCTTAGGGGCTATATGAATTTGGTAGGGGTCATAGTTTGTTGTCATACAGCATGGAAAGAAAATCACTAAAGGTGTAGCCAATTCAGCTGGTTATAGGAAAAATTTGTAAGCTCATCAGCATTGTTTGGATGCTGTTTCCCCATTTTATAGTATGCCACACTATGTAGCTGTGTAAAAAGTGATGATGCATGATGTAGACAAAAGCACTATGAAATCCTATACCTGCTCTTTTTAAAGATCAGCTGAACAAGTTAGATTATGAATAGAGAAAAAATTTTGGTCTTGTTCAGAAAAAAACCCCAAAGAAACTGCATTTCCAGATACCTTTCATCTATTTTTCATTCAGGCTAAAGTGCCTGTCATTGCAACACTGCAATGTAGTGGGAAACATCAGATAACCACCAAACAGTTTTGAAGCAAAGACATAATTCACAGGGTGAATTCTGATTTTTATGTGGTGATCAATCTTCCCAAAAATGGAGCATCAGCAGATCTGAGACAGCAGACATCAATGTTTAGAGCTGATGTGATCCCTCCTGCTGTCAATAAACTTCAAGCCTTGTTCCACATGTCATAAATTCTAAAGAAACATTTCCATTTCTAGAGAAGAAGAGAACTTAGAAGTTTTCTGTACTTTTATAAGAAAGAAGTCTCCCTCTACTTCTTTAGGAATTGCCGTACAATTTTTATTGCCTTGTGCACTCTCAAAGGCACCCATGTTCCATGGCCAACATGTGATTAAGCGTTCTTAGTTGAACCACAACAATAAATTATATACTTTCAGTTAAAAATAATCCTCATCTTGTCCACCAAGAGTTCTTAGAACAAAAAGAAAGACTTTAAGTATCTAACCTAGTTTTCCTACTTTCTTTTCTTGTCTACTCCTTGAATTTGAATTAAATAATGAACTTTTCTCTCCATTTAGTTTATAGGCTTTGACTTGCAGCGCGACTCTTTTTTTTTTTTTTTTTTTTTTTTTTTACAGTTATGCATAAATCTTCACTATAGGTGTTCTGGGGTCCTCTGCATCCAAAAAGACATAGCATTCCTTTGGGTTCTTTTCTTCTTTACTTAGCTCCTTTTTGGGGAATGGGATATTGTGTATCTTGCAGTTACCTGCATGTCATCTTTAATTGCTGTGGACACAAAATGTCATGGAGGTAAAGCTGACACTAAGGCAAAAATCAGGTTTACTCAGGTATCCTAGAAATGCTATGGCATCTTAATTCTGTCCCTAGAACCACTCTGAAATGAATGTGTAGTCCAAAGTAGCCATAGTATAACCCTACTTTCTGCCACCACATGTGAGAAGATGCCTACGATCCTTTTTACAGCAAAGCCACACTTAGATTGTGTTGTGACAAACCATGAGAGACAAAGAGCATGTCTCCAGCATCTTACTGCTACCAGCTCCTCTCTGATGTATATAATTTTCTGATGCTTGCTTTATAGCTGTTCAGCACTTTTACTGCCCTACAATCTGTTCTATACAGTTCAAGGCACTTTTATTCTCAATTTTTCTTCAGGGATTTACAAGAGGCATCTGTCTCCAAACACTTAAAGTCTCACAATATACACATGTAAATTATTTACACAAAATAACTCAGATAAATTTTCAGTAAGATTTACAGATGTCTGACAAAAATGCAATTTGCTTACACCTTTAAATAAACCATTGTTGAAACCTGGCATTCATGCCAACATGGAAAACATGTCATTTTATGTAAGAAATTAAGAAAATTAGACTTGAACTTAGTGGAGTTCTTAACCCAAATACGTCTCTTTAAATAAGCTTTTAAGTATTTTGCTGAACAAGCACCCTTAAATGGCTTTGTACTGAATATTTTTGAATCTGTAGTCTGAAAAGTGCTAAATTCATAGAACACATTTTACCAAGACTTTCTATCACAAAGCTCTGTATAAACATGGATTAATCCAGCTACCACATTGGGAACTCTGAAATGTAAAGAGAGACTTGTTAAAGGCATCAAGAGTGGATTTAATGAGTCTGAGCTGGGCTTAAAAAGGAGTTTAAGTCAGTAGCCTATGGAAATAAAGCCTTTTCTGACCCAAGTATATCAAGGGAAGAGATGATGGATTCCAGTGGGTCCTCATTGCTGTCTACTGGCAGCCTCCTCCCCAGCATACCGACAGAATGAGGTTTGTAGAAGTTAAACTGTTTATAAACGCAACCTAGGACAATTTGATAATTTTTTCAACTTTTCAATCAACAGTGCATTGTTGTTTGCAAAGATTTGATATGACCTGATGCTAAATGCCTGGGGAATAAACATCCTCTTCCATTTCTACAGACCTCTGCTCCATCCTCTGCTTATCATCTTTGCTATGGCAAAAAGAAAAACTTGAGGACTTATGGAGATGACTGGGTGTAACTGAGATGTGGTGGCTGAAGGAGCCACAGGTCCCCAGAGTGAGGTTGGATGTGCTAATTAAACCAGATCTGTTGGGTCCCACCCCTGTCAGGGACATCTGCTGGGGCTGCTGCAAATATGGAGAGTAAGAGGGTGGTGCCCTTGATATACAGGAGGATCAAAAAGAACAAATCCATGTCAGATTAATTTTCTAAATAAGGTTTTGTGGTTTTTATTAATTATTGGTGTTCTTCTCTATTAGCAGAATCTCACAGCTCGGCTTAATCAGGAGTCACCCCTTGGGTGCACAATAAGTAACAGCTTTTAAAAATATGATGAAAAAGTTTCACAAGAAACATACCCTGTTGGTTTCTATAAATGTTGTAGGCAAGGGTGAGATGCTGAGAAAAGGCTATTTGCAAAGTTCCAGGGGTCTCCAGCTGCTCAGTTGGATGTCCACACGGATATGAGCCAGCAGACATAGCTCCATGGGGCATGGCCACCCTGGGGTGCATGGGCTTGGGCATCCCAAGGCATTTGATAGCTGCCCTGTCCCAGTTGCTGGGGAATAACAGCAGGCTGAGGGAATTGGTCTTGGTCTGTGTGAAGCAGACAAGTGTAACTATTGCTTTTTTTGTTTATTGATAAAGTTTGTCTGGATTTTCATGAGAATAAAAGCCTAAATTTCTGCCACACAAACTGTCTCCAGAAAAATCCAAAATCCCTGCTTCAAACTGGAGGTTTCTAGAACAGGTAGAAGAAGGTCTTGGTACTTTACATCAGGCAGAGGAGAAGTGGTGACATTTTTTTTCAGTCTTGACCACAGAAATGGGCAAACTACCTTGACTGAAGTTTCTGGTGAAGGAGTGTGGGAGAAAATCAACTGATAACAGATGCTCATTGTGTAAAATTTAATTCCAAGTTGTTAAAGAGCTATAAGCAGAACTTTTCCAGCTTTTATAGTTGGTGCGATCACTTTGTATTCATCAAACAATAATTGCTAATTCTGTGTGCCTTCTGTTCTCTCTTATGCTCTTTGTTCTCTTCAAATTTCTAAAACAGCAAACCCATTGAATTTGAAGTGCAACATCTGGAGACAAAGAGAGTGTCATTAATGAAACGATTTTCATGCAAATACCATGCTCAGGAGCCAATTGCAAAGTTCAGTTACCTGAAAGATGGAAAACTGCTTGTCAAACAAATGTCTTCACCAGACCAGTACTTTTGAAGTAGAAATATCTCACTGCCCGCACCACTTTGACTTACTCATCTGTCATTCATGAGGGAGGATGGATTACACTGAAGAAAAGTATTAAATCAAAGTGACTTAAGTCCGTAACTCCTGCTTGTAGGCAGCACACAGACCCCTCTCCAGGTGCCTCTTTTATAATACCCAAGGTCCCCAAGTACCACTGTTGTGTGGCCTCTGCCACTGCCAGCAATGCCATGGGTGATGGGGATGAAGACAGAAAATTATGGTCAGCCCAGGGCAGCTGCCTGCTTGGCTGACTATGCTTGCCAGGACTGTGACTTTTGATGGACCACAGCTGTAAAGGGCTTGCAATCCAGTACTAACATCTTTGAAGTACCTGCTGGCTCACTCACAGAACTGATGTTTTACAAAGAGAAATCAGAGCCTACCAAAATCAATTTAATGAACTGGGGATATAAACACTATGACTGGAAAAAGCCATGGTGCTTGAGTCCTCCACATGGCTTTTCCAACTAAGTGACCTGTCCTACAGTGTGGCTGGTCTGAATCTGATACTGAGGAATCTCACAGGGGTTTTAGTGATAACAACTGGTGTCTGAAAAGGTCTGGAGAGCCAAGGAAGTACAGATATCTAAAAATAGTTTGCCTACTAAATAGGAGCTAATCTGTTTAGATTTGGCATGTTTGTATGAAAACCAGTAATTCTTGCAAAGGGAAATAGCATATATATAGGGTGGTTTGAGCCTGGATAACCACCTGGTGTCCAGCAAAACTACTTCAAGGCCTTTCCCTGCCTTTTTTGCCCTCCAGAGGGAAGAAAAAAAAAACCAGCTAGGAATTTATGACTAGAGGTAACAACCAAAAGAGAAACTTTGATTAATATCATGAGCAAAGCAGAACTTAGAATAATGCTTAAATTTATTACTAACAAACTAAAAAAATAAATAAAAACAGGTTTGAAACACCTTTCCACCACCACCCCTCAGTCTGTTCATGTCCTCCTTCCCCTGATGGTGTGGGAGACAGGGAGTGGAAGGTTTACAGTCGGTTGTTGTTGGGTCAGCGATTTGCAGATGTAAGTCCAAAACTTAAGCAGCAGCAATTCCAAATGTGTTATCTCAGGGGGCTTTCCTGTGTGCTGCAAAGGGGACAGCTTGCTTCACCACGGTCATCACCACAGTTACAGGGAAAATCATAACTCTGAGTCCTCCCCCTGTGTTCCATAGGGTCCCCCCACGAGAGAGATCCTCTGCTCTCTCGTGGGTCATTCCATGGGGTGCAGTGTCTCATGAAAAGCTGGCTCTACCTGCTTGAGCGTGGGCTTCTCCCTCCATGGGTCTTGGCCACAAATCTTTGCCGGACCTCTGCTTCACCTTGGGGGCCTCCTGCTAAGCAACAGCCTCTTTCATGCCTCTCCCTGCTCTGACAGGGGGGTCTTTGCACCCCGATGGATCCCATGGGCTTCGAGGGGACAACTCGTAATCACCATGGTCATCACCACGTAGTCAGGAAATCATAGCTTTAAGTCCTCTCCCTGATCCGTGGGGTCGCTCCCCCTGGTTCTCCCTCCTGCACTGACCTTGATGTCTGTGTTGTGATGTTGTTAATCCATGGCTGCCCATTTCCAACTGCGCAACAACTTCTTAAATATGTTTTTACGCAGGGGCATAACTTAATGGTTCCAAAGCAGGCAGTTTTCCTTGGAGCTGGCCCTCATTGGCTCTGCTCTATAGGAACGGAGGGAAACTTCCAGAGGCTTCCAACAGAAGCCAGTCTTCCTCTTATAAAAAAAAACCTAATCAGAGAAACCCATGACAGATATACAATTGAAAGAATGCCCTGATATAATGCATTTTCTATGCAAACTCCAGGTGCAATTATACTAAAACTGAAATGTTAACAGAAGCATCAAAAATATGTGAAACACGAGCATGCAGTTGCATGTGTTTATGCAGTTGCCTCTATTGAGTAGTAATGTCTATGGAAATATGTGCATGATCCATTAAAAGGGACCAGAAAATAAAATGTATTTGTTGAGCATTGCACATTATCATGACATTCTTCAAACAGTAATGCATTTGGTGTTTGCCTTCTCAGGGCCACACTGGAAATGCAGCCTGAAAGAACAAGATGTGAATTGAAAAGGCAATAATTAAACTTCATTAAGGAGTATTATGCAGACACTCTTACCCAGAATGTCAGTGTCCTTAATTAAATCTGCTTTAGTTCTCCTTGGAAATTAAATAAATTAAATTAGGGCAACTTTAAGTTTATTAATTCTGAATGAGACTATCCAGACAAAAGTGTAAAAAATTAAACATACACCTTAAAAGACTAATTTACGTGCCTTGTCTGGAGCCTGCCTGCAGAAACTGTGCCTAATCCACATGCGGAGATCAGGTAAGATTTCAAAGGCTGATACCTACAGCTCCCTTTTTCTCTTATTTTCACTCTGTGTTGCTGCCCAGAGTCAGCAGATGTAAATGCATGTCCATTCCTCAACTCACTGCCAGAACTAAAACTGCCATTATTTGCCACTGAGGTACTGATTTGGGGAAATTAATTACATGATAAAAAGGTGGATACCTAGCAGGAGAAATATAATGGTTGCTTAATATGCAATATCACCTTTTTTTTTTTTTTTCTTCCCCCAAAGTGACAAAAATGAGGGGTTGTTTTATATTTGCAGTCAGATTACACTTGAAAAATTGCATAGGCAAAGAAACTAAGGAACAAAAGGCCTAAAAGATTGCCCCCATATTCAAAGTGGTTTCTATTCTGAAGAATAATTTTACAACCAGGGAAGGAAGCAAAGACTTAATAGGGGATGCAGCTTCAGTATCCAGCATGGCAGTGAGCAGCTTAGCCACCAGACTGTCATAAGAACCACAGGCAGGATGGCCATGTGTCACCCAGAATTTTGTGCCATCACAGGGAGCATCTCCTGGGATTTCCTCATACAGTGCTGATGGGAAGCACCAAGCCAAGCACCAAGTACCCAGAGCTCTTTGGTTTTTTCAGGTATCAATATGTGAGAATTTTGTAGAACAGTTCATATCATTGTGGGTATTTGCAGCTTCTGGGTCACAAGATAAGGAGCTCAGCCTAGAAGGAGGTTTTGCAGAGGGTGACTGTAAGGTAATTTTGTGATTAAGCTTATTCTTGGGTAGCTGATCTTGGACTGGCCCCATGCAAGTGAGGCCATGCTGCAGAACAAACAGGGGGGAAAACCTGAATTAAAAAAAATCTACATGCTTCACTTGAATTTTCTTTGAGGTATGGGTTTGGCTTTTACCAGTACATCCGTCACCCATGCTATTTTTCTTATCAGCAACTTGGATTATGGAAGAATATATTTATATTTTGGACTATGAGGCCACCAGCTACCGTTACCAATTCTGTTTGTTTTCCAATGAGGCATTGAAACTCTTAAGGTGAAGTACAGAAAATATGTTGAAATTTATTGCCTACAAATTTTGAGTGAAAGAACCATATATAATATCAGGCACTCACAAGCTCCTTTTTAAATACCAAAATGTGCTATATTCAGGATAAAATATAGTTTACATTAGAAACTTCAGTTTTCATGACTTGGAAACACAAGCAATGGGCCCCGAAAATGTGACAGCACAGATCCACAGCTATAGAACCATAACTGAAGTGTTACAGGGAGCACTAATCTGTGGAATAGTTTCTAAAAACTGATGAGAGGCAAAAATTGCTGAGGACAGAGAACGTCATCTTGTTATTAAAAATGTCTAGGAATCAAAACAGAGGGGGAAAATAACCACTTTTCTTTGCAGTTTCCCTTTTGTTCAAAACCTTTCAACCCAAACGTTCTGGCAGTGCAAAGCTGCTATTCTTTGGTGTTTAGGAAGGTGGTGCTAAACTACAAATTATGACAAAAACTGTGGGAATGTGTATTCGCTGCAGCTGAAGGACTTACTGATGGTTGCTATTGTTTCTTAAAATCCACAAAGATTGCAGAAGGAATGCTGTAGGGAGTCAAAAAAGTAGGTGAACATGTTTAGAACAATATTATTTATGATCTCCTGATAAAATTCCCAGTTCTGTGTCAGGAAAGATCAGTCCTTTCTGCAGCATCTCTTACTTTTGTCATATTAGGAGAATCAAGATCTGCTCTCAACTTCGTGGCTTTTAGCCACAGAGCCCATTATAGCATGGAGTGATGTGTGTGTTCACACAGTGCTATGGCTGCTGTTTGCATCATAAAAACCTGCATCCAGCTCAGAGAAATGTATTTCATTCTTTATATGCACAGAGAATTTCATACTGTCCTCAAGCTTTGTTCTGCTATGCATAAAACTCTTTGGTTTGCTGTTTTTAAATCTGAGCTTAAAGCTGAGCTTCTGCTTCTTGTCAGATTCAAGTTTGAAGAGCTTTTCACTAAAACCAGAAATTAATTGCAGTGCAGGCATGTGGGACGTCTAGGAATATCAGGCTTGGGCTACTTTGACCCTTCTTTATCAGTGATAATATTATCAGTTTCCTACAAAACTTCCTGTATAATCATGGATTTTTTTTGAGGAATGGCCCGAGAGAAATGTTAATAGTGTGTGTTACTTTAATGTTGTGGCATATTATGTAATCATTTCTTTACTCAGCACTTTAACAGACAGAAGTGATAAGACCTTTTGCCTGGAAAAATGCTTTTGAATACTGATTTGAAATGTGTTTAGGAAACATGCTCAAGGGTTGCTGAAATCTCAACCCTCTGCGTTCCTCAAACTCAGGGTTTTTTTCTGAGGGCTCCTGTCTACCTGCCCAGGCTATCTTGCAGCTTCAGTTCCTTACCTGATTCTCATAACACTCATTTGGGACAGGTGATTATTACAGCAGAGAGAAAGGCAAAAATACTCACTCCAGTTCCACAGAAGAGAAGGGTGATAGAATTTATCATAGAATCAGTATTTCCTGAGGCCCAGCCCTGTGCTCATTACCCATTTATGTGATGATGAAAATATCTGTACCATTACTAACATGTCCTTATTTCTAAGTATTATTTCAGCGTGAAAGTGTGCTTTTCATGTAACCCTGTACGATGTGCCAGTGATGTATAGGCAGTTCCAAAAATACCCACGTTATTTCTCATCTTTAAAATCCCAGTGAGATCTGCATAGAGCTGCTGCAGAAAGTATGGCCTGAGGAACATGTGTGGTATGCAGAGGTCTAAAAGACCTGCCTGCAGCTGGCCTCCAGCAAACTACCTTTTACTCCCAGGGAAGAGATGAATGACCCTTGAATTGGAGACAGGAACCTTACCAAGGGCTCCAAGACTGCGTAGAATATATTTTTAGAAAGCCATCAGATGTCTGCCATTTGAAAGGTAGAGACTCCCATGAGTATGACACCAGCGGGCACAGCAGCAGAACCCTTTGTAAGTCATCACAATGACCTCAACATGGATATGTACGTGCTGGTTGCTCCTGAAGTCTGTCACAAGATACAGCATTGTAACCACATCTGACTGGGCACACAGCAAAAGAATTTAACGAATTTAATACTCTCACATAGCAAGATTGCTCTCTGATTACCTGAAAATGTTATAGAAGTGTGCTTAGTCTAAAAACATTGACTTCAGCCCATGGAAGACATGCACAATTTTTTTGACATTACAATGTTTTCATTTTTAGGGTATTAGTTTTTATTTGATTTTGTGTTTGTATGTGTTGATATTTATGTTATGGTGGATAATTATTTTGGAGATGTCATGTAGGAACTCTTTGCTTAGGAAGCTTGGAGCCAGTCTTCCATGAAAAGGAAGTCACTTTGACACATACCTCATATGGGTGGTACAGTGTGATGGACAGCCTGAACGTGACATCAGCAGTTGGTTTAGAATTAATGCTTTCAACATGAAAAATGCATGATTTTACAAAACCACAAAATGTATATCCATATACTTCCACTTTTAACTCCATCCCAGTGGCTGACAACCACCCCCAAATGCATCAGTATTTTCTGGCCTTGACCATTACAATGCAGGATGGAGCAATGGATTATCAAGAAGAAACTGCCATCATGATTCACTCAATACAGAAGAGATGAGAGCTGACTGTCTCTAAGATTAGCACAAGTCACATCCTTTTGCTTATCTGATTTCTTCCTTTTAATTCACCTTGAAGTATTTGCCACTGAGAGGTGTCTGGAACTTCTGTATATGTCAGTCATTAAAGGTTTGTATGGGGTGCTGAATATCAGTTAAAAATGAAAGTGTCAATCAGACTCACCATCCAGAATTCAACACTCTTTAGTTAAATGTGGCTTACACAGATAACAGGGATCTCAGGAACATCACTGGAGACCAGCTCTGCAACATGATTTGGTCAGTAGTGTTAGGTGTCTGCTTTTGAATGCCCCAGAATCTGGTTTATTTTGATGCTACATAGAAAGTTTTCAAGGTGAAGTATACAGGTATTATTATGTATACATAATATACATTATGTGTTTATAGTGCTTTTATGCATAGGCATATATATACACACACATAAGGGCAATGAAGCTGGAAAAGGGTCTGGAAAATATGTCTTAGGATGAGCGGTTATGGGGGTATCAGCTTTTATTCTGCAAAATTAAATATAGGTAAAGAAGAGACATGCAGACATGGAATTTAGGCCTAATATTTTGAAGAAAATGAGATATATATGCAGAGGTTAGCGGCATTCTCCACAAAAAGGGTATTAGGAGAGAAACTCAGGGAAAATAATTATGAAGAATTCAAAAAATTAGCCCAGCAGGACATTTTTCATGGATGTTTTCAGGAAAAAATAGTTGTGGCTTATTATGAAGCTTTTATGCTCAAGGCAGTTGAATAGAAATCTGCTGTTTTAAATCTTGAGATGACTCAACTATTTTTCTCCACCACTACTGTCCTAACTAGTATCAAACCCCTGAATCTAGCAGCTTTGCAGCCAGACAGAGGAGGAGAGGGCATCTAGAGCTTGCCAGGTATCACACCAGAAAATATCTGGTGGTATTCTGCAAATCTGCACTCCAACACTGGGATTTGGTTTCATGTTATTAAAACACAAGATAATGCATGGCCCCAGACAGAGTACAATATAGCAATTCACTTCCAGCTTCTCTATAAAGGTTGTAGCACTAATGAAGCAAATCACATCACAGGGATATATAGCCATGATTTACTATGTATATAACTGTAATAAAATGTTGTTATGGCTGAGATTGTTATGTTTTTAATGGGAAAAAAGAATTAGGATTGAAATTGAAAAACAACCCTGTTCCTATAAAGAGTGAAAATGTGCTTGGATAAAAGGTTAATAGAGTTAATTGTGGGAAGTAATACAAGAGAGCAACTCATGCTAGAGAACATAATCGTGATTCTGATAAAGGGGAATTGTAATTAAATAGAGGTTGGCTAAACATGATTATCCTGGAAAGGTTTCCCAGCACAGCACCAGAAGGTTTTAAGATGTGGAGGCAGATGCCTGTATGTGATCTGGAAGTAGAGACACCAGCACTATCAGCTCCACTGCGTGCTCCACCACTGCGGCACACTGCCCATGCTGCTGCTCTGGGTGGCAACATGGGCAACAACGACAGCAAGGGGCAATAATTGGAGTTAATTTTGAAGCTTATTCCACCTGTGACTGTAAATGGCAACTGATCTCCCTGTCTTCATCACAAACACAAAGACTTCTTGTTCCTGTTGTTCCCCATTTCCACCCCCATCCTGCTGACGGGGGAGCAGCTCTGGGTGCTGGCCAAGCCTAACCTGCCACAGGATGGCTTTGGGCTGGTGCAGGTGAGGGCATCCCTCCACAGTCACAGGGAAAGGGCCGTGTGTGCTCTCCCCACGCTGCCACCTCAGGCACAAGCCTGTACCAAAGTACATAAAGCAAACTTTTATATAGACAGGTAAATGTTTGTAGTTGCCAAATATGACACCTAAAATGGACATCTTCCATTAGTTTAAAATCCCTGATACTTTCCTTTAGGTGTAATGTGTTATGTCCTTTATGTACACAATTATAAGCTTACTTACTATGGTTCTTCTATAACTGATTTTTTTTTTTTACATGGATATTAAAATGAAACACAGCAGTTTGATACTGAACACTGAAAGGCAAATAGAAGCTTTCCACACTGAACTATTTCTGTGTTTAATATTGTTGTTTGCCAAATTACAAGTGTTCCACAATAAACTATAGGAGATGAAGTGATCACGTTTATTCCTCTTAGGACAGTGGCAAGACTTCCAAAAAAGCTTTTTCCTTTTTTTTTTTTTTTGCTTTTGTTTCCTTTTAATTGCAAATATTTTTGCTCCCTTTTCAAATTTAACTATATATCATTATTAAGCAAATATAAATATACTGAATTTGAATACAGGATGGCACTAATTCATGTTTTTCTGTAATTCCTATGGATTATTTTATGTAAAACATACAGAATAAAAAGCCCTGAGAACTGACTAAGAAAAACTATCAAATATGTCTGCTGTTCAATTATTTATAGTACAGTTTGGAATCACTGTATATCATAATGATACTCATTCTCAGCTGCCTAAGGAGAATTTCTACTACTATTCTATTATTCTCCATTCTGAGCAATTGAACATCTCTCTAGGGACTAAGCTTCGGGATTTTTTTCCCTCATCAAAAAAAGAGGGGGAAGATATTTTTGCTTTCAAATTTCTATTTTTCCAGTGCCAGGTGTATTCCAGATCTCCAAGCAGACTTCACAACGCCATACAGAGAGGCCAGTTATGTGCCCTTATTGTTGTGTCTAAGCTTGCTCCTTCAAACTTTTTTGCCTTTAAATTTTCTCCCAAACGTTGTGCTTGCCTTATGTATTTTCACAAGCTTACAGGCCACAATGAATCCTAAAAGTAGGCTTTGACTCAAAATGTGTCCTCGGTAATTTTTAGGTGTAATCTGTAATGAGTTAAGTTGCTGGTAATTTACGTATTGGAATAATCCCACGAGTATTAGGATGGATAGCATCCCTTGTGATATTGAATGAGATTAAGAGCAAAGTGAACTGAAATCAATTGTGAAAACCACCAGTACATCTTCTCTGGGTTTTTATTTCTGCAGTTGGCATGTGATACAATAATTTTCTTACTCACATTCCCGTCTTCTCTGCTTGTTAAGTGAGTTTGTTGAAGTTTCTTGTATCAGACATGCATTTTTTTCCAACCATTTCCAAGATCACGACTCTATTACCTAAACCAGAAACTTGAATTCTGTGCTGAAAATATTTGGGTATCCAGATAATTTTTAAACTCAATCATGCACAACATCACCTTTCTTTCCCAGTCTAAAGTTACATTTTCCTTGCAAGATCTTCTGATTACTGAAGCTTAGTAAGAGTAATAATTCTTTTGGATTTTAAAGTTGCTTTTTTAAAAATTAATTTCCTGAAGGGATATTTCCTTTTGTCACCATACAGCAAGTGTATACAGGACTAGGCTCAAACAGAGGTCACATAGATGACATATTAATATTATTATTCCCACAAACCAGCTCAAAGGATATTGGCTGCCTATGCTATATACACAAGTTTCGGCATCCAAAAAATAAATGCAGAGACAGGAAAGTTAAGACCAAGCTGTACACCTGCCTTAAATACATTTTGAGTAGTCTGCCACACGCTGTTTCTAGAAAAACCACATTTCACTGGTGAGTGACATATTTTCATGTCCTAAAAGAGGAAGGGGGTTTTGAGCACATACATTTTTATTAATTCTGCAGCAATCAAATACGATCTCTGGCATATGTGTTTAATTTCCAAGAAAATGTCATTGTTTTGTCTCCAACTTGCTGGCAGTGATTTTTGTTTTTTGCTGCTTTAGTAACAATAACATGACGCTTTTGCATCAGAAAGTAACTAGCATACGCTGTAATTTTGTTTTCCCAGAGAAAAAGAAGAGCTTTAAAAAGGAAACACGAAATGGTTACTGTCTGTGTCCACCAACAAGTGAAGGTGAACCTTCCAGTTACTTTGCTGTCTCCTGAGCCAAGCATCATCCTGTGAGAAGATGGAACACTGACATGCTTGCCACACAGAAGGATCTCTTCACAGCTTACTGGTAGCACAATCCACTGAAGAAGGGACAGCTTTAAAAGGAATAATTGAAGATAACAGCCTAGAGAATTAGGACAGAAGTGTTCTAAAACATTTTGTTTAAGCTCAGTGAATGCAGCTGTTTCCCTCCATGCAAACTACAACCAGGTAAGCGGTACTGAGATCAATGTTCTCTGTTCCAGGTGTCTTGCTACTCATCTTCACCTTATTTTGATTATGGTGCCTCTGTAAATTTGCTTGCATGAAAAAGGATTTTAGAAAATTTTTTAAGCATAAGTGCCAGCCTGGTCCATAAAGACCAAGAGAACTTCAGCCTCAGAAGGAATATGGAAAGAAGGAACTAGTTCCCAGGAGACTTTTGTTAGCAAAAACCATTTAACTTTTTTTCTGCAATCAACCTGCATACATATAAAACTTTAATACTCTTGAAATCTCATGGAACTTAAATAATCTTGCTGGTGATAGGTATCTAGCTAGGAGAAGAATTATAAATCAGGCTGTGAAGCTCTTCTTTTTTTTTTTTTTTTTCTTCACTGAAGAGATGTTCCTAGAAAAAGGATTAGCAAGAGCTTTCCTCCACTGAGACTGGAAAGCATTTAAGCCTTGTATTTGCCATTTGTTCAAATTAAGAATACTAATATATCTATACTTGGGTAAAGGTGATTTCTTCTTCTACTTTGGTCTTCATTTTATCAAGTATATTGTCAGCTTTTTCACAATGCAGAAGCGACATTCTTTAGTCATGTCCCCTGTTGAAGAAATATGAAGAAAAGCATCCTTGTGTATCTGCTTAGCTAGCAAGGTGATGGAGGCAGTAAAAGAAAATGAAGAGCACCTGATGGATGAAGGACACACACTCATAAGTAACACTTCTAGATGCAGACAAGGTAGGAATGAGAGAAGTTTAAATGGAATGATGTGCTTTTCAAAACATTTAGACGGTAATGATACATACAGCTCAATAGTTTTCTTAAAGAGACACCAGCAAACATCTTAACTACCAGTTAACTTCATGAACATTTTATATGTGTATGCCCCTCTCTTACTGTTGCGTTTAGGCATCAGGGCTTGAAAACAAAGTATGGTGAAGTACACTACTTCCTGGACACTTTAGTTATTCGACAGCTTTAAAGAAAATACCAAATGTTCTCCCAAAATTACAGGACAACACTTTTAGAGATAAAAATCTGCGCCATAAATGTGGCTTTTTGCCAACAGGAGAGTAACTAGCACTGCATGGTAAAAAGACCACCTGTTTTACACAATTCACCCAGGGACAAAGGCCATGTCACGAATTATGTGAATATCAGAAGTCAATTACAGATACTGGGGTCTTTCTCTCTTTTCCCTACGGGGTGATGATTTTGAGGAAGGTGGCCAAGAGGAAAAGTGACTGTCAGGTACTGTACCCCTTCCCACCAGGGGGTACACTGATTGACTTGCTAAATTCATTGAATCACAGAATCATTAATACGGAAAGAACCTCCAAGATCACTGAGCCATACCTTTGATCAAACATCAGCATGTCAACTAAATCATATCACTAAGTGCTGTATCCAGTTGTTTTTTGAACACTTCAGGGATGGTGACTCCACCACTTCCCTGGGCAATTTGTTTCAATGCCTGACCACCCTTTTAGTGAAGAAATTCTTCCTGATGTCCATCCCAAACCTCCCTTGGTACAGCTTGAGGCCATTTCCTTTTGCTCTGTCACTAGTTGCCTGGGAAAAGAGGCCAACTTGCTACAACCATGTGGAGCAGCATGGCAAACACTGGAAGAAGGAAATGGTGCTGATATTCTGTGTGCTGTTAATTTATTTAGAAGACACCAATACAGAAGTCTTTATCTTCAGTTGTTTGTCATGACTGTGTGCCTCCACTGTTCATACCTTACCTGCCTTTGGGCTAGATCTGTTTTGCGTCACTAACATTCTTATTTTACCTTCTTTCCTACAAAGACATTCAGAATGAAAACAGTAGAGATTGTCTACAGTTAAAATACCACTTTCTTTATTGCAGTGGTGGTGGGAAATTCAAGAAAAGGAAGACAAAAAACTCCCCATCCAAACCTAAAAATTTGGAAGATTCAGTTTTTGGGTGTGCAGAGGTATTCTCCAGCATTAAACTGTTTATTATGAGCCATTATTTTCCTATGTCACGAGTATCTGCCATGATAGCTTTACTGTATTTAACTGCTTTCACTTTAAATCCCATATCTGTTACTATCAACAGTCCTTGATGGAGGCCCTGAGAGGCTACTTCCTGTAACATAACCCCAAAGCTGGAAGACACAATCGAGAACACCAAACAATTCATGTGTTGACTGGCTACACCAGTATTATCCAATACTCAATGAGATAGACAGCAGCTTTGATCGCTGGCTATCTGTTGTCTTCTATGACAATGGTTCTTCTTGGATAGGTGTCAACATCGACAAATATGTAGCGGACCTCATATCGTCCTGTTTCAGCATTCTGTAAGGAAAACAAATTCAGGCTGGTTTTTTCTCTTTGGTAGTTTAAATTCAAGATTAACCTTGTCAGCTATATCAAGCAATTGTACATACCTCTTTGACTTCCACATGGACTGTTCCCTGTTTCCCTGATTCAGTGCCCTCAATATAGAACTTCAAACGCATATGTTTCAGTCCATCCTTTACGTATTCAATGTGACTAAAACCAGCAAAACAAAACAAAAACCCAAGCACCCAGCAAGGAGACATATTATATGCCAGTTAAGACTTCAAATTTAAACTTACATAGAGGAGTTGCTTCCTCAGTTTGTAAGAAAGTGTATTCCAATGCAGTCCTTATGCTACCATGGGTTCCTTCTCTACTGCTCCTCCCAAGCTTTACTGTGAGTGCCTAAGGACTAGCGGAGTCAGAAGGGCTAATTAGCTATTGAGGATTAAGAGATGAAATGCTTAAATGTTGCCACCCCAGTCCTCTCTCAAAACTCAAAAGCAATCCAATACCTGAAGACTGTAATTTTCTTGTATTTATTCTAAAGAACCCTGAGAACTTTGAAGCTTCTAGAAAGCGATGCCTGCATGACCAAGACTACCAGGGTTTTTTTCTAGGCACTTAAACTAAGTTACCAAGATGAAATACACAAAGCATGCTTTGCCAACTTAATTACTAGGTTGGTTAAATCACACCAAAACCAACAGTTTACTATGTACTTTACTTACTTTGGCAATAATTTTGTTCTGGGAAGTTGTACAACTTTGGCACTGATATGAAATCTCCAACCTAAATGCTGTATTTAGATGGGAATTGGTTTATGTGCAAGTATCAAATAAATAGAAAGGTCTCTTAATTTTCAAAGTGACCACTTTTGGAAACTAATTGTCAAATGAGAGTTCTGGTGCCAGTTCATGTTTCCCATTGAAATTACTAATTGCTGCATACTACCAAGCTCTTACTTCTATCAGGCATGCTCTGAACTAAACTTCCAATATTTATGGTGACATGATGGGTTAAAGAGAACAAAGATGAATGAAGACTCTTACAGGGGCAAATTTCCATTTAAGCTGTTCATACACAAAAAACGCCCCTGCACATTTTTTAGACATTTAAGGTCATCTTTACACTGCAGATGCAAACTTCACAATCTTAGTTCTCAGCTCAAAAATTTATTTAAAATACTAGACATTCAAAATTATGGAAATGAAATACTAGAAAAGCTGATTCATTATACATTTACTTATCTACATAGTTTGTTTTACAGAGAGGCACTTAAAATGCCTGTGCATATCCATTTCATTTAGCAGCTCCACTTTAAACACTTTTCCACAGAGTCTGGTGAAGAGATTAAACTTTGACCAGTAAAAGTCACTTTCCTCCAGAAAAAAAAAATAAAATCTCAATTTCATGGTTCACGTTGTGTATCTGGGCTTGTGAGTCTCGTCCTATATGAAACCTCATTGAATATATTCCAGTCAAAGAACCCAATAAAGGCAAAACACAGAGGATTTAAGTTTTGTAAGAAAGAGCTCTGTTGTTTCTCTCAAAAGGAGATTAATAAACAGGCACTCATGAAAGGTTTAGGTGAGAGACGTTCTGTTGAGTACACAATAGAGATGTGGCCTCAGGTACAAAAAAACAGTATAAGAAATGGGCAGCCAGTTCTGATTATCAGGTCAGAAAAATTTCAGACTGTAAACTTTAGCCAGATTCCTGCTCCACATATGCAGGTCTAGGCCTCTGTATTACTCTCTTCAGACTTATTTTTGGGAGAGACCAGCTCTATGTTTACCATGATGATCATTGCTTGTTTTGAGGCATTCAGAATTGGCATTTTGTATGTACATGGGCTGTACTTAGTGGCACATGCTACATAAGAGGTACTGCAAAAAACCTGTATGTTCACTCAAAAGGGTACATCACATACAGTTCATCAATGTAGATCTAATGTGTGACCCAAAATGTCTTCGCTGTGTAAAACCTACTGTCTGTATGGGGCAAATACCAAAGGGTACCTGACATGCTGTCGTCTTCCTCTTCTTGTTGCCTCCCCATAACCTTTAATAGAGTCACCAAGAGCACCAATTATCTACAAAAGAAGAGGCTAGTGTTGTCAGAAGGTATCACATACAGATACTCCATTATCAGCTCACATCCCTGCTGTGAATGCATTTTCTTTTAACAAAATGCCCCTTATGAGTCTAGCGTGTCAAGAACAGAAAAGTTTATGAAAGGAAAGAGCATTAAGAAAAATTCCTCTGTATTCCAGTCCTCTTCTTTACAGTCAAATATTAAACATTTAAAATAAATCCTACTATCTTCCATTTCTCAGAATATTCTGAGTTGAAAGGGACCCAAAAGGATCATTGAGTCCAGCTCTTAAGTGACTGGCCCACATGGGTATTGAACCCATGACCTTGGTGTTATCAGCACCACGCTCTTATCAACTGAGCTAAACTTGTACTGTTCTCAGAGACAAAGATGCGAGAACTGACATTTTCTGTAGAAAGGAAAAAAACCGATGAAGTATTTGCTCATGTCTCCTCCAAGAGAATGTTTAAAAGTTTAAAATGCAAATGCATTCCCCTTCATATTATCTAAAAAAACAGTACCGTTGAAGAAATGCAGCACTTTTTTTCAGATCTACAAAGCCAGAGCAGATAAACCTAGTTTTAAAGCTACTTTAAAGTTGGTTAGAAAGGGAGGGTAAGTTTTACTGTGCAAATACTGGAGAGAAGTTTTAATTCCACAAACTTGCTCCAAAGCAGCAATCAATTTTTTTCTCACTTCATTTCTAGGTTATTGATAGTGGCATCTTTGTCAACCTTGTTTGAAAGCTATTCCATGCATTTCTTATTTTGCCTGAAGTAGTGGTTTTTAGAATCTAGTTTTAGATTGACTTCTGTTTACACCTAGCTATGATGACTGTGATCCCATAACTGTTCTGCATCTCTTTTCCTGTTAGTCACAGGAAGGCTGCATTGCAAAAGACGAGTTTAAATTCCTGGATATCTATGCAGTGCTTTTCAGAATGATAGAACTGTAGTGAGTGGCACAAAAGAATAACTGTGTTGAGAAAAGGCAACGGGCTAGATCTACAGAACTTAAGTGGGACTACTTGCCTTTCTGACCTGCAGAGCTCCTTAAGTACTATGTTTAGCAGGCACTCAGGTATGCCCATAAGACTTTCTGTATACTGACACAGGAACATGATCTGAAGAGCAGACTGTTATTTCCAACAGTTTTTGTGCTGTGGCACACTCACTTGGTTTCCAGCAGGCTAATTCACATAGGCTCAATGCTTGCACTGACTTGTTCTAATACAGGCTCCAATCTGGAGCTGACCCACTTCTAGCCAGCTAAAAGCACTGGCAGATCTGCAAAGCACCACTTGGGTCTTCCTGTACCTTGGCTTGTGAGATTGCTTGTGAGAACTTTTGACTTGAAGAGAGACAGTAACTACTGAGAAACAAACTTATGACTAAAATCCAAAAACCTACCTCAGGGTGAGATCTGCATTTCTCCAAGGCGTCTCCATAGATCATATTTGGACTAGAAGAAGAGAATAGCTCTTTAAAGATCACATAGAACAAACCACCTGTAACAGAAACAACAGCAAATGGAGTGAAAACTTATCAAATCAGATGGAATTAATAAAAAAATTCTTCTTTTAATAAAATGTAATTTAAAATATAACCTGTGACACCAATTCCAACAAGTACCACAATAAAATAGGTAAAGTCTCTTCCAGCTTCTTTCACTGAAATAAGACAGAAAACAACACAGAAGTTACAATCTTGGACAATAAGACTTGGATGGCTTTCTTATACAAATGCTCTTTTATTAGTCTGCAGTTCAAATAACATTTTGGCAGAAGAAAAAATTTCAGTGATAGTTTCGATAACGCCTCATCACTATAAGAAAGAGACGATGGAGCATCTCTTGTATTATACAGGGCATATTTATATCTCTGTGTTAGGCCTCATTATTTTCTGCCTTCCTACTAGATGATTTCAAGATCCAGAAGAGGACTTACTGCTACTTTTTGGGTACTCAAGAGCTAGATTTTTTTTAAGACCTAGAGGTATTTAGCACTGCAGTATTCAAGCTACCATCTAAATTCACAATCATTGCAATCCTTATAAAGAGGAAGGGAGAAGCAAAGATAAAAAGTCTTAGAAACTGCACACACTGATAACCAAATAACCAATCAAGAGAATAAAAAGGAGGAATATTAGACCAAAATATGTTTTATTTATTAAGATTGCTAAATGCTGCTTATCTGATTAGCTTTTAGTCTATCAAGTTTGATCTAAACCACTAGTAAAAGTGTCAGTATACACTCCAAAAAAAAAAAAATCATATGAGATTCTCTGTTTCAAAATATTTTTTGAGTATTTCGAAAGAGACTACTAGTCTTTTAAAGTGCTAAGGTGTACATTTCAGTGAAGTACAACTTACTGAGGAAACTTTAATAACCATTTCTCCTGTAGTCTTCTAATCAGCTGAAGGTGTTTTTCACAAACCATTTCATAGCAGTTAGACTTTCTGAGGCTAATTATGTAGTAACCACTTTTCACTGAAGCCAGTGCAAAGTGGCAGCGCTCCAATAAAGAAACTAGTATCACCTCTGGCTTCGACAGTTTTGCTGGAAGTAAACTTGTTTCAGCAGCCGTGAGACAGGCTACATGCGACAGATTTCCCTTATGAGAAGTTAAAACGAGAGGCTACTACACCTGGTCCCTGATGTGACCTACACACTAAACCAACAGGCTGCTTGGAAGAAGCCACATAGTTTGTTCTGCCTGCACAATACTACACTGAAATATATCAGCTGCTGCAAACAATACGATGTGAAAAGAAACCGGCTTGGTAATTTTCAGAGATTTAGCGTGCTGTGTTTTTTGTTTAAAATACTCGTGTTTTTGGGCTCCGGAAGCAGAGCTGCAGTACGACCGTGTCCGCGGCAGGCTCTCGGGGCAGCGCACAGCACCGCTCCCGCCGTGAGCACCGCCCGCCTTACCTTTCTGCGCAGCCGACAGCAGCGCCTCCCCGCCCCGCGCCCTTGGCACGGACACCTCCTTGCTGTCGTGGCCGTGCTTCTCGGCCCTCAGCCCCCCGGCCCGGGTCCCGAGGCCGCGCCGGGCGGCGCAGGGCAGGGGCAGGGGCAGGGGCAGGGGCAGGGGCAGGGGCAGGGGCAGGGGCAGGCTGCCCG
>JAWWEW010000078.1:92378213-92408607 GCA_035583185.1 Anabacerthia variegaticeps
GGCCCTCAGCCCCCCGGCCCGGGTCCCGAGGCCGCGCCGGGCGGCGCAGGTCAGGGGCAGGGGCAGGGGCAGGGGCAGGGGCAGGGGCAGGGCCGGGCGGCGGTGCGGCCGGGCGGGGCAGGGCGCGGTGCCCGCCGACAGCAGCGCCCACCCGCGGGGGGACAGCGCCCACCGCCCCAGGCAGGGCCGCCCCAGCGGGCCGCACAGCATCCCGGCCGCGATCAGGGCCGCCCGGCGGGGCAGCCGAGCCCAAAGCACTGCCCCTGCCGCTCGCCACCGCCCTGCCGGGGACCCTCGGGCAAGAGCCGGGCCGCCTCCCGCCCCGGCGCGCCGTGCCGCGGGTCAGCAGCCCCACCGCCCCCGCGGCCCGCGGCCGGCGCTCGCCATGGCCCCGGCGGAAATGCCGGGGGTGGCGGGCGGCAGCGGCGAGCCCTGGGAGCGGTAGTTCCTGCGGGCTCCCTCTCCTGCCCGCCGCCGGGAGCGGCTCCCGGAGAGCCCGCCATGCCCAGCGCCGGCACGGGCACGGCACAGGCACACAGGTACAGCTCAGGGACACAGGTACGGCACAGGCACACAGGTACGGCAAGGAACACAGGTATGGCACAGGGACACAGGTACGGCATGGGCACACAGGTACTGCAAGGAACACAGGTACGGCACAGGGACACAGGTACTGCAAGGAACACAGGTACTGCAAGGAACACAGGTACGGCACAGGGACACAGGTATGGCACAGGCACACAGGTACAGCACAGGGACGCAGGTACAGAACAGGCACACAGGTACAGCACAGGCACACAGGTACAGCACAGGCACACAGGTACAGCAAGGAACACAGGTATGGCACAGGCACACAGGTATGGCACAGGGACACAGGTACGGCACAGGCACACAGGTACGGCACAGAGACGCAGGTACTGCAAGGAACACAGGTATGGCACAGGCACACAGGTACGGCACAGGCACACAGGTATGGCACAGGGACACAGGTATGGCACAGGCACACAGGCACAGCACCAGTCCCAGCACGCTCCCAGGGGGACCCTCGTTTAAGGGCTGCGGGGGCTGCTCGGGGTGCCGTGTGCCTGTGGTCCCTTGTCACCCTTTAAAGCTGTTGTTTTTATACATGTTTTTCTTGGTCTTGCATGCTTAGGTGTGTGAAAGCGCTGCAGCTGACGTTTCCATGAATGGAGATGCGTTATGAGGTTCATCAAGACGAAGTGGCGGGTCCTACAACTGGGCCACAACAACCCCATGCAGGACTGCAGTCGGGGGACAGAGTGGCTGGAAAATGGCCCAGCAGAAAAAGATTTGGGGTTGCTGGTCAACAGGCCACTGAACATGAGCCAGCAGTGGCCAAGAAGGCCAGTGGTGTCCTGGCTTGAGTCAGAAACAGTGTGGCCAGCAGGACCAGGGAAATGATTGTCCCTCTGTGCTTGGCGCTGCTGAGGCCACACATCGAGTGCGGTGTCCAGCTCTGGGCCTCTCAGTTCAGGGAGGACACTGAGGTGCTGGAGCGGGTCCAGCAGGGCAACAAAGCTCATGAAGGGTCTGGAGCACAAGTCCTGTAAGGAGCTGCTGTGGGAGCTGGGGTTGTTTAGCCTGGAGAGAAAGGAGGGTCAGGGGAGACCTTTCCACTCTACAACCTCCTGAAAGGAGGCTGCAGCCAGGTGGGGTTGGCCTCTTCTCCCAGGCACCCAGCAACAGGACAAGAGGGCATAGTCTCAAGCTGTGCAAGGGGAGGTTTAGCTCGGACACCAGGAAGAGTTTCTGCACAGAAAGGGCGATTGGAAATGGACATTGGAATGGGCTGCCCATGGTGGTGTTGGGGTCACTGTCCCTCAGGTGTCCAAGGAAACACGGGATGTGGCATTTAGTGCCATTGCCTAGGGTGACAGGGTGGCGGTGGGTCGCAGGCTAGCATTGACTGAGTCCGTGACTCGGAGACCCGAGAACACCGTGCTCCAGCTCCCGGGGCCGCCGCAGCGGGGAGGGGGACCCGCCTGGGCGGTAACGCTTACCCGGAGCCCTGCTGTCCCCCCGGGACCGCCCCGCCCCACCAGGGGGAGCGAGGAGGAGCGAGGAGGCCGGCCCGGCCCTGCCCTGCCCCAGGGAGGAGGCCGGCCCGGCCCTGCCCGGCCCTGCCCTGCCCGGCCCTGCCCTGCCCCAGGGAGGAGGCCGGCCCGGCCCTGCCCGGCCCGGCCCTGCCCGGCCCTGCCCTGCCCCAGGGAGGAGGCCGGCCCGGCCCTGCCCGGCCCTGCCCTGCCCCAGGGGGTAGGCCGGCCCGGCCCGGCCCTGCCCTGCCCTGCCCCCGGGGGGAGACCGGCCCGGCCCTGCCCTGCCCTGCCCCAGGGGGGAGGCCGGCCCGGCCCGGCCCTGCCCTGCCGTGGCCATGGCGGCGGCCCGCAGCAGGTAACGGGGGCTGTGCCCGCCCGGGGCTGCCTGCTCGGCCTTCTTCACCTGGTTGGTGCGGGTTTTCCCCCAAGTCTCGTTGCTCCCCTGGGAAACCCCTTCCACCTGCCCCACGGGCCTGGCCTCCAGCTCGGAGCTTGTCCCGGCGGGGGCCGTGGCCGTGGTGCTCTCCTCTCCTTGTCCCGGCCCTCTGGGGGCGGCATTCCTGGCGCTGGGATAGCAGGGGTGTTGGCAGGGTGTGCGGAGGCCTGGGAACGGGGGCTTGGATTTGGGTATGTCCTGGAGCCCGGGGGAGGTGCTGTAAACAGCAGCCCGTCTGCAAACCACTGGTGGCTAATGTATGTTCAGGGTAGTTAGGCCTTTGTAACAAATGGGAGATTTTCACTGTGGAAGGTGTGATTAGGATAAGTTTTATAGTACAGATTCAGCCTCTGAGAATTTAAAATATCAATTTTACAAACAAAGTTGAGGAAGCAAATTTCTCTGCTAACCCATTTGTGCAACCTTGGATTTCATAGCAGTTTCATTACCCCAGTTTTCTTTTCTTTTTTTTTTTTTTTTTTTTCTTTTTTTCTTTTCTTTTTAACCTGTAAGTGGAGTGGGATAATATCCACCTTGTAAAAAGATTTTGGAATTATTAGAGATGGAAAAAAAAAAATGTATAAACGTTACTGTAATTTCTGTTTATCCCCAGGTATGCTTTAAAATTTGGAGACGGAGATAGGTTTTTTCACTACTTACAACTTAACATACGTTTTTTTGAAATACATTACTTGAAAGAGATTTGTTTGCTGACCATCAAAAAAACAAGTCACATTGCAAGTACCTTAGGGTATGGAACTGGTACAAAACTGAATCCCCCAAGTTGAAAGCTAATGAAAAAGCAGTTGAAGCTATTGTGCCTCTAAGTAAAAGCATCTCAGTTGTTCTGGAAGTCTCTAAAGAGGGGAGGTAACAGCTGTCATTGCCTTTTAACTTGGGCCTATCTGCCCAAACTTTGTCAGTGCGGTGTAAAAGCATTTTGTCAATACTAATTAAAAACCTTAGCACACACAGTACTTGAAAAATAGTTGGTGGGTTGGATTTGCTATTGTTCACAGCTTAAGAGTATTTTTGTTTTGGAAGATGCAAAAGTTCAGTACTTTTTTTTAATTGAAGCTTACAAAAGAAGTATATATTGAAATTTTCAAGGCATATGTAGGCAACATTTCTCTTACCTCAGATATTCCTTCCTGGGGTGAAGAAGAGTTGGATGCAAGGAGTGGTTAAAATGAGCAGGCAGGACTGAATACAGGCAATGCAGGTTATGCTTGTACAAAGTAAAATGTGTTTTAAAATCCAGGACCCAGCTTCTTATCTGAATTACTCTTCTGTACCTGGAGTCTGTGGAGTTATGTCCTTGTAGAGTATGCCCAAAGTAGTTTTTTCTGTGCTTTCAGTGTGGATTCAGGACAGAATAGCCTGGGCTGTGCTGTGCTAGAACATACCGAAGTGATAGCTCTGCTGCTACTTGTGTCCCTAAATCCCTTTTGGGGCTTTTGAAGAATGCAGTTTATATTTTACTATCTAAGTGTACTTCTTGATACTGATACATAAGTAAAACATTTGGTTGACCTCCAGGTCATGTTTGTTACACTGTTACTTCTTTATAGGTGTTAATTTAGTTGATCTAGCAGGGATTGGCATCCAAGCTAAAGCATGCATATCTTTTTTTATAACAATTCTCAGTAAAACATCTGGGCCTTTTTTTTTCTTTTTTTTTTTTCTTTTTTTTTCTTTTTTTTTCTTTTTTTTTTTTTTGTTACATATCCCAGTTGACAACATAGATCAGAATTGCTCTTTTCTTTCTATTTTTATTTTTCTTTGAGCTTAAACCAATCCTAAATCAAGAACAGCAGGTGCTAAATGTACATGGTACCCATGTACTTCAAAATTAGGTATTTTTTCCCCCAATATTGACTGGTTGCCTAGAAACCCAGAGCTGGTTTGATGACATGTTGGAAAGTCAGCTGGGAATTTAAAGCATCACTAATGCAGTGAATGGGGAGCTCCGCCTGCTTGGTGGCATCAATGGGTAGGAAGTGTAAGAATTTGATTAAGATTGAAACTCTATCTCAGTATTTCTATATTGTTTAATGATAGTATTTGTAATTACAGCTTACAAAGTCCTTGCTATCAGAAAACCTGAAAAAATATGTGGCCAGTTGGATTTTAAGAATTTATTTATGTTAGAAATATGCAAAGTTTCTTTAATAAAATAAAGTAATTGCTACCCAAATTGTGATGTGTTAATGAGCTATAAAAACATTGATGCTCAACTTGCCTGTTGAACTAGCACTTATCTCTCAGATTTGTGAGTATTTTAGCAGAGGAAAATCTGAAATGAGACTTTAGCTTTGTTTCAAATATGATTCTGTTGTATGTTCGCGGAAATTATTTTTGAACCTCAATAGTTATGGAGAAAGTTTCAAGGTATTGTTTTATTTGGCATCTTTTAATAGCTTGGCAAAGTTGGATGGCTCAAAAATGTCTCTGGAGTAATGTTGCAAAACAGAAGATGAATCAGTGACTTTGACTCACTGCAGGGGCATCCATGGGGCTTGGTTGTGGTGCACACAGTGGTGCTGCTGTATAATCCTTATACATCTCTACTGGATTCAAACTGGTTTGGTGGAGCAACACTATTCCCTTCTGACTACTGAGAGATTAATCACAGGAGAGACAGCCATGAGTTTAAATCTGACATCTTCCTTATGTCAGGTATTTTAACTTGGTGGTAATGGTTTAAATCTGCGAATAGATAATAATGAGTTGCCATGTGATATATTCCTTGAATCCTGCCTTGGTTAAAATGTTTTGTCTAGGTGTGTGCAATATGCATATTTCTTCATTTTTTGAAGATGTGACTCCTAACAGCTTTTCTTTATTAGAAATAGGCTAAGGACCTTTGCTGCCCAGCCTGGGGAATGTTCTGAAACTGTAAAGACTGGAATTAAAAGTCTCTATTTGATGCCTTCTGTAAAACCAAAACCAAACACGCGCATTGAGAGGTGAGTATATTTTGAGTTTAGGAGTAAGACTGGAAGATCCCTTGCAGACTCTAAGCCATCATTTGAATGCTTACGGTAATTGTGTGCGTATTTGGGATATTTCTGTGTCAGATGTACTGAGTTGAAAACATTTGCTTTCCTGGCCTACTTTGTGATCCTATATTCACCTTCTAATGTCTTCAGGGATGATTCTCCTTTGCCTCCTTTTCTAAGTTATTAAGAAGTATGTAGCTTTTCCAAGTCATATGAAGCCTTCAGCAACACCTTTTGCACGTCATGGGCAGTGTTGTTCCTTGAGAATAGAAATTGTTTTTCTATTACTTCAATAAAAGCCAGTTCAGAATTAAACTTTGTATTTTTGTCTTGATTGTTGGTTTTTATTGTGTATAGAGAGGATGAGGATGATGGAGTGGGATGAGGGGGGAGGAATAAGTGGCTGCTACATATTTGCTGCCAGATAAATATTTCCCTTCCTGTTTGACAGTGAAAGGGTACTTCAATAAAATTGTGTTTTCTTTTTGAAAATTAATCCAAGAATATGTTACCTGAAAGATTAATTAATTTTCCTTGTTTTATTCATTTAATAGCTTCCTGTGTAATAATTTCTCTGTTTTGCATTGGATGACCAGTTCAATACCTTTATGCTGCTAGTCTCGTGTGAAAGATGAGAGAAAAAAGGAAAAAAAAATCCTTTCAGCTGCCTTCAAAGAAACAATAATATGGTTGTAAAAACTGCTGTTGAGAGTTCTGGATCAATTGTATTGTTTTATTTAATTTGCACATTTTTAAGGGATCACTTCTAAATTGTCTCTGATATAAATGCACTAACTACTTTGGGCTTTCAGTTTATGACCAATTTTGCATAATAACCATGTAAGTTTTGGCATGTTGCAAATTTTGGCATGTTGCCTCTATGTTACTGCAGCTAAGATTCTGAGTTCTAATACAAACATTGAAGTAATGGTATTATTGTGCTACCCTTGACAGCTCTGTGCTTTTGGAATAAAGTGTTATAAATCAACAACTTTGTAAATGACACAGTAGCAAAAGGATGAGAAACAGCTGGGAAATTGACTTTCACAGCACCCTGTATTTTTAGTGGTGATTTTGATGTGACCATACTCTATGCTCCAAAAAATTAGAATATAAAACGCATCTATTTTAAACTCTGTGCAGTTATGAGGCACTACTCAAAGGGTATGAGGTTTCTGTTTGTTAATCATAAAATGATGGTGGCTCATCTCCACAGTATCTTGGGCTTATCATTCTTAGACTGCATTTCAGGCAGTCTTCCAGATGCACAGAAACCTTAATGATCTCAAGGTGCCACTTGGCTCTTATTTTGAAGTCTTTCTGTTGTAAATTGCATGAGACCCCTAAGCACATACAGTTTAAAAATTATGATGAAGTGGAGCATGATCTTACTGTTTGACTAGGACATTTCTGTCCTGGTGCATCCTGAGACCTGATGCCACAGTCAGGAGGAAAGTTATCTGCAGTTTTGGCAGATACTGGTGGTTATGTACTAAATGTTAAAATCGTGCTACAAGCAGATAATGAAATTGCAAACTCATAACTTTTCATGTAATTTTGCTGTGCCACTTGAAAAAGTTGGGATGAATTGGTTTATGCAAATGCCCTATATCAGGGGGTGAAATCAGAACCCAAACTCTACAATTTAACTCTTCAGGTGATTTTTGTTTTGTGCTTTTACAAGCTGATAGTTTCCCCCTCCTTTGTTTTGCTCTGTTTTCAATTTAAAATGCTTTGCCCTTGTAATTTCTGGAGTTTGCAGGCAAGTCTAACAGTGTTCCTCTTTCTCCTGTTTTCCAGCCTGCCACCAGAAATCGTGCTGAAGATATTTTCATATTTGGATGCATTATCCCTGTTGTCTGTTGGTTGTGTCAATAAACTCTTCTGTGATCTGGCTAATGACAAGTAAGGAAGAGGGAAGGTATAAGTGCTGGTCTCAGTTGGGCGGCTGTTGAGTTTACTTGAGTTATATATCTTTGTTATTTAGTTTCTCTGAAGCTAGCGCACTGATGCATGAACCTATGGGCAATTACTCTGCTGAAAATGTACTGCATAGTCCACAGTACAATTTGTTGTATAGAATTCTACCTGTGCAAGCCCTGTTGTTTAATGGGAGTTATGAAGCAAAAGCTGAATACAGTGCTTTGAAATGTTGCTATTTGCATTTGTTTTGTTGTAAAATTTGCATATATTTGTTTGTATTCACAAGCATCTGCACAAGCTTTTGGGATCTGACAGTCCTTAGTGGTGTGTAGCCATGTCTTTCATAATTTTTAAGTCCTACTTATTAGGTCTTTCATCAGGTTTTTGCAAAGGGATTGATTTAATCAAATGATTCACTAGTGGGTTTTATCTGTTGCTCTTTTTGTCAAATTTTAGTGACTTCTAAATGAAAACAAAAGAGATCAAGTTAAATACTGACACGGTTTTTTGTAAGTGATTGCTTATGCAGAATTCACAAATTGCTCCTACCAGTATCATGATAATTTTTGCAAAAGGATAAAGAGGAGTGACCTGGGTTAGTAAGTGATAACTAGGATGCTTGGGTATTCTTTTTCTAATTTGATTTCTGCTGCATTAGTGTTGTTTGAATGAGAAAATATCTTCCTGTTTAGGAACTTGCTGCACCTGGTATGAATCCATTTTTCCCTTATTTTCCGAAACTTGTACAGTGAATTGATTTATATTGGCACTTACACCTTTAGAACTGATTAATTTAAAGGGAAGACTGTAATTCAGATTTATGTTTTGCGGTGTCAGCAGGTAAGTGTAAATAAAAATTGTGTAGTTGACAAAATTATGTATCTTAGTTTGTGTTTTCCACTTCCGGTTAGTAAGGCAGGATTAAATCACCCTGGTTGTATAGGGAAAGGTGATTCATTTGTATCCATCTCAACAATGTCTGTTTCCATTTTCTAGTGACAGAGATTACTATATGTGCACAAATGGGATTCAGGGAAGAGATACTTCCTCTTACCTAGGAGACTGACTGGTTCAGTGGGACCGGGTAATTTCTTCCTGATGGATGGACCCTGAATCTTGTGGTGAATTAACAGAAGCTTTAATTGAAGTCCCTGCATAGTTCTCTGATCCTTTTTTTTAGGCAGAGTATCTATTTTAGGATATTTTTGCTTTTCTGGATGTACAGGGTGCTCTTGTTGGTGCAACAGTACCACTGGTCTTTTACTATGCTGTGTCTGTGCTGCCTAATGCAGTGCTGAGTCTTTGGGCTCTTCAAGTAATGTCTGTGCTTGAACAATTCCTTGGCACTGATGTCTTCAATATGACTATTGAATATAAGGAAATGTTTCCAAGCCCCCTTTCTGCACCCTCCTTAACCTTTGTGGTATTGTTCCAGCCTTCTTGTCATGCCGCGGGGGAAGCTCACATAGATGGTCTGTCTGAAAGCCTGAGGATTCTGGTAACCTACAGAATGTGCTTGAATAAGAGGAAGTGAGAAGCCAGAGAGCACAGGGGAAGATCTTTTTGCCATTGTGGTCAGATGGTGATTGATGATGATGTGTGTCTGAATCTGGCATGTGAGTTAGCAGTAAGAGCTTTGTTTGGCTTGTAGTAGCAGCCAATAAGAGGGCTTGAGAGTAATATTAGCACTTGGAGGCAAAAGGTGCAGGTGTTCTGCTGTGAAGGAGACAAATCTGTGCTTCTGTGTCAGATGCCTTTTTGATTGATCTGCCCTGACTTCTTCACAAGCTGAGGATGAAGGGGCAGTGCTGTCTTCCTAAACACTTGTGATTCCAAGTCCTCCTTTTTCTCCTCTGCATCTCTGCCCTAACTGGATTTTTGAGCTTCTTGAACTGATTTCTCATCTGCTTGTACAATGCACTTTTGGAAAAGGAAGAAGCAGTATGTAGGTGAGAGTGAGGACAAGGATGCTAGGTATTGGTGGCAATCAGTGTCTTCAGTCAACTTAAATTGCCTGAGACGAAACCTTCAAAATGCAGGAAATGCCTGCTACTAAGCCTTGTCTTTTCAACACCATGCAGTCAGAGGCGGAATATCTCTTCCCATGAGAGAAAGAGTGTCTCTCTTGGGAAGGGGTTTCTATTTAATAGGAGAGTGTTACAAAAGCACGTCTTACTGGGGTGTTTAGGCTGATTAAGAGCAGCTGGATGATACACCGCTCCCTTTCCTATGATAATGACATGTCAAGGACATCTCTGCTCTGTTTTCATTACCCCACAATTCTAAATTTCTTTGGAGTTAAATAACAATTTCCTCCCTCTATTAGAAATGTTTTATACTGTCTAATAACCTGGTTGCCTTTTCTGGTCTTAAAATAGAAGTATTTTAAATATTTGTCTTACTTATGGGATTGTTCTTCATGTTCCCCTCCCTGCCCCAGTTTTGGTGAAAGGAAAGTCAGAAGCTCATGTTGACAGTGAATCTGCCTTTACCAGTCCTGGAAGTTTATTGGTCTGTGTGTTTTAAACAGCTTTGTCTCAAAAAATGGCAGTGGGGCATTCTGTATATATCTGCACAGCAGCCGGCTGGAGGGTTTTTGCAAAATTCCTTAGTATGTTTGCCTCAATAAGCAGAGCCTGGCTCTCAGTATGCAGGGACTTATTCTTAGCAGCTGATGAATTGAAAATAGTTTGGATGGGTAGAAGGCAGTGTGGGATGGATTCAGTCCTTGAATGCTTTAATACCTTAAGGAGAGGGAAAATGCATTACAAAACATGTTAGTGAAAGCTTGCCTGGGGATAAGTGAGGACTGGTAAAGGTAATCTTGCTGATAAATGGTAGAAAATCTCTTGAGAATTTGTTTCTCTTCCTATTAGTTTTCTTTAGTGCAGTTATGTAGACTGTGTGGCTAGCACTTTAAAATTAGAAAATTATTGAAAACCTTTATTAATAATTGTTGTTTGAATTCTTGTAACTTCTTGTACTCAATAAACTCAATAAACTGTCCCAGAGATAGAGGGGCATGGGGGGAGGAAATATGACCTCATAGTTTTCCTGACATGGAAGAGATGAACCCATCGTTCCTGTCACATATTTCTTGGTCTCAGAATGTCATGCCTTCTCTGACCTTTTCCAAAGAGAGGGCAGAAGGGATTGATGTGACACTGGTACTACCATAGCTGACTCTTATTGTCGTCCTCCACCCCACTTTCAGTTGTGTGAGCAACTTGAGGGGTACAGATTATCCTTGTTGAGTAAGAGGTACTAAAACACTTTTTTCATGAGCTGATTTTGTGTGAGGAGGATACATCATTATTTTGGGGTGGAACTTTCAAAAGTAACTGCTTAACCCTTACCAGTTTTCACTTCAGTCATTGACTAAGGCTATGCTGCCTCTGAGCTTCATTCCTGTATTTTCAGGAAGGCAGACGAGATCTACCTTTTCTTAGTTCCCCTGTGATAGCTTTCTCTCAGATCTGTTTGTTTTGTTGTTGTTTGGGGTTTTAATTTTATTTTAAAATCTGCTCAATTAGTATCTGTGAAGGAAGTAGAACCACAAGGGAAAGGAAGACTTTTTAAAAACCACATAGTCTAGTGTGCTATTGAGAGCTGTAAAACTGTGGGAAGTTCTCAATATCTCGTTAGCTTACTTTCTAGGGCACTAGTCAAACATCTTCTCTATGTAGTTGAGATGTTTATCAATGTTACTGATGTAAGAATTAACTAAAAAAAATTTTTCTTTTTTCCCCCCGTGGCAGAGTAGAAAGTTGTAAGTGGATTTCATTTGGTATGTATAATCCAGAACATGAGATGTGTTTGGAGATTCCATGGTCTTTTAGATAACTTAGTAAGCCCATGAGAAATGCTGACATCTAACATCCTTGGGGTCCTGAGCCTTCATGTTTGCACCAGGGAAACTGACCTCGTATGAGTTTTTGGAAGGTCAAATGGGGAAAAGTGTACAACCGTGCCTTTGTATTTTCTTGACTCATAGCTAGGAGGCTCCAGTTTCTGCGGTTTTAGAAACTTAGATCAAATACAGTTTTCTGATAATCTAGGACTTTATATTTTTCTGCTAACATTATGCTCAAGGGTGGTTGGGGTGTGCATATAAAATATTAAGTGACTGTTCTTGAAATTTATGTAGTTTTCTTCTTTATTCTATTTTTATTTTCAGTGGAATTTGGCTGAAAATCTATTCCAGTTGTTTGCAGCCAAAAAGGACAATTTCGAAAATGAAGTCTGAACAAACAGAAGCTGTTCCCTTGGGCTGTGCTGCTCTACATGATAAAAAGCCTGGGTACTGGAAGAAAGAATACATCTTGAAACAAACAGCTGCTGTCAAAACTAGACTAATGCAACTTGTTAAACCTCTAGATCCTTATACAGGTCTTCCATTTAAAAACAAAGAAGCTATGAAGTAAGCAATACCTTGTCACAGAAGAGGTTTACTTGAGTGCAATGTATAGAATATTAATGGCTTTGGAAATGCTGGGGGAGGGGATATGGAAATAGAACTGTAAAATGTGTATCATAATGGGCAATGCTAGCCTATAAATGACCAAGCCTGATAAACATAATTAGCAGCTAATAGAAATTTAAAAATTCTGTTGAAACCATAGTTTAATATTTTATTTTTTTTTTTTAAATGTCCCTATCCCCTCTCAATTCCTAACTAACAGAGTATCTGGCTTGAGTTGGATAATCGTTCTAAAGGACAAAAATGGAAAAGAACATGTAATAGAGAAGGCAAACCTGTCATTTAAGGACACATCTGTTACCATACTTTGGTACAGTACAAACTGGCCGTGCTTAGATGTTGTGTCAACCCTAAAACTATTTGGAGTTACACCATTGTTTCCCAACCAAAGCAAACCTCCCAACAAGAATGGGTGAGTTTTAACAAAGGATTTTTTAGGCCTTTTTTTGTATAATTGGTTGATAATGTGTCTGTAGGAGCTATCTAACTTGAGTTTAACTCAATAAGTTAATTCTTTGTTAGAAAGCCTCTCTGTAGTATTCCTTCCAAAGCCTACATTCTTATCTTCATTGGTAGAGCTTTTTAGCAAGAAATGTATTATCCAACAAGCTATGACATTAATTCATAGGTTAGTATGGCTATTGGCATGTCATTTACAGACTGATAGGTCCTGCTATGGCAAGCAGAGGCATAGGTACAAATAAATGTGAAAGAAACATGTAAATCTAGGAGAATTTAATGTGATACAATTAGCTTGGAACAGTTCATCAGTATTTATATGGCTACAGTCAAATAATCTATGTTGTTAACATTTATTTTCTGTCTGGCAAGTGTGTATGTGAATTTTGGGAAGTTGGGGTGTAACTGCAAGTGCAATCTAAGTACATGCATTTTAAAAACGGTCCTCATCATGTCCATTTTGTAAATTAAGTGTGTACAATGTTTTTCTGGCATTATGTTCTGAGAAAAGGTATTTAAATGAAAACAGTCTATTTGAGGTATTTGGTTGCTGTAAAGGAGTTTGCACACATCTGGGTATGTGTATAGTATTTGCAGTATCAGCTGCATGCTTCTCACACAAAGCCCCTAGCCATATGAGCTCTGAAAAGAGAGAATTGTTCACTTACAAAAAACCTGGTTCCTCAAACAGAAGCAAAGTGTTTCCTTAAAAAAGAAAGAAATCAAGAGAAGCCTTTTGTATAAAGTCAGCTGAACAAGCCTTGCAGTCAAATTATGCAGAACTGTAGTTGTTTTACAAAGATGATGATTCATATGTAGAAAATAGTAAAAGAAAACTTACAGGCAGTTGGTGTATTTATTTCACAGAATAAATTATTAGAACCTGTGAATATACATGAAGGTAATGGTTTCACTAATACCAGAATGTCAATGTTAAGACCATAGGGAGCTAATGTGGGGACTTTGGGAATGTTTCTGTAATGATATGAGCCTGATTAACTTAAAGATGGAAAGGGTTTATGTTGATTAGGAAGAAATTCTTTACTGGGGATGGTGAGACACTGAAACAAGTTGCCTAGGGAGGTTGTGAATGCCCCAGCTCTGGCAGTGTTCAAAGCCGGGCTGCATAAGGCCTTGAGCAACCTGATCTAGTTGGAGGTGTCCCTGCCTATGGCACGGTGGGTTGGGCCTAGATGATCTTTAAGGACCATTCCAAAGCTTAACATTCTATGCTTCTATGATGTTCCATCACTGCCCCAAATCTTACAGTTCAAGATAACATGATTAAGTTCCTGTTGGTTGCTGCCTTCCTAGCAGTGTATGGTAGGTGATACTACAGTGATACTATTGGGAAATCTAGGAACTGTTTTGAATATAATAAGAGCCCAAGACTGCAAAAGGTTTTAGAAAGACCTCTTTCTCCATTCTGAATAGGTAACCAGACTCTGCTTTCTGCTCTATTTTTTTTTAATGCATCATTAGTTAATAAGAATGACTGTGAAGTCTGAACTTTAGTTAAAGGGTGTCATGGATATTTTTACATAAAATTATGGCATATGAAGATATATAAAATAACTTTAATTACAAGCAAAATGTAGGAAAATGGCTGAAAAGGGAAGCTTGCTCTAACAGAAGCTTTTAATTTATTATATGTACAATTTGATCCTTTCCTTTGAATTGTTCTTCTGTAGAGGAATAATTTGCATTAATAGCTTGCATCATACTGACAAAAGTTCAATGATTCCATCTAGTACCAACATAGTATTAAAAATAAATTTTGAAGTAATTCTGTGGGTATTTTGAAAAACTAGGCAAGCACATAAGTTTTTCTTCTTTTTGTTTTTTTTAAAGACTATATTGGAACATCGTATGGTAGGTTTTGTTTCCTTTCTTGTGAGAGGTTGCGATCCTGCTAGTACACTGTAGTTGTTTGAAAATGTAGTTTATGACTGTGCATGCCAAAACCATTTCCATTGTGTGCTGTTGGTCATATTTCAGAGTTAAAAATGAAATTAGGCTGAACTTTAACATAAATAAGGAGACATAGCCTTTTTGCTGTATTCTGTATGTTGTTTTTCAAAGACCTCGTCGACGTTCCTTGATTGCTGAATACCATCTTGCTAACCTGACTGAAGGCAGTGTAGCAGTTGGTGCTGATAAGCTTGTCCAGCTCTTCAGTCTGAATCCAGGACTCTTAGTAGGAATTTGGAAGGTAAGATAACATTCTGTTTTTGTATTTTATTATGACTTGAAGGAACAGATTTTTTTGCCTTGTAGCTTGGGATTTGGGGAGGTTTTGATTTTTTTTAATCTTCCTTTTTTTTTTTTTTTTTTTCCATTGTATTTTGAAAGATCTTGCCTACAGTAGTAAAACAAAAATGCAGGTAGGGACAGCTGGTTGATGATTCATTGCATTCAAAAGAGCTGTCACAGGAATATTGATACTTTTCAAAAAAATCCACCTTCAATTAAAAAAATCAGTTATGTATCATGCTATATTGATGCTGTGTTCAGTTTTATTTTTTTTGCAGTCTTCACTTGCCAAAGCTTGATATCCTAGAGTAATTTTAAATAGAATGGTTTGAGAAGAGATGTGCCCTTTCCCCTGATTCATGCCGTGCCCTGTCCACATCACTCAAAGTGATGAGTCCCCACAAGGCAACTTAGCTTTAATCTACATCATCAGGTAGCTGTATCCTGCTCCAGCAGTAGAAATGCTGTAAATCATGGCCTTTTGGGGGTATTACTTTCTTGGTATTAAGTGTCTAAGTTAAGCAGTTAAGTCTCTATAGGCTGTGTGTAGAGATGAATATCTTTAGAGAGCAGTGCAGAACATCTGAAGTAGACTTTTACACAAAAGGAATCTCTATCTTTGCAAAGCATACACTGGGACCTCGGTGTCTGCCTGAAGTTACATAGGGCTGGGTGCTATGGAAGCCTGCCTTGGGTTCTGCCTGTGCTCTGAATTCAGAGGTGGCAGTCCTTGCTTCCTCCTTTAGCCATATTATTGATGTAGGCTTATGTTACTTCACACTGGCAAGGTACTTCCCTCCAGGAGCCTGTGAACAGTTGCTCCAAGTTGTGTCTAATTTTCATCTGGAAATGTGCTACCTCAAATGTGCAAAATCACCAGAGGTATTGTTTAAAACCACAGAAGGAATGCTTCTTTTACTTAAAGATAAGAGTGGAAGTCCATTTCCTAGAAAAATTGAGTGTGGCTGACCTGCATAAGCTTATTGTTGTCTTGATCTATGGAAAGCTCTGGTAAATTAACAGAAATTTCTTTTCTGTCTTCAGAAGTTTAGTAGGTTGTGTTCCTGTGTTGATGGCCCTATGGTCTTACTAATGCATCACCCTCTCCCATTTCTGGAAAAAGAACTCTTTCAGCACCTGGAAATGGTTCAATCATAACTAAATTTGACGTAGTTGTTAAACATCAAGTACCTCACCCTAGAACCTTTTCTGAAAAGCAGTTCTTATTCTCTGTGTAGGCAGAGAAACGTTAAGCAGTGATCTGTGGATGGGTGTAGTAATTGCAAGTGCCACACATCTTGGTGTTTTATACATAGCTTTTCAGCAGAAACTATTGGTGCTGGTAGTTCTGACAACCAAGGACAGGTTATGTGGGCCTTCTGGTATTCAGATAGAGAAAGACTGAGAGATTCAATGTGATTAATAAATCTCTGTGGTTATATCTTTTAGAAATGTAATTTTGCACTGTGACAGTATAGGAGTAGTTAACAACCCAAAAGTTTGAACAGAGTATGTAATTTTCGGGTAACCCAGAGGGATACAAATAATGGTTGCCACACTTCAGAATGGTAATAGACTGCTGGCTGTGAAGAGTATTGCTGTTGACTTATGTGTTTGCAAATGTGAGACTTAAAAAATGAATTAAAAAAAAGAACTTAAATCCTAGCATTCCGTATTCTTGAGGTAAATAGATACCCTTTTCTATATTTAGTTTTCCCATTGAGCTCTGATGTTTTCTTTGAGCTATATTAGGCCTGCAGAAGATTATGTCTTAATGTTTTCCCAGAAGTATATAATCGGGTGAAGACATCTGAGGTTTTACTTTGAAAGTCACTATTTCTATTAAATAGTTCAGTATTTCTCACTGATGTTAGCCCTCTTTACAAATAGTTCCTTACATATGAAAATAAACTCAGTGCTTAGGTATTCAGTAGCTGCGAGTAAGTCCTGTTTGATTCTGTTTAGGTATCTCTTTTAAAGTGCTAAGAAGAGGCTAAAGGAGTACAATTCATGGATTTCTCTGATAACTTTTGCCCTAACATAGCTAGTTTCCCTCTTTTCCCCCTGATATAGAAATGCTGTAATCTTTTACATATATTCTTTGCTCTTGTGAAAAGATAGTAGCAGTTGTAGGAGTCCAACTGTTAAAGGAAGCCATTATTAACATTATTACAGTAATGGGCAGAGTAATAAGCAGCACCATTTATCTATGAATTTTAATGGTCAGAAAAGCTTTGTGAAAAAAAGCATTTCCCGATGAAAATACATCTACTTTAATTAACTTTTCAGGAGAAAAATGAAATTGCCTTTGTTATGGTGAGTCTTCATTATCATCAACTTCTTGAGAGAAGCATTTTGGGTTCTGCTACTGTGTAAGTTTGGTTTCTCCTTTGTGGACAATAAAGATAACCTCTTGAATAAAGCTTTGGGTTTTACAGTTAAAATTGGCTGCTGATAAGAGGTTTATATTTAGGCAGTAGTTCACTATTCTTGTTTAATCTAAACAACGGTTACAGTAACTATATACAAGACTGTAGAAGCATTTTCCTACTAAAATGTTGCAATTGTTATGCTATTAAGTAGATAAAATAAGTGTGCTAGTACTTACTGTATTGGGAAGGTTAGAAATACACTGCCAATACTCCCTTTCTCTTCACAAGCAGTCTTTCTATTCCCTCTTCCAATCTGAAAGACATAGAAGAGAGAGAGGCATTTTAAGAATGTAACCTTCAGCTGTGTAAGAGGGAAGAAAAAAGTTCTGGTAAACTGGTTAAGTGTCTGCATTTATCTTTCAGTCCTATTGAGAAACTACCTGGATTTCCTATGAAGTATTTGTGTATATGTGTATATTGCAGTGTATAATACAATACAATACCTGTTTGTAAGCTGTTTAAAAGGATGGAGTTTTTTAGCTTTAGAACATTGGGGAATTTATTTCCCCCCCAGCTTTCTTCTCAGATACTGCTGTATCTATTGGTAGTCTTGTGTGCCCACTCTAACTTAGTGTGGGTCTTTTTAACACAAAAGGTAAGATTTAACACCATCTCCTGTAGTATCAAATAGGATCCTAAGTAGAAACTGCTCAGTTGCCTCTGGCATTTGGTCTCTTCAGGTCATTTGTGTGCAGCAAGTTTTCTTTTGGTTAGGCACAAGAGAAATTAATCCAATAATTACTATTTCAGTGAAGTCTCTAGTTAGTGGGCTTTTAGATTTGTACTTAAGCTGATACTTTTTTTCTCTTTTTGTAGGCAAGTCAATGTTTTGAAATTTAACAGATATACCTTTTAAAGTTGACTGTCATTATTTTCTGCATTCGGCTGGCCTGAACAGCTGATTAGAAGTATTAGACACTGCATTAGATAGCTTAAAAGGAGTATGATGAACTAGAGATGTTTGATTTCAAAACTCTCTGAAGATGATAGCCCCAAGTGTAGGGCTATGTATTATATCTCTTGTTATTGAGTAATTTCCCCTTGCTTAATTTTATTATTATTTTTCAAAGTCAATATGCTCCTCCACCTCATAAACCTGTATTGGATGATATTGACCCCGAATATGGACTACATGGCTACAGTCTGCATCTCGACATGCATGGTAGAAGCTGCACCTACCTGTGTGGAACTTTCAAGAACCTCTTTTGCAGAAAAGGTATAGTTGACAGAACAGTAATGTCTGTTTTTTAAATGATCTCTGCTGTTATGTTTTTCCTTTTTATATCCAGTGTCTCTGTTTAAGGGCAGAAACTGAAATGGATCTTTAAGAGTAAGCTATCTTTCTGTTCATTGTGTGAATTCTTTATATCTGCATAGGGTGTTGTGTGGCTTTGTAAGCCTGCTCTGGATGAACTCTGCCTGCTGTTACATTGACATGGTGTCAGGCCTGAGACACAAGTTCTGCAGATTGTCAGGGTGTTTTCTTTTGGTTCAGTGCTGTGTTAATAATGCAGTGGCACAGCTTTTGGTACAGGTTGGTGTTCCTTTCACTTCTATACTATAAAGGAGAGACAGTTTGTCCACATACATTTTGGAGGCCTGTTTCTGTAGAATTCCCCTTGAGTATACTTTAAGTGCATTCACAGATTAAATATTTAAATGTGTTTGTAGAAGTTACTGTGAACTTTAAGATTTAGAGTTTTTATTTCAGTTGGCCTAAGGCTGCCTATTCTGACAGCCTTTCATTCTGTAATAAAGAATTTCAGTGATTGATTTTAACTGTGCTGCTTCTTTTGGCTGTCAGTGTTTTCTATCATGAGACATGACTGACCATCTGTGTTGTTCTTCTGCAGCCCAGCTTCACAATTGTACAAGGGTTTTGCGAATTATGTGGGTGATCTCTCTTTTGATGTAACTTCAGCACAACCCTTTCAACAGCCACACGACTGTCTGTCAGCAGAGGCAGATTAAAATACTAAAATTGAGCAATTAGAATTAAATCCTGAAAATTAGTTACTGTTCCCCAGTATTTTTGTGATAATGGCACTACTGAGCCTTCTGTGGATTTCAGAAAATACTGGTTTTGCGGACAGTAGAGAGCGATGTTGTCAGGCTCGAGTGCATTTACAAAAGTTACAAGGAGTTTCCTCGTGTGTTTGTTTGTTTTTGTTCTTGGGTTTTATGTTGGTTTTTTTTTTTGTTGTTTTCTTTTCTTTTGTTCTTTAACTTGCATTTGGTGACTCCAAGGACTGTCATTTAAACTGCAGCCTTTTGCACACTGTGGAGTGTTGTAGTTCTTGAATCTGAAAGATGCATGTTTTCAAATTCCAGAAAAGTTTCAAGCTTGAAATAAAGGAATACTCCTAAGGCTAAAACTTAAGTGAAAGTCTATCCATGTAGCAAGAAATCTCACTGGAAGTGTTGTGCAATACAGGAGTCCTCATTATACTCTCAGAAGAAAACCCCCAAATCTTTTCTAAATTGGCCAGGTGGCTGGGATTTTGGGTTTGGTTTCTGAGGTGTTTTTTTTTTTTTTGTGAATATCATGTTTTGCTTTCTAAAATTAAAATTTTATACTGCTAGCAATTCAGTTGCATGAGAAAAAGCAGTATGTGGCACACTTACTTTCTTGGTATCACTTTTTTGCTGCTTAGGAGCTACTTCCATAAAATATTATGCTGGTGTTTATGCAAATTGTAGCAGATTTCCATGAGCTACAGTTGTGGTACCATCTCATTTTGCATGTTACAGAATCTGTTTCATGATCACTAGTGTTTTCTGAATTGTTTTGGTCTTGTGACCTTCAGCAGTGTGACAGCCACCAGATTCTGGTCTCTCAGCACATCAAAACAGCTGAAGCCATGGTTCTGCAGACAATAAGCTTGTTTGTCATCTAGTCCTGTCCATGTGCTTGCACATTAGATACTTTTGGAAAGTGCTTGACTTTCTCCAAAAATCATTTAGTGAGGCAGCTTATGGATTTCTGCTTTCATATATTTTCATTATAATTTGTTGTTCATTCTGCTCTTTCTGGTAAATGATGGTGTTTCTGAATGTGGCTGACAGTGTAGGTTTGTCCAGGGTGGTTGTGTTTGATGATCTGTGCTTTGTTTTTAGGCTGCATTCTAATAATACTCTGTCCCATTCTCTGGAAGGACTCTGAAGCATGAAGGTCTCAGATATACTGAGAAGTCTTGCTATTTCTTAAAATTCTCTCCTCAGTCCAGATTTATTTTAGATTATGGATGGGACATGCCAATGGCTGTTTCCACAACATGAGACACAGATCAGTTGTCAGCTATTACACTGGTATTTTACTTATTTATTGGTTTCCATTAGAAATCTGTACACTTCTAGGTTACCAGAGAATATCCATTTATATTCTGCAGAATAATTGATTTATTTTTTCAAGTTTAGTTTTATTTTTGTCTGCTTTTTGCTAGTGCCTATTAATGTTACGCTTCATTTTTCTTCTCTATTTACAGTTCTTTTTGCAGAATTCTTACCATTAAGTTATAAAAGTTATATCACACTTTATTGAACAAAGTAGATGGAGTATATATGGCTTCATTTTTTCCCCCCTGTTATTAATACTTGCATTGCAGTAAATAACTGTTTTGTCAGTCTGTTTTGTTTAGGTTTTAGCATTTTATTTTATATAAGCGGTATTGGTAATATGGTCTTGTTAACAGATATTGTAGGGTGAATATGCTAAATCTTTTCAAATTGAATTGAAAATATGTAGAAAACTTATCTTGTTTTCAGGAACCTATGACAGGCTTTTCATACAATGGGTCATGATTAAAATCTCTTAATGAACACTCTTGAAATGTATTTGCCTAGGTTTTCAACCTAGAAGAAGAGCTGTTAAGATTTGTTTGTAAAATTTCATATCATGTATTTGAAATGTTTTGCTTGACCTTGAAAATTGATTTGCAAGTTTAGATGACCATTGCAACATGGTAAGGCCGGTTGTTGACACCCAAAGTAGTGTTAAGCACAGCCTTTTCTCTGAAAATACCCATCAAATTACAACTTGCAACAAGAGCTTGGTTAGCAAAACAAACTTCCTCAGCTTTTAGCTAATATAACTGCCTTGGAACTATTGGGCTATTTGTTTCTTTCCCTTGAAGTTTGTCTACATGATATATATTCTCTTTATTGGTATTACCTTTATTGGAAATATTTGTTTCCTATGACTTATTCTGCTGCTTTGCTACTATATGTGTCCTGCGTAAACTCTGGACTGTAAATATTACAAGGGAGCAATGAAACAAAGTCTAGATCAAGCTGAAATAAGCCCTGTCCAATTTGTGTCTTCCGTGTTTCTCTTGGTATGTTTAATGTAGCTTATTCTGTGCCTTAATTTTCTTTTCTCATCTGATTGGGGTGAGGAAGGGGAGATTTCAGTACTTAGTCTTCAGGTTCGTACTCATGTCTAGGCAGACTTTTCTTCTGGATATGAGGATTGCAATGGAGCTTTTGTATTTTAAACTATTATAAAGATTGGACTCACTAACCCATGAATAATTAACCTTCAGATTCCTGATCTGTTGCATATTTCTGCTGTGGCTAAAGTTAAGAAGTAACTGCAATAGGGGATTTATAACCTTAGCCAGGTGACCCATCTAGCAATGCTGTATTAATGCCATACTATAGTAGTGATGTCCTGGCCTTCATTAATGTATTAACAGTATGCTTTTTTTCAATCTGTTTTTAGAGTTTCAGGGTTTCTTTTGTTTTGAATGAGAAAGGGCTGCTTCCATTCAAATCAGAATTGCAGATAACTGAATAGTCCTTTGAAAAAAATGCTTGTTGACTGATGTTTTTAAGTCTCTTGTATAAGAGATCAGCTTTAAATGTGAACCTTCAGTGTTCACTCAGTAAACTATTTATCTAAAATATTTTTACCTCGAATGAAGTCATGTCATTGGATTTGATTTACTGAGCTTTGGAACTGAACCATTTGGCCAGGTGTCAACCTAATAGCCTTTTTTCGCTTTGAGCTAGATCCTCGAAATGAATTCTGCTTACATTTTCCTCACTGAGTTCTCAGGGACTTCACTGCAAGGCCAGTGGGTATCACTGTCTGGAGCATTGCATATTCCTTCAACCACACAAAATATTTCCTGGACATAGTCACGTTGGTTTTACTGTATTCACACTCCTATTCCTGACAGTGTCTAAACTGAAAAACCTGCAGCTTCTGTCCCCTGTCATACTGGGCCGCTTTGTCCCCAGAGTAAGTACTGTTTGGACTCCTCACTTGTGAATGATGCCTTTCCAGCATTGGTTTGTGGCCAGGCATCTCTGGGGAGTTGCTTGGCCCCACAGTACCAATTCAGAGGAGTTTCTGCCTTCTCTGGTAAACTGTGGGCTTGCTTTCTCCATCACTGCCTTCAACTATCTGCTCAAAGCAGCCACCAAGCAAAGGTTTTGCTGCCAGTACAAAGGCTACAGCTATTTAACTGACAGCCCTTCTCTCTGATGTTGCTTCTTCTGTCTGCAGCCTCATGCTGCTACTTGGGCTTCACTGAAGGAGAGTCACAGGCAAAACCCTTCTCTTTTGTCACTTTCATCAGTTGTATCTTAAACATTTACAAATGCCTTCAGTCATTATCTTACCATCCAGGGCTTACTACTGGATCCTGACAAGCAGTATGTTTCTGGGAATTCCTTTTCCCCCTTACTATCTGTCTTCTGCAAGTGTTAGATACTTCCTTTTTTATATTGAGGTCTCTAGTGCTTTTGTTTGCTTTTTTAAGAGACTATCTCTTGTTCAATGAAACTTATTTAAGGGGTGTCTTACTAAGAAATTTGCTTGTGTCATGATGTGATGCCTTTATTTTTGCTTTTTTTTTGTAGTCAAAGATCATGTTCATTACGATGTATCCCAAGTTATAATTAGACCATAGGACTCCCTGGTTAACTTTCTTTCTCTGGTAGCAAAGGAAAAAGAACAATTAAAAAAAGTCCATCTCTTTTGAGAGGAGAGGAAGATACCAAAGATATATGGTCACATGTAGTAATAAAACAATCACTAATCATAATAATAATTCTGTCAAAGAAAAAAAGAAAAAAGAAAAAGAGTCAGCCTTTGGAAAGCTATTTAAAAAATGAAAAAATCCATAATTTAAAACCTTGATTCAAATCAAAGCATACCGCATGTCAGTTTAAATGATGCAATATCCTTTCCAAGTGGGATTGATAGTTATCCTTATACTCTGTTACATTGTGTTACTTGAGTTACCAGAGAGCTGAGAGATTTAAATAATTTTAAAAAAAGTCAGGGAAGGTATCTCATAATTTATTTCATGTGTTAGGTGTTGACTTTTGGGGAGTGGGCAGTGGGCAGTGATGGAGGCACTGGTGGCATGAAAATGAAATATTGCATCCTTGTGTATGTTCTTTGTGTGACATTCATATTTTTGTACTAAAAAAAAGAGAAAATACTTTCTAGCTGCTGCTTCTACTGTGTATCACAGAATTGAAGCCCTGAACTCCAATTTAGTTTCTCTCTAATGTGCTTGATATCTAGCTGTTCGAGTATGTCAGGTTTTCTGATTGGTGAATAGGAAGAAAATAAAGACATGGAGTGAAGATAAGAGAACATTACAGTGTACTTGATTTGTACTGGTATATTGTTTGTATTTTCAGGTGACATTGCAAATGGATACTTGAGGCTCACAGTTGTAAGCTTAAAGGATAACAGGAAGCACTTACCTCTTACTGGAACACTTGGCTTATCCTGGGAAACAGATGTGTTTAAAGGCAATGTAAAGGTCAGAAATATTTTTTTTCCTGGAAATGTAGAAAGTGTCTTTAACTGGGAAAAAATCTCTATTCAGATATTTCAAAAATGATTTGAATTTTGAAGAAAAAAGTTTTCTCCCTTCTCTCTTGAAGTCTTGATTGCATAATGGACCCATTATAATTATGTGATGATTCCAGTGCTTTCCATTTAGCAAGGTGCTGTGACTGACCAGCCCTGCTTGGAAATGGTGGACAAAAAAACTGTAATGCAGATGTACTTTTTGTGGGTTTGTTTGGTTTGGTGTGGTGATTTTCTTTTTTATTTGTGGTTTTTTTTTTTTTTGCCAGCAATAAGGCTGGGGAAATACTCTCGAGTTCTATGCTAGTACATATATGCAGTGAAAGTTAGGAACTGCTGGAGAATGTTAAAATACCATGGCACACAGGTAGAAACTCCAGTCCATGTTCACAAAGTTAACACCTAGCTCGAGTCATGTACATTGGCCAGCTGGATGAAGTCTTTGTATTTTAGAGGAATACTTACTCATTCTATTGTATAAAATTCCTAAAAGAATTATTTCAAAGAAAGTTTAAGAATAGTTTGGTAGATTTTGCAGTAGTGGTGAAGGCATGTATTTTTAAATGTACTTCAGCCACATAAATATTTCAGAAGTTACAAAAATTCTGATATATGTAGTTTTAGGACTACTGAAAAATGATCTAGTTCAGCACTTGGTTTCCATTTTGGCACTTGTTTTGGAAAAAAACTAAAAATTAATAAAACTGTTGTTTCTGCTAATCCTGCATAAATGTGGAATGAAGTATTGTTTGATAACAGTTGAGGGACACTTGTTTTACCAAAGCCTGTAGTGACAGAACAAGAGACAATGTTTTTAAACTGAAAAAGCATAGATTTTTATTGGACATCAGAAAGAACTTTTTGTTTAACACTGAGGCTGGTGAGGCACAGGAACAGGTTGCCCAGAGAAGCTGTGTATGCGCCATCCCTGGAACTGGTCGAGGCCAGGCTGGATGGGACTGGGAGCAACCTGGTCTAGTGAAAGATGTCCCTGCCCACAGCAGGGGAGTTGGAACTGGATGATTTTTAAAGATGTCTGCCTTCCAAAGCAAGTCATTCTATGGCATTAACACCTGCCTGGCAGAATTTTTTTTTTTTCCATGAAAATGATCATGAGCAGTAAAAAAGAATTTGGGAAGTTAACTGTCAGAGGAAACAAAGACCTCTCACTGTAGTCTTTAGTATTTTAGTTTTAGTCTGTCCAATGTGCTTACAGCATAAGTTATACTGAATATTTGTTTCTAGGCAAAAATAAAGAATGCAATATTTTTTTAAAACCCCTCATTTTGTGGTGAGAGATTGAACATGTCAGCATAAAGCTGTGAGTAGAATTCAGTGTGATTTTTAACATAAATCTCTAAAATTCTTAAAACATGTGAAGGCTAAATAGCATCAACCACAGAATCAGGACATGCCACTACTTTGAATTTATTTGAATTTTGTTCAGTGCTCTAACAAAAACAAAAAAACACAAAACCTTCTTTTTTTGGCACTTCTGGGTATTTTTTATAAAAAAAAATAATTGCTGAAGTACAGGTAGTTAGAAATTGTCATGGTCTAGGAATGGTATTCTCCAGTTTAGTGTTCCCGCTGAAACCACTCCTAACCACACCCTGCTCGTCACTCCTCTGTCCTCCTCCCCCTCCCCTGTGGCAGCTGGAGAGTAGAATTGGAGGCACAAAAGGTAAAGGTCGTGCGTTGAGATAAAAACAGTTTACTGAAAACAGCAATGAGATAAGATAAGGAACAGTAACAGGAAGAACATTAATCACAAAAGTGTACAAGAGAGAGGCAAGTGATTCACATGGAAATGCTCGCTGTGGAACCCAACGGGGCTGTGCCAAGCTCCCCTGACCTGTGAGCCCTTTCCCACCCCAGTAATGACACAAAGTGGTATAGAATAACCTCCGGGGTCCTAGCCATGCCTCCTCCTGGCTACTGCAAAAATTAACCTTGTCCTGGCCAGAACCAGGACAGAAATACATAGAAAGAACCCCACCATCTCAACACTCAACACCACCCTGCTTTACTTTTCATAATTGGCCTTTTATATATGTGAGTTTTCAGACCAGAAAATAGTGATTCTCTCTTGTTTCAAGTGACTTTATATCTCGGGTAAGTTTATTATGTCATCATTATGTTTGGTTTGAATTTTGTATTTTCAGCATAGTCTACAGTAAAAAGCTTAGGAAAACTGTATGTATCATATTGCCTCATGTTTGTGCCATCTGCTCTGTATTGCTTTATTGAAGTAAAGTAATAGTGAGAGCATTGTTAAAGCAACAGAAGCCCAACTATGTAGTACAGAGAAATAAAGCATTCCAAATTTATTTTTTTGCCATGGAATATGGGATGTTGGTTTGTTTATACTTTTGGAGCATTACTTCTGAAAGTAATGCATATATACAACATAATTAAGATAACTTGATTCATTTGGTGATTTGTTGCTCATTAGAATAAATAACAACTGATACTAACAATAACACACAGCTCCTATGCTTTTAAGGGACATGTGAAATTATGATTTTGCAAGTGCCTAAGAATTGGCTTCCTGACATTAGTATTATAAAATGATGTAATTGTGTAATGTTGTAAAGAAACATTTTCAATAATTTGTAAAAGAGGAATTATATGGAGGGTAGAAAAATATATTAGTATTACCTTTTTGGAGCCTCTCAAAAAGTGCTGCATATCTTCCTTTACAGCTGGCATGTTAAGGGTAATTGTGTGTGTGTTATACACTTCCTTGGGGTCATCTCTGAGTATCTTTGCAAATATTGCTGTATTCACACAATTTCTAAACTTGAGTTTAAACTTAAGTTGCTTTCCCATATTGAAAAGACTGTCATTGATTTTGTAGTATGGTAACTAATAATTAAGAAGCACAGATATTAAAGGCTTAAAAATGTTGAAGAAATAATGTCTGATTTGGTTTGGCAATGCTGCCTTCTGTAGCACAGCTTTTGATTTCTGTAGGAAACCTATAAATAAGTATTTGTTGCTTTGCAGTAATCAGTGGAGCATTATCCATTTAATTTTGAATTTTTACCTTTCATACAAAAAATTGTACTGTGAACCCTTGATGCGTCTCCTAAAATCTGGGACAGATCTACTCACTGTGCCATGACATAGGGAAATAATCTCTTCTGCTTGTGTTTGTAGGACTGCTATGTGATGAATCTTACTCTCTTGGATGAAATTGGAAAGCCCTTCTGGTGTTTCAGTGCCCCAGTCTACACGGAACTGTTTTCCAAGACATCCGGCCTTTATGATTACATGGGTCAAATCTATACCACAGACTATGCAGACTCAGAGGGTAAAGTTTGTGTTAAGTTGGTATGGCTGGAAGAAACCAAGGAGTATATTATAGTCAGTTTGGTGCTTTATATAAGCACCCACAAGGTAAATAACTGGTATGGAACAAATTACTGACCTAATTGGGTCACTACTTTCCTTGCTTTAAAAACCAAACCAAACAAACAAAATGCCCCCAAACAAAAACAAAAAAATGCACTAAACCTTTGATGGTTAAGATTGACACCAATCAGCAAGACCATTCCTGCAAGTTTTTCAGTAACAAGTGCAATTGCATCATTTTTTGAATTGACATTGGAGAGATTGAAGATATATATTGATATGGCAGAGTTCTTCTACTCTGTTGAACATCACATGGTTGGTCTGTTTCTGATACTGGGTACATTGAAATTATTTTTATGAATATTTATAGGCACTTGTTACTATGGTTAAATAATTGCTTCTTTTGAGAGCCATACTTTAAAGATGCCTTATGTGATGTAAGCTGCAGTTTTTGAGAACATTGACTTTTATGCAGAGTAATAAAACAGCATGTGTGCTGTTGCCTTCAGGTTCATTGGAGTGTTATTGGTAAATGACAAATTTTGTTAAATGCAGAAAAGCATCCTTTTTCTTTTTTTTCCCTCCTCTGAAAATGCTTAAATACATTCTTGTAAAAGATAGAAAATGTAGACAGGAAGTCACAGATCTGAACAATATGGCAGTCAAGACATTTGTCAAGAAAATCACTTGTCATATCTGTTCTGACTTTTCTTTAAATTCATGTTTGTTCTGTTTTCCCTTGTTCTAACCTTCTGTGTGGTTTCAGCCTAGATACTTGCCTCACATACTGGCCCATGAATGTGTCCCAGTTATCAGGCCACCTGAGCTGATATCTGCTCTTACTGAATATATGTAATATGTATGTAAACATGTTCACTTCTTTGAAAACAATGCATATCTGATACTGTTTGTCTAACAATACATACTCATATGAAAATCGAATCTGTGTGCTTGATCTTTCAGGTTCCTTGAAGTTACTTTAGGACCAAATTTTTTACTGGCTTTATTAAAAAAAAAAAAAATAAAAAAAAATTACATGATATCTGGGACTCCAGTGTAATTTTCTATTGTATTACAAACCACAGCAAATTTCTGGAGTTTCACAGTATTCTGTTAAGAAAAATGGACCATTACATTATTGACTGCTGTGACTTTATTACAGTAGTGATTTCTTTAATAATAAATTCTCTATTCGTTTACATACATTGGTTTGTACAACCCCTGTTCTTATGTAAGCACTTGTGTTTTATGCTGCAGAGACAGCAGGAGATTATACAACAACCACAGAGTTGTTTCTTAATGTAGATTTCCAAGATAACAAAGATACAGTTCTAGTTTGTGTTGCATAATCTTGCCTGAAGAAGAAGTGTAAGTGTTTCTGTGTTTGGTTATTATCCAATCTAACAAGCATGATCAGCTGCATTTTGTCTCCTTTCTTGCTGAGTGCTGATGGTGCCTGGAATCCCTTGAAGTGATATAAATGTTTTAACAAGTGAACTGGGCATAATGAATGCCAGAATAACAGATGCTGAAATTCGTCTGCAGAGACAAGTGGCTAGTCAAGATTTTCTTTTGCCCAAAGTTAGACTTTGAAGTATCACCTTTAGCAAGGAAATGGTAGCTCAGTCCCAAAGTCGTCTCAGTCACTGGCTTCACTGCTAAGCCAGTAAACAAAGATGAAGAATTTTTCTGGCTGCATTGATCCTTTGAGATGTGCATGTTCTCTGACCTGCTGTAACTACCAAAGTCAATGGGCACCCAGCAGTCACAAAATGGTAAAAAATCTATCACTATTCATTATAGCTAAATTTTTGTAGCATTTTCAATGTTTGTGGGTTTGGGTTTTTTTAAATAAAAGTACCTTATTTTCTTTAATAAGCAATTGCTGTTTCTAAAGCAAGGATAATTTTATGCAGTTGAATGTTTTGTAGAAAATTCTGGTGTCACTACTTCAAATGAAATGAGAGTATGCTGTCCTTACCTGATATTCCACCCTGGTAGCCTGAAAGTTTACTAACTGAATTCATGAGGAAGAGGGTAAATCTTTAGCAACATTGTCAACCTCAAAAGCCATACAAGGCATTACAGAGTTTCCTCAGGCTTACTAACTTGTGCTGTCCATAAATAAAGCGTGTATGCATCAAACCCAAGCAAACTGTTTCAAGATCTCAAAAAATGGACCCAACTGTTACAGAACTGTTCTCCTGCATTTTTGCTGAAGGAAAGGAGGATAATTGTGTCCTTTCTGAAGACATGAAGGTTAGTAATCCCCATTTATGTCTTGAGATAGACCTAAACCTGCTTTAGTATTTATATCACATGAACACTGCTTTGATTTCAGCTGACAGTTGCTTTTAACTTGCACAGCAGAAGTAAACTCAGTAGTGACCAGCTGTGTGATCAAACCTGGAAATTTATATATGCCTCCACTCAAACTTGCATTTCTTCAACATCTTGCTTTTTTGTATAAGAAAGGAGATACACTTAACCTTCTCAAAGAAAAGGGATTACACTAGGTAACTGCACTGGCCCATTTCATGAAAGAAGTTATCTTTTTCAAAAAGCTACATGTTTTGATAATATCTTCATCTAATCTTTTAAGTCCCCTTTTGTATACCTGCTTCAAAAGGCAATAGGATGAATTGCATGTCCCATTCTGCAATAAAAGATTCTTGCTGTATAAAAGACAATTAGAACAAACAGGAAAAATGGAGGCACTGGTTGAAATCTGATCACCAAAATGTACAACTGGTTGTGACACTAAGCCTTACAGCACATTTTTCCTTTAATGCCTTAGTGAGAGAAAGTGGAAAAAAAATTTAGAAGTTAGAGGTTTTACTTGTATTTGTGTGCTTCAGGCAGCAACTCACCCAGTTAAAAGGAGAGAAGCCCCTAACAAGTTCTAGATATGTATTTTTAAGTAGTCTGCAACAGACAGAACTGTAATATTTTTTGATGGGTGCCTTACCTGGTATGCAGGCATAAAAACAGTACTTATCTTTATTTTATTGCAAATATAATAGTGCTCATTTAACATAGTGAGTTTAAATTGCATTGAAAAGGTATCAGTATTTTTGGCGACCAGATGGGACATTCCGAGGGCCGCTGGGCGGACCGCGAGCTGATCCACTCCGAGCCGGCAAAACCAGGTGATTTCTGGGGA
>JAWWEW010000078.1:92408707-92502691 GCA_035583185.1 Anabacerthia variegaticeps
TCCACAGGACTCCGGGCCCTAATAAAGCATCGCATAAACTAACACTCTGTTGGTTTGTGTCTCTCTAACGGGCAACAGTATGAAGGAGTGATTTAATGAAAGGGTATTTATGAGATTATTGCAACAGTGGAGGAGCTGTCTTTCTGATAGAACTACATGTAAATAATAATCCTGCCACTTATCCTTGTTTTGCCACATGTTTGCTGTGTACCTAAATGCTTCCATATTCTGTGTTCTTGATTTTTTTTAAAAGAGGTATTTCTGAAGGGAAAATGTCTTTAATGAGAAATTAATTAATGTTTTTGGGCACATAATGCAATCTTCCATTGATATAAGTGGGAACTGTATTGGCTGCTGTCATCTGAACAATTGTCTTTAATTTTAACACTGCCACTCTGGAATTATTGCTCTTTACTGCAGTTGGCTTACTTTAGTGGGGAGCTAATAGCAGCTGTATATTTCTGAAGTATTTGTAGTGTAGGCGACTAATCACAGTATTTTTCTTCAAATTGGCCTTTCAGTTGTTTTGGTTTTTCTTCACTTTTTGCAATTTCTATTAGAGAACCACTTTTGCTTTCACAATGCATTTCTGTTCCAGTGTGCTTTTGGTATGTCTGATTTAATACAGAAAGCAGTTGTATGGTGTGTAGCCTAGTCACAGGGCTGTTTTGTTTTTTTTTTTCCTGCCTGCCCCCTCTCTCTCTGTTAGTACATATGTTTTTATTTGCATTTCATGCATTAGATATTTAGGTATGGTCTTGATTTGGTTGAAACTGGTCTCACTGTCATGTGCTTTCTTTTTGAGACAAGGACTGTTTTCCTTTTTCATTATTTTTTTCTTTTTTGTTCAGCTATATGGCTATTTGATGCTAGTGGTTGAGTACTTAGCAAAAATATATGTATAGTATAAGGATAGCATGAGCTGAAACAGATTAATATTGTTTCGGATTAAGAATCTAGACAAGTGATTAAGTTTTATATCTGAAGTATATCTTAATGAGTTCCTGTCCAGCAGCAGTCATGTAATAGCCTACTTTGTATTTGAGATGATCTAACATATTCAAACAATTAGAAGAAGATTTAGGTAAAAGCATTTGCTCTTCTGCCTTTCTGGCATGTTAGTACAGCTCAGCTGATACACATTGTCTAAGTTGTGAAAACTGAATCTGAGCTCAAACATAACTGTATTAGAAACTGCACAGATAAAACAGTGTTTCAAGAAGTTAAAACGAGAACAAGCAATGGATTTTATTCTCTGCTTGTGTGCAGTGAGCTGTAGGGACATTAATATGAAAAGTTAAATCTTGTCCTTGTTTCCTTGTCTCTTGCATCGTCTATAAATCAGAAGGGGAAATGGTGGCAACAAGGATAGCTAGTGAGTTGAGAGTGGTGAGGAATTTATTGTGCTCAATGTCAAAGCATTGCATATTCTGTCCTTTCTTCAAATTATAAGGCATTTAAGAGTCTTTCTCATGCTGTGCCTCTTTTAAAATGTTTGTGAAAAAGGCATAATATGATTTAGCATTAATGCTGCTTCAGTTGTAGAAGTGTTTATAATCAAGTTGAAAACTGCAATGCTTTTAAACATACCAAAAACTAAATTCAGAGTTACTCTGTCTGGGTTTAAGTTGTTTATCTTCTTTTGAAGAGAGATGAACCTTTTGAAGGGAAATGCACTTATGAGTCAGATACTGATCATCTCTTGGCAGATGACATTACTTTTGTTCTGCATAAAGGCCACTTAGAATACACGTTAATGATTATTTCACTCCTGAATCAGTCATGCATAAAGTTAAATTCATCTGTTTTGATCAAAACTTACCCAAAAAAATGCAGGGTGTGGAAGAATGTAATAGCTAGGTAATGTCCTGTTTATTCAGTGAAATACTATAAATCTGTTCTATCTGCAGGGATTGTAATATATTTAACTATTAAATAAAAAATACCACTACCAAACCACTCAAACTAACACAAATGCTTAGCATGTCAGAGTTCAGTATTATGAGTCTCTGATCTGTACCGAAGATACAAAACACATTTTTAAAAATAAAGCAAAAAATGTGCTCTTGTTCAGAAGAATCTGGAAATAATGTTTAAAGACTTAAACAAAACCAAAACCAAACCTTTTGAAAACATACTGGAAAGTGTCCATGTTTGGAAAAATCTGAAAATAATGAATAAAGAAGGTATTCTTATTGGTGATCATCAGTGGTTCTTTGTTCATTTTTATTTGTTTTTATACACCTTGATTTCCAACTTCCTCTTTTCTGATAGAAACGTGAAAGAGCGAAACCATTTAACAAAAACCTTGAAAGAGAAGCAAAGTACTCTGAAAGTAAATAATTTTATTCCAGATTTGCTACCTGTATGAGATGGTAAGTAAAAGAATGGTTTTGAGAAAAAACCTCATCAGAGTGAATATGCCAGATGTCCACCGTGTTTTCTTCTAATAATATACACATGAAAGGGCCTTAAAATTTTAGTTTTAATTCTCTTGTAGAGTATTTAGTGGAATGTTTCTGTAGTAGGGAGGACAGAACTTTGTCTCACAAATGTTCTGCTATGCTGGAGACATTTAATGAACAATTAATGGAATAATACAATTGCTTAATAATTTTTTAATTTCAAGTTTTGCCTCTGCTTTCATGTATCTTAGAACATCTGGTAAAGATTGAATTGGAAACACACTGTCTTTAAGAAGTAGTGGAAGTACTGACAGCCTGCACCTTTTTTTTAATCTCAGCATTTCATTTTACAGCTTATATATTCAAAGCATGAGTAGAAGGCAGTTATTTTGGCCTTTAATTTTTCCTAATTTTTGTAACTGTGTAGGGATTTATGGAGCACAAGGATTCTTGCCCATTTTACTCAGTATTCCTGAAGGATCAAAAGGCCAGGATTGGCACTCTAGTTTCATGCAGTTGGAGAGCTCTACCTGTGGGTTGGTTTAGGATACTCTTTTGAATTGAAGTGCTAATTAACCAGTTTGTTGCCAAACTGTTTATCACAGAATCACAGGATATGCTGGGTTGGAAGGGACCCAACAGGGGTGATGAAGTCCAGCTCCTGGCCCTGCACAGGAGTGTCCCCAAGGGTCACATGAAAAAGTTGGCATTGTTTTATGCAGGTCTATTCTATTAAAAGCCAACATGCAGGGGGTCCTTTCTCCAAAACATGAGTTCAGAGTGTATCCATTACTGACAAGTACACTCATATATTGCCTCATTTTCAATAGCCAGCAAACAAAATTGGAAAAAACCTCCCACAAAGTTTATAACTTTTGAGAGATGGAGGCTTTTTTTCTGGCATCTCCCCACAGTCACTATTTGAAAGTACACTGTAATCTCTAGTGTACATGGGGCCTTTCATTTAAGCTACTCAGTGCAATTATACACAGAATTTTAATTTACTGTCACAGAGCACGCTTTTATTTCTTCTGCTGTGCCTTGGTCCCTCATTTTGCACCTGCAGTAATTTTGTGCAAATTGTGTACTGTAATATTGCAGTGTGAAGAGGAAAATGCCTGCAAATTTTGAAGTCTAAAGAGAGTCCCATCTGCAAATCAGACTACACATCCATATTTGTGTTACATGGGACATTTATTCCAGGATTTATTAGAACTGGAATTTCGGTTGGTGCTTTAGCTCAGCTCTTTATGTTTATTCCTACTAATTCAGAGAGGATTTCCAGTGTATATGTTCTTTATAATCTTGTATCTCTGTGAGAGCTGCAATAAATTATCTAGCAGTGAAACTGGACAGAATTGCATTCAGTAAGAGGAAGAAGCTTTACATTTTCTGATTTGTGTTGATCATATTAAAAGTCCAATTTAAGCAAATGACCTGTTACCAGCTAATGCTTGAGTAGTTTCATAAAAGCAGTCCTGATTCTTGGGCGCCTTTTTGCCACAATTTATACAGAAACTATTTCTCCGACGTTATCAGTCTGCACCAAATTTATGGCTGTTTAATCAAATGAAAATATTGCACACTGTTCAGCTGTTGCAGTAGCTACTGTAGTTTGAGGTTCTTCTTTGAAAAAATATTTTATTCCCTTTTACAGATAAGAATAACAGAAGTTGATTTACCCCTAATTAATAATTATGCTTGTATAATATTTTTTGCCAAGCTTTTGTTACATTTATTCATAGTGAAGACATACTTATCTAGGTAGAGCGTCTGCATTTATCTGTCTGTGAAAACTTATAAACTTATTTAGCAGGTCATCATAAATTTTTCTATCTGTGAATAATTTGCTGTCTCCTTTAAATCTGCACTTGACTCTGTTTCCAAGACTGTTTTTTTGGAAGTTTTGTTCAAAATTCAGATGTAATTTTAAGTCCCCAAATATCTATGTCTCCTCTCCACTCTCACCTTTTTATTTTCCTCACCCCGCCCCCACCCCAAGGTCTGTGTTTACATCATTGCAGCAAATTCTCATTTTACTCCTTTAATATTTTTTTTTCTAGTCATGTGAAAGCACCAGGCATTTGAGATTCCAGGCAGCTTCTTTGTAGAGAAATCTAATTCATTTCCTTTATCTTGTTGCAATGTGATAAGTGACATATACTAACTTACACCCAAAGTCTTGCTCATAGAGAATGGCCCATGATAGTTCATTCTGGTTCTGACATGGGCAGAAGATGGCAACTCTGCAAAGTAGCATGCAGTTAAGCATTTCTTTTTTCACCATTGGTGCTTCTTCTCAAGACACCAAAATAGCTGGTGGTCTGGCCATCCTTGTAATATATTTTCATTAAATGATTCTGTCTTCCTTACTTCCTCTCTCCTTTCATTTCCTTCTATATTTACTTCCTGTAAAGGTGTCTGTGTGAGAAAGCAAAGAACTTTATCACTCAGGGAGTGTAGGGTAGGCAACAACTGATAACTTTTAGGCACAGGTTGCTACCAGTGCAGCAGGCTAAGACTTGAACTGAAGAGTTCAAGTTCCAAAGTTCTGCTCTCCTGGAGGAAAACAATTGCTTCCCCCTCCTTGTCTTCCTTCATGTACCTATTCCTTTCCCATGAAGGTAGCAAATGACTGTAGTAATAGGATTGCTGCCCTCTGGAACTTGCTAAGGTACAAAGAAACAGGTGAGATAAATCTAAGGTCTTTGAGCCTTAGACATAAACTTTCTTGGACCAACATAAAGAGATTATCATAGAGCTTGTCATGAGACAAGTCCCAAAAGACTGATGGAGTTCAGTTGGAAGCAGAAAGTAGTTTTGGATGGCTGATGGAACCCACTGATTTGTTGTAATCCTTATGGAGAGGTGAACTTTGTTTATTTCCAGGATGTGTCTCAGAGTGCAAAGTTTGCCCATGAGCAGTTTACTGAGCAATAATTTACTGGAGTTTTTGGAGTAGCCCTTCTGTTATGTAATTGTGTTACTGATGATACCAGTCTCTTGTGCTGTGACCCACTGTTGAGGATTCAGAAAATGCAGTGTAGGACTGGTACAACAAATACAGCCAAAACATGGTACTCTTGCAGCTTGGAAACTACAGCAGGAGACCACAAGATACAGGTCACTCTGTGTAACAGCACATACAAGGGTTGCAACTGAAAGTGGAAAAAGTTTTGTACTTTCAGGCTTCAAACTCTACCTATTTTTGCTGCCCTTGTCTTATCATAATCCAAAGTATATTCATACAGGGCTTCATTTATCTGCTGAATATTTGTCAGGTTTACTGCTGAGAGCTGGCTTAGCTTTTTTAGCCTCATTGGTGTCAGGCAAGTTGTCTTGCCATATAGTGACTACCACAAATCTTGTTTGATCTCTTCCCACAAGTATGGAACTGAATGTCTTATACAGTTGTGGGGCAATTCCTGATGTCTTCTATGAAAACAAGAGTAGCTACCCGGTAGATTACAGCAACTGAGAGAAGATTGCAGTATATATAAGTGTATATACCAAGTACACTTGGGTAGCATCTGCTTACTACTGGCAGAACCAGACAGGTTATAGAACAGTTTCAGCCATTTGTAAGGAAAATGTGAACTGAAGCATCAATTTATTATCTATGGTAGGTACAGCCTGGCAACAGGGATTTAGTGAACTTTTTAGTAATCTATTCTCTAAAGGACATAAATCATAAACCAGCACTTTTCCCCTGCCACTTTCACTAATGCTCATTTTCACGTTACACTCCCATAACTTTATGAGAGGCAGTGAGATAAGTCACACAGGCATTTAGATTTTTCTCAGCTAGCAGAACTTTTAGGGTGAAAAATGGGGGGGTGGGAGGGGGGGAGAAGAGATGGTCCTTTTGTGAACATGCTCATTTTAACTTCTGTGGCAGCCTACTGATTGTAAATACACAAAACCAGCTACACCCACCCATGCCACTCCCAACCCTCCCTCATTCAGGGGCACCCAGAAGATTGGTTTGCTTCACCCAAAGTGTCAAAGGATCACTCAAGGGTATTCAGTAGAAAAATAGTCGCTCCCCCAGGAGAAGGGTCATTGGCACTCAGTCCCAGGAAGTGTCCTTGCCTGACATCCCAGCCACAAGGGAAGGGCTTCCCCTGACAGACCCACTGCTCCCAAGAAATCCACACCATGTCTAATCTGGCCGGGTTGGAGCTTGTGGTCATGCACGATAATGGTTCAGAACTCCTCTGAACCTCTGTGTGTCTGTGTGCGTGTTGTTCATGCCACTAAAGAATGTTAGCACAAATGGGAATTTAATGAAAGCATGCAAGTGAGTTTAATGAGTTAGTTTCAACTAAAGGAATTTTGTAATTAGCACTGAAATTGGTTAATCTTATTCATTGGGTTTAGAAAACTCCTGTTGATATAATAGGTGATGTTTTTCCCAGTTTGCATTTTAAGTGAATTTAAAGCTGCGGAAAGTACTTCCTTTAGGCAGAAAGGATCAAGAATGGTGCATCAGCAGCTTCACCCTGGGAATGTCACCTCCAGACACAGGCAAGTAGCTCTGCAGTCATGTCCTTTCAGCTTTGCTTCCTCTAAGATGCTAAGGATGATGCAGCAAGTTAGCATCACCATCATCCAGAAATTCTACCCTAAGGTAGCATAAACCTGCAGTTCCATTCCTTTCACATTTCTTCAGTTAACTGCAGGGAGAAATAGGTTTTGACATGCAAAGAGTTTCTGTCTGTGCTGCCTGCTTTTCAGTTGTGTGGCTAATCTTATCCTGCTGCCTTGAAGTCTATAAGGTAGTATTTCTTATCTGATAATGAAAGAAGGCTATGTTGAATTTCTTTGACTGAATTTTAAGCAGTGATTTGAAAGGTACTTTCTACCAAATCTCTCTTTGAGTATCTATGCGTACATCTAGTTTGGGTTTTTGTGAATAAAATCACCACTTGCTTCTTCCATAGTCCCAGATTCTTTTTCAGTGAGAATATTGACAGAAGCATATCTGTAGGAAAGGGTTTGATCCCAGCAGGACTTAAGTGATAAGCATAGTTAAATGTGTGAGCATATATTTGCAATGTCTGAAGTTCAGTCAATATACAATTTACTTTTTGGGTTCACATTTTCCACACTGACTTTTTGAGAAGGTGTAACCTTGTGCTTTTGCAAAATTTCTTTCTGTGTCTTTCTGGCATTACATTGGAAGCACTGATCTTGTATTGAAGCACCTGCAGTCATGTAATGCAATGAATTGTAAATTGCATCTCCTTTAATGGTTCATAATCAGATTACTGTGAGAAAGACATTTTTGTAAAGTTTCTCTGAGAAACATATTTTTTTCCCAAGAAGTGAAGATTAGTGATTGGAAGTGGATGCTGAAAAGAATTCTAAAAGTTGCTGAACTGCTGCTCCAGTTCTGCTGGGTCAGCTGAGCCAAAGTGAAGTTCGTGTCCTTTCCCTTTTCCAGCCAATGTATCTTGAAACTGTGGCAGTAAATCTAGGGGTAGTCACGCAAATGTCCTTTCCAAGTATCTGCTCTCCCCATGTGGTTACATAACTGCTCTCCCCATGGGGTCACACTGATGAGCAATCTTTACTTTGTAGGTCGGGATTCATTTGATGATATGTGCTTGGTTATCACTCCCCTACAGTCACTCATTGAAGAGCTATTTACTGAGTGTGCAGTTCTAGTTCATCCTCATTATTGACCTTGGGGCTTCTTCACTTTTTCTCTTGAATAATGTTTTCACAGATTTCACAGGATATTCTGAAGCTGGAAGGGGCTCAAAAGGATCATTGGCTCCAACTCTTAAGTGAATGGCCCATGCAGGCATTGAATAGGGATCAAACCTGCAACCTTGGTATTACCAGCACTGTGCTCTAATGAACTGTTGGTTCAGTAGCAATTCAGCCCCAAATAGCAGTTCCTGCCTCCTTGGTAAATTTTGTTCCAGGCTCCTTATATTCATTACATCTGAGTCAATTCCACTGTTTCTATATCCTCCTGTGTTAATTTCTGTAGGGTATATGAAGTTGAGTGGAAGAGTCAGGATGGTTTCACTGTAAAATGTGCAAGTGGAGTCAGAGCTGGACTTTGCTGCTAAGGTTTCCATAGAAAGTGGTTTGTATTTCACTTCCTCTTAGGTAATTTGTATGGTTGAAACATAATTGTTCAGCTAAGCTGAAACAAGAGATTGCTTTGAAATGTTTCTTATGCCAGCAGATCTTTATCAATGAACCACAAATCAACAATTTGTATAGGTTTTAAAACTCTTCACTGCCACTGCTCTGCAAATGACTTATATATTTGTCTTTGACATCATAACAATATTTTAGCTAGTTCTCCCTTAGAATTGCTCAGTTTTCTGTACCACATGAAGCCTGATAAATCCAGAAAATGTTCTGTTTTGTCTGAAAACCTCAAAAAGACAAAGTATTTAAGAAGTTATCCCGCGTACTATTTTTATTGTATTCTTTGGAAGATCTGATAATTTGTATTAAGCTTTTGGCGGTGCAACCTTTGGCAGAATGGTTCCTTAGGGTAGATTTGTAGAACAGTGTGCAGGTTCAAAGAAAAGTATAGCTACAGCAACACAGGGGTAACGTGTTGGACTGTGTTGATACAATTCAGGACCTGGGAGCATGGTGTTAGCTTGGCTGTTCCTCTGAATTATTCTGCACAACACACAACAAAATGTTAAAGTATTTGATTAAAAAAAAAAAAAAAAAAGAAAGGCAGCCCCAAGGATGAAAATCTGTAAGCATTCTGAGATATAAGAATGTCCTTCTCCTGAATTAAAAAAATAAAAAATGAAATCTGCAGGCTACAATGGTTCTGAAATTGATTTTTAGTATCTGAAGGTAGCCAAGAGCCAGTCTATTGTGTATGTGATGAGGTTAAATGAGACACAACTGTCATGTAACACAACTGTAAAATAATTCTTGCACCTGATGGACATTCAGTTGTATAGAAGACCAATAATATGGCACTTGGAGGTAATTTGCAGTGAAAAGATTAAGCTTAAGTAGTATGCAATTCCAGTGATAGCTGAAAGATGATTCTAGCAGGAAAGCGAGAAAGAAATACTTTCCCTAAGTAAGAAGCAAGAAGCATTGTAACACCAAAGTTTTAATGAGATAAGAATAATTAAGGATAATTCATTGTGGTGCTACAGAAAAAGCTCTGGTTGCAGAACGGATTATAAACTTTATTGTTATTAGAAAATTATGAGAGTTGTTTGGCTGGACTGCTTAAAAAGAATGACACATTTGATGTTCTAGTGTTGGGGACTCACTGCATGCTGTATGCTTCACTCAGTGGAGATGGTTTCAATCAGGCATTTGCATGGCACAGTTTGTTTCAGATGTTCTCTGTTGTGCGTATGAGAGTAATTTATTTTAGCAGCTGGAAAATGCACTTAAGTCTGTGTTATACATTGATTTGTAATTTTCTATTTTCTTGCATGCTGATGGCATTTAAAGACTGAATTGTTCACAGCAGTAGATGTTTATTCTAGGGGAGGTAGAATAACATTTTTGTACGCTCGGTTGGATCTTGTTAGTGCACCCTACTGGTTTTGCTATGTATTTGAATAAATGGATAGAAACAGACAACACAGACTCGTGCAAACTCATAATTTTCTGCACTACATGAGACATTCTAAAGAATATTGTCTCAAGCCCCATTGTCAGGCATTGTAGGGAATAAAGATAAAACTGCAGCACAAAGCAAACTTTCTTTGCCTGATGGGGAAGACATGTATTTGTAAAGAACAAAAACCTGCATCAGAGACAGGGGCATGACTCAAGTTGTCATTTCATCTGTCAATGAAAAATTACGGCTCCAAAGGAGTTAATCTTATAATGCAAGTCTCTTATGCAGTTGTCATGTTTCTTTAAAATGTGAATGCATAGTGCCTCTTCCTTGATGTACTTTGTAGTCTTTTCCCCACTAGGCAAAAACTAGAGAGGGGAAGAGCAACTGCCTTCTTATTTTAGACTAATAATATCCTGTTTCCGTTTTTTTGGAAGGCTTTCTTTACCTACGTAGCTGTGTTTAGTAATGTTGACCTCTAAAATAATAGTGGATGTGCTGTTATCTCACACACTGAATACAGGTAATTCTTGATTTTGCCCCTTACATTTGTACTGGGACCAGTGGGAGGAAAGGATCCCTTTGAGAGGAACGATGAAGCTGGAGATGACTGGAAATTATTTTATAAAAGCTGATCAGAAGTTAACCCCTAAGAAAGTAGTAATGCATGGTTCTAGAAGGCAACTGGTTCAAGGTTCTGATAACTGCAGTGTTTCAATCTCATCACTGTATCAAGTGGCCAGGCTCTGTTGAAGGCTAACTCTTGCTGCATTACTGTGCTTCTGTTGCTGATGCCTTCAAGATATTATAGTGTCCTCATGAAAACCACCTGAGTTATCCTAAATCTTTCAAATAGATAGTTTTGTAAAGAGTAGTGGATCGTCATAGGTGCCACTTAGAATTCTCCATTTTCTGCAATGTTAAGACAGAAGTTTATATTACAGAGTTTCATTTAACATTTTTCAACCCTGCCTTTTTGTTTTTGCAAGGTGCTTTACAATCAAATGACTGAAATAATTGCTCCCTCACCCATTAAAAAAAAAGAAAAAAAAGGACAAAGCTATTGTCAAGCAGATACTTTTTGACATTTTGAAAGTGTGGGTGGTCAGAATAGAAAAATACTTTGATACAAGAAGATCAACTTAATTAAGGCTTTCAAAAAGCTCAACTGTTAAAATCTGTTCTGGTAAGATGAATAGATTCTAAGGAGTCTGACTTGGAGGGGGATAAAAGACATCATCTATATCTAGTACAATGTACATGACATCAAAAATGCAACTAAATTTTTCTTACCGCTTGTGTTTGTGACCCTGTATTTACATTTCCTACAGTTCTCTCCAATTAAAAAGAGTATTTTATCAGTGACAGGAAATCAAGTCTTTGTACTGAGATAGATTCTTGTAGTGATTAATACCTTGTGGGTTTTAGAACCTAATTGCAGGAGTGGTGCGTTGACAGAGGCAGGTGACAGATGTATTCTTCTGTTTGTCATTCTCATGTTGTAATAGTTGAGAAGAAAGACCGAACTTGTGGAAACGCTCATTGATAAGTTACATGTTTCAGGCCAGTATTTTGTGCAAAGCCTAGAATGCAAAGATTAAAGGTTATTGTGCAAATCTTCTTCTTTTCAGAATGACTTCCATTACTTTCAACTCAGCATTAATGCTTTAGTTGAGGAATATTTTATACTACATTTCCCAGGATGCTTATGTGGCTGACACCTAAATATTCTTAAAATAATTCATAATCTCTCATTCTGGTGCCAGATTGATGGCTTATGACTTTCTCATATAGTGTCATAATCAATTCTCCTACAAAGTGCCTTATTGTACAAAACTGCATAATAATGCATAAAGCAGTGTATTATTTATTATTTCCATCTTGAGGCCTTATTATTTCATTAACTCTGACCTTTTCTGTCAGATCTTATTGTTTCAGCAGAATCTTCCAGCAGAATTAGAAGTTTGTTCTCAATATTGATAAGTGTTCCTGCCTTGTCTTATTTATATGCAAATAAAGGTTTCTTTGGTATTTTTAGTAGGGACTTTTTTTTTTTTCTTCAGTTCTTTCAATTTCTAATAACATTTTCTTGCTCCTTTATACCAGCAAGAGACCTACAGAAGCTGTGATGTTAAACAAACAAAACTTGTTAAGTATCAGCAAGAAGTAAAGGTCTGCTTGAAGTTACCTCTTTCCTCTTTAAAAAGGCAAAAAAATAAAATTGTTATAGTTTGAGATTCAAATTTTTCCTATGAAAAATAGGATTTTAGTCTCAAAAGCTGCTGTGCTAATTCTAGAAGTTTTGATTTCTGAGCAGATTCATTGTTTCGGCATCATGACTTTTTCTTTCAATAATTCTTAGGTTATATTAATAATAATTTCTGTATAGAAGATGTAAGATGGCACTGATATATCATTGCTTAGTACATGAAGAAAAGTGCAAAAACATCTTACATCTCAATGCATCAGGGAAATGAAGGGCTCAACCACTGTATTCTTGAGTTCATATACTGCATAATGGTACTGATATTATGTGTGCTAAATTAGACATCAGATTTAAACTATAACTAAGGTCTGCACTGTTCTTTGAATGAGTCCTTCAAACATCTGCTTATTTGTGTTTTATTTTAACCCATACAGTCACTTCTGGAAGTACTTGAAGGCTTTAAATGGGACCTGAAGTTCACTGGAGACCCAGCCTGTGAAAAATGCCAGCACGTGTTTATCATGAACCTACGGAATGAAGAAAAATGCTGTGATGATTCCTGTATTATGCTGCTCTTCTCCCTGCTTGATTTCCCTCTCTTCTCTCAGCCTTCTGTACTTTTCTCTCCTGATAGTAGTTTCCCACAGTCTCATATATTTCAGGTATAATGACTTGCCCTATCTTTCTTGGTTGCTTTCTTGGATACAACAGAGATTTGCATTGGACTACTGCAATTTCAGCTAAGGAATGTGAGAGCCAAAGGAAAGTTGTGGGTTTGTTGTAGCTTTGCTTGTTTGTTTTTAGTTTGGTATAAAGTTTTGTAAGCCTTCTTTAGTGGTTCTCCCGTCGTTCTTTCTTGATTCTCTTTTCTGTTTTTATTTCACTGGAAGGTTGTCTTTTTCACTGACGATCAGAGGACTGGTTTTTTTTCAGTCCTTTCCTTCACAGCCACTTTTTCACTGAACATTTGGATGAGTTTTTTGCCTCATGTCTGTTTTCCCTCCACAAAATCCTCTCTTCCTCAAATTTTTCTGTGCTCACCCTGATTCAGAATTCAAGTGTTTATAAGCAGCTGGACAAAATTTGACAAAACTAGAGCATATCCCAGTTGTGTATGGTTGTCCCAGGCTCTCCTTTTCTTTTTTTTTCTTAGGTTGATCATGAATGTACCTGACTGCCAGGTCCTTCCCTCCACTGAGGTATTAGAGTAGGCAAAAAAAAATGATTACTTTCTGTCTATTAACATTTAATGATTATTTATTATTACCACATTTATTTAAACCATTCTACTCATGGCTGTTTGTTTTCCTTACAGATTCTTGTGAAGGGCTTTCAGAAATCGGAGTAGACTGTTATCTGCTGGATCTTCTTTGTCCACTTGCTTCTTGGGTCTTTCCTCAAATGCAGAAATCTGGGACCTATGACTCCCCTTGGCAAAAGCTGTGCCAATTCTTCTTTGGTGGGTCATGCCAATTCACGTGCCCATTAATGCTGTTCTATAGAAGTGTGGATGTCAGACTTATTTCTCTGTAGCTTCTGAATCTCAAATGGAAGGCTTTAAACTTTGGGGCATGATTTGAAATCTTCTTTTCTTGTGGTATAGAGGCATTTTGACAAAGAATGACAGCTTGAGGACTATATGCTAAAATTATTGTCTGTCATGTCATTTATATTGTTGAATAGTAAAGGGGTGGGGGGGTACATTGTGAGTGAAACAAGGGTCTTAGTGCTTGTATTCCCCTGCTTGCCTAGGGAAAAATAAGAAGACTTCCCATTCTCATGCACAAATAGAAAATTTTCTTTTTTTGACCTGATTAATTTAGTGACTCACAGAGGTTACACAGAAATACCTCTTGAAATTTCAAGGGAAATTTTTAGGTGTAAGTCCACTCACACCACTGGCATTTCTGAGCTACAGACTAAATATAAACTTTGAAACTATTCCTATCCATTTCCCAATACCCCCTCTTTCCCTCACCTCCTTCGCAATTAAAAACTGCAATAGAAAAGAGGATTGCTACCCTTTCTAATTTGGTGTTTATTACTTCTAATCTGCAGTTATAACAGATTTCAAAGTGTCTCCTCTGGGGAGAGCTGCTGCTTCCACATTTTTCGCTTTATACTTGGTTGCAAATACAACATATTTGATCTCACTTGAAGAAGGATTTTCAAGGAAAAGACAAAGTTTGTCATGCTCTCATTATAAGGTATGAGAGATTACAATCAAACTAATAAATAGTTAAATGGCACCTATAGTATATTGCTTTCATCAAAACTTTATATAACACAGTCAGTCTGTAAGAAAGCCTAGACCTGCTAATTTTCCATTTAGAAATCGGAGTTCTTTCTACTTTTCTCAGAGTAGATTTCAGTAGTTTCTTGAGGGTACATAGTGGGTTTTTTCCAGCCCAACTTTGTTCATGAACCTCATCTAGTAGGGTGAAGTAAGCAAGTGCAGCTTCTATAGTATCAGCTGTGACTGGACCCTGTAGTTTACAGCACCTGATTCAGCAGGAAAGATGCAAGTATCATGGGATTGCAGAACCTGGTTGCTTTTTTTAAAATCCCAGGTAAGTCTTATTTGTGAGATTTCATATCAGCTCTTCTGTAAACTAGAAAATCATCCTTCAAGTGAGATCAAATATGTTGTATTAGCAGCCAAGTATAAAACCAAGAATGAAGAATGTGGAAACAGCAGCTCTCCCCACAGGAGATGCTGTCACAAGACTTTATTTGAAACTTCTAACACTCAGAAATATTCTACATGCCCAGCACTATGGTGGCTGCTTAGACGTGTATATTTTTCTTCTGTGAACTTGACCAGTTGAGTTTCTTTTGGATTGGTTTCCTTTGTGTCAGAGTAAAATGAATTAAAAGTGAAGGTATTCTGAGTGACAACGTGGGTGTGCCAGGATGCTGCAGATGTAGAAGTGATGGAAATGTACTATTTATATCCTTTGTTGATTCCAAAGTCTCAACATGCAAAGTTGCCACAGGCTTTCATGACGGCTCAGTCATGGAATATTTTTCGGGAGATACATTCAAAATTAACAAAGCTGAATTTGAAAATTGAAAGCCAAAATAATAGCTTACAGGATGTAGGTTTTTTGATGAAAAATGGGTCTATATTGTTCTAAGGTTTTTATCATAGCAATGTAGTATTATACTTTTTATAAGTTAAAAAGAAATAGAAAAATACTGTCCCACTGCAATGAGCCCTTACTGAACTGCAAAGAGAAGGCTTTACATAGACTTATAAGCAAGGTGAAGTTTCTTCATAGCTGAATTTGTGAATTTGTTTTAATACAAACAGGAGAGTAGGTAGTAAGTTGGAAGGCACCTACAGAGAAGCTGGAAATAAAGATTTTCAAACATGAATGGAAAGAACATATATGGGGTGGTTTGTGTGCTGTAGTTGTACTAGTGAGTTTATAATTCATGTCACATCCTCACAGCTGGAAATAATTTTTGAAAGAAGAAACAATTTTTTCTTTTAAAAGATTATTAATACCAGAGATTATTACTTTTGAAAGTATAGGGGTGTTCAGTTAAGGAAGTATTTGCTTGCAAAGTAACTGCTGTGACTCAGCATGTAGCTACAATTGCCTACTAGAGCTAAATGTAAAATAATCAGTTAATGGCCTTGCATATCCTAAATCATTGCCTCCTGCAGCCCTTGTAAAATACTCACTGTGGTGGCAGCATTTCTGCTGCGTTGAGTCCTCAAGCAATGTTCAAATGCAGGAGAAGCATTGGAGTGAAAGGGATATGTAAACAGACAGATAACTCTGAAGTTTGGTTGACAGTATGATAGGACTTCCTTCAATGGTGGAAGAGGATTGCAGAATTGCCATTTGTAAAGTTGTAGGTGAGACCCTCACCTGTTGTCACCAATAAAAGCGGAACAGCAGAACTTCCCCACAAAACCTTGGTTTGGGCTGAATTTTTGTCTGAGTCTGCCCTGATCTTAGATCCTGTAAATACTTGTTTTATAGCCTATAATATTTAGAGCCTGTAAATAATTATTTTCTGCGAATTTCTCTCAGACCTTCATAAACTGCATTGCTGCTTCCTGATTTTATTCCTTTCCTGTTCAGTTTGCTTTTTTTCTCTATCAGCTTATGTAAAGTTGAATTAAAGAGTCTAGTATGGGTTTTGTATTTTATTAAACAGATTAACACAACCTCCCTTTATCTGGTATCTAGACTTCCTCATCTTATTAGTAGTGTCTTGTTCATGCATCACAATATTTTACTATGCAGTCCTGATGTACTCTGTTATTCAGCTCTTACTATAATACCCGGTAAATTGTAATAAAAAACTCTTTGATCTAAGTTACCATTTTAATAAACTTGTGCCATAATATTTAAGACACACAAGTGTGTCTTAGAATGTGGCAGCCAAAGGCAGAATTTGTGTTCCTGCACAACATTTATTCTAAAAGTAATAATTTCTCATAATGAAAAAATTAAAATAATAAGATGTGAATTTAAAGACTTTAGAGTGGTGGTCACGGAGCAAGTTGTTTGGCTACAGTCCAAGTCTTTTTCAGCAGACTGTCTTTGAGAAATCTTTTTTCCTTCTATTTTTGTCCCACAACAGTGGCTAAAAGGATGAGCTTTGGGGAGAACAGAAGGCTAGAGCAAGCCTGTAATGATTATGTGACAGAACCTTCTCCCACCTGCTAACCATTTTCACTGTAGGACTTGTAAAGCTGAATTTGGTTTCTATTCATTTAGTAGCTTGTTCTGTTGTCAGAGAACTGTCTGTGGAGGATTTACTATCATTGTGCTTTCTGTTGCAGATTTCTTAGAGTCTCTCGCTCCAATGCAACCTGGGAGTAATTGCTCAAGCAGTACTTCCCACCACCTCTGATTCCAGGGCTTCTCTGAGGAAAAAAGACACTAACCTGATTTCCTCTGGTATTTAAAGCCTCCCCTGTGAGTCTTATGATATCAGTACATATGCCAATGAATGGAGGAGAAGAAAGAGATAACAATAAAGACCCTCAAAAGCATCTTTACAGTGAACGGACAATGAAACAATGCATTATGCAATGTGTGCAGCACAGTAGATTATCATGCTCATCTTCTGTCATTTTTTTATTGTAATATCTAATTGTGTGCCATATGCAAGTAGAGCAGGGTTGAAATACTAGGTGGACCTTATGTCTGCAGTTTCATGAAGAATGAACCCTGTTTTGAGTTAGTGAACTTAATTCTCTTTCTGGAGGAAAAAAAGAATGACAAAAATAATTTAGGAAGACAAACAGATACCTGAATTTCTTTGATATTGAAGTGTTCCAAAGTTACCTTCTCTAAATAATAAGTGCCATTACTATATTCACTACTGCAGTGGTTTGGGATTTCTTTTTTTTTTGTCTTTACTCTATGAGGATGCTTATATACACATATTAAAAAAAGGAGTTTACTACATTCAAATGATTTAGTGATCTGATTTTACAACATGTGCACGCCCATGTCTAAGCACACAGGCTGTCTGTTAATGGCAGTACTCATTTTCTGAAGGGCTGGATGGGAACCTAAATCTTTCTGCTCAGTGGTTCCAGGAAAGTGTTGTGGATGCAATCTGGCATCTGTGTGGTGCCAAAAGCAGGCCCTATATATCACTAGGGTTAAACAATGAAATGGCAATCTTCCTTGCGAAAAGCAAGAAAAGAGAAAACTTCACATCTTTTGAAAGCAGTTGAAGATAACCTCATTTACAAGTTAGCAGTAATTTATGTTTCCTGTATTCTCTAAGCAAAGGATTTTCTTAGCCTTACAAAATAAGCTGTGAGAGATGGAGGAAGGAAGCATGAGAAATACAGGTACCTTGTTTTAAAGACAGCATTATAACTCAGAATTTCATGTTGCTGTTCTGCTCGAAATAATATAAGAACAACTAACATATGTTCCGTTTTAAAAACTGTTTTGCATGAGCTCAAGGCAACCGTGCAGTTGCTAGTCAAGAAATAAATGAGCCATCTTTCACTTGGATTCATTATCCTGCAGATCACTGCAGTTGGTAGGGAAGATACAAGGTAACAATGCACTTTCTAAATGCCAAAAATCTGTCTAAATCAATTAATTTTTTAGACCATGGTTTTTTTTTTTTTTTTAAATTCTCTCATTATTAGTGGCATTCTTGGGTGCTAGGTTTATTTATTTGAAGTAATATGCAAATTATACCTTAAGTAGTTTGAGTTCAAGTATTTCCAAGAACAACATTGATTGCAGTGAATTCTGGTCAGTCCTTCTTTGGGCTTATCTATTAAAAAAAAAATTGCACACGTCCCTGTTTCCTGAAACCTCTTACTTGAGAGGAATTAATGGTTACTGAATCTTTTTTTTTTTTTTTTTTACCCAAATAAAAACTTTACCCCAAAGGCTACACAGCTGCTTACTTGCTTACTGATATGGGGAAAGACATGTCAGTGGAAGGTGTATTAAAATATATATTGAAACAGTTGTTGTTGTTTAAAGAAATAACTTTTATTAAGCTATGTTTTTCTCTTTAGAAGGCAGTTGATTTAAATATTTCAAGCAAATGTTTTACTTCAGACAGATCTGATATTTACCGTAATTGTTTATTTCACTGATCACCACTAACAGGATCCCACAGCCCTGCTTTTTCTTTGCAAATTAAATGCAATTAAATATGAATTGAAAGGACTTTTTTTTTCCTACCTGGATGTGCTCATCATCAGAATGTTAATTGCTAATTTGCACCCACCAGTTTTCTTGTCTTCTAAAGAAAAACTATTTGGCTTTTAAAAGTATTTGAAACTCATTAGCAAAGCACAGGCACTGGGGGTGATGGTAGCCTTGTGTTTCTCCACAGTGACCCACCTCTGCCTCTGACCTTACCACTGTTTGGAGGAGAAGGTAGTTGTCTCTTTGGCCTTCCCATTCATAACTTCTTTATCAAGTTTTCCAGCTGATTCCAATTACTTCCAAGTTTGATTATGATTTTTGTGATATTGGCACTTGTACATGAAGATTCAACTGGACCGAGTTCAGCAATCTTGTTTTGGGTGAGTTTTCAAGCTCTCCTGCTATCTCACAGATACTTAAGAACCTATGACATAGGCTCAATTTAAACTCTTCATTTATATATTCCCCCAAGGGTTGAAAGAAAACAATGGGGATACTCTCAGAGGAATCAGACACAGAATCAACATGCTGTGTATGATTGTATTACAGTTTCTAGAATAGCTATCCACTGCCAACAACCTTTTCCACTGAGCACAGTGTTGGCTATAACACAGGTTAGGGAACCATAAAGGCTATTTGCAATCCATGGAAAAAAGTAGGATGCTAAGCTTCGGTGAGCACTCAGATGATTGTGGATCAATTGTGTAGAGAATTTGAGGAAAGTTAAAACAGCTTTTAGTACATTGGCTGTTTACACAGAGTTTAATGCAGTGGATAAGCTGTTGATGACTTTTGCAATTGCATTAGGCCTTGTATCCATTCCAATCTCCTTTGCCTTACTGCTGGGATCAACACAATGGTGTTTGTCTCTTCTGTAGCACTAATCTTAAAACTGGCAGAGTGTGTGTAATGAAGGCATTGGGTCTGCTGCTGCCCTCAGACAGGATGAGGCAAGCCTTAACTGGGAACACAGGCCTGTTGCAACTGGATGTAGCACTGTGGATATTTGTCCTTCGAGCTACTCAGTAGATTCTGGTTCTCTGAGGGACTAGAAGGGAAGGTAAGTGCTACTGCTGTTGTAATGGATTTTGGTTGTTTCATCAGCCTTAGATTTAGGACAGCAGTGACATGGGTCTGATATTGGAAATACCTATTGAAGTAAAGCTTAATTTACACCTTATAATTTAATTAGTGTGTCATTATGATCAGGAGTCTATTTCTTCACAAAATGTAGGAGAAACCCCAACCAATTCCTGGAACCTTATGTATTTCCTAAAATGCATGATCCTACTGAACCTTTTCAATGAAGATCCTCTACTACCTATAGCAGTGTCAGGTTTCTTTAGAGAACGTACATCATGTTACAACTATTGGTTGTTTTTGAAGCAGCTGTTATGTTATTGTTGGTTGCTTTTCACAGTAGTCTTGTGCTATGACAGCTCTGTTCAAATATGTAGTGCTTGTATGGCTTTTTGTGTTCAGTAGCAGGATTTTTTATTTTTTTTTTGGTCAAAATGCTAATTTGCTAGAATATAACTATACTTCTGTTTATAGGGCTTTTAGCCTATCATGAACCAACAACTCTGTGCTATTTGGAAGGACAGTGCATATAATTGGCAATTAAAACCTTCTGAAAAAGGAGAAACAAAGCATGCACTTCATATAAAATGCATTTCTCATAAGAAACAACTAAATATTTTTCATTACCTTTTTATTTGCATAGATTTACTGCAGAATTTGGGCTTCTTTAGCTCAGATGAACTATAAGGGTCTATGTCTGTAGCTTCCTTCAAGCATATAGCTTCGAGTTGGGATCACAGAAATGATGTTCAAGGAGGTTTGTTTCTGAGGACTAAGTTAGTCCTGCTGTGGTTATAGCACCTTATGATACACAAAGGACTAATATGTTCACCTGCTGTTCCTCCTGATAGTGTTCCCACAGCCTAGCCAGTTTTTCCTTCCATTAAAAAGTTCCTGCCTGCATGCCTGACTTTTACTACCATTGTAATGTAAAACAACATGGGTGAGCTTAGAGACCAGCGAAATATAATAATTGTGAGAAGTCCTCACTCAGTTCCCCAGGATTTAAACTGATTTCAACTGTCAATATTTTCCCCCACCTGTCAAACTGATTTTCTTCTTATTGACATTGAAGAGCGACTGTCACTTTTCATTTGAAACTGTTAAATTTCCAGTATGCTTCAGGCTTGTTTGTTATATCTAAAACTGAGCATCTAAAGAGCTACTTGCTTAGATTACAGTAGCTACTCATTTGGAGAAAATACATTTGTGCATATATACAGGTGCATACACACTTCCATATATACATAGTTGATGCTGTCTGTCAACATTTAATAATTTATTGTCCTGAGTTACACTGTGAATTTTTTTTCCTTTACTTCATGGAAGTTCATGAATAGGACTGTTCTTAATGTGAAAAAATATCCCATAGGATTTAATGTGTATTAGGATACAGTACTTGCTTCTCCACGGCCTTGTACCTTACATTGTTTTATGCTTACGTAGGATGGGTATCAAATAGTATCAGTGCAAAACAGTACAGGCAGTGGCAGAAGACTGAACAAAAGGAATATTCAAGACAAGCATGGCCCTAATTGTTTCTTGCAATAGTATCGTGCTCATAAATAAATGTAATAAATCTATGTCTTCTGCTAAACAAAGGAGAGGAATTAATTTATTTTTGGGGATGTTGACATGATGGATCACATCTTGAGCCTTCTGATGTTGCAACAAGCAAGTGATTTATAGTTTGTCATCTATAATTAAGAGTTTCAAGTGGAGGTGTTTATTACTCTTACCATGGCAGTAAAGCAACACCTGCAGTCAGTGATTTCACAAGTATATGACTGAGATTCTCAGCACAAATGAGCTGAAAATCTAGCTCATATCCGACTTTTTTATTGTCTTCAAATTGAGCTCATTTTCTTTGACTGTAGCATACCAAGGTCGAATTAGTGTCCTTATCTTTTGTGGTTCTAAACCTGGTTGACATAAACTTACATTTTTGCCTGATTTTCTAATAAATTGGGAAAATGCTGTAGGAATTTAGGTTTCTGTAAAGTTAGGTCTTCCTGACTCTGTTATCTGTAGTCTACATCTTCAGATATGTGTGTGATGTTTCGTACTTGTTTTGACTGCCTTTCCACAAGTACCTAGGTGAAATAGGTAAAGTTGATTTTTATTCCTACACTATTCTACAGTGTATAAATTTAAAAATCACAATGTTATTTGTTTTCTTTTTTGATAGTTTTCCAATATCTTAACTCCTGTGCTCCCTTTTTTTTTTTATCACCCTGTATCATCCTTCTTAAATCCTGTGCTACTAATCATCATCATAATAATAGTTTAAAAAGATTTTTAGCTGCTAGAAGATGACACTTATCTCTGCCAAGCCTTCAATTAAAAGTCTTCAGGTACCTCACTAAACAGTTTGTAGGTTTTCATGTTGTTTTCTTTGTTCTTGGTCTTGTATTTTTTTGCTTCTTAAGGTCACACAAAAACCAATTTGATTTAAAATAGGAAAACAGTAGGATCATGGAGGAAAATGTTACAAAGAAAATGCTATGTAATGGAAGTGTTTTAAGTGAGTAGTGATATTTGATGGGAGGAAATTTATTTCTGGATTGATAGGATAGCATGCTGTTACTTTGATTTAATTATGTATTCACAGCTTCTTGCTACTATTCTTTGTTTCAGAGTAAATATTTTAAAAACTAACTGTTCCAAAATATTTACATTTGCCCTTGCATCCAGCATAAAATTCAATGCTTTCCACATCTAATAAAATGGATTGTTATATTTTTGTATTATGTAAGTGTTTGTCTGTGGAATCAGGTGTAAGTATTAATTTAATGCTAACAAAAAAATCTAATGTGATTTCTGGTAGTACAAATTTTTACTTTCTGGAAAGACTCAATTGTTAGTCTCTTATTTATTGATTGGTAAATAGATTGGTTTGTACAGTATGTGACATTTACCCATGATTATTCAGATGGGTTCCCACTCTTGCAAGTTGCTAGCTTGTTTTTTGCTGTTGGAGAGCAGCCAGAACGGAATATTTAAGAAAAGAATTAAATAATACTTATAATATTAAGGGAGAATTCCTACATTCTGACTACCTTTTTACACCTTTCAAAATGTCACTGTCATAACAAATACCTGAGACTGTACCCTGAGACTCCGTAAAAGTTTTGTCTGGTGATCAGTAATTAGTATTGCTGTGCAGCACAGGAGAGATCAGTTACACCATCTTGCTGAAGAAATAAAAGTCAGCTGAGTCAGGGGGAAGGATCACCTCCCTCAGCCTGCAGGCAGGACTCTTCAAATGCCTTTTAATATTCTGCTTGCTTATGGCAGAAGGCTCCCTTCTTTCATAGTCTCTCGTCTTAAGCCACATAAACCAAAGTTCTTCAAATAATCACAAATAATTTTGATTAATTCAGATCTGCCTTTGAAGACATCTAGGGTCTGATTTCATATCAAAGCCTTGGTTTTACCTTGGCATTCTTGAGCAGGAAAACTCGAGGAGAAATTCAAGCTCTTTAGTCCCTTTGAGCACACTTATTGGCCCCTAGCTCAAATTCCCAGTGAATGCTGAGGGCAGCTCAGAGAGAGCCTCTACTTTGCATCATGGAGAGACTCCAACAAGGTTTATCAACGACATGATTTACCTGGAAAATAAACTCCTTTGAAGTAAGGCTGCAGCTTATTTTTTACTGCATTGCCAACTGCAAAATGTTAAATTTTTCTGTTACGAGTTCTGCCCAATACTAGTGTTCTGGATGGTCTTTGGTAAGGCTCGAGAAAGATGCAAGACTGAGAATAACCAAAATGTCTACAAGTGAACTGAGCAAAGTCAGAGAGCAGAGAACATGAGGTTTGTTATGAGAGGAATTGAATTCAGAGTGGCTTTTAAAGTCTCAGTAGAGCACTTTTATGCTGAGAAGTGCTTACTCAAGTCCAATTTGAAATGTTTTGCAGGAAGCCTTTCCTAAAAATACCCCCTCTTGATAACTGACATAATTATATTAACATTGATATATAATAACAGTTTGTATCTAAAATAATTGAGAGTGTGACTGTTAGAGTCAATATATGAAAAATGCCTTTCAGTAGGATTTGGGAAAGAACCAAGTGTCAGCATTTTGCAGTAATTAAAAGTGCATTTATATATTTGCCATCTCTTGGGGACTGTTACAACTCACAACAGCACTGACTGTCACCACTGGGAGTGAAGAATTTCACTTTATAAGAAGCTTATTTTTTACTTGATACTCTTACTTTATGTAACAATTACTCTCAGTAGCTAAACCAAGTGCAACTGCTGTATGCCCATGCCTAGTTTGTGACTCTCTGTTCTGAACCTCCTGCAAATTGTTTGGGCTTTCCTGAATGGTCAGGGTGGGAGCCCTTGCCCTGTGGGGAGAGGCTGAGGGGCCAGGGCTGGTTCAGTCTGGAACAGGGAGAGCTTTGGGGTGCTCTTAGCAGGAGCCCTGCATTCTTGTGGGGAGGTTATTGAAACCAACCAGCCACGCGTGGGCAGGATGTAAAAGGCAATTGCAGAAGCTGAAATAAGAGGTTCAGACTGCATGTGATGATCAAATACTTTGCCATGAGAACAGCCCAGCAGTGGAGCAGGCTGCACTTGCTGTGTTGTGTTTCACCCAGTAGAATTTGGAGTAGCTGCAATTTATCACAGTTCCACCTTGGCAATCTAAGGAGAATCAGGAATGATTGATGTGCACCCAGCTGATCCAGTCCTCATGTGTATATCAAATGTGCAATGTCATCTCATGGGCTTTGAGAAATAGCATCAGGAACACTTAATGTTTGTTGTTTCTTTCTTATTCATATGCAGAATTACCAGGGAATGTAATGCTGTCTTTCCAAGGTCATGTCTTTTCTGTTCACAAATTCCCAAACTCAGTGGATAAGTTGGCCTCTTTTAATGCCTTAGAAATATTCCAGTTTTCTGTTTCAGAAGGAGGATTGTAGGAGGACTGTGCTTGTAGAAGTCCAGGGAAGCTGATGAAGCATACAGCTCCCTGCAATTATAATTTGGTTACTAAATCTGGTCTTTCTTGTTTTTTAACCATAAGTGTAGAATGTAGGAATTCATTTGGCTCAAGTAATATCTGAATCTGCAGATGCAAAGATTTTACTGTTCAAAATAAAGTATTTTGATTTTTCAGTCACTGAAACCTATATTCCTCTTCTGGAAACAGTACCTTGATCACGCACTTCACACACTTAGCACGTCATAAATTATTTAAGCAATTCCATTTTAACATTAGAGTTGTGACAGTTCTATCTAAAATAAAATTTCAATACAGACAGATTCTGCCAGTCTGGCTTTAGGCCTCTGCCTAAAGCTCTAATTTAAGAGCTTGTGATGTTTCAGCTCAATTTGTAGAACCCATGTAGGGCATTCAAAATAAGAGATTATAGGATGGGCATAGCAGACTGCTTCAATCATATCCAATCTTCCCACAGTACTTTTTGCTCTCTTCAAGTATAAATTCAAATTACTTTTTTCCTTTTGGAAGAGTGAAGATTTCAGAAACAGCTTATACCTACCTTATACATTACAAATAAAATTTGTTGCTGCCCTGTACAGACTGATGAATCCACCTATGATGTTTTGGGTTACAGCAGATAGTGAGCCAGGACATGCAATCAAAGTTCATCTCTTTCCTCATAGGAAAGTTAGTGTAATAGAATGCTGATTCATTTATCTCCAGAAGACGGTACATAATTTCACTGGTGTATAATTTTCTATATATTCTAATGTATTTCTCTATAGTACAACACCAGACCAATTCATTGAAGTCCACACTAGTTTGAATTGTCCTTGGGATATTTTATTGGGCTGTATTACTTTTCCTTGATTGCTTCTTGCAGAGTTTTAGTTGCTAACTGCCTACTTGACAGTAGAATTTGATATTTGATACTGGGGAAAAATCTGAAGGAGGCTTATGGAAGATTTCATCCCTCTTTTCATATAGCTTGCACTTGGCCGTAACTTTCTTCTCTTTTGCCAAAACAATTTGTTCTGTATTTTTCCACTCCTTGTGGCTGTCTCTGAATCATGCCTTATATGTGGTAACTGTTGCTGTACTCTGTCTAGAGTTACATATAGGTGAGTATTGTTTCCAAAGGGATTCACATTGTGGTTCTCACATACTTTCTTTTATAAATCTATTTGGGGTTTAGACTGGGTTTATATTTTTGGTCTTGGTATGAAATCCACTCATCCATACATAGTTACATATATCCTGTACTTAGTTTATGGAAAAGGATCCTAGGGACCAGATAATGATACTCTGCTTTTCACTGTGCTGGAACATAGGAAATGTCACATGCAGTAAGGTCACTGATTTATCAGTGAGTTAGTCTCTTCATTAAGCTACAACATATGGCTAAATGATTAAAAACTGGAGCACAGAGGAGGCTGAAGAGCTGAAGCTCTAGTGAACACGGCAGAAAAAAGGCCGAAGAACTGTTTTGGACCTCTTTCTTCCCCCCTGTGCAGACTCACCTGAAGATGAAAGAGTTTAGTCAGATATTCAATAATTTTAGCTTTAATTTTTCAGACTTGCATCTGGTAAGTGCAGCATAAAGGTTTTGGAGGACAAAAAAAGCTGATGATGTAATGAGACTGTTAGCAAACTCAATGAAAAGTGAACCCAATCTTTCTGTAATCAAAGTGCTTTACAAACTTAATTCCCAAAACGAATTTGAAAGTCTAGGAGCATATTTTGGCTTTATGGTTTAAATGTGTGTGTATACTATCCTGATTTGAATGTGCAAAGAGTCTTATGCATAATAGATTTTTCCCTCCCTTAGCTAAAGCTTGATGCGAATGTAGTTTAAATGTTTGAATCAATGTCTAAAATCAGTGTTTTGCAGGAGTTTGCTATCTCACTCTGATTACTCAGCTACCTTGATGTTTTAATTAGTGGGCTGAAGATGCTTTTGGTCTGAACATAAACATGGATATGTGCCCTGCTGAATTTGTCAGGCATACAAGTTTCTCTACCTTTTTTTTTTAGGACTGTTGACAGGCTAAACATGTCCTTAACACTTTAAACATGTCCTTGAATAACTTCTGTGATTGTGGCAAAATGTGGAGCAATTTGATCAATTTTTTTTTTACCTACACAGTTGGACAGAGCAAAGATGATCTTTGATTGCTAAGCTGATAGCAGTTTGCCTGATAAAGAAAGTGAGAGAAATGAAATTTCTCATACTGGGGCTTATAAAGACCTCTAGATAACCAGCTTTGGATGGTAAAATGCAATATTTCTTATGTGGGAGTACCCTGATGGCTCTGGTGTAGGTTACCTAACACTTTCTAGATTTGCAGATACTGCAAAGAAAGCCTGAGCACTGCCCTGACTTCATCTGTTCTCAAACTCTGCTCTGACAAGGTAAATCTAGTGCCATTTTTTGAATCATCTGGAATGTTTATGTATAAGAACAACTGAGTTAGTTGTATTGATTTGTGACTGAGTCATTCAGCTATTGATTCAATACATTACTGGCAAGTAACACACCATGCATTGCAGAAATATATCACTGCTAATCAGCTCTGTTTTTCATCATTAATGATTGGTTTTTCATTTCTAATGGAAATTAAATCCTTAGCTGGAAAAGGCTGAAAACATATTTCCCTGAGATTAGCTCAGCTGGTTAGAGCCTGGAGCTAGTAACACCGAGCTTGTATGTTGGGTCCCTGTATGGGGATTCATTTAAGAGCTGGACTTGATGATCCTTGAGGGTCCCTTCCAACTCGGAATATTCTGTGATTTCCATTGCTACCTCTCAGTTTCTTAACTCTGACATAACACTTGGTGTTGGCCTGGTCCTTGCCAGGCAGCTGCATGCCAGGGGGCAGTGCACTTGGTGTCACAAGTTTCAGTTGGCTGGCAAAGTTTAGAAACTTCAAAATTTCCTCCTAAGAAAAAGGTCTCACTTCTGACCATTTGTAAACTTCATGGTCACTTGGTCCACCTGGCCCTCATCTGGCAAAGCAGGATGTTTTTGAATATGCAAGGAAATGGAACACCTGCCTTAGGGCCTTAGTGCCTGCAGGTTGTCTGTCTCTGGGTAAATGCTTCAGGGCCATTCCCTCTGCAGCCGGGCTGGACTGTGCGGCAGTTTTATCTCTGACCTATGCAGTTGGATAAAAAAATTCATGCAAAAGAGAGGGTGTATGTACTATCTTATGCTAGGATTGTGCTATATTTGTCTGGTTACTTCCATGGAACTTCTCTTGTACTTTGTTTTTAATCAGAAAGCTGAAGGGGCAACTCCCCTCTAAGTGCCTGTGATCAGCATGAAGGGTTCAGTGAACAGCCGCAAGCAAAGGGAGGAAATTTTCCTGTAATACTTTTTCATGTCACCTAAGAGGAACCAGAAACTTAAGAGAAATTAACATTTTTTATTTTTTTTTTTTCTTTTAAGTTGGCACTTTTTCATGTTTAGCAATATTTTTTAGGTTCTATAAAAAAAGTTTCATGTTATGTACTATCATGTTCAAAGGCTGCCTTGGAGAAGCTGTGAGATACCACACTTCTTCTGGCTTGTGTACTAGTGCTTTTCTGAAAGTTCTCTGAATACTAAAAAAAGGTTTATTTGGAGACAGAGACTTGCCCTCAATTAGTGGGTTTGACTTTCCCCAAGGCTATTAAGCTGCTAATACCACATTGAGAGATCAGGGGACAAATCACAGCACATTACTGCAGGCATGCTGCTCTTCTTTTGAATATGGGAAGGCTGCTGCATCACAGAAGTATTAAAATCTGCTAAATAAAATGGTGTGTTAGATGTGAGATACTAAGCCTGTCCTTGTTTGAGTCTCAGTGTTTCTGTACTGAGTTATAGTTTTAACAATTACCCTTGCATGTTTCAAATTACCACAAAATTGGAATATAATATGGAATTCAAAAGACGATTAGCCTATTTAACTTTTTTTAATGGTGGAAGATGACTTTTAGGAAACTACAGTGTTTGGGACTAGAGGCATTTCTTTTTTCCAATGAAAAAAACACAGGTATGTATTTTGAAGTACAAGGTCGGCTTTTCCTTCCTGGTTTTAGAAACTAAAGATAGATATTTGATTTTAATGGATGAACAACTAGAAATGAAACAAGGAGGATTTTTACTATGATAAACATATTTTTAAAAGTGCAGGGCTGTCTTATTGTGAGAATATATGTACGTATGGAATGATTGAAAGTTTCAAGTTTAGTCCATGGTATATATTCTAACTCAAGTGCAGTTGAATTAGTAACTGATGGGTATGCAACAGCAATGTAAATCAGGTTTTGATTGTTTCATGTAAATATTTAGTTCCAAATTTGTTCTCCTCCAGCTGTGATGAAGATATGAGGAGCTGAGCAGTAATTACAGCAGTTGACATAAAATTAATCATTAATGTAGGACAGCCAAAGTGAAAATTGCTCTTTCAGCATGTTCTCTCTGGCCTTACAGATACCCTTCAATTTCTGCTACTGTCAGTTAGTTAAACATGTTGCCTTTTGCAGTGCTGAATTTTCCCTGGGCTTAAAAGAACAGGCACAAGCTGTAGAGTTGCTGCTTGCTGGTGAAGGATAGAGAGATCACAAAGAATTCAGCTTGGCTTTTAGAGCAGGACTGTTCTTTCTTTTGCCTCTGGCAGAGAGGTAAAAAAGAATGAGTACAGTTTTTCCCTTGTGAAAATAAAATGTATTTAGCTATCATTTGTCATAACAACTATCTAGGGCAGTTGGTTTTGACCTTATTGATTTATGGGACTAGGAAGTGAGAGCATTTCAAATATATTGAAACCATTTGCTTTTCAAGTGAATGTTTTTGCATTGCAACATTTTTGAGTCACTGTTTTTTTTTAATTGAAGCAAATTGCTGACTTTAGAATGAAAACAAATACATTAGATTTGGTTGGAGAAATGGCTGAAAAACTGAAGTCTTTGCATGAAAACAAAAATTCTGTCAAATAGTTGCTTTGGTTACAAATTTTTTGCAAAAAAATTGTCTCTAGGAAGCAGAAGTGTCCAGAGGGAAATTTCTGATAATCCTCCTTTTTGAAAGTCCCTAACCCTTCCACAAAAGGAAGAAACCTGGTGTCTTACTGTGCAGGATGTTCTAGAGTCTGCCTGAAAGATGTCAAGAAGTCTTTTCATGATCAGTGAGTTGCTTTTGAAGTGTGAGACTCTGGATCATAAGTTATCGGAACCATTTTCAGTGATGTGTAGCTTTAATGAAGTGTAACAGGGTATAAATATTTCCTAACTGGGTGATGTTTCAGACTTGTGTTTCTTGGTTTTAAGACTACCATTCCATCCATCAAACAATCATTTTAATTCGTGTTCTCTGTGAACTGATTGCTGAGAAATCTTTGTGCAAATCTTTGCTCTTAATCTGTTCTACCTGAAGCATCCTGGAAGAAGCTGGCAGATGCTAACAGTGACTGTGCTCCTTTCCCTTTTGCTTAGTGCTGGGGGTGGGAAGAGAGCTGGCTTAGGTGAAATACTTTCTAAGTGAAGCAGTTTATACAACTCACAAGAGCTAGAAGACCTAGCAGAGGCGATACATGTTGAAAAGCAGATGGGAAAATAAGAGGCAATGATAACTCTGGTACTAGAATTTAATCTGCTACTGCTGTTTATTTTACCTAATCTTAGACCAGTTAGCTGTTGTCTGCACCATACCTCATACTTTTATAATGGTATTGCAGGAAGTTGGCAGTGATCTCTCGCATTAGGAAAGGAATTGATGAATTATCTGCAAGTCTTGACTGTTTCTGAAGAGCTGTCCTGGATGTGTTCCCTCCCAGCTTCTTTTGCACCTGCTTGCTGGAAGAGCATGGGAAACTGAAAAGTCACAGACTTGAGGTAAGTGCTAGTTAGTAACAACCAAAATAGTGTGTTCTCAGCATTATTCTCATACTAAATCCAAAGCAAGGCACTATACCAGTGACTGAGAAGAAAATGAATTATATCCCAGCCAGGTATGTTGGTTGACTAGACAGTTCCTTGCTTGATGTTGGTGTCTGGGCAAAGATTTCTGGGAGGTAAGAGAATATGAAAAAATGGAACCTGAAACTACTTTATATACATATGCTAAAGTAGAAACAACTTTGTTTTTTTTTAAAAAGGCAGAATGTAGGTGGTTGAGAAATCGTCCCATATCTCTTTGCTTTTCTTGGGCCAGTAGTGATTTTAAGTCCCTGAAACAAGCTGTTTTCTGGCACAGGAATTGTGGCTTTGGCTGTATTTTGGAACCAGTGATTTTATTTAGGGCTGTCTTGTAAGAACCAAACACATAGTAATATTTCTCAGTTTCTTACTGTATAAATGGTAATCTTTTGCAAGGCTTCAAAACACAAGTCGGTGCTTTTACTTAGATTGACAGACTAGCTCTTTTCATTGTTCTTTGGGATACTGATATATTTGCACCCGCCATGTGTCATTTGGAAACAAGAAAACTTCTGGATCATTGTTGTCTTCTTCTGAATCTCAGCTGCTCAGACTGCAGGAGCTGCATTGCATACATTAACTTGGGGGAGGCACAAATGGGTAGGCAAAATAATTTGAAAATTCCAAAAAATTAATTTAGCAGTGATTATAAACAATTTACAGACTTGTGAGTGCTCCCTTGGCAACATTCACTGACACTGCTCCTAGGTTATGTTTAACATAGGAGATCTTGCTGCCTGTGTCTCACCTGAACTTTCAATTTTGCTTATATAAGGTCTAAGAGCAGACTAACTTCATTGTTCCATTAAAATCTGACCCCTTAATAACCATTTTTATAGCAATTTATTTCTTATTCAAACAGGGTTTTTTTTGTTGTCCAGCAAGTTTCTCAGTTTTCATTCAATTCCTCAACTGACTGAATATGTTGAGAGGATGAGCTTTGGTAGAATGTGAATCATCAATAAATCCTTACACTGCAAATGCTTTTGCAAGATCTGCAGGTGCACTTCTACATTTCTTCTCTCCCTCCCTCCTCAGCTTTAGGAAAGTGTGGGAATCAACGGAGTTGCGTGACTTTGTTAACTGTAAACTGAATAAGAAGTTTGGGCTCTGTTTTGACCAGTCATTTTTTAAGATTTTTGACTTGTCATCATTTACGAGATCAAACTCCATGTTATTCCTCCCAATTTGTAATGTGAAGGGGTGGAGGGAAGAGGAAGCCTTCCAGGTAATCAATTATTCTAAAGAGTCCATAAGAATTTATAGATTGCTTGCTTGAGGTCAGTGACTCAAGGTTTTTGGCATTCAGTCCATCAGTTCTGCGTCTTTCTACATACATAGGATAAATGCAAAGCAATTTTATATTCCTTGAAATCATAGCACTCTTAGAAGTCAAAAAAGTGTGTTTTTTTGTTTTGGTGTTTTCTTTTAAACTGAATTGAACATTTTTGGATCATGACACTGTTTTTCCTGATGGGAAGAATAATTCATATGTGACCCATTATTCTGTTTTCATTCTCAAATAAGAGGTACTAAACAATTACATGTGCACAGACCTTTTTCTTTTATTCAACACAGCAGTGCATTGGCCTGCTATCAGTCTGCTGATTTAAATAGAGTTGTTTCTGAAAAATGCTGGAAGAGTTAGAGAAAATTTAGAAATTCACGTTTGATTCTGATGAGGCTACAGCTGCAGGAAAGTGTTCAAAACATGTCCAAGTTGCAGAACATGGCCTTATTACAAATGAGCAATTATGCAGATGTGGACATGGTCTTCCATGGGTGGACATGTCTTCTTTCAGTAGAGAAACTAACATTTTAGTGTTATACCACTGTAGACCAAAGTGGTGCGCAGAACACTTCACCCATTTTCTGTTTAAACAATAGACTGTTCTTGCATTTATTTCAAAATTCTATCCCATGGGTTTGTACATAATATTGCAGAATGGTTATCTGTTATAGGCCTTTCACAAGTAGCTCATGAGCATCACCCTAGAGCATAAAACCAGGGGCTTAGGATGAAAACCCCCTCATGTTTGTCACTGAATTAGAAGTATCTCCAGAGATGAAGATGATGGGTTAATGCTGAGTTTGACACCAACACCTCTTTTTTTTAGGAATAGGAAATTGTCTTAGCCAATTGCATATGCTAGCAGAATTTTAAATGTGCAGTCATATGATCATGGTTACTGATTGAATGTTAGTGTATCTTTTGCAAAATAAAAATTGTGATTAATAACTCAGGAATTCTGCATCTCTTCCAAAGGCCTTGGTGGGTTTTGATGCATGTATGTCAGACCGTGTAACAGGGTCACTGGCCTAACCGTGCTTTTAGACAGACATCTGTGCATGATAATAATTTTAAGCAAGAAAGTGTTTTTGTTATCACGTGTAGAAGTATTGAAATTGCAGAAAATAAGTGGCACCTATTGAAAATGTATTACTGTTTCCCAAACTGGAAAAATACCCAGAACATTTTCTTCTGAGATCCTGCTGTTCATTAATGTGGAGACACTAGCAAGGCTGTCTTGGGAAATTATAGAATATCAAATGTAGTGCCTTCTGCAGATGGTGACACTGAAAACAGACTCTGCAATGTGAAAAATGAAATTTGCTGGATAACCATGGTATGAGGTGATGTTTAGGAGCTGGCAGTAAATTCCCATTTTTGTTATATTGTGTCTGTGTCCAGTCCAAGGGCAAGCTGAAGGCATACCTATTTTGGAGTAGATCTGATCAATGTCTGCAATACTGAGTTTCAGCCACTGACTAAATTGGTTGTACTATGTGGTTCATGGTCTTCAATAAAACTGTGCCAGAAGATTGTCAGTGCTATGCTGTCTTACCACCATCACTTGGTTCATTCAATAGTTGTTAAAAAAAGCTGTAAGAACCTACACTGGTGTACTTCTGTCTACTATATGTGACTACAGAAGATATAAATGAATGACAAATCACTATTTTATCCAAAATATCAAATTATCTAGAGGGATAGCTTCTCAAGGTTTTTTTTTGTTGCCTGTTTGCAGAATGCCTTACTTGATTAAGATAATTAACATAATGAACTGTAGAGAAACCTGGTAGTGCAGCATTTGATGTGTATGTGTGTGTTTGAAAATGGGGATTGAAAGTCATTAGGAATAGCATCTTCATTCTCTGTCCTGTTAATGGGTAATGAACTGTTTTTTGAACAGCAATGGTGAGCACCTGATGGCCACCAGCAGCTGATTCTCCATGAAAATGATGATGCTTTGAGAGAAATAAGTATTGATTCAATTTTTCTTCTGCTTTAGGGAATCAGATGGTGCTTACTGCTTGTCATCTCTTTGGCTAACAGAAGTTGGTAGTGGAAGTACTCATACAGAAATCCCTGGTTTGTCAGGAACTTGGTGAAATATTCTGCTGAATGCGTCTTCCCAAATCCTGAGGCCTCTCAGCTGGGGAAACATTGCTGTGTTTAGGGCTCTGGCATTAGATTTTTTTCCCCCCCATCTGTGGAGTAATATAACAAATTTGAATGATGAACCCTCTTAATCCTGACTGGATGAGGAATGTCCATCTTGTTACAATGAACCTTCTCCTGAGAAGTCTTTGCCTATTAGGAAATGGTGAGTTTGGTCTGTCATGTTACTGGTTCTGCAGCTATATGTGAAAAAGGGATCAGGCATCCAAATTCTGCAGAAGTAGAAGTCAGACAATCCTTTCCTTCACCTTCCCTCAACTACTGAATGCAAAAAATTCTGGGCCAGTTGCTTTCTCGGCATCTTGACTTTCTCTGACCTGAACTCAGGTTCTTTCTAGGAAGTTTACCTTTGTTTTGTAACTCTTCATGCCAGGATCTGCCCTAAGCTGAACACCTTACTTGCCTCTGGTTCTTTTGGGAGCTCAACCATATACCCTGTGCATAGCAGTTTATTTCCACAAAAGCTCAGGCTCATATTTTACCTGTTGTACTTGGACAGATTTGGGTTTGTATGCCAAAAATCGTTGGAAAAATAGTTTGTATTACCATTCTTTGTTTGCCTCATGCACAAGGTGTGCTTCTTGTTAACTGCAGAGGGGTCAAACATCAGTCTTCATCTCTTTAAATGAATAAATGATGAAAGAGGTAAGGGACAATTGTTTCGTCTTCATTTGGGCCTTCTGCACATTGCTATGAGTGTGGGCATGGAGAAAGATAAATGTCACCTGTTTTTTTGTCAGTCATTCAATATGCAGCAAGGGCCAGGGAGTAGGGTAATAATAATATCTTAAGGACATGGACTGGCGCTCTGTCTTCCCTTTTAATTGTAAGTTGTTCTTTAGGCTAAAGAATTGTTCTCCTGCTTGTTCATTACTTTCTCAATAATAATTTTTCTTTCTACAAAGGGCTGGTAATTCTCCTTTTTTCCTCCCAGTAGAGTGCTGTAAGCACATTTCCTTAATCAGCTGAAGGACAGGAAGAAATCTGTGAAACAATCACAAGGGTTCTTGTGGGAGAAGAGGGGTTGCTGTGACTGCTAGGTGTGCATTACCTTCTAATGAGACAAAAAATGCTTTGGAGTGTGTAGAATTTCACAGGAAGTAAATTGGCCTAGTGGGCAGGAAGAGAGAGGGATAAGTATTTGTAACTAAATTTCTATTAGTAAACGTGTTTTTCTCCATAGAAGCGAAGAGGAAATGTGAACCAATACCATGTTAAATAGGATAAATGTCAGCTGGACACAAATGCGGACTCAAGGTTTGGGGTTTTTTTAATACTCCACTGAAAGACTGGATTAATGTTTAATCCTCATGACTAAATCCATTAACATATATATATATTTCTTACTAACATAGATAAGTGAGCTTTTCAGGCAATTTTGTTATTCCCTCTGGGCATAGTTTCCACTTGCCTGAATATTTCTCTAATTAGATGATGACACAGTATCCCAATAGCTATTTTTAAGATATGATACCTCTGCCACTAGACAATGTTTAGTTTGGTTTCTTTGTCTTTCATTAATGAAAATGAGGTCTTTGAAGAAATCAGGTGATACTCTTTGGGAATATGAAAGTATTTTGTGTCATACCAGGTAGGGTAGAGCAGACAGTCTGAATTTAGAAGGTATGGAAGACCTTTGTTGCAAAAGGCAGTCACATAAATTCTTATATGTTCTCCATTTTCTTGGCTCTTAAAATAATTAAATTCTTATTTTACCAAAATAGGAATGACCCTACTCTCTCATTGGCTTTCAAAGGAAAGTTATTGTTTGATGTCCTATTACACTAGTCAAGAGGCATAAGGAAAGTTGAACTTCCTTGTTAAAACAGGAAGGTGCAGTTAACCTGTTTAGCAGGTGCAGTTAACTGAAATCTATAGAATGGTTGAGTAGATGGGTGCAGGCTGTTCTTCGTGTTCTGTGTGGTAGCTCATGATTGGGATGTGTGCTACTAACATGTGGCCGACATTGGAGGAGACAGTCTGGCTGTAGATAAAGAATCTGAAGTGAAATAAAAAAATCATTTTTAATTTGGCTGCAAAGCTGAGGCTACAATGACTGGATGTGTTTTCCAATATTTGTTTACATAAAGGCTTTTTACATGGCATAAGGCTGCTCTTCCACCTGTGTGATGTGTATCATTACTGTCATTGCTCTAGTTTGTGACCACACCAGAATGTGAGTCCTTGGGTGGGAATTACCTTGACTTTCTTCATACATGCTGGATGCTTGACCTATCATTCTTAGTGCTTGTCAACACAAAAGAATGAATTGTCTAGCTTTATCTAGAGAATAATATTGGGCAACTGTATTTAAAATTAAAGACAGGAAATCTTGAACTATAGAAAGATAAGGTTATAAGGAGGCAATGAAGATCATCTAGCCCTGCTTGAAACAAGGGCTAAACTAGCTTCAGAGTTAAGTTGGGGTACTTATGGCCTTGTCTTGCTGAATTTTAAATAGCTCCAGGAATATAGATCCTCAGACCTCTCAAAGCAATCTGTTCCAGTGCTTATCCATGCTTACTTTGAACCTTTATTCCTTTTTATGTCTTGCAGTAATTTGCAATTTTGCAACTACTGACTATTCCTCTTCTCCTTTCACTCTGCTTCTTTCACAGAGAAAATGGTGGCATCTTTTTTATAACCACCCATGAGGTAGAAGACACTATATTTACACCTGAGATCTTTAAGCTAGACTTGATCTGAGCAGAATTAATAGGTGATATTGGCAAGGCATGAAGAGTAGAGATTTTAATAAACAGAGATGGAAACAGAAGTTTGGTGACTAGTTATTGGTATTTGAGATACACGGGCTCAGGCTCTTGCTCAGCTTCAGTCAAAGGTTTCTAGTGTAGGTCTTTCTGCCTCTGGCAAAGGGACACTGACTTTTAGTTTGTCATGGGCTAGGCCAGGATTTCAGCACTCATGTGAATTCAGAAAATTTCTCCAGTGCCAGTATCGGGCAAACTTAACTTTAAGGACTACTATGAGACCAAATGGCTTTTTATGAGTTTTCACGATCAAAGTTAGTGTTATATTAAGTAAATTTGTTTCCATAAAATATGTGACTTGACAGGAATGTTGATAAGAGCTTTGACTTAGCCTTATGGCAAACCATAAGCCAGGAAGTTTAAAAGCAGTCAAATTGTCTTGAAATTTTGAGAGTAGGCTTTTTCTTTTTGTTCCTTTTCCTTGAGTCAGCTGCACTTTTTTCTAATTCTATTTCCACTAAATGAAACAACCCCTTTTCAGCTTCATTTTGAATGAATCCAAACAGTGAGTTCAGCAAATGAGGTGTATAAATGTGTGAATAGGACATAAAATGTCAACACACATTTGGCCTTTTTTGTATTTGCAGTTGTTATTGCCAAGGGGGTAAGTGACATTCAGCATTGGCTTTGGTATTTTAACATGGCATTTCCCCTATGGCAGCATCCCAACCAGGCAGAGAAGAGTTTCTGAGTGAGAATTGCAGAAGTAAATATATATATATATATATTTTTTAATGAGTGGTTTCATGATGTTTTCCTTTGTGTGACAAAAATACTTTAAAATAGTATAATCTAAGGCAAGTAAATGAACTGCTAGTGAAAGTCTTTCTTCTAGGGCAAGAGTTTTCAGCAGAGGGGAACACAGAGAGGAAAGATGCCCCAGTGGCTATGATGAAGACTGCTGTTCATTGGGCTTCTTTCTCTGAGAGTTCTTAATAAACGATTCTTTTCAAAACCCTTCAAATGGCAGAGGCAGTGAGAAAACAGAAAGCTGAAAAGCCTGTGGAAGGCTGTTGAAAGCCATGTTGACACTTTTATGATAAAAATTCTGATTTTTAGTCCCAACATTCTTGTGGAATTCAGAATGTGGTGTAGCAAAATGCCCAATTTCAATGGGAAAAAAATCATCCCCTGGCCCTTTATACAAGGGAACGGTACACCTATCAATCTCTGGATGCTGAAGTAACTTGAAATAAGGTGAAAGAAGACATCATACCATTTTGGACCAATCTGGCAATTTCAAGGTACATAGCTTGAGCAGTGATCTGGATCATGAGATCTCTACCAGTCCTTCACAATCAACAGTAGGAGCTAAAGTGAAATGTTCCCCCAAGCAGTGCTAAATTCCTAAACCCCCTTAAATGCTGCATTGCATTCAGTTTTACGCCAGACCAAGGTACACTTCACTGCCTTACCTCGAACTTACCTTCAAAATACTAAAACAAAAATGAGGTTGTTTTCTGAAAATGAATCTTGTGATTTAAAAGAAAAAAAAGATAAAAGGGTTGGGAAGAGTGATTTTATGGATTTGGGTGGGCAAATTTGTTTTTATCATGTCTCAGTTGCAAGAACTACAAGAAATTGCTTTTCTATAGGAACTGGCATGCCACCACCTTTATTGCCAGGAATGCCTGTGATTCCACACAACATACTGAATAATAAATACCTGTGCTCTTTATTTCCTGGGGAGCAAGGGAGGCATTCCTCATATCAGCCATGCTGATGAATTGTCTGGAGAACTTTGGAAGGATAGGAGATTTACTCTAACGAACAGTAAGGTAGTGCACTGCCTTTGATCTTGGGGTTTGCACCTGTCATGATGAGGACAGAGTAAGCAAGAGGGTTATTTTCCCATTGTTGACCTTCTGTACAGAGTGGGTCATGCTGTCATATGTTGCATCACCCAGCCCCTACTCATGAGCACATGGACAGTTTGAGTGACTTGCACAGCGCTTTTTTCTCCAGCACAAAATAAAGATATTTAGTGTTTAGGAAAGAGTATTTTATTTGTATTTCAACAAGATGATTGATAAGTTTGTTTAAAGCTCAAAAATTGACTTTTTTTTTTGTTGCTTTATATCTGTTCTCAATAAATTATAGAGGGTTTGCTTATTTGAATGTAAAACTACCTGCTTTTGTGCCTGAGTTTATGCCTTATCTACTTTTGTGGGTTTTTTCAGTCCTTATAGTTGGAAAAGCTGAGACTTCTGTGCACCTTGACCTTGGATTTCAATAAGTTTTATGTATTGATTTGCAGCAGTGAAGGTCTTTATTTTTGTCAACTAGTCCTTTTTTAAGCTTTTTCTTGAAAAATATTTTCTTCTGCATTTGACTGTCATGAAAGAAAGAGAAAACATAACTGGAATTAAGTGAGCTCAGAAGTTTTTTGTTCCTATGTTTGGTTTTTTCCAACTGCTTAGAGTGTGAAGGTCGGACAACAGATCTTCGATTAGGTTCTACACTCGATAAATGTTTTCAATATGTCTATTTCTGTTATAGAAAACAGAAAACTTGCAAATCTTTTTCTTCCTCCTGGAATGCAATCACACAACTTAGTGTCTTGACATGGACTTGCTTCAGGGAAGAGTATAATAATTTATTAACATTTGTATATGATTTCATCCATTAATCCTGACTTGTAGTAATTTGGTTTTGAATTTTTTTTTTTTTTTTTTTTTTTAATGTCCTGTTCATTGAATTCCTTTTATGTGTTTCCTCTGGTAAGTCCAGTTTTCAAAATCCATTTTTATTTTTCTTGCTTAAATATACTCACAAACTTTTAAATTCTGAATTAAATAATTTAAGGAATAAAAATTAAGTGGTCTGACACTTGACCTTATCTAGTTTGTTCAAAGCCATGTGGGAGATCTTTCAAGTGTTAAAATGCTGCATTTGTGATACTTCTATGGGAAAAGAAAGGAACTGTATATCTAATTTAGTGGGCAGAACTGAAAAGACTTGAATGTAGCCATGTTTTAGACAGGTGAGGTTAAATTAGACCTTTACAGCTGAAGTAATACAGTAAGTACATGCCTTACTTTAGTGACTTGCAGAGCCACATGAGTATATTAAGTTACCAGGGCCCTCCTAAAGACAGAGAGAATGGTGCTACTCAGTGGAATTGTTTCTCCTTCATCTGGTCTGTATTTCCCTGCAGCTGGAGTCAAATGAAATGAATATGGTAAATACCAATTAGTATGGCTTTTTGATGCAGATAAGACTTGGAAGGCACCTGGCTCCTCTCATGATGAAATGTTTGGGAATGAGCCTGGTGCTATATTTGGAGCAGAACTGTAAGTGGACAGATTATTTTCTGACTCACTCTAAGCCATTTAAACAGCAAGGTTCTCATCCTGCTGAGTGAATCTGTGGGGTGAATCTGGCAGCTGTTTAAGAAAGTCTGTGGATTCAATATGCTAGAAGAGTTTGCCATTAAGCGATTGCTATACTGGTGGCTGTTTTAGCTGTTGCAATTTAATGAAAGAGGGTGTGTGCACTTGGTGTAGGATACATGATTGTGTGTATATTTTGTCACAGAGATGTGGGTTACAGTGTGCTGACTGACGATCTTTCGGATAAAAGATGATCTACTGATGTACTGCTAAGTTTATTAATATCCAGCAGAGCAGCTATTATCAATTTTATCAACATATTACTGTGCTTGGTTTATGGCTCCTTTTTTGCCTTCTCATGACTTGTCAAATTGCTTCCAACAAGGTATCAATGTTTCAAATCTGCAGTACCTGCAGAAGGCACTGCAAGTATATAAAATTAATTTCTCCTGATGCAAACAGGTTTCTTTGACTGCAAAACACCAATGCTTTCTTAGTGGGAGGCACTAATGTCTATCTGCATTTGGGTTTTTTAAAGAACTGAAAAACTTCATTGAGCATCACTCTGACTTGGAGAACTTTCTGTAAAGAATGACCTAAGCTGCTGTATGTGTTACCCAGCTGTCCAAAGAAGTATAGCATGGACTGCAGATCAAAACCACACATGGAGTTTTGCTGGAGATTTTTTTTCTGTTGATGCAGCTTCTGAATTCTAAGTAATTGAATAGAAATGATTGAGCATAGGTAAACTTCCAAAGTATTAACGATTTTGGGACTTGTTTCAAAGCTTATTGAAAGCTTATTAGTGGAAGAGTCTCTTGCTTTCATAATAGTTTCTGAAACATTCAGGTGGCTGGCAATTAATTCAATGATCTGTATTATCCTAACATCATTGGTATTTCAAACATGTTATTTGAAATTTGATAACTTTTAGCAGAAAAGAGGTTTGTGCATTGCTTATGCTCCTGTTCCTTGGGTAAAAATATCTGAATGATAGAATGAGTGAAGATAGAAGGATTATTGCTCCCCATGGCTAGTTACTGCCATATGTCCTATTCTTTCTTTGCTACCATTCATCTTCCTAAATCTCAGGAAAATTTGTGTTGCTTAATATATAGTGTCCCAGGATGAGATGGGAGAGTATAGCTGCCTGTGGCACAGTGACCAGACTGCACATACTATATGAGCCTTACCAAAGCAGGTTTACTGTTATCAGGAAAGTTATTACCAGGAAAACTGCTCACCATCTGCTCATTCTCTCTCTGTAGAAGAGTTTGTGCGTCCATTGCTGCATCATGTTCTTCTTCCTTTCTCTGGAATGATATGAAGAGCTATCTGCATGAAAATAGTATCGCTCCAAAACATAATACACAATACAGAACCAGAGCTCCTGCAGAGGCTCCTGCAGCTCTCTATTGGGCCCTGACATGAATGTCCTAGGGACACTCCAAGAGCATACTGACCACTGTCCTGGTTCCTAATGGTAGCAATTTGTACTGTCATCCATGATGGATACTAGTTAGTAGGTGATCTTTCTTCTCTGAGCTGTATCTGGTTTTTGCATTACTTTACTGTAAATAGAGCTGTGAACTGTTTTTATGAAGGCTTGACACTTGACTAGTGGTGCACAAGTGCAAGAAAATTCCCAGTTTTGTTGTTGTTGTTTGTTTTTCCCATGAGCAGACACAGATTTAGGGTATTTTAAGCTGCTGAGATACTCAGACAGGACAGTTACTTCCTGCAGACAGAATACTTCAACCTCAAAGGAAAACCACTGTGCTAAATAAGATTCTCAGCCTGTAATGGGAATTTTCGAGAGTCTTAAAATTACTATTAACTGCTGTTCCAGTCTGGTTTTAAAGGCTGGATATGGATCACTTGTATTACAACATTTGTGGATCATAACTGAAGTGTGTTACTGCTTTATTCCTCTGGATTTAAAACAGTCTAAGATGGCAGAGAGCAAACAGGCTTAGGGATTGGAGGATGAGGACATAAGACTACACGTTAGAAGTGACAGAGCTTGCACTTCATGTGAGTAATTCTGTTTCTGCTGTAAAATCACTTAACAAAGCACAGGAGATTTTTTTTCTTTGGAGATATTTGAGCTCAAGGCTTTTTACTGGTTATCACTGAAAACATATATCAGCTATGGATGTTTGAAATTTCTGTACAAACCGAAAATTGAAGGAACTGTTACTATAGTAGTCCCATGGAAAGTGCTTTTCTCCTAGTATGTTTACATAACTGAATAGGATGGTAGAAATATATGGACAGCTGTGAATGTGATAGGAGCAATGTTAAATTAGATTGCTAACTTTGCAAACTTGTATATAGAAGTAGTGTTTTTATAATTATACTATCCACTTGTTTAGAAACTTTAGCTGAGTGCCAGGATTTCTGTGAGTGGCAGGTGCTAAAAAACATTGAGCCTTCTCTAAAATGCACACAAAAAGTAAATTGTTACACCTATATGGGATAATACACACGTATAAATATACACATATTTATTCAAAGAAAATTAGAGCTGAATGCAAATAACAATCTAGCTGAATTCCACACTACGACAGCTGAGTGGATACGCTTCCCCTTCTTGCCACGTGGTCTCCAAGATGTCCCACAGACACACACACACACGGCCACAGGAGAGGAAACAGAGAGAGAGGGCTTATTCCCACAGTGAGGGTTTTTAGGGGGCTTTAGGGGAAGTGAGTCACAACCAATCAAAACCGACAGTTAACAGCAAATAGGGAAGGGGTTAACAAAAGCCCAATGAGGGGGCTTTTCACATAACCTGCCCAGGTACATCCTTGCATCCTAATGAGGGTGTTCCAAGGGGGTTTTGGGAACAAGAAGGTAACACAGACAGGGTAGACTCCATTTTACAACCGAGTAAAAGCCTGCTTTCAAAGCATTATGGTCAGCTTTCTCCATCTTCTTCAGAGATCCATCTCTTGCAGGCTTTATTCCACTTCTGGTATTGTAAGTTTATTGCTACACCACCCCACCCCCTTGCCCCCACAACAAGGTAAGCCTTGTTTAAGTTCATTTCTGTTGATTTACTTAAGTAGGGAAAGGAAAGAGAGCCAAGGAAAGAGTTTTCAAAATTTATATACTTCCTTAAATAACTATAAAGTTAAGGGTTTTATTTTCTGAACAGGCTTCCCTATCGTGAAGTAGACCTTACTGTCTTCAGTACTTTTGTATGCTCTATAATATATCTATGCAATTCTTTCCAGTTGGAACTCTGCCTTGTTTTGATGGACTGGCAAGTAAAGGAGGCAGCTGTTAATGTTTATTTTCATCCTTCAGAGAACCATAGAATGGTTTGGGTTGGAAAGGACCTTAGAGATCATCTAGTTCCAATCCCCCTGCCATGGACAGGGACACTTTCCACTTACCAGATTGCTCAGAGCCCCATCCAACCTGGCATGGGGCATCCACAGCTGCTCTGGGCAACCCATTCCAGTGCCTCACCACCTGCACAGTAGAGTTACACAAGAAGCAGGTGGGGCTGCCTTACTCAGCTCCAGCATCCCTCCTGATGTGATGGGTCTTTACTCTTCGGTCTGCAGAGCAGCAAAATGGTTCTTTAAGGGCACCTCAGGCTTTGGGGAAGTATCTTCCTGCTGCAAGTCATTGCTCTTGCATGATTCCATTCTTTTGCATTATTGGTCCCTCCCCATTCTGTATGTGCCAGGGGTGAAGATTTTAGCAGTTTAGCAGTTTGGCCATGAGCTGTGTTTCCACTGCAGACTGTGCTTGGAACCAGCCTAATGCAAAGGTATTTTTAACTAGCCCACTGGAAGATGTGTTTCCTTTCCAAATGTCTCTTGTTTTTCCTTTGTATTTCTGCATTATTTAAATATAATTTGGTGTTAGGTGTTCCAGAGCATACATTATTTCTTGCTTTAAATTAATTTTAAGGAAAAGCCGTACCTTCATTGTGGTCTTCCTGTACTGTAGAATAGAGACTGCATCATTCTGCTTGATGTTGTCTGGGTCAAAGCAGTCTTAAATACGAGTAAAAGGCCTGGGTAACACAGTATTGCTGTCTTAGAGGGAAATGGAAAGCAGTTTGGAGTAAATGATGGCTAGCATGTATCGCTGAGAGCAAAGAAACAGGGTTAGCTGAGCACTTGTACTGAGGAGGGCAAAGTGGTTGCTGTTAGGGAATCATGCCAATGCAGTCATGTTGTCCTGGCTCAGGGAGAACTGGGAGCCTTAACTCATTGAGAGTCTTCATTGTCCTGACCAGCCTCTTCTGGGACCCCCATCCATGACAAAGAGCCCTGGTCAGAGCTCTGGTCACACAGGCAGCCCTGTCTCCAGCAGTTCCTGGCTTGCTGCCTGGACATCCCAGGATGAACTTGGACCTGACACTGCCTTGTGTGATCATCTCATCACCTTGTGTGATGGTCCCCAGCCCTGGTGCTGTCCCCACCCTGGGGTGTCCCTGGTTTGGTGGAGCAGTGTCCTGCCTGGGCCATGGCCACAGCCTGGCTTCCCTTGCAGAGCAGCCCTCTGTGCCCTGTGTTCACTCTTACCTTTGTGTTGCTGAGCCAACAAGAGCTTTCTTAGTCCTTTTGGGCAGAGAGCGAATAGCAACACATCCAGGATGGATGTTGCATTCTAATGGAACCATAATGGCAGAGACATTATGCTGTAATAGTCTAAACACCCATAAAGAATAATGAGTGGCTGCTAATGTTTTGATGTAGCTTAAGTCTAGCTAGACCTCCTGTTTTTTCTTTTCTATATTTTTTTTTATTATTTCTTGATTTTTAAGAGGAGGAAGAGTGAGTATCTGCTTCCTGAGACCAGTGGAGGTTAGACAAGAGCATGCAGATGTTAGTGTCTCTTGTACTTGGAGATGAACTTTACGAAATTATGTTTTCTTCTTTCAAGACTTAGGGAAAATTACATTCCTTGTCTTCCTAATTTCCAAATGTGTAGGAAGCTGCATGTGGAACTAATTAAAAAAAGTTCAAAGCTGTTATCTTGTGTAGCAATATTGTGCCAGGGACCATGGAGATAAAAGTTCTTTCAGCCTGCTCAAGCCTAGCAAGCCAAGTCTGTGAATTTCTGGTGAAATCTTTCCTACTCCGTGGCATAACTGCATTGTGAAAATGCTCTTTTATCTTAACAGTGAGGGGAAGAGGGACAAGCACTGATCTCTTCTTGGTAGTGACCAGTGACAGAACCCAAAGGAATGGCCTGAAGTTGTGTCAAGTGAGGTTTAGGTTGGATATGAGAAAAAGGTTCTTCACCCAGAGGGTGGTTGGGCAGTGAACAGGCTCCCCAGGGAAGTGGTCACAGCACCAAGCCTGAGAATGTTCAAGAGGCATTTGGACAATGCTCTCGGGCACATGTTGTGACTCTTGGGGATGGTCCTGTGCAGGACTAAAGGCAGGTCTGGATGATCTTTGTGGGTCCCTTCTAACTCAGTATATTCTGTGATTCTGTGAAATACTCCTGCATCACAGGAATTGCCAGAAGTACTTTTTATTTTTTTTCCTCTCCTCCCCATTTTCATTCCATTTATCTTTTATTCTTAAATAATATTTGATTTACTTTTTGGAAAGTGTTTGCAATGTCAGTAATTAACTTTTTTACTGTATTCCATGTGTAATATCAATAGAAAGAGGTATAAAAGCTTTTTTAATTTGTATTTGTTCTCAAAATCCTGCACAATTTGCTGAAAAGCAAGGAGATGAACTGTTTTTAATGCCATTTTTCATTGCTGTATTCACCTGCCTTCCAAATTAGATTGCTTGAATGTTTGACTGTGTCAGAGGGAAAATTTCCACTCTCTCTAATCTTCAGCTTCTGGCTGACCCTCTGTTTTCTTCACTTTGCAGTCAGGGATGATACATTCTAATGAAGCCTACTTTGTAGGGGGGAAGAGCTCTAGCATTATAAAAGGCTGGAGAATCAGGGAGCCAACTAAAGACCCCAGGCAAACGGAAAGACCAGTTGTTGGTGGAGCACATGTAGAGTCAACAACAGAAAAAGGCTCATACCTCAGCCTTTATGATAACGCTTCCCAAATCTGTAGAGTTGAAGAGCTGTATGTCACTCTGCCCTGAAGGTTTGCTGCTCCTTCCAGCAGGGGGAGCCTTTTCAGGATAGTAGGAGCTGCAGGGCTGTGACTGTGGCAGAGCAGCCTCTTTGTTCCTAGTTGGGATAACTTTGGAAAGTCTGGAAAAGGTGGCAGTGCTCAGAAGCTGTGAAACCGAATTCTGAGCTGCACTCCTGGGGCAATCAGAGTCAACTAGTGAATGTGTAGTTGGTCATGTATAACTTTGAGAATGCTTAAGACAGAATTTTTGTAGGGGGTCAAATTACTGAGCTGCACAGACAGAAGGGGCAAGGACATGTAGAACAAATTATTTATTCAGTGGCTGAGTCTTTCAGACTAGAGAAGCATCAGAAATAATGTTTACTAGTCAAAATGGGGAGGCATATAGAGCCTTTCCTGCTCCCCTGGAGCCTTTTAAATTCGTAAGCATCTTTCTGACACTGATTCCTGTCTCTTTACAGGTCAGCAGGCTGTGCCTCAAGCATGATTGTAGGCTACAGGCTATTAACATGATCATCTGTCTGCAATTATCTGATTTTTAAAACTGTTCAGAACAAAAGATCATCACTTTACCTTCACATAACAAATGGACAGGGAATGTTTTCAGGCTGCTGAATTAGAAGAAAAGCCATTTGGAAGGAATATTTAGCATGGCTGACACCAGAAGACCACTGCAGGGCTTGGCCTTTCTGTACTCCCTGGTGTATTGCTGCAAACTACCAGAAAAGCAGAGATAAAAGGGAGGAGATGATTCCCCTAGAACATAATAGAACAGCCAAGTGTTCTAAGGTGGCGGGCAAGTCTGCTTATCTAGTGCTATTTTAAGCTAATGAAAGCAGTATTTCATCTTTGGATCAAGGTTTATACATATTCTTACAGTTGTGAGGGTTGTCAAAGTAACTGATGTACTGCCAAAACTGCAGTGAGGATACAAATAGATTCTTGTGTGGGTTAGAGTAGATCTCATGGTAATTTAGTGGCAATTGGTGTGTGTAGGAAGACTATTTAGTCCCTTCTTCTGAGGTACAAACAGTCCATTAGTAATGTAGACCTTGAGGAATATGGATGTTGCTTCTCTGAGCCAGTAGTTTATTTAAACTTGTATTTTGTTTAGATCAGTGGCCAAAACATCAAGGGAAGATGCAACCATTTTTTAATTTGAGTTCTTATTGTTGGCCTGGGCCAGCTTCTCTTTTCATCTGCGTATGATAGTTATGTTTTGGCCCTTTAACGTGAGCAAAAGTAACGTCCTGCTGGAATGGATGCTTTGTGGGAGAGAGAGGAAAGCGTTCACAGAGCTTCCTCTAGGTACCCAGCAAGGATGCGAACATTCAGAAACCAGCATTCCTTGTGTGTCAGCAAACAGCTGGGTGGCCTTTTTGAGTGGCACGACTCTGTTTTCTATTCTTCTCCCTGCACATCTTCATTCTACAATGCAACTGCACAATGCCCTTGTGGCGTTCTCTGTGGTCTCTGACCCAGACTACTCCAGTTCAAGGGTGTGGCCAGAGCATAAGATACCTCTTATTCCTGCTTCTCACCATAAGGAAAATGAGGCTCAAAGGCGAGGGAGCAGTGACCCCCCTCCAGATCTTATTACATGGTATGGATCTCTACTGGAAGCTCAGAAGTGTTTCTAGGTCCCTCACTTTAGGTACAAGAAAGTGTCTATGTGCACTTGATGGAGCCATTTGGTCTCAATTTTCACTGCCCAAAAGTTCTTCTAGTTAGGGATTTAGTGAAGACTACCAAGGGCATTGAATGTCCATTTGTTTCACTGAATCAGAAGTCCTTAAGTTTCTTCTAATACAAAAAAATGTAATGGTTCTTGTGACACTATTCAGTTGAAATATGTTTTTTGCTCTCTTGAAGTTGGAAAACCAACTCTTAGATATGTGCCACAGATGCATGATTTTTTTCTAATAATATATCTTAAATTCTACACTGCATTTCTTTATTTCGAGCTTCAACTTAGGTTTCTAAAGGTGTCTTTTTTAGTCTAATGTTCCAATTAGAAGTGATGACATCTCATGATGTGTCAGAGAACCAGGCTGAGAACTGATCTAGTGTTTTGGTTTCTTCCTGTCCAATGAACAATGTCAGAGACACTACAAGCAAGAGTGGGGGAAGACTGTAAGCCTGCAAAAATATAGTCAAGGACAGAAATGAGTGTAAATGACCTAATAAAGATGAAAGAAGATGCTTACTGTGTTCAGTGACTTTTTTTTTTTTTGAAGATAAACTGTGTATTTGTGGTTCTTGTTGCTATATAGTTTAAGACAGAACCAGTTATGAAACTTTTTTCCTTAAAATCTGTAAAGTACTGGGAAATAGTGTTTTATTTGGGGAAAGCCAACCAGTGATCTGTTACTGCTATGATGCTCCAGTAGGTAGTCACTGGAGTTATTGATGTCATGTATGTACTGCTTGATGTTTATCAGCTAGATGGTACACAGATGATTTGCCTGTTTTTTATTTTGCGTGCTTTTGCATGAACATGAATTGTAAGCCGCAAATACATGAAAAAGTAAAAATAATGATGATGAGCCCCATTATTTCATTTTTTTTTAATTTATTTATTTTTCTTTTAATTGAGGTCGGGAGGGAAGGTTAGAGGTAGGAAGCACTACTATTTTAATAGCTGAACTAAGTGATTTCAGTTTTCCTTGATTTTGGTACCCTTTTCCAGTTGAGGTGAAGGCACACTAATAGCTGATTTAAGTCTGAAAATAGATTTTATTTTCTTATTGCTTTTTATGAACTTCACAGAAATTGCCTGTGATCTTCCAAGGGTTGTTTGATGACTGAGAATCACTGAAGTATCAAAATTTGTTGTGTAGGGGAAATCGATTGCTAACAGTTATCAGTTTCTGCCAGTAGATGGCACAGTTAGTAAAAGTATCCTGTGGCGGTCTCACCGTGAATGAACAAATTTCGGGTTTTGTGACTTGTAACAAGGTCTTTGGCTCCTGAGTCAAATTAACTGATTGGTTTCATTTAGTAATTTCTCCTGTTACAGTGACTGTTACAGCCTGGTAATCTCAGCTATAGAATGCAGAGGAAACTAGAACTGCTATAGTGCTCAAAATGATAAGTTTGGAAGTAATTTGCAGTTATTCTGCTCAGTGGTTGAATGTGCTGGTACGTTAAATCCTCTCTACCGTACCGAGTGCGGATTAATACTGTGACAAATCTAGCCTTTCATGCTTGAACAAAACATTTTTGAGCTTTTTAAGGTCACCCACAGCTAGATCTTTTGAGACATCAGCATGCTCCAGCTTGGTCGTCTTTTAATTTGGAGGTCCTCATACTTTAAGAACTAACAGTCTGTGGTTAAATTGAATATTGTCTAACAAATGCTGTGTTCCTTGTGGTACTGTGAAAAATTGCTCTACAAACATTCTTCAGCATGGCTAAATTGGTAAGATGCAGATTTTCATGCAGCTTTTAGAGGCTGTGCATGGAAACATTTGGTGAGAAGGATCAGTTGCTGCAACACATTTAAAAAATATTAGGGGGCACTATGAAGAGCTAAAACTTTGTCAGCATTCCAGAATCTGAGCTTGCTACTGATGGTAATGATGAACATCATCAATCTGAAGTTGTTGGAAGGATTTTGTTTAAAGTTGACAGAAGTAAAGGCAGAACGTATTATTCTGAGTCTGTATAAAACTGAAAGTATAGTTCTCAGGTATGAATCGACTATTTATTCAAATAGATATGTGCTCAAATAAATGATTTTGTGCTAACACAATGAAAAATTTTGCACTATTTAAGTAATTCAAGGGAATGTTTTATGATGACCTGCATCAATTCTTTAGCCTGTGAAGCATGCTATTGGCCATGGAGCAATCAAAGGAAAAACCATTTCTTGCTTCTTGAGCACAATCTAAAAATTATAAAGATGGGATCAATAGCTGTCCAAGGACTGTGATTTTGTTTGTTTGAATAACTCTGTGGCTAGTGTTGACTATATGTTTTGGAAGGGCTGTTGACAAGGCAAGAGAAAACTGGGAATAGAAGGGAGGAGGTAAAATTAGGGGATTTTTTGTAAGTCTGGCTAGAACATGTCCAACTGTCTTGATGGATTGTTTATTTTGTTCAACACTAAGGCCAGTATTTTCAAAAGCAATTATAGTAGTTGCTTATGTCAATTTTAGGCACTCTTTGCTCTCTAGTAATGCTCAACTACTGTTTTTCCTGTCAAAAGAAGATCTGTTCTTTTAAGATGCTGCTAATTGAACATCAAAAAATCAAGCTATTCAGTATCACTAGTAGAATATGGTGAATAAGGCCAAGCTTGAGGAGTAAGCTGATTTAGATCATTTTGGCACAAAGTGGATGGTAATAAAGTACTTTTAAAACTACTAACCCATGGTTGTTTTTTTTTTGTTTTGTTGTTGTTTTTGGGTTTTTTTTGTTGTTTTTTTTTTTTTTTTTTAGAAATATAACTACTTTAGAAGAATCATCTAACTTTTTGACCCACTCACAATGTCAGAGACATTTTCAAACCAGAAAGCTTTTCATGCTTCTTCTGCATGGAATTGTCTTATATATCCTCTCCAGTTAATAAATGCTGTGTTTGAAGTCCAAGCAGTGCACCAAGTTCTGATGTTGTTTTACATCTCTGAAATAATCTTGCTTCCAGGATTCTTGGCCCCTCCTGCCAATAGGGAATGCTGTATACACCCCGAGACATCCCTTTTTTTTGCAAGTTGCTAAGTGAAGACTTACAGTTGTATGCTCATACTGTGAATCATGGTAAGCAATACCTAAAATGAATTGTCTGTTTCCTTGTGAAGTGTTACCTCCTCTCATTTTACACTGGGATTGTAAACTTCTGTGTTTCACTATATGTCACCTTCGCTTGGTGCCCTGAGGCTGGGGGTAACTCATGGGTGTTTGTCAGCAGGTTATAAACTTGATGTTCTTGGAGAATTTAGGGACTTCTTAGCACAAAATATGTTATTTCTTTTTGTGAATGTTGCTTTGTGATTGTTCCAAGGATGGCAAGAGACCATGTGTTCTTAATCTTCAGTCTTCTCAGCTCTCCACAAGAAGTAGATGTCCTGTTAATATCACACAGCTCCTTTAATTAGGTAATTAGCAGTGAAATGACAATGCTAAGAAATCAGGAATGGAAAAAAAATAATAGACTTTCCAGACCTTAACAGTCTATCAGTTACTACAGTAATCTTTTAGTCTCATTCCCTTATGATCTAATATCCTCAGTGGTACTGTCATTTCTATAATTCTGTTCCTATCAACAAAACTGCACAGCCTAATAGATCTGTCCCAGGTAAGCAGTTTTCACGCTGCAGAACATAGATGCTTTGCTTACCCAATGGTCCGTATCAGCTATTAAGTACTGACAATGGTCTTCTCTGAATAACCTTTTAGAAAACAGCTTATTTCAGTTAGCTTGCATAGTGCAACAGTAGTATCCTAGGGTGAGGGCTTTTCTGGTTCGTGGTTGGAGTTCTTGACAAGTTAATATTCAGTATCAATTCAAGTCACAGTGGTATCTTTATATAAGTGTATCAGGTAAAAAATATGCCCTTACTCAACTTTTTAAGAAATTGGTGCTCAAAATGTGACTTGCCATTAGCACTTTGTCTTTCTAGTCAAAGAACACATGTATTAATCATTCAGTACATTTTGTTAGTTGAGAAGATGCACTATTTCAGAGTTCATTGGTGTAGGTTGAGGGTTCTTTTTAGCTTTTTACTTTGTTTTCCAAAGAGTGAAATGGTAAAACATACAATTTTCTTTTATGCAGTAGATTTTTTGACTTTTTTCTGTCTGCTGTTATTAAGATGATTAATTGCTCAGTCTAGAAGATAGAACTCTTTTCAGAGAGAATTCTTTATCTGATAGAGGCTTAATTCATTGGTTTTGGCTTATGAAACAGTTTGTGTATTTTAGAATTAAAGTTTGAACCCCTCCCCAGCATTTCTGAGAGAAGAGATACATGAGAGAAAAAAAGAAAGACAGCTCCATTAAGTAAATCATGTTTGTTGTTTAGAAGCTATTGGACTGAACTATTCGGCAAAGGGAAGAGTAAATTCCATGTGTATATACAGGAGACGTAATTTCACTTTTATAGTAGTGCATCCATCTGCAAACTAAGTCTCTGGACCCCATTTATGACACCTTGTTCAAAGCCATTTACTGTTGCATGAGGTGGTGTTGGTAGGAATACCATTTCCAGGGAAAGCCATCTGGGTTTGTCTCACTGGTGAACTCCCCTTTCTGGGGAGGAGGTTGGACCATCATCCTGTGGTACCAGCTGACTCCTTAGAGTCTCCTGAGAATGGGGTCACCTCTGTGGGGGTCTTCACTGCGCACTCAGGAGAGGGGCTGGATGGTGGCCAGAGCCTAAAGGAGGAGCCAGGGGCAGAGGCTGCTCAGGACCCAGAGCGCTACGTGGATTTTCACAAATAATGTTTACTGTGAATGAAGGACTCTCCTGATCCTGGTGAGTGGTACAGATAGTTTTGGAAAGGCGATTGCAGACAAGCCTGTTTGCATTTGCTGTGCTCTCTTCCAAGCTCAGATGCTGTCTGGACCTCGTATAACGAGTGCTATTTGCTGAGGATTTTCTTTAGTCTGGGGACGCATGGACAGCAAAATCTCTCAGAGAATATAATAACCTGTATGACAAGAATGATAAGTAAAGGATCAGGAGCAATTTCTCACTTGTTTTGTGGTCTAGAGACATACAAAAATCCTTATCTTACCCTCTGCTCTGCAAAGGATGGCTTGCTTTCCCTCTCTGTATTTCACTGTGTGTACCATTCTGCACCAAATGTTTAGCAGATGGGCTGGACTGGCCTAGGTTGAGTTTCAACAGGTCGTTCTTCCATAACGCAAAACGGGGAGGAATCGATTTCCTTTATTAGCTGTGGGAATATCTCAGGCAGTGCTGACAAAGTTGGGTTCATCTGCAGGACCCCTTCTAAGCAGGAGCGTTTCCACTGGTTTGATTCTTCTCCAAAGCCAGTCCCACTTTCTGTTTGTGAATGGTGTGATAGCTGTATGCTGCTGAGGAGAGCTACAGTGGTTTAATGTGTATCTCTAAGCTTGTGTGAACTGGTTGCTTGTAGCAGTGTCACAGCTGATCTAAATCCAGGTGGCTTTGCTAGCTGTAGAGTTTCTGACTGGGATGGGGAAAATGAGGGATAATCCTTTCCTTCTGTCTCTTTCTTTCTGTCTTTCTCTACCAGCTTTATTAAATAAAACTTGTAGCTTTCAGATCTGTATATAAAAAAAAAAAAAAAGTGTTCTATATGTAGTAGGTTGTTTCCTGTAAATGAGTAATAAAAGCAGGAATTTGCAGTACATCTAGAGAAAGTAGATTTTCTGTTTTTCCTTGAGAATTTTTATTTCTGCAAAAATAAAGTGAAGGTTTGTGCATAGATTTATGTATTTTTTAACAGAACATTTAAGTTTTTTATACTTAACTAGCTACTCCTGTTTGTCTTCCTTATCACCATTCCAAACTGCTCCTCCCACTCTAGATAAAACTCAAGAGGGAGTTGCAGTGCCAGTGGTGTCAGACTGCATCTCTTAATCACCTCAGAAAGATAAGTTCTGTTTTTTCAAGGAGAAGATTAGAGAATAAAAGAGCAGCACTGGACGGGGAAAAAAAGTAGTGGGGGCTGTTTTGGAATGGAAGTACCTGTCACCTCTTTCAGCTCTTTTCTTCAGCTTTCAGAAATGCAAGCATCAAACCTGTTAGAATATCACCTATTGAATATACAGAATATCACCCTCATATTTTTGTTGGAAGTTTCCTGCCTTCCTCTCTCTATCATTTATCCTGCATAACTAAATTGTGATTTGTGTGAAATGATTACTTATTTTAAGTGGGTTGAACTAGCCATACAATATCTGCTACTTTAGATATAAATAATCCATCTTTAGATCAGACTAGATGATCTCTGGAAACTTTTCCAGCACTGTGATTGTGTCATGGGCATGAGGAAATACTGTCCGGTTTTTATTTACATAATGTAGTTCATAAGTTTTCCCTTTGAAAATAATGAAAGCTCATTTTTAACTTCAGTTTCTTCTGCCCAAATCTTCATTGCTCTGATACCTTACCTTGCTCATTTAAGATGAAAGAACTTTGCTACCTGCTGTAACTGACTGGTGGATGATGTGCAGAAGAAAAGTAAAAATCCAGTGAAAAAGATGGAGGTGAAAGTAATGTGAGGGCAATGTACATCTATATCTAAAAAAGTCTCAAATATGTAGTTGTGCCAGGGGAGGTTTAGATTGGATATTAGGAAAAAATTATTCACTGAAAGAGTGGCCAAGTATTGGAATGGGCTGTCCAGCAAATAGTGCATCCCTGGAAGTGTTCACGTAATGTCTAGATGTGGTATCTGGGGGCACAGTTTAGTGGTGGACTTAGTAGCTGGGTTAACAGTGAGACTCAAGGAACCTAAAAGTTCCTTTTCCAACTGTAATAATTCTAGGATTCTATGATTTTTTGAATTTCTTATATGCTGTCCTGGTGTGTGTACAGCAACATCTATATAAGATACCATGTTCTGCCATCTGTCTACAGTAAGGTAGGAGCTTTTGTAACTGAGCCATTTGTTAGTAGTTACAGCACAGATTTATGAGAGTAACAGTTATATCTGGGGTGTGAACAAGAAACTGTAATAGCACAAAAAATGTTTCAATAACAACCCAGATAACGGAAAAACTGAAATCCTCCCTCAGCTTTTTTACTCAGGTTAAGCAATTAGATCAGAGAAGTCAATGGCACCTTATACATGCAATAACGTCCGGGAACATCACTGTCTGTGGAGCCCAGCTGGAAAGTAACACGATGGCACGCTTGTACCTGCCAGTTCCAGCATCTCCTTGTCAGCAGAATTGTCATCATCAGTCCTCTTCTTTCAGGTTCCTATACGTCAGGTTTTGTCCTGCTTACTTAAAAAATATTTTCACCTCAGCTTTAGATTGTGGCTAGAATGATTGCTGCTTTTTTGTGCTGTGAACAGTAATGTGGTGACATAAAGAGCAATGGATGTTCTAGAATGACAGGAGAACTGAAATTACCCCGCAAACATTTTTTATCAAATTTATTTTCAATATTTACATAAATACCTAGTTATTTGAGATGCACAAAACTGAATTGGGTGTTTTGTGCAAACTACCTAACTCAAATTCCTCTTGTATTTCTTGCTTCAAGTTTGGTCAGAAATATGAAACCTGTGTTCTGCTTCTATAACATAAAAATTTTAGAAGGCATGTAATATAGTGGGGTTTTACCTAATCTTTTTGGGGGTTTTTGTGGTTTTTTTTTTTTTTTTTTGTTTTGGTTTTTTTTTTTTTTTTAGAGGTGTGATTTGTTTCTTTTTTCTTGAGTCTACTGTACTGGTAAAAGTACTGCAGTACTGTTTCAATCTGTCTGGGACTTTTTCCATTCCAAAAAATACCTTTGCTGGTTGTTGGGGTTTTTTGTTGGTTGGTTGGTTTGGGCTTTTTAGTGCTAGGGGACTTGATTTTCTTGCTTTCCCTCTCAGCAGATAATTTTAATTTTTTAAGAAATTTTAATATTTTTAACTGGAGTCCCCACTAGATATTGTTTGGGGGTCTTGAAGTTCCTGCTGAAAAGAAGTTATTTCGTGATGGCAAAGAGGCAGATTTTGGGGTCCTTTACCTCTTGTCTAGAACTGTTTGAGGAAAATCACTCTTTTTATTTGTTGGATTTGAAGGATTCTGAATTTGTAGTGTGGTTGCACTTGGATTCATTGTCATTGTTGTAAAAATGAGTTAGGTGGTGCCTAGAGTGCATTCAAGAGTTTAACTGTGTAATATTTTAGCCTATACTGAAGGTAGGAAAAAAAGAAAAGTTGGATTCTTAGGCTTATACTGAGGACAGAACACATTGAGTTTAGTGAGTCATCTGGTGCATAAAAGGAAAAAAACACAGATCCAGAGAGGTAAGATTTTATCATTGTAGCAGACAATAGGAGCCATATTACTTTATTTTTGCTCCTAAAGAAAGATGATGGGATGTTATTTCAATATTCTTGGAAAGTGAAATGAAGTCCACATTGGAAGATGTAGTAATGTTTGAGGAGTTAACTGCTGATCTCAAATATACTTATGCTGGGAAAGATGACCATGCATGAGCAAATGGGATGAAATATATGCATGATCTTATACTTGCACAATAGGATCATGAGGAAAGTACTGACCTTGCCAACTTTATGCTTACAGTATGTCATTAAGTGTGTCTTTAAGACTTTTTATTTAGATTTTTTTTTTGTCTGCTTTTTTGTTGTGCAAGATGTAACAATCTATAATTAGCTAGTATTCATAATAATTTGGAAAAGGCGTGAGGGAAGAGAAGCTATGGCCTCAGGATTGATAGAACACTTTTCTAACCAGCAATGCAGTTACACTAACTCCTGAGGAGACCTCGTTTTTACAGCAAAGCTCATTTGCTTCACAGATTACTCTTCTCTGTCTCATATTAGCAGGTCAAGAAAAAGTAGATAGTCAAGATACAACTTCAAGAATGACTGAATAACTTCAAGAATAGAGGCATATTGTCTAACTGTTTTTCCAAGTGTGGCACTTGCTCCCCATGTAAGGGGGGAAGCCCTTAGGAATGACTATGGGTACTTGATGTTCTTGCAAAACACACCAAATTACAAATATATGAAGTGCGCAGCAAAGTCTCTCTTGATAGGAATCTTGAGGCAGGTGATAAACTTGCAGGCAAAAAGAGTTAGTTTTGGCTGTAATGTACTTGGTAATTACTTCAACAAGAACATCGTGACTTTTTTTCCTCCCAATTTTGATCTCCTACCTGCTAATATGTATGTGACATCTGTCAGAGTTCTACCAATCAGCTGACATGGTTAGACATTGTTCTGTCTCTGCTTGAGAAATATCTTTTTTTCCCATGTCCCATGAAAGCCTGAAAAGGAAATGTATGATGGCAAAAAGAAAAAACCTGATAACTCATCAAGCAGCCATGCAGAAGGAAGTGGATTCCTTTGCGCAGCATTTAAACTTGTGCTTTGATTCAGAAATACAAGTTACCCCTTAAGCTAGCTCCTTTGATTTTGGTTTGTCTGGGTTTTATTTTTTGGTGCTAATTTGGTTGTGTTTGTTTTGGTTGGTGTTTGTTCATTTTGTTTACTTTTTCTAATAAATGCAGTACAAAAAGCCCTCAGGAATAATGGTGAGTACTCAATGTTCTTGCAATTCTGGCAGTTTTTCAGGGACTTCACTATAGATTTTAAACCTTATCTGTAACCATGTAGGTGGCTTTTCTCCTGGGACAGACACATCTGAAGAGGGGCCTGACAGCAGCAGCATAATGAATCCTTGATTTGTCACGCCTCTTAGACCTGTTCTTAAGTCTTGTTGGGTCACTTCAGGAACCTGAGGGTGCGCTTAGCCACCTTTCTGAAGGAGTTTACTCAGAAGCTAGGCCTGAAACCTTAAAAAGCTGAGATTTTTTGGTTTTGTTTTTTATTTTTTAAAAATTTTCTTTAGCCACTGCTAATAGACTGGTGAACCTTGGACTTTTAAGGCTTTATTTTCTAGAGTTTTGGCAATGCAAGCTCATTTGCAAGCATTGCACATCCAGTGAACAAAAAACCACTACTTGACCAATCACGAATAGGCAATATAGTCCACTTGGTCCTAGGCAAATATTTCACAGAAAGATCTGTGTGAATGAAGATATGAAAAGGCCATTGTTTAAAGTTTCCAATGATATGTGAAAAGAAATCAAGAGCAGCTCTGTCAATGAAGAGAGACTGAACTGGCTCTGTTAAATCATTGGTTAAAGTCTGGTTTTGTTTGTGTCTTGATATTTGTTTTATTAATGCTCTGTCCCTGTGAATACATTTGGCATCCTGTAGAAAGCAGCTTAAATTGTGTGCAGAGAGGTGCAGTCAAAACTCCTGACGGAGCACTTAAGGATTGAAGAGATTTGTATTCTGAATAAGAAGATCCTCATTTGTGCGTATAGACTAATATCATGGTACACTTGGCAACTGCATAGACTTCCAGTGTTGGTTGGCATGGGGTTTGTTTCTGCTTTGATGGGTCCAGTGGCAGAATAATATATTTGGTAGCTAGCTGGGTGATTGTATTTAAACCAGTGGATACTTAGTAATGGAGTGTTCCAAAAAGCAAAACACCAGCATTGCAGCACTTGAGCTTGCCTATAAAGGACAAACCCCCACAATTCTCAAGTAAAATTCCTCTATTACTAAAAATATAAAAAATAAATTGTCCTTAAGCAAGCACTGCAGCATTTGATGCAGGAGTAGAAATGTGGTAATTTGCTGCTAACACCAGTGTGTGGCCATGGTAAGTAGTAGTGTGGTGTAGTCATCTAACACTCCCCATAGAAAATGTGCTGTAAAGTAGTTTGTGGGGGTTGCGGACAACCACACATCTCTTACACCATGTTCAAGAGCAGCTACATTCTGCCTTTCTTTTTCTGTGTTGTCTTTGATGCAGAGATTGCAGAATGAAAAGCTGCTTTGGACCCTTTCCAGAAAGTTATTGAAATCAGTCTCCAGTAACTGTATTGGCTTTTATTGTGTACCAAGGTCACTGAGCTGCATGAGCAGACAGCCCTCTTAAATACAGGATTTGAAGATTTTAAATGGTGTCTTTTTACAGTTTGAATAAATAAATAAGCCATATAAAAATGTGCTATACATAAAGTATTTACTACTTTTGGCCTTATCTTCTGCCTCTTTTTTTCTCTCCAGCTGTGGTCCTGCTGGTCAATTTTGATATCAGTAGCAGCTTTCCAATGTTTATCATGTTAAAGCTCTGAGGAGAAGGAAGATACCAGTTGCCCCACAAATTCTGGCACTTACAATTACACTGATAAATACAAGTGCATATCTTTCAAGCAGGGCAGTGTTTTGTATGTATATAAAAAGGAGGTGGTAGTTTTTTGAATAAAAGTGATTGACATTTTCCTGGTGAACTATTGTTCTCATGAGAAATAAAATCAGTTTGTAAAAAATGACTCTTCTCTATATAAAACTTCATGATACTTATGTTTGTGCTGAGTTTTTTCAGCTTTTGAGTAAACCAGAATTTCTGGGTTAAAAAGGATGCACAGATGCCAAAGTGGCTTTTACTATGCCCACCACAGCACTCTTTTCACCACAGTGTGAAGCCTGTACCAGTCACCTAAACAAGGTGAGTGTTAAAACACCAAGATATAACTTGCTTTGAGGTGGATCTCTTATTTCTTCTCTTGAAGCATTTTGCTTCCTGCTCATGCTGATGCAGACATTCTGTAATCGAGCCTGGGTGGAGCTGAGAAGACACAGGTAGAATTCATCCCCTCAGGGCTGTGTTTGCTTCCTGTTTTAGGAGTAGGTCTTGGATGTTTAGAGCCATAGCATAAGGGTAGCTTGCTGAATCTCAGGTACCTGTAGGAAAGACAATTCTTGCAGAGGTCTTTGGGCTGTTAATTGGGATCGAGATATGTCTTTCATTTACTTACACTAGTATACATAGTGGAGAAGGATGACACTTTACAAAAAATAGCTTGTAACTAAGGTGGGCTAGGATATTTTTAAAAAAGTAGTAACATAGTGTAAATGTTTGGAGGAGGACTTGGGCGACTGCAGCCTATGGGGAACATATGGCCTACAATTCAATTTCTTATGACCAAATGTCAAACATTTACTTTTTCACTTGGCTTTTTTTTTCCCCATGCTATTATTCAATATTGCTAAAGTCAGAACAGCTGGCCAAAGAAGCTTGAAAGCTGTAGTTATCCTTCAGCAAGGGTAAAGACATACAATCCTTATTGTCATATTTCTGTGAACTGTATATGAATATGTGTGGTCTGTTTTATTCCCAGAAGTTCATGGAGCTGACCCCTACTTTCCTCACAGTATCTTTTCATAAGGGAAACTTTCTGAAATGTATTTATCTGACTGTATGCCTTTAGTATAACAGACTTATTAAGCACGAAGCCAGCATAAAACTTCTAAGTGCAGCTGCTGCAGAAATGGACAGTGAGAAAACACAAAAACTGTGCCTGAAGACAGAAGAATAAATAACAGTATGGTGATAATTGTGTCCTGCAAGGCATTGCAATGTGGTAGTCATCAGAAACTTATTCGCTGTGTCTGCTTTTCCCTTTCTCAGTGATGAGTTTCCTTCACCCCCACATGCCTAGCCTGCCTGCAACCTTTTAGAGAAGTTCTCTGGACTGTGGCTTAAATGTTAGGAGTAATAAGATAAAACATTTCTGTAAATTTCTGTGAAAGGAAATACATTTATTACCTTAGTTGAATTCTGGCCAAACTTCTTCCGTATATAAGTAATTGAATGAGCAGATGAAGAGTTGGGTAAAGTAATTTTGCTTTATTTACCTCCACATAGGACAAAAGGTAACAAACTGAAATGACTAAGGAATTGGAAATCTGTCACTCCAACATTGGCTCATTTAATCATGGTCAAATACCTTATCCTTTGCACAAACTGCTGAGCACTAGCTTCTTGTGTCTTACCTTGTCAGGCTGAGGAGCCCTCCCAGAGAAAGGTCACACTTTTAGCTGATGGTAGGTTGTTGCTGGCATGAGTCAGGGCAGGATGAAATCCTAATGCATGTGTCTTCAGATGTCAGCTGGCATTCTCTGTAGGTGTCCAAGGAGTGGGAGATCTGCAGTTCCAAATCAAACTAATGTGCACTGTGGCACATATTGGCTGCTTGGATTTGATAAGTGACACGGTTTGTGTCTGAAGCTTGGAATCTGACTGCAGGTTGAGGATGGCTTGCAACAATTCTGCTTTAAGAATTGTATAAGAATTATACAACTGAATATATACTGAGAGCAAAAATAAGAAATCAGAAATTAAAGTTTGGAAATTGAGTGAATCACAGGAATTAGGGCAAACTCAAGTGACTAAGCAAAGCTATTGAATTTGATGCTCCATCAAGATGTAAGAGTGTATTTGGTGTGATTGTGACTCAGCAATTGCTGGTGAGTCATTCCTCATCACTGAGACCTCAGTGCTTTGGTTTTCTGGATGAAAAAGAAAAGAGGAGTGGGAAGAGTTTTAAACCTAAAGAGAAAGTTTTAACTTCATGAATACAAAAGAGAGGGGGAATTTTTACCCCTACTTGGATTATTTTTCTTCAAAGACTTTATTTTTAACTTTTGAGTATGGTATTTTCAGTGGAATGAGATGACTTTTTCCAGATTTATTTGTAGTAGAAGTTTCCAGAAAATTAATTTTTTGCTATATTGAACTATTAATAGAAACCTTTAAAGCAATGCAATTTTCTTGGTCCATGGCTCTTTCACATAGATGAGTTTAAAATACTTCATACCAACAACTCAGTTGTGAGAAGACAGTACTAGTGGAGGGCAATTGAAATCAATACATACAAACAGAACAATAAAGGTCTGAGAATATACAAACATTTAATGAAATATATATATGTAGTAGAAACTGCAGAACAAGAAGGTCTTGTAAGCAGTAACAATATTCTGAGAAGATGAGGGACTGAGGGGAAATGAGAGGTGAAAAGCAATGAAATCCCCTCCTCAACTCTGATATTCTAAGTGTTCATCATATAACAGGGCAGTAATTGAGTGAAAGTGCTATAGTATGTGTTCTATTGTCTGCATCCAGCCAGAGTGAGGGTACTCCCATTCAGCCAAAGCGACGGTAAGGATGACAGTGAGGCTTTAAACTTGGCTATTAGTAGAGATGTGTTGGTTTGGGGTGATGATTTGGTATGTTTGTTAACCAGTTGTACCAGATCTGGAGATCAAGAAGGAAAATCCTTTTTCCTTTCCTGTTATATTTGCCAGGTCTGACAGAGACAATGGGGGAGTTGTAGTTTGTGTTGTAATATGCAGCATGCTCAGCTGCTTGGGAGCATCTGGGGATCCCAAGTAACAAGTTCTTTGCACTCCTGCAGGGCCAAAGCATTAGTAATGCTATGGATTTTTTTTTACTTCTTTCTGTGTCAAATTGAAGTTGTGTCATAGGCCCTTTTATTGCAAGCATCAAAATACCATGACCCATTCCTATCCTTGACTATTGTACTAGCTATATGTATAGATTATAAAGGATATCCAGAAGCAGCATCAATTCAAGAAAGCTGGGTTTTTCTAAATGTAGCTCTGTAAACCTTTTGCTGGAGGTGATCTGCTGTAAAATACGTGCAGTGTCAGATTATACTGTTGTTTTAATCATAGAACATAGTAAAATCACTGAATGTCCTATGTGCTCATTGTTTATTTTAATCTCCAGACTTTGAGTTTTGTTTATCAAATGTAAGCACCTCCATGGGATTTGCGAATTGGTACATTAGGTACAAAAAAAAGTATCCCCACTGGGAGCTTTGACTATCTGGTAATGTTACATTAAGAAACTTCAAAGAAGATGATTAGGGACAGACAAGGTCTGTGAAATACATCTGGAGGATTTAATAAATGAGGACAGTAATTTTTAAGGAATATATCATTCTTTTCTTACACATACACTTTCAGCACTATGGGGAATTATCACTGGTATTTGATTTATATTTAAAAGTACATAACACTTCTTGCGCTTATGCTTTTATTACATATAGTTGATACTCTTCCAGATTGTTAGGTAATTATGTTTTAGTGGTGACTGAGCTAATGTAAGCTTAGAATCTGAAGAAACAGATATATGGCAAAGTCCATAAGACCTGATTTTAAAAGAATCTTTTACTTCAAAAAGCCTGTAATTAGTTTTATGCAAATTATACTGGAAGATATCTTAATAAAGCAGAAAAAAACCCAAAGGTCCCAAGTTAACACTTCCTTTCATCCTTCTTTTGTTACAGCACGTTAGTCTGGCGATGTCTCTGGCATAAGAACATCTGTGTGAGCCCGTCTCTGCTACCTCCTCAGAACATGCTGATGTCACACTTTGAATGAGATCATGTAATGTTTTGGAGGTTCTATTTCAAAATGTTATCTCAGATTTTCGAATTCAAGGGCTACTGAAAGTAACTTTCAATTTCTGTACTTGGAGTGAAACACAAGTAGCAAAGTAATAGTTTAGTAGGTTCCTTTATTGTTTCCCTCCTCAAAATTGTGATAACAAAGCAGTTCAACTTCATACACTACAGGGTATTGAGTATCTTGAGTATTTTACTAAAAATGACCTGAGTGGACAGTTCTCATTTTCATTTTTTTGGGGATCACAGGCTTTGTCCTTTTTTTCCACATTAGAACAAAAGTGGACTGTTTAGATGATACTGCACAATAAAATTGCACAGAGGTTGCCCATTTTCAATTTTGAAAGGCCAAGATTTTAAATTCAGCTGCTTTAGCTGGAAACTAATCCCACCATATCTTGGATATCTTCCAGGTGTAAACGTTGACCTGTTTCACTGGAAGTGTTCTAATTAGTTCTTGTTCCAGCTTCAGAGTCTTTTAAAACCAGAACAAAGCAGCAAACTACTAGCAAATCTGAGCCAACAAAGATACAGTATGCACAGGATTAGGCCCAAGGAGCCTAAGAAGCAGGGGTTTAGGCTAGAACCAATTTAGCCTAGAAGTCCTGCTAGTTTGACCAAGCTATTTGTCAGCTCTTCTCTGTTGCTTATCTAGGAACGCCCCCAAAATCAAAGCACTGTGATATTATTTACTAGTGGAAATTTTCCAGTCTATTGCTGTTCTGCATGGCTTCTTCACTTTCAAAGTGTTTCTGTAGACCTGAAGCCAGTGTGAATATACTTCCACAGCTGTTTTACTTGATGTGGTTTTATTCAGATTTTAAGGTGGGGAGGCTATTTCTGTATTAGATACAAAACATTAGGAAATGTGAATGAGACATTGAGTTTTCTGGTCAGATAATGGTTTTGTTCTTCCAAAAGGGACTAGTCTCACAAGTAATCTTTTCAGTGTCTTTTATTGTCTCTGCTTGCAAAATAATTGCTGCTTCTTAGTAAGGAGTTCCTGTTCCTATCTCGGGGGCAGACATTATGAAAAAAGTGAAGCCATATTTGCCCCCTCCACCTCTTACTTCCAAGCAAATACTGAATTCTTTTACTAGTGTGAATTTTAGCTGTTCTCCACATGAAAGACAAAGAAAAGACAAAAAGGGGATATTTGATAAAAGCAGTTGGAGGTTTTTTTGTCTGCATTCTACTGGCTTGTTTTTTTCATCTCTCTGCTGCAGATGTTCTTGTAAGACTATGATAGAAGATGAGATGGGAGATGTTATTTAGACTGCAGATATTTCAGTTTGAAACTGTTTTCTCTGCATAGGCAGGAGTAGGCATGCTAGAAGAGAATGGGCTTTTTTAGAAATGGAAGTTTTAGGATTTTTTTCAAGGAGGAAGGATCTTTTTCACTGGGAAAAGGTCATATAGCTGCTACTATTCCCTTTCTACCATTCACCACGTGAATCAGAGTTCAGCTATGCACTACTGCATATGCCTGAATTAGTGGTGTTTGGGGGCTCTAAGAAAAACTGTGGTGAAATGATATACTGTGAATGGGCTTTCCTGTGGCATTATTCATTTTTTCCTGGAGGAGATATTGAAGCTTTATGATTTTGTAGTGTCTTCTATTATACTACTGCAGTAATAAATGTGTGTAAAAAGCAAGTGTGTGTTATATTTAAGGTGTTGGGCCACCACTGTTCTGTTTACTTCTGAGAAGTGCTGAAATTATGGTAAAAGTGAAAGCTGTTGCCATCAAATGTCATATAGTCCAGTTATGTGAAGATCTTTGTCATTTTATTTTTCTGTGGTTTTTTTTTTTCACCCTAGAAAAGAGGAGGCTGAAGGGAGACCTCATTACAGTCCACAGCTTCCTCATGAGGGGAAGAGCAGAGGCAGGCATTGATCTCTTCTCTGTGGTGACCAGTGACAGGACCTGAGGAAATGGCCTGAAATTGTGTCAGGGGAGGTTTAGGCTGGGTATTAGGAAAAGGTTTTTCCCCCAGAGGGTGGTTGGGCACTGGAACAGGCTCCCTGGGGAAGTGGTCATGGCACTAAGCCTGACAGTTAAAGAAATGCTTGGACAATCAGGTACAGGGTGTGATTTTTGGGGCTGTCCTATGCAGGGCCATGAATTGGACTTTGATGGTCCTTGTGGATCACCCTTCCAACTCAGGATATTCTATGATTCCATATATCAAATGGAATTAACTCCTTATTTCATGTTATTTGCTTATTTTTGAGATTTTGATGACTGTTTTTTTACCAAGGTCAGCTTGAAATCAGAGGTGGCCTATTTTCACTGAGGAAGGTATGCAGGGAATTGCTCTTGCTAGATCACATAAGAGGTGATTTGAATAGAGTGACTGAAATGCACAGGAGATAGGATAGACAACTACAGACAATGTTCAGAAAGAGCGATGTGGTGGGCTGACTCCAGCCAACAGCAAAACTCCTGCGCTAGCTCTCTCTCCTTTCCCCATATGTAATGATTTCTTGGGGAGACAAATGCCATAATGAATGTCCCAGCATCCTGTCCATTTCTCTGAGATCTTATTGCTAAGCACAACATTGTTATGGAAGGGAATATCCCTTTCAGCTGTTGGGGGCAGCAGTCCCAGCTGTCTCCCCTCTCAGCCTTTTGCCCACTTCCAGTCTACTGGCCTCTATATGTGTGTGTGAGGTTGGAGAGAAAGTCTTGGTGCTGTACAAGAACTGTTCAGCAACAGCCAAAATGGTGTGGCACCAGTAGTGTTTTAGCTACAAATGCAAAGAACAGATAATACAGGTTCTTCTGAAGAAAGTTAACTTCATTCCCAAAAATCTTAGTAAAAACAAACAGATTTAGGAAACTTTAATTACATGAATCTGTATTTATGTCTTGGCAGTATAAGAGATAACCACTAGAGATTTATTAAGTGAAGAAGAAGAAGAAAATCTTCTAGGTTATCTCCAAATTCCATGCTGAATTTAACTGCTATACTGCTGTCTGTAAATGAATGAAATTATATGCTAATGACTGAAATATTTCCTAGAATGCGTAGATTTTTACATGACAGAGAGTGTTTGAACTTTAATTACAAGATTAAAAGATAGCTTGGGAAGTTTCTCAGGACAATATGTCCCTTGAGTTATTAATTTCTAATTATTACTGACTGTAATTCTGAAAAATATTAGCCAAATTACAGTAGGATACCATCTGGAATCTCAGTTCTATGTAACCAGTGCTCAGCGAGGCTTCTCACTAAGTGACAAAGGGGAAAAATGTTTAAAATACAAAAATCCATGACTCTGGGAAAGCTTTTCATTTCTGCATCAGGAGCAGCTGATTCTGGTTTGGTAGAGTTGTAGAATTAAACTGGGATGAAGAATAGTGTATTTAATTGGATATTTATTTGTTTGCTTCATTGTGACTGGTCACAGTTGTACATGTTACTTGTGATAATATATATTCTGCCAGTGCTCCAGTGCCAACTTCCTAGTCTGGAGAAGCAGAGAAAGGTGGAAAGAAAGAAGAGATTCTGCATATTCTTCACATGTTTGCTCTGCTTCATTGCTAAAAACATAAACCTCTGCTCAGAGATGGAGAGTGTAAATGTTAATCAGCACATGGATGAAGAACTTGCCAGTTTGCACTTGCTGAAATGAGTGATCCTTTGCAGGTTCTGCAGCGCTCAGAGCTGCTGCAATACCACTTTCTTTGATCCTGGTCTGTTGCCCTTGTGAAAACAATTCACAGCTATTGCTTTCATTTAAGCTCACGTTGATTTTGGGCACACTCTTTAAAGTCTTGTCTTCACTATGATGCTCTGGCTGAGATAGGATGTTTTGTCATTTTTAATCAGTTACAGGTGAAATAAATGTAAGGTTCAGTCCTCCTCTTAGACTTGAGCAAAAAGATGCCTTTCTATTTATTTTGGTATTTCTTGTCTAGAAATCTTCCTTCAGAGTTTGAAGTACCTTTGCTCCTTATGCAGTAATTTTCCCTATTTCTGGATGCCTCTGATAAAGACTTCTCCTTATCTGTCTTTTTGTTGTAAGGACTTTTCTACAAATGGAAGTGCTCTGTTTACAGACAGATATATTTGTACCACAGTGAGGATTTCTTATTTTGAAGTTATGCCTAATTACCTAAAGGGCACAGGAGTGATGTAAATAGCTCTGAGTGTTTGGGAAATTAAGGCTATTTGCCTTTTGTTCCTGGTTAGCCGCTGATAAACGACCCTTTCTCCAGTTTGGGCTGTTGAAGCAGAGTCTGCTGCTATATTCATTTGGAAAATTGGACCGAATATTTATATGCACATTTTGATAAGCTCGTAACATCTTTCGCATTGTCAGTTCTCTATAGTACAGAGACACATAATGCGGTATTAATGAAGATGGTGCAATTAGTAATATGCCACTTTGCTTGGATACATCCTCCCTGTTTATGTATCGATGAATGTCAATGAAGGGAGAAGTGACACACAGGTGAAGTGGTTGAGTGGATTTTGGCTCAGCCATCTTTGCATGGGGCCCAGATGTGTTTTTATTAGGCCCTGGGGTTTCATGAATATGGCTTAATAAATGGAAAGGAGCAGTAAAATACACTTCTGTATATAAGTAGGTTGGCATAGAGCTGACTTTTATTTACTGCATACATATGTTCTGTGTGTATATGCACACACACATATGCACAAAACATGCATTGCATGTATATAATTTCTAAATGTATAGAGATATTAGATATCAGCTCCTTTGCATTCAAGTAGTAGGATATTGGGTGTTTAAAGTCTCCAAGGATTTCTTTCTGGTTTTCTAGGCAGGCAGCTAAAACAGATATACACGTTTAATTTTGAATATGTAGAGTAGGATCTACTAACTGGGGACTAGGAACTCAAATTTAATGAAAATACTCCTATGTTTTGAGTAGAAGTTCAGGATTTTGGAAAATAAGGTTTTGCAAAATGCCTTAAAACCAAGCAGCAGATACTCAGCCAGTCACTCAGAAGTTAGAGGGAGCTGAAAGCAGTCATAAAGTTGATGTAGTTATATAAGTTAGGAGGAGCAATTTCCATGTCAGACAAACCTTGATATTTGCGTGTCATCTCATAGATTCTATTAATTCATGTTTTATGTCAGATAGAAAATATTCTGCAGTGGCAGTGCCTTCATAAAGTACCTATTTTCCATAGGCATAATGTATCAGTAAGGGGTTAATAGACTAATTAATTTACTATAACTGTTGTTTCGTGTCTTTATTTTTATAGAATTTATTATGGTAGCTATCCTGCTGCCAGCAGACCAGCCACTACTCTGTGGTCAATTCATTGTACACAACTGTTAAGAGATGTGACCCAGCATGATTCCTCTTGGAGTTCTTCCTGTGATTTTGTTTTACTTTTCCTAATCTAATAGGGTCTCTGTGGCTGCACAGGTATTTTCTGCCTTTTCACATGGGGAAGTCTGATTCTTGATGTGGAAAAAACAACATGCTGTTCAGTGCTGAAAATGCAGATGGATGCAACAATGCCTCACAGTCCTTTTTGCCAGAAATGGCAGAAGGCTTTTAAATTTCCCTCAACTGGCTTTTTCTTGGCAGAGAATTAGATGGCACTAGAAGCACAGAGTGATACATTGTGGGGTTCCCAGGGCCAGATGCAGCTCAGCTTTGTGGTGCAGCTCTGCCTGCATGGATCAGCAGAGGCAGAGCCACGCTACCTTTCTTGTGTAGACCTTGGTAAATATTGAGCTGACTTGCAGAAGGCTGTGGATCAAAATGTCTTGAATCTCAAAAGGATTGGCTGAGATGCTGTGAAGAACACCAGATGAAATATGATAATAGCCCACTGATTTTGTTCATGGCTTCTAACTCCGTAGTGAAGGCCATACTTGAAACAAGATATCGGTGTCTGGGTCCTGTAAAATGAAGTCAAACAAAGCAAATCCTTCACTCTCCAAGTGAGGAGTTCTTACTTGTGTACTGTTCAATGACATTAATCTCTGTGTGTGGGGTGTTTTGAATAAGACTTAAGTCGTACAAAATGTACCCTGTGTACACTGAACCTCAGAAAAAGGATGTAGTCTACGTTTGCAATGAGGATAAAATAGAACAAGCATTTAAATAGTAAGTCTTTATTGTAGAACAGCACTTTTTTTTTTTCTATATAGAAAGAATGCTGTATTTCATCACTGCAGAAATGTTATGTTCTTTTTCACTCAGGCAGGCTAAAACTTACAACATGAATGATTTCAATAAAAGCGAATGTTGGTTTTAAATGCAGTTCTGTAAAACATATCCTGAGGTGAACCGAAACCCTTCTGTGTACTATATCTGAATTACAAAACAGCAGGACCTTAGCTGAACTATAAAACAGCAGGATCTAAGTGGAACCTTTTAAGGAAAAGCCACATAGGTAATGTACAGTGGGGCAATCAACACTAATTCCCACTGAGTCATCACTAGGCTGTTGACCCTGGAGTGGTGCAAGTGAGAAGTGATTGTAAGGCTGCATGGAGGAAAAAGGAATATAAAAATACTTGTAATAGCATGTTAATAAAGTATGACTTTGGAAATGTCGCTATAGGATTTTCAATCCAGTAAGCATTCAAAGCTTCAGTTGATGAAATGATCTGCAACCTGGTCTCATTACAGTGGAGCACAGTGCTTGTTCAGGTGTTGATACTGCCTGCCTACCAGTTGCTGTGGTAGAATCATTATACTGGGGCAGTCTTTCATCTAAGTACTTCAGTCTGAAATGCCTCATCTCAAAGAATGAGATGGGTGATAGGTCTATAAGATAAAACACTGGATTGCTTCAAGGAACAGTGGTGTTTTGTTGTTTAAAAGGAATGTTAATCAGTGTTTTGAATAAAAGTGCTTTGTTCAGAAAGGAAACAAATAGGGATGTTCTCTGAAAATCTTTGAAATAAAACTCTTACTCACCATAGTGGAAAAAAACTGGGATGCACATACATTACAAAATCCTGGAACCACTGCATAGTTTAAAGAACTGGGCAGATTGGTGATACTCTGTGTTCTGAACACTTCCATAGGTCTTAATTTTATTTTTTTTTTTCCACAATGGAGTTAAAAAAAAGCTGTTAGAAGTTGTCTGAGTTGTATCAGAAAGTTTAGTATTTGATGTAGTTTTCTTTCACATGATCACAGAGCCAGTGCACACTGATTCTCTTCCCATAAACTTGACTAGAATCAGTGCACCCATGAATAAGTCCCAGCTTTGACAAGGATGCATTTCCTAGCACAAACAGCAGACTTCATCAGGTGCTTCATTAGCACTCCTAACAAGCCAAATTGTGCTCAATTGCAATGCAGATAAATTTGAATCCTTTTGCTTTGTCAAAAGTAACACTGAATCCCACACAACCTGTTATCCTCTCAGTTCATTAAATTGCACAAGAAGTGAAAGTAGATTGCCCTCTTTGGCCTAGCAAAATGTGTAGGGAAATATGACTTCATCAACTCAGCTCATCTCTGCTTTCTCTTTTCCAGAGAGTGTTGATGGACTGCATAAAAAATCAGTTTGAGACTTTGCCAAGAACTGTGCAGTTTCATGACAGCATCCGTATCATAGTCCTTTCTGAGCACTGATGGCATGCAGCTTCTTAGTATCCCCATGGATGTTGAAGAGGTCAGGCTGGTTTTTATCCATCTTCCCTCTTTCATGTCTGAACAAAACATTTTGAGTTCAATGATCATAGGAGAAGGTTCCCTGTGGCATGCTAGCCCTGATCTCCCTTCATGCTCAAAGAAGGGCAGTGGTTACATCAATGAACAGGTCCCTGGAGTGCTGCTCAAGGGTGGGAGCTTACAGTGCAAGGTCAGACAGAACTTGTTTGTAATTCTTCCTGCGTGAGAGAGACCAAAAGCAGTCTCATCTAACATTAATTGTATTTCTTACAATTAATCAAAATCTTTCTTTTATTTGTGAAACTGAACAGAGAGAGATGCATAAAGATTTATTTAAAGAGCCACACTGTATCTGATTTAATAACTTATTTTTATTAAAACTCTGTTATGTTTAGTTGAATCAGTTAGTGGAGGAATCACAAGGAAATAGCAGCCCGATTTGTTACAAGACCTGTATTTTTGGCTAAGTTTCTTTAAAGAGTGTTGCTACATAATTCTGCCTTTGGCAAGGTCTATGCATCACCATGATACATCTATAAACAGAATGGGAAGCGGCTGTGCTTGGTTAGACGAAGCCAGTAATTCACTGGGTGCTCAGACCTGCACTGAACTCCCTTCAGAAAGCAAACTGTGTGCTGCTGAAGTTCAAATCAGGGGAAGCAGAGGGCATTTAGTACCCCAAGAAATGTGTGCTGCTATGCAGTGTTCTATAAAACAAGAAAAAAAGAACCCAACAACAAAACTCCCTAACAAGGAAATAAAACCCCAAACAATGAAAAAAGAGAAAAATCTAGGACTAATATTTGCTATTTGTGTAAGTGGATGTGGCTTCTCTCCACGTACTGCACTCTGGGGTATTTTCATGATTGCTGTAAACTACTTGTACTGCTCAGCAGATGCTTTGTCTTCATGAAAAGTGTAAACAAACTTCTGTGGTTAATGATTATAGCTATTAAAGGTTTGTTTCTGATTGTTTCTGTAATTTGTTGGACTCTTGCAGAATATATACACACTTAAAGAAAAAAAAAGAAGAGGATTAACTTCACATTCAAAAACCATTTTAGCTTGGCAAGATTTTTGTCTTCGGTCTAGCTTTACTTCAGGCTGGACGTGGCTAATAGGGGATACAACTTTGGCAGGCAGGAGTCTGAACAGTCAGTTTCTGTTGAAGAAATCTTTCCAACCTTAGGCACCTTTAAAAAATGATGTTCTGATTATTTCAGCCTGAAGAGATCTTCGGAGATAACATCTTTGAATGAGGTGAGTGTAAAAAAACCAAAAAAAACATGCAATGTTATCTGTACTCTTCGAACTTTATAGTCTTGTTCAATACACAGAAAAACTATACACTAATACTTTGTAAAGGTTGAATGGAGCCTAATCAAAGCCTTATGTTTTGACACAGAAGGATTCCTCTTCAAAATTGAATGCTGTAGTACTTAGATTCATTTAAAAAGCATCCTGTGCTAGTGAAATAGTTATTTTTGAAAATCACAGTAAGATTTTTGGCATAGTTAGCACACATTCTAATTAGCATATTTCCACTCCTAAAAGAGTTATGATACTATTGTAACAAGGTTTTTTTTCTGAGTAAAAAAACCACCATATCTTTCTTTTGGCAAGACTGATTCTTTTAGGAGGAATCTGAAATAATGACATAATGAAAAGCACTGTCATTTTGTTCTTAGTTCTCTCCTTTATTCACTATGAAAAAGCAGTGTGTGCTCTACCTATTGTCTAATTTCATGTACCCTTTCATAATTCAAAGCTTAAACTCATTCTACATCTTTTTCATTGCTGTTGAAAAATATTTAAAATATTTCTTGTTTGTTCTAGGGTGAAACACACTATGTATTTTTAATGTTATTCCTATGCTGTGTTCCTCAGTTAACTGATCACCTAGGTTGAGTTTATATGCCTGGCAATGTCACATGCTCTACTGTCCATTTTTTAAGAGGGCAAAAAAATAATGTTTAGAATCCATTTCTTTATTCAAGTTACAGGCATTTCCTATTTTGCCTGAAAAAGATTAATCTACAGTTTATTAACTTTTTGGTTGCACCAGTGTGAAAAACATGAAAACAACTTTAACGGAGGAGAGACAGGTTACTATCTTGCTTAGAGTGTGTTGTGTTATTAACCTGTCCTTTATGTAACAGACATCAGCAGTGATTGTTTGGTGAGACTGTAAGCAAAGGACACTGTGTGGGTCAGTAGCCACCACTTGGTTGTGTGTCATTCCCTGCCGGTAAACTGCAGTTCACTGCATGGCATCTTCTGTTCCATGCGAATTTATGACTTTTTCTAAAAGAGAGTGTGTAAATTTGCACACAACTTTAAATATACCTTGTATAAATTATCAAATCTAGATTAAATATGCATTTATGGAGGAGCTTCTCTTAATTTTTGTCAGACGTGAAGGATTAATGATAGCCATTTAAAAAACTTTATTCATCAGAAACTGCTATTTTGCATTAGAACATTGGAATATATTTTGTCTTCAATTTTAAAGAATATTGTTAACTTTGATTAAATGTGATGTATCATAAATGTGTATAGGTTTTTAACCTCTACCTGAGAAAAAGGCCTTTCTCAGGAAGAATCTCTAGAGCACGTTCTGAGCAGTACACAAATGTGACTATGCTCCCTTGAAGTCAAAAGCAATACTTTTAATTGACATAAATGAAACCAGATTGACAAATATATGTACAAGGGTTGTTTCTCTCCCCAATGAACTGAAACCCCTTCAGGGGGTGAGGACCAGTCTCCATTTCACCAATTTTCTGGCTGTGTAACTTCATTGATTTCCATTGCACAACCACGACATGTGAAATGGAGTGGACAATCAGGCCCTAGGGATGGTGGTTGCACAGTCAGCTCTGCCCTGTGCTTTGAGGCTTGAAGTGTAAAAGGAACTACATGCTCTCCTCTCAAACACCTCTACATTCTGGGCACTGTCACATGTGGATGTATCTCCTCTCCTCCTATGTGCCACATATGGGTAGCTGGTACACACGTATATGGTAAACAGTACACAGGAGAGATTTGGGCTCCTGGTACAGAAATCCAACCAAAGAGGTAGAGATCTAGAGAGTAGCTTTCCTGTGCTCAGGAAACCCAAATTAGGCTTTCTTCTGTAGATGGAAAAAAGCAGTATTCTTTAATAAATGTCTATAGCTGATGCATCCTATAAGTAATGATAAAAAAGTCTTTATTAACATATCTTAGGATATACCCATCAAGAAAATTTGCAAATTTTTGTCTTTGTAACTATGTTATTACAAGAAAGAATAATCTTGCCTTTTGAAAATATCTCATCCTAAAACAGAGCTATCTATGGTTTCACTGTCCATTTGCTTTTCTAAATCATGAATTTAATCAATATGTACTATAATATAGACAGAAAAACTTTGCCTAGAAAAAATTGGTTTTGCTAATAGTATACTAGACAGTATACAAGGAATAATGGGAACATCCTCAATGCATCTTGAAAGACATGGTAGCAGGAAATCCTAACTGAAAAATTCAAATTGGCTTGAATAGGAGTTGCATCACATGGGATACAGGCTATGTCATGTCTTCTGTAAAAAATATACTGAAAAGCAGTTAAGGTTTCTAGGTTGAAAGGACAACTTCCTTCTGCAGATGTGTGACAAAATTAATGTTGACTGTAGTCTTCCTAGTTATTCGCCTTGGCAAGAGATGAAAATGAGCTTACTATTTATAGAGTTAGAGACAGCTTATCCGGGGATGACAGGCAAACGACATATCTGTGTTGTGCATCCCCATGGCTGGCTGCAGCCATGGTAAGTTATCACTATAAATAACTCTGTGTCACAGACTGGGATGCCTTTGTCTCAGCTTAAAACCTCAGCAGAGCTGGTGGAGCAAGCAGAGATCAGCAGAGACTCAGAAGCATGATAGCATGCTCTCCTCCCTCCTCCGGGAAAGGGGACTGTCCTTGGTCCCGTTGGGTTGGTCCCACTCAAGGTTTCCTTATGTGCTACAAAGCCCCAGCCAGAGCAGCTGTCAGCCTGGTGGCAGTGCCAAAATGCCACTAAAGGAACTGAGCTGGCACGAGCATTTGGTCTGCAGCCTGTGCTGACAGCTTTGTGTCACTGCTGTTAAGCTGCCACTGTTGTTGATCATTTTGTAATTGTGTAAATGACTATGTAATGATTTGCAGCTGTAGAACTCACATATCAAGGTCTTGGTGCATGGTACAAGTAAGCCAGATGTTGGAAGGTGCAGTATTTGCCTCCAACTGTCAGTACTCTCGAAGTTCAGTGATGAGTGATTTTTGGTGTAGGTACTGTTCTAGGTCAGAATGAGACCTTTCCTTGCTGTTCCTGCCATAATGTATAGTTTCCCTACAACGTATTAATCTACCATTTAGATATAGTGCATCTTTTTTTTTTTTTTTAAATGGTCTATTTATAGCCATAGAAAGAAATGAAGAATTGAGTTCATTTGCCCTTCATGGGCTGCAGTGATGGTAGCAGGTGTGCTAATATGCCCTCAGCCTTTCCACGTGTTACTATTTCTTATGGCATCGCTGTGCTCCCATGGGTACCGGCTGAATAACAGTAGAAATGACTAAAAGGAAATCTTGATTTATAGCAGCTAGATGCAGCATCTCAACCCAAACATCCAAACTTTCATGATTGGGAGAGAAAAGTAATTTTCCTGAGCTGAGGATCCTGAGGTGGTTTTGCTTGTTTATGTATTTAGTTCTGTGAAAGAAGACAAATGTAGGGGCATGAAAATCAAAAGGAGTGTGAAGGCAGTCTGGGCTGATTCAGCATATTCTGGGTTCAGCTGGGGGTAGAAAAATTGGCTAATTTTCCTCATAGCAGTTCATGCAGTGCTGTGTTTTAAACTGGTGACCAAAACAGTATTGGTAATACAGCAATGTCTTAGTCACTGAAAAGTCAAATGTTTTAGCACTTTTCCACTGAAAAGTCCTCACAACACCATTGAGGCTTTCTCTGTTTCTCACTCTTCTACTTCAGTGAGTACATTGAGGATGGGCAAGAGGCTGGGAGGGGATGCAGCTGGGACAGCCGCTCACTACTGAGTAAATGGATATCTCATAGCATATAATGAATGTTATGCTTAGCAATAAAGCCTGCATGTGTGGTGGGTGGTGTGTAAAGCCGGGGAGCATTTTTTCTAAGCTAGCTAGTGCTGTGGCATCACTCTGGCTGGATATCAGTCTCCTGGTGGCAAGAGATTGCTTTTTTCCCTTTCTTTTTCATCACTTATTGAACTGTCTGTACCTTGACCTGTGAGTTTATGTGCTTTTTGCCCTTCCAATTCTCTCCCCTGTGCTGCTTGGGGGTTAAGTGATTTACCTGCCAGCTGCGGTCAATCTACCACAAGCACTGTGCTTTGAGAATGAGATTAGTGAGGATTCTTTTATATTTAATGCTTAGTGGTCAGTATAACCTTATGAATCCTTCATTTTTCTTTCTTGTAACTGCATTATTAGCTGTAGTATCACAGACTCAGCTTATATTTTGACTGGTAAGGTCAAGCTTAGTTAGCTCTTGGCCTCTTACAGGCCTAAGTAAGATCAAGTATTTGTTGACAACAGACCATCATTTGTTCATTCAATTGAATGAGATACTGTAGATGGTCTGGGTGAAGGGATTGAGGTATTCTCCCAAGAAAATATCTTTATCCCCAGGGAAGCAGGCCATACTCATTCAACGAGTCAGTCCTCTTTCAGGTCCAGTAAACCATGAATCACAGTTTGCTAAGTGGCACAGCTTCAACAGGAAGGTGAATTATGTCACATCAGACACCCTGTGTATGCTGGGGATATACTTTCAGCAGGGAAATATATAGTCCAGCCTCTTTGGGCTGAGGAGAGTACATTGTGCAGTGCTTTCTTGAACAAGTGATTTAGCCACTGGGCTATTGCATAAAAGAAGTACTCTAGCTGCTGAGAAGCAGAAATGTTTGTGTCTGTAATGTTTCAAAATGTTTAATTCTAGAAGTATGTGTGAAATGTGCATTGTGCATGCTTCTCAGATTAAATCCTTCTAGAGAGCTGTGAAGAGTATGTAGTCCTGCCTGAACACTGGAACTGTGATGGCCAAAACTCCAGGGTCCATGCTCCTGTTTCTCAGTGTCAGCTGGGAAGAATTAAAACTGGGATGATATGTATTAATGTACATGGGAACATAATTTACAGGGTCCTTCTAACACATTTCTGTAATGTGTGGGAGTAACTCACCTAATGAGTTACTGCTACTTGATTTTTGCTTCACCTATTGGTTACTAATTTTATACAGAAGATCCAGCTCCCCAATTCCAGGTAACTGACTTAAGAAACTGGACAGGACTTAACTGGTAAGAACAAGGGAATTAGTTTAAATATGGAGGTGAAAAATGAAAGAATAAGCTGAGAGACAGAACCTTGTGCAGATGTGCAGAGTTTGTCTTGAATTGAACTAGAAAATGTGAAACATATCAACCTTTCACAGATAAATACTTGTAATTTGTTTGTGAATCTCTAGCTGGGAAAATGTGAAACGGACCTAGTTTTTTCTTGCATTTTTGCAACAAAATGAATGTTTATGTGCATACATTAAAGAAAAAATATCTTTTAATATGTCAGATAATTTTATTGCAAAATGTACATCTCAAATTTGTGAGTTTAAATTTTCCATTTTTATGAGATTAGTTGTGTTGGTACACTTTTCCACTTGGAATAGATGATTTTAGGAACAAGATTGCTTCCTAGGCTTTGTGCAATACTGTCTTAGTTCGAGGAGAAAACTAAGATATCTTTGTTGGCCAAGAAATAAAAATAATCCCTCTCCTTAAATTTAGAAAAAAACAGAACTTTAATTAGGGAAAAATATAAATATTAATATATGAAAGGATAACAGTCCTTAACCACAATACACAGATATATATGTATATATATCTATATATATCCATATCCAGAAAGAACCAAACAACAACAGTTTGTAATAAACCCTTCCCCCCCACACACGGCAAAAGCAAACAGTTAAGTGTCTTTTTTGGCTGTGCCCAGAAGGGGGAGAAGATGCAATTATATCTACGGACAGCAGGTGGCAATGTCGTGCCCGGCTGGCTGGCCTCTCTCTCTCGGGAATGGCAGCAGCAGTTGTAGTCGGCTCCCGAGGGGTCGGTGACAAAGGGAAAACAGCAGGAACGCAGCCTCTGCAGTGTAGAAGACAGGCAGGTTTCTCTCCTTCACAGATGCCTTTGCAGTGTCTGAGAGTGATTGTTGAAAAAAACAGAGAGAGCAGAGTACACAGTTCTGGTCCCACAGTGATGTTGGACCAAGTGTGTGTGTGTGTGTATCTGTTCTCCTCCGTGCTGAGAGGCTGAGCTACTTGACTTGCTCAGAAGTCCCAGGAAAACACTTCCCCCTTCCCCCCAGGCAGTCCTCCCTCCCCCTCTGGTCTGGGGAGAGATTAGAACAAAGACCCTAGCTTGGGTTGTTAACAGAATATGCATATCCATTGTGCCTTTTGTTAACCACCTTAGTGATGCTAAAGCATTGCCTCCAAGCTTCTTTGGCAGGAATTCCAACTGGGGTTTGAAACTATAACAAATACTAAGGGTTTGAAATTCTGGCATTACCTGAGGAAAACGAATGACTGCTGTTAGTGATTTTGTTCTTTTGTCAACGCTCTTTTCCCCCCAGCAGTATTAGTAAATAAATATGTTTGCTTCTTCCTTTTCATATCTTTATCTGTTAAAAAAAAATGCCAATTTTCTTTGTAGAATAAAAATAAACTTGCCATGTCTATTTCAACTTATTAAGTCAGTATCTTGTATTAGTTATCACTTCAGTGTACAAGATACAATTCTGCAGTAGTCCTTGCTGCCGAGTATGCTGTTGTTGAATGTAGTGTGAAATGTTTAAATTCGTTACAGAAGAAGAAAACTCTGAAGAAACTTCCAAATGCAAAGATAAATATGTACGTACACAATTAGCCAGAGGTCCTGTGTGTACTTAAGTGTGGAAGCTTAGCCATACTTTACATAGGTAGTTTTTTAAATGACTTTTATGTGTGATTCAGACAAGGCAATTTTGCACATAAGATGACTTTTAACTTTGCTTGCTAAACAATTTACTCTTGCTCACATAAAAAAAGATTTTTTTTTTTTTTTTGTATTGCTGTCACCAGGGATATATGTGTGTATATGGGAGAGGGAACATTTGTTCTCAAGATTGCATTTGCTAGGAGTGAGTTGGATGCATTCAATTTTATCTTTTTGTGTTGATGGTGGCTAAAAGTGTGAAATATCTTTCTTCACTGACAAGTTTAGAAGAAGTGAAAGGAGGCTTAAATACCCATGGAGATTTTTCCTTTGAGACCCTGCTGGTTAATATCAAAAAATGTTTACCAAACAGGCTGTTCTGTATCCTCACAGGGTCAAAAACTCCAGGAGCAGGCTTGTTTTTTATAGCAGTCTAGGTAGCAATGACTTTACCCTTTTTTTCCCCTCAACTCTTCCCTTTTGACTTGACTTTTTGGTTTTGGCTTCTGTTCCTCCATTGCTTACTCCATTCCATTGCCCTGTTTCAGTAAGTCAAAATATTAACTTTTGCCTTGGAAGCATGTTTGTAGTTAATACACAGTTTCCTCAATTAGAAATCTTGCCAGCTTGTTTACATGACACCTGGTTCATACTGACGTATGACAAATTTAAATGTTCATGGAAACAGGTTTTTTTTTTCCTAATGTTGAACAGGAATTCTTTTATGCAAAACAACATCTTATACTAGTCCTGAATATTTTTACTGTTTGTGCAGTGCTGCTGCTTGATCTTTCATAATTTTTCTCTATTGCCTTTTGCTATAGGACTTGAAAGAAATATATATTTCTGTGTCCTCCATAAATCAGGAATGAGCATATTAGTGATAGCAACAGATGTCATCGTACCAAAGTAGTCATCTGAAACCTTGAAGACACTTTTTTGTATAACTTTTTAATTTTGACAACTGTGAAAAACACAGACTTAATGGGTGAAAGAAGATAATTCCAAATGCATTATGGGCCAGGCAGGGATTAGTCTGTCCATACCTAATAAAAATAAGCATTTTGTTTTAGAGTAATTACTCAGGAATCTCTGTGTGAGTGCAAATACTTATGGATCAATGAACCAGATGTTTGCACTGCAGTGCATTGGCTCCTCATGTGAAAGCCATGGCTAACAAAAAAAAGGGTAAATGTTTTAAGGGCAATGACTGAAAGACTCGAAGCCAAACTGATGTAGTAAAAAGCAAAATCTCTGTCTTTGACCCTCCCCAGAAAACTGGAAGGGGAATGGTAATGGAAGATACAGTTTCTTGATATGTATTTGGGGGAGTGGAGGAGACTTGAAGAAAGGATTAGTAAATGGACCCAAAACATTATTGCATTGCTCAAGATGTGGTGGCATATTTACAATATATTTCTAATAAAAAGAATTGTGGGCCACTCATCTAAACATGGAAAGGAAACAGTCTAGAAAAGAGAGAAGGAATTCAGAAGGGACTGTGTAAGGTGTAGGGGAGCTTTGCATGCAAGGCATGGTTGGTGGAAGCTGCTAATGGCAATGGCAGCATGAGGATGGCTTGCAAACTGATGGGCAAATGGCTGAGATGATTCACACCAACAGATCAGTGCCACCAAAATCCGACTTTGCTGTATCTAGAAGACTTTTGCCTTAAACTGTGAATGGTGGTTACTGGCATGAAGGGACAGCAACCAGCTGGATGAACAGTTACTTCTCCAGAAGGAAAGACTGAAATTTTATGGGTTTAGTTATACTCTAGGAATTAATTTTTATTATTCAGTTTATTTGTCTTGTTTTCTCTTTTTTCTTTAAAAACTGAAAGATTCAACTCTTTCACTTAAATTTGTAGGTGGGCAGAAGTGGTTGCTGTGAGTCTAATTAGTATAATTTTCCCAACACTCTGCATGGGTCTTCAAGGAAGTGTTTATCTAGGAAGCCCCTTAAATTTGAGTGCGGTTGTATTCTTGTCAGCTAAATTGTGGCAGAAAGGTTACACTGAAAAGTGACCTGGATGTTTGGCTAGCTGAAGCAGTGGCATACTGATTCCCAGTAATAGCAAATATAAATAATGCGTATAAATGCATCAAATCCAATGCTGAATTAAGGCTCAGTTTCTGCTTGTGATGTTGAAGGAAGGAGCTGTAGTCTGGATTTCAAAGACCTACATATTTCCATGTGCATTTCTAAGCACAAGTTGCACTGGGACTCCTATATTTATATGCTGTTTTAGGGAAAGTTAACAGTATTTAAACATGGAGGGAAAGACTTCCCCCCCCCCCCCCCAACCTTGGCAAATATATTAGTGGTCCTTTCTGCCCTGATTCTGAGAACATTTCAAAAGCAGGTATCTGAAGAACCACATGCTTTCAACATGTAGAGCCCTTATGTCGTGTGCCTGTCATAACAAAGCTGTCATGCTAGCCAGGAATTTAGGAGATGTATTTATGCATTGCTGCACTCAGAGAAGCTCCTTTCAGTAGAGTGGATTATAAAGCCAGTTGCTGAGTAATGTTGTCTGTGGCATATTTTAGGTGATGACATTTTGACTGTTGTTTTAACATACATAATTTAGCCTTTCTCAGGACAGAGTAACTGTTCCAGTTCTGCTGTCATCTCAGTTTTATTAAGCCTAAACCCCAAAGAGCCACAGAGAGGGAGTTTTTTAATTTATGTTTTTCTGTTTGTGGTTGTGCCCAGTTTATTGATTGAGAAGTGGTTTTAAATCTATCATGTTTAAGGTTTTGCTCTTAATTTATTTTTACCTTTCTGATACAGAAGTGCCACTCATGTTGCTCTTACTATTGCTTGGTCTTGAAGTCTGCTCATTTTCTGTTGAAAAGCTTTAGAAATTCTTGAAATTTGACTGACAGAAGTAATGTTTCTCAGAAAGACTGCTGAAATTTTCGGCTTGGTTGTCGTAGGGTTGTGAAACATAAAGCAGCAGATTCTACAGATCTGTCAAATCTCATGGGTTATACATAGGAGTCATTCATTTTGTCCCTGTCTCACATATTTGCAACAATTCTGCAGCTTCTCTGAGCACTGCTTCTGCTTCTGCTTCTTTGAGCACCGACATTTATGCAATTGCTGACCATACAGAGAGTCAGAGGAAAGTTTGGTTTCTGCACAGGTAATGACAAAAACATTGCTTTCCTTAAAGCTGATGGTGCCATCTATAGTGGGCAAAAGTCATTGTCTTTCCCTTACTATTTGACTGATCCTTGCCAGGGCTTATGGAGTTATTACTTTTCTTTGCAACAGAGAAGACCATACACAATGTATAGACAGACAAATGCATACACATGGACACAGACTGCTCTTGAGCATTACTGAATTGGCTTTGTTGCATACTTCCTTTCCACCCTGTCCCTTCCACTTACCTTGTCATGCCTTGTTACTTGGAGCCTTAACAGTCAGTGCAACCTATACTTGAGCTCCTCTCCGAAGGCCATCTAGGTAGAGGTTTACATGGTTGACTACTCTCTCTTTAGCTTACTCAGTTGGAGAACTTCTTAACACAAATGGCTTAGTTCTCTGCTGGTGTTATTTTGAGATAAAATGCAATATGGTGCTTTGTAGCAAGAGAATTATTGTCCCTTTCCTAATTCCCTATGATGGCATCTTGTTGTTTGTTTCTTGGTTGGAAATGTGTATGCGTTCATATTTTTATAATGAGCAGTGATAACATCATGTCTCAAGTACGCTAGATGTGTGGAAAACATGTGATATATGGAGTAGAAATAGCTAAGTGGGAAAACAAAATACACCCAGGAAAGTCCAAAAAGGTGTCAGACCCTTCAGAACATGACAGTAAGCTTTAAGACTGCTGAATAAATCAGTAAAAAATAGGGGGCAATAGCAACTCAATTCAATCCATAGTTTGCATTTTGTATTGGGTAGGTAGAGAAGGAAGAAATGACTGAATCAGTCTCTGAGGAACAGAACATGAACTAACTTAATCTTGTCTGTTGATGTTACAGAAAATGTAAGGTGAGTGTTAGAATGTTATTTTGTGTTAGGGTTTGAATGTGGTTGTGTTGTGTTGATTTGGTTTCGGTTTTTTGGGGCTTTTTTTTTGGGGAGGAGTGGGCTTTTGTTCTTAGTGAGTTTTGTTTTATTTTCCCAGATTGTTAGCTGAAAACCTTGAGGACTTAAACAGTTGATGTTCTGAATAAAGCTAAAATATATGTTACTCTGTGATGTCTTAGAGCACTAATATTATTTCTGATGCTTTTTTCATTGCTAGTGACATTTGTATTCTTCCTGCAACACATTCCTTGAGCTACCTCTTTGCTGTCCTGAGTACCTCATTATTAGGTGGCATGCAAAAGTAAGAAGCTGTCCAAAAGGAGTCAAAATGACATTTTGAGTAATTTGGGTCATTGCTGGGTGTAAAGGTAGTCTGATATTTTATGTCTGATTCATAGATAGATTTTGTCATGTGTTTATCTTTTAGTCTCACAGTACAGCTCTTTAACTGTTATTTGGATTAAAATTACATGCAACAAAATTTGTTATGGTAGGAGAATTCCATTATCGTATTAACATGATTAAATTAACATGATTTTCAGAGGTTTTTTTTTTCCTTGAAGCTTTTAATTTGGTTACAGTTGTGACACTATTTCCCCAAACATGGATTCAGCTGCACTATTAGACCTGTGGTTATAAATCCATGCCCATACTATGCAGTGATTAGGTAGTTCCTGCAATGGCATAGATCTCTGTGGAGACCTGTAGCCTGCAAGGTGAGGTGATTGCTCATAACTACTGAGCACATATCCCCATACATCACTGCATGAAGACATCAATCCTTTTCAAGGTTAAAAGGATATTTCTTAAAAGCAGACATTGCTGCAATTCACAAAGGCAATAGTACAAGCAAGTTTTCATTCTTGAACACTTTTGTTGCTGTTAGAATTTCTTTCGGGATGATAGGAATTTTAAGCATGCTATGCAGCACAGAAATTATGGGGTGTAGTTGCAGAGTACATCACCTTCAGGGCTCATCTTCTCTTAATTTCCTGAGTTTTCAGTAGCAGAAACCTATACTTGATGGGACATGCAAATGTGACTGCCCCGTCTATCTTCTTTCCTTCTTTTGGGCTAAGCCTCCATTTCAAATGGCAGTGACATTTTTTCTTTTTCTGTGTATATTCCTAAGGTTTTTTTTCAGGTCAAATTATACTACAAAGTGCATAAATGCAGTCATTTTGTAAATGATTTTCTGTGTTATAGATTCAAGTTTTCAGGGAGTTTGTTTCCAGTTCTGCTGGTGATTTAAGTGCCTGGCTGGGTGTGGATTAGACCTTTTTTGAGTCTATTCCTTTCCTATTACTGAGACTTAATGCATGCAAAGTTTTTGATTATTACATCAGGTACTATCACATCCCTCCCTACTAGGAAGAAAAACTGGCTTCATAAATGAGTCATGTACATCTGAATGGGGATTCAGTTTACAGTGTTGCACTGAAATGTTTTTCAGTGGTTTTAGGTAAAGGAAATATTTGTATTCTCTGTAAAGTGGTAGTTTATATTTCTGTCTTGGAGCTATTTGAGGAGAACAAATCCATTAATATATTTAAGAAGCTCAGAAACCACACAGACAAAATCTCCAAAATCTAGACAAATAGAAAAATTTTTCTGGATGAAAGAAACTGGAAAGTTACAGGATTTTGTTCATTTTCCCCCTCTTTTGCTTTTGGTTTTTTCAATTCTCTATTGTCTACAGAAATTTTATAATTTCAAACCAGAATCTGACGTTACCTTAATATTGAGGTGAAAAGCAAGTAAAACAAAAATGATTTTGTTCGGAGTGTTATAATAATGAATTCCAACCCCCTTTAAGCACAAATTCAGTTCCTTCACATTCAAAGAATGTGCAATTTCTTATGCAAGATCTAATAATGCATTCTTAGATTCTCTAGGAGATTTCTTAGAATGTACAAGAAAAATAATTTATTATTTTGACTTAAAATCCATTTACACACAATCTGTTTTGGAACATTAGTATTTGTCAGACTGTTTTTATGTCCCTAGTGATCTTAATGGAGTATCAGAAACTCTTTAAACACGCTAGGTCTTTGTGCAGCTTAATTTGAGGATGCTTATTTTTTATAGAGAAAAAATTCCATCCTTCTAAAATTTTTCTCTGTAACTTGCAAATTGGCCTTGATAGAGAAAGAAAGTACTCTTTCATGGAGGATTTCAGTGGCTGATAGCATAACATTGTAGAGGCACATTTCACAACTAATGGATCTGGAATACAGCAAACTTAGTACTTGCTTACAGAGATGTAATTAAGATGCTAAAAATACTTTATTCCTATTTAAGGTGTCCAGTCAATATCAACTTTAATGCCATTTTGATTTGAAGGTGTATTTAGATCCATAGTTGTGATAGTGTGTGTGAGTCTGTTCCAGAAATATTCAGTATACTTGTAAAAGTTGTGACAAAAATGTGTGCACCCTATGCTAGTTATGTGTAATGGCTTAATGTAAAGCCTTCAAAACTCAAAGGAAGCATTCTTTGGAGGGCTGTAGATCCAGTGCTAAATGATCAAGTTAAACCAAAGGTATCAAAGGCTAACCTTTATCTCCACCATTTGCATGTGCAAGGATGCTTTAGTAGATATAGGTATGGGTCTTCCTGGGTGTGTGAACAGAATACACTCCGAAGAACACTGTTTGGTGCCCCTGTTTGCACAGTGCCAGTGAATGCAAAAAGAGAACAGGATGTTAAGCACAATCTGGTACTGATATTTCCAGGTTCCCCTACCCCCTACAGCCAGCTGTCTACAATATTTCATATGATTCCCATATTACCTGTTCTTTGATGTCATCTTTAGGCATTTTAATATACACTTCAATGAGCACATTCTCATCCTTTGTGAGCATTGAGTATTAGGTATTTATGTTGTTCTGGGTCTGACACAAAATATTTTTTGACATGCTAATATTGTAACTTTGTGGAAGCAAAAATACACTTGAGAATGCAATCACAGTTTTCACAGTACTGATTTATTTTTATTATTTTGTCCTTTTATTATATCTTTTCATATTAATCTGTCACTAGACTTGATGCATAAAATAAGGCACCAGTCTTATTGACTGCAGGTGCTATGTGAATTTGAGACATAAATCTATAAATATTTATTTTTTGTTGGACTTTGGGGTTAAAGGACCTAGAATCAGTAGCTACAACCTTTCTTAACTTGCAACAACTAACTATAGTTTTTTATATCCTTAAAGGGAACAAATTTGACCTGCTGTTTAGCACATGTCTCTAAGCCAAGACCAGATCATCTGTCTGAAATCTCTTTTTCCCTTATCAACCAATTTAAAATGTCAATGTAAATAATTTTGGCATAGCATAACCTGTATACAACTGTTTAAGATTGAAGAAATTTGCATGACTTTATTTGTTTTTGTCTAAGAAAATAACTGTGAGAATTGTATGAAAATAATAAGTTGAAGAGCTGGCTGCAGCATGAAAGGTAATTGATCTTAAGAGCCAGAAAATAGAATCTGTGTTTTTATTTTGAAGGCAAGAAGAAACGGTCAATGCAAAAATACTTTATGTGCTAGTTTTAAGCTATAAACTTCTGTGTAAGTGTGAGAACACAGTGGAAGGGAAGAAATATCTCATAATTCAAGTAAGTTTCTCTTCAGCATAAGGTGACGGTCCCTGCTGTGTGTTCCTCTGAGAATTACACTCTGCTTGTACCTTCTGGGGCATACAGTGGCTAACCCCTGTGTAAATGGACCATGTATCTCTTGGTCCTACTGAAACAAAGCCCTCTATGAGCAGGCTAATTCTGAGAGAAAGCTGAGTATTGCACAGTGGATGTAATTCAGTAATTTCATTCAGTAATCTGAAGGGAAAAAAAGAGGTGTCTAGAATCTTTCACCCCTTTACTGGAGTTAGCATTGGTAGAATAATGACACAGAGCTGGTAGAATAATAGATTGGAATAGCAGCACCCATAAAGAAGCTCCTTCAGGTCACAAGTTTTTCTTCGTAATCTTGTTATTTTGCAATTTATTCAAATATTAAATTTTTGCTTTGATATAACAGAAACTATTTTTGTTCTCAATGTTTTACATTTTTGATGAAAATATAGTGAAGCGACTGTGTAATATATAGGGGTTTTTAAATGTTGATTATGTTTTGGTGACTTATGTAAGTTTGAGCAAATGGAAATATTTAGTTGAATTAAATTAATGAAAATGTTTGGAATTAAATGCTCTAGGTCATTTAAATTATCATTGGATACATATTTTGCTTTCATTTAAAGCAAGATGATGCATCTCTGATCTAGAATTTTTCCTGGCTTTCAATACTCCAGTCACATGTCAGAGAGCCTGAGTAGTTACTGTTGTCACTCACTAAACTGATTTAGAACTGCCTGAAGAGGCAGCATTTTGTCTGTGTTCCTTCTTTAGTTTCACTGACTCTTGGAACACAAACACTTCAACTCTATTTCCAGTGCTACTGTTGAGAAACTGTTCAGTAACACCTAAAAATATTAGACCTTAGGATGTTACTGCTCTCCTTTGTCTTTTCAACTTAATAGTCTCATTTTCTCCTCTTCATTTTCCTGCATTTTTCAAACTTTGTTAAAAATAGCCTTGAATGACCATCAATGCAAAAAGATTTTGCTGAGTAATTTATTACACCTTCAGTTGACCTTGTCATTCATATTCTTCCTGTCCTGCAGTCATCTCTGCTTTGACCAAGTTTTAGGAAATGTGGTATTAAGATTCTGACTGCTTTAGGCAGAAAGACACTGAGTATCTCATGTGGGATAGTAGATTAAGTAACACCCGGTGGGTTATATCAGGATAGTTTAGAATTTACATCAGTAAATTAACATAGCTGGTAGGTTAACTGGCAGCATTTGCCATTTATACTGTACTAATTAGTTTTAGAACTCACCCAGTGAGAATGAGTGGAACAGGAGGTGGTGGACTGATGCAGTATATATTTGTAAACGCTGGTTATTTTACCTAAGAAAGATTTGGGAAGAGCATTCTTAAAATGTTTGTCTTTGGAAACAAAGTAATAAAGCTTTTATGAACATTTATATTAGCAAAGTTGGTACTAATTTATTGATGGAAACAAAATGCAAAGGTTACAAACAGCAGAATTAAAATATGGAGCTGAGTGTTGAGGAAATATTCTTCTCCATGTGGAGTCCTGAATTTGAATACTACTGCAGAGACTGTAAATCAAGTATACCCCAAAGTGCTTGGCTTGTGGTTGCATTGCAGCTTAAGGAGCAACTGAAAATTCTGACCAAGGTAAAATTTTTCAACCACCCTTTTGGTTATGCCCAGGGGAGCCTGCTTTGAAGAGAGGGAGATAGGAAAGTTCCTGTGAAGTTTTTGCCTGTAGCGACTTCTACCTAATAAGATATGCAGGAACATATATAGCCTTAACGACTCCAGAATTTTGCTTTTCTTCTTACTGATTATAACCTGGCATGCAATTTTATTCTGCAGACATATGGCAGAATGGCTAAGATGAAGGCACATTTCAATATTTTGATGGTAAAAATTATTTGGGGCTTTATTATTGTCTTCAGAAAATGAATTACAAGTGCAGAAAATGTAGCAATAGCTTTAAAATGGCAAAAGTTTGTGTTAGAGTTCTGAGTTTTTGATGAATAATACATTCATGTGTGCTTAATTTTGCCATATAATAGCAATATGGTTTAAATTAAGGCATTTAGGTAAAAGCAATCTGAGTTAAGGTTAAGGAGTCTTCTAAAATGAACTGTCTTCCTTTTTTAATGACGTGATTTGAGATGTATGGAGAAGTGATTTTCTTGCCTGCTAAATCTGCTTGGCACATACTCTGGTGAGGAAGTGACTGAGTTTGAGAATGTCTTCTAAGAACATCCTGAAAACACTCAAGCCTGGTCCATATCTGTCTTTAACACCTTGATTTTCTAAAAGTGTTATATGTATTCTTACCAGTGGATGGGTGTTGAGTGTGGACTGGCCCTCTGACTCATCATGATGCTCCAGAGCATTTTTTCAGTTGGTGATTTAGACTGCTATTTGAAATTTTGGAGGCTCGAGCTCTGTGTTACTGTTCATTACTGTTATCTTCACTGAGACAATTCAGCAGTTCTTCCCAAGTAAATCACCAAGACGCAGATTCTTCTAATTTTTCCTGTTAGTTGACCTTGGCAATACCTTGTATAGCTAGCCACATGCAAAGCTATTTGTCACTAATATAATAATAGTATTATTTGTCACTACTAAAATGGCTAGAGCCTGACATCAGACAACAATACATTATAGGTAGGAAGCATGTCAGATGAAATGTACACTACCTGAATAATTTCCATAATAATTGATCTGCTGATTCAACCAAGTAACTTATCAAATGCTGTGGTAGTTTCTTAACTAACGCATTTAATTTTGGAGGTTTCAAGTTTATAATTTGATACTTGCCCCTTGGGTTGCTTTTGCATCGTCTTTGTTCCTATTGAGAATCCATTAAGCATTCTTGTTGCAATGCACTGTGAGAAACTGTCTTGATTTCTAATCTACACATGTGGTTGAAGGCTCATTTGATACTTTGTTGGTTATTAGGTGTTTTAGGATGCTAATAGGTTAAAACATAATTCACTATTGACCTGATTTTGCATTCTGAGGATAAGACATGTTTGTGAATCAGGAGGCTTGTACAGAGATTATTTTAGAGATTTGGGCTTGCTTATTTTTTAATCTGTTCTGTACATTGGTATCTGAAATCCAAAAGGTTGAACCAGGTTATGAAGAGATGTAGCAAAATCTATAATTTATTTTCAGTGAAACTTACAACAGAGTGTTGATTAAAAAACCCCAAAACCTCATAGCATAGAAAGTTCATTATGAGGATTTTGTGGGAGGGGTATGGCAGGGGGCTTAAAACACTGGATTTTTGTCATTATCTCTGCCTCCTTGTAAGCTCTCTAATACTTCCCAATCCCTGCCACTGAGTGACCTTTGCTTAGAGAGTTGGATGGCAGCCCTTGACAGAGCCTTACAGCCAGAACACAGTAATGATAGCTGAAAAATCACCCATATATCAGATAAAATAAAAAGGGTAAGGATGAGGGAGAGGAAACTTGATGTTTCCTTATTTCTCCTCCATTTTGTCTTCTTTCAGGTGTCAGCTTGAAAAGAGTTTTTAGGTATGTTAAAATATAGAGGTAGAAAAAATAGACCTAATTTTTAAAGGCTACATCTGGTCTTCACATGTTTTCAAATTGACTTTTCCCACTATTCCGTAGATCTGTTCCAAATACATATGGGCAGTACAGAGGTAGTGACATTTGGGTTAGTCATAAAATCAGAAACAATCCTCATCTAGACCTTTACTTAGTCAATTTTTTTAACTCTAGAAACTGCTTCAAAAGTAGGCAATAGTTATTTTCACTTCATGAAGGTTGTTCAGTTTTTCTGAGAGCTGAGTGTTGGTACAGGGGACTATGTTTGGCTTTTTCAATAGGTGGGAAAAACGATTCCAAATTCAGTGAACTGCAGTGACAAGTAGTCATTTAATTTACTACTTTTAAACATTCTTCTTCAGGACTTAAACTGAAAGCATTTGAACTTTTTTTCTTTGTCTTAACTTCTTGAAGACTTTAGAAATAATTTTTCATGCATTTTCTGTGGTTATTTGAATAAAACAATTCATAATCAATTGAATAGTTCCAGAATAGGTATCTAATAAGGAATAAATCTTGCTGTATAGAACTAGCAAAAGAGGAACAATAGTAAGTATGTGCTGGATGTTGTTGATTGTGTATCACACTTTGTATTGACTTGACTTAACATTTTAATCTTCACTGCCACAAAACTGAAAAGCAAAGGAAAAACACACTGCTCTTACTTATCAGTGTAATTTTTAACTACTCAGTGTAGTGTCTTATTGTGCATGTGAAATTCACTAAGCTTTAGATAAGCTTTTGGGAGAATTGGATTAAAGAACACATGCAAAAATTATCTATTGTAGATAGGCATATATATTCGTATGAATACTAAGAAGCTAGATATATTTGTTAAATTGATATACTTCTCCTGAATTTACAAATCTGTATTATTGAGTAGGTGGATGTTGAAATACACTGTAGTTAAGACTTTGATCTATGAGTGAAAACACTTTTCCTAAAAAAAGAAATAAAAAATAAAATAAAAAAAAATAATACTTAGTGATTTTAACTCTTGATTCTGTTTAATAACAATATCTTAAAGGAAGAGTAGTATGAGACTAAAATGACTTTCAAAATTAGTATGTGTTGATTTAGATGAAAATCAGATGTTTGTGGTGAGATTTAACTCCTTCAGACATAAGTGAAAACTGCTCCACATCAAAACTCTCCTGGAACATTCTTCTGCTGAGACTGTGGTATGGTATAGGAACATTGTTTGTTGGTGAGAGAGATGGTATCCAATTCCTGCCCCAACACCAATTCAGTCAAGTAGCATCTTGCATGTCCTCATTCGAGGTACTCCCAGAGAATACATGATCTTTTAATGTTATCTATCTGAGATCTAGTAATCTAGGTTTCCTAGTATGAGAGTATCTCTATATAAGACGATGAATCATCCTCTGGAATGATAGTCTTTGATGTTGATTAGGCAAAGATTAGTCTGAGTAAATTATACTCTTGATTTAGTTGCTTAAAAACAGGGGAAAACAATTTTACCATTAAAACTGGTTTGAGGTGCATAAATGAAAATAGCCCCTGAAGGTACTCTGTCTTAAAACAGAGTTCAGGGTATTAAAAATTCAAAACACAACACATAGTCAGAGTTGGTTGTTCCCTAATGCTGTCTGGTAAAAACAAGTTTATTAGAGTTTGAAATCTGTTTTCTAAGAGGAACTATTGCTACACTGGGAAAATACACAATTTTAGATTCTTGTAATGAGGGCTTTTGTGGTTTTAGCCAAATAGGCAACTAGTCAGCATTCAAAGAAAATACCAATATGACAATGTTTAGAAGCCAGATTTGAGACTACTGTAATAGGATAATAATTCTGTAGTTCTCCCTCCTGGAAGCTGTCATGGATGCATAGGGACACTCACATACATCCCTGGAAGTAAAAATGGAGCAGATATAGTTGGAAAAGAATGAAGTATTTTTTTTTTATTTTTTTTTTTCCCCTGCAAACTCAATGTAATTTTGAATTCTTCAATAAACAAGACTTTTTTTCTTTTTTTTTCTCCCCCCTCTCTAACAATTCTTTAAAAGGAAAGCATCTGTGTGGCAGAAGGTAACAGAAACTAAAATACAGGCTTTGGAAAATATCTGGAAAAGTGCTAAGTGTCATCAAAGGTAATATGGTCATGAATCCAAATGTATTTGACACAAATTAGGTCGCTTGATTTTTTCTTTCTCATTATAAAATGCTTACTGTTTTTAACCAAACCTGAATCCTGTTTGGAATTGTCCATGTTGCAGTTTAAATGCTTTTCCTCTCATTCTGTCACTGTGCACTTCTGAGAAAAGTCTGGTTCCATGTGTCTTCACCTATACTTTCTGTCAGGGTGCATTTGAAAAGAGAAGTAAGATACACACACCCCTGCCACCCTCACACTCATAGCAGTATCTTTTTTGGACTGAACAATCCCAGCTCTCTCAGTCCTTTCTTGCAAATAACGTGCCAGCCTCCTAATCATCCTACCTCTGGATGGTCCTAATACAGCATGCCAATGACTTTCTTGACTGGAAGTCCACAGGTGTGCCCAGTGCTCCAAATGCAGTGTCACACCCCAGAAGTGAAGGGTAACCCTGGTTCTTATTAATAAATCTCTTGGGGTGGATTAGAGTGAAAGTACACTGAATAGTCAGTGTTTGTAAACATATATATCACATTTATTTTAGAACAATTTTGTTTCAAAGGTAAACAGGTATGTTGCTGTTTTGGGTGTTATCATCTATAGTAATACAGCAGTATTAAAACTTAAAAATAAGACTTAAGGAAATGAATAAGGAAAAGAAAGAGAAAGAAAGGATAAGGGCCCTAAGATGTGTATAGTCACCACCCACTGGATCCAGCGATGAAACTTGGTAGTTGCAGGTTCCATGTCTGCTGGTTGAAGTGATGGTCTTGATCCACTGGGGCTGAAGGAAGCTGCCCACAAAACTCAAAGGTTTCATGAAATATTATACATTTCAAGCTCAGGTGGGAACACCTCATACTTCCCCTGGTGCAGGGAGCTTTACAATGGGTGGTGTCATGGGACATGTCAGAAATCCCTGACACTTCCTAAGATGTTACAGCTGTCAACATCAATCATGATCCATGATGGTCTAGAATTTGAGGTGAATAGTCCAGGGTGAATGCAAAATGTCTTTGAGGTTCTCTGGAAGGATATTTACAGCAGAGTCATCATGTAAGGGATCACATTGGCATGATAAGGATTGTCCCACCTGACAGGATTTGCCTCTTATTAGCCCCTTCACTTATCTGGAAATCTTGTTTGTATTTCAGGTGTGCACACTCTTCTGCACCTGGGATAGTTGGACAACAGCACCCACTTCTCTGATCTGAAGGTCCTTTTGCAGCAGGCATATTCAGGGAGGGGTGGGCTTTGCTGGGTAAGCAGCTGTTTCTGTTTGGTCTGCTACAGTGGGCAAAAGTCTTTTGATGATCTTACAGTGTTTAGACTATTTCAGTCTCTGACGGTGTCAGAGCTGCTGAATGAAGGGGAATTCCACTGACTTGTTGGCTATATTCTTCCTATGGCAGTTCAGTACAGGTTTGATCCTCTGCTGCAAAGCCATGCTATTGATGCCTAAGGATTTTTATGTATTTTTATGTATTTTTTAGTGTGTATTTTATGTATTTTTAGAG